>CANTUV010000011.1:17000000-18250000 GCA_947685225.1 Garcia nutans | reverse complement strand
GGATTTTTAATAATTAATTAATTAATTAAATTATATATATGTGGTTAAGGAAAGAAAAATAAAACACTTTTTTCTTCTTCTTTCTCACTAGGCTGAATTCTCCATTAATCTGTAGGGGAAGATTTTGCTTCTTCAATCACACCAAATTTTCCAAAGAATTCAAGGAATCAAAGATAGTTTTAGAGAAATTTCAAGAAATAGGTAAGTTTTCTTAGATTTTAAAGAAGTTTACCTTAAATTTTGAAAAAGTGAAAAATAAGTTTTTGATGGAGGCTGAGATAAATGATAATATGGCTTATTATGATGTTACTTTGCTGTGGAAGTAATGATTTTAAGGTTGGATGATTACAATAAATAGGTTTAGTTGGAATTTGAAAGAAGTAGTAAGGTAGTTGTAGACTATTAATTTTGACCCAGTCCAGTCTAATCTATTTTATTTAGTCCGAAATAATTTTTGTGTTGTCCAATATATTTTAAATAGTCCAAAATAATTTTTGTTATCTTAATTAAATAATTTTTGCTTTAGTATCTAATTTTTATTAATAAAAATAAAAATAAACAATTAAAAAATAAAAAATAAAAATAAAAATAAAAATAAAAATAAAAATAAATAAAAATAAAAATAAAAATAAAAATAAAAATAAAAAATCGGCAACGGAAAAATCAACGACGAAAAAATCATCGCCGAAAACTAGTGCGCGGGGTATGGCCGTGGGCCATTTTGCTAGTAGGAAATTCCTGTGGGCGAAATGGCCTTCGCCCGCCTGCAAGCCAGTTTGTGCACCCACTGCCGTAGCCAGCTGTGGTAGCTTTTTCGCCAGCGCATTTTTTTTCCGCAGCAGTTTTTTTTTCGCCAGCAAAATTTTTCCTTTTCTAAATTTTCTGAAACCTAATGCAATTAGGTTTCGGTTTCCTTTTCTTAATGAATAATAGATACCGTGAATAATTAGGAATGAACTATAAAATTCCTCTATAAATAAGACCAAAAAGGAAGAAGAAAAGGGGGAGAAATAGAGAAGGAAATCAGACAGAAACTTGGAGGAAAAATTTGATCCGAAACTAAGTAGGAAAGAGGTTAATCAATATGATTTTTTGAGAGAGCAGAAAAACAATTCAAGCAATTCAAAGGAAGAAAAGCTTGTCTTTGTTTTTGTTCATCTAAGATGCAATTTTTGGTGTAACCTACGAAAGAAGGTTTGAATTCTTAATTTCTTTTATTTTTTCACAGTAGCTAAATCATCTCATTCTTTCTTTTAATTCTAAAACTTTAGAACCTCAATTCACTTTTTCTAAGGTTTAAAAACCTTAATTCGTTGCTTTGTTTTCCAAAAAGTTTAAAGTTGTTAGTTTTGTTTCTTCAAAACCACAAAACCCTAATTTACTTTCTAAATTTTCAAAACTCTAAATTGTGTTCTGTTTCCTTCCAAAAGCCCTAAAAACTTCTTAATTGCTTTTATAAACTTTAATTCGTTTATTTATTTTCATAAAACTTCATAAAAGTTACCAATTGTTTTTTCCAAATCCTAAAAATTAACTCATTACCCGAAACCCTAATTCAAAAATTCTAAAACCCTAATTCAATTCCAAAACTCAAAATAGTAAACCCTAACCCCCTTACAACCTTAAACCCTAATTTTTTCTAAACCCTAATCCTTTAAAACTTTAAAAACCATATAAACATAAATGTTATAATTTACACAGTAAGCTTAAAAATATAATTCAGTAACTAATAGTCATAATCTAAATGTTTTGAAGTGTCCAAACCCTAGTTTCATGATTTCACCATTCAACCACTAATTTGGTTAATCAAAGAACTTTATCAACCTTTTAAAACATAAAATATTAATCTATTATAATTCCTTTAAAAACTCACAGTAGCCTAATTCCATAAATTCCAAAACCCTAAACACATGAAATAAAGAACCCTATATGGAAACAGTAGCCATAATTTAGATTTTTATTTGCCTTATTTAATTCTATTTTTGATTATGCTTTGATTTATTTTATATGCTTTAATTTATTTAAGTTCAATGCTTGGTTTATTTAATTTATCATGGATGGATGTTTACTTTTTATTGATATTTAATACCTTTGATGAATGATTCATTTACGAATTTAGATTTTCAAATGTTGTAAGAGGCATGTTTCCACTTGGTGGGTACCTCATTAGTTAAATATCATGCAATTTAATTTTCTTTTCTATTTAAGAACCAATGTAAAGGACATGTTTCTACCTTTCGATGGGTGTCTTATTTAGGCATGTATGTAAGGGCATGTTTCCATCTTCGGATGGGTATCCATTTATTTGTTTTGCTTGGACATTGTTTTGATTTTCAATATATCGATGGTTTGTTTTAATTATTGTGTGTAATATGGATAATGTTGTTATATTTAAGAATTTTATAATATTAAGATCTGTAAAGGAGGCTGGTTCCAATGAACCGGGCGTTGTGGGGGTTCTGGGCCATTTCTCACCTTCCCCACATGTGCCTAACTTTCGAAACCCATTAGGGGGTTGGGGATTCCTTAGGAATCAAGTCATCCACCCCTTTCTTTTTCCTAGTCCGTCTGGGTGGCTACTCCATTTTCTCCAGACTTAGGTCAGTGTTCTCTAAGGCCCCAAGCCTAAACAGTGCCGAAGTAGCAAGAACCATTCCACCGGGAGTGGGGGCAAAAATCTCTGCTCACAGTGGCGACTCCACTGGGGACAAGAGATCTTGATTCCGTTGGTCTTTATATTATTCTATTCTTTCTCATAATGATATTATCCATTGCATCATATTAGCATCTTGTGCATGAGTTAGGACGCCCGTGTTACCCGTGTTGTGTTATGTAAGAGATACTATACTTTCACTCAAGGTATGGAGATCGAGCATGGCATAACCACTCATAGCCTCATACCATTTGGTATATACTTGCTATGGGAACCTAAGCCTTGTTGCTCAAAGACTAAAGCTCATGTAATTGGCCTAGTTACTTTTCTTAGGTTTTTATCCCGAATGCATGTTGTTTGACTATGGTTAATTTATCTTGGCTTAAATCATGGCTTATTTAGTTTGTTCTTTTTCTAATATGACCTAAGTATATTGTAAGCTCAAAATAAATTTTTCTTTAAAGTCCAAAAAACCAAAGCTATTTTCAAAACTTTTCAAGATGGTCTTTGGACATAAAGCTTTTCTAAAAACAAATCAAAAATTTCATGGCCCAAATAATAAGCCCAACATATGTTTTTTTCTAAAATCTTTTTACAATGGGCTTAGAAATAAAATTATTTTCACCTAACCTTTTCTTACAAAGAGCTTGCAAAATATTTAGGTCAATTATGAAATAACAAAAATCAATAGTGAGCCTTGTTTATACTAAGAATAAATTAACCATGGGCTTGTTTTTGGCTTGAATCATTAGTTACTTTTTCAAGTAAGAAATCTATCTATAATAAACCTCTTAATTTAGTTTTAATCCAATATAGCATAAAAGCTACATTAGTTGGTTAAATGGATTAAAACCTAATTAATGGGAATTATCATAAGTTGATTTCCATTTTCAAAAATCTAACTAGTGGTTGAAACATCCGAGGGAAATATTCGAAAATGAGATACCCCATGTTGGTATTTTGTTAACCATATACCTAGGAAAAGAGACTCGCCATTCATGTTTGGATGTTATAAGGTTGGAAGGAATGTCCTAATTATCCTTGTTTGCCGATTGTTTGTGCATACATGCATACATTTGCATCTCATATCATTGATCCTTTCTAGCCCACAGCCCTGGATTACGAAAGAAGTTCAAAAGCTTACAACAATCCGACCAACACCGGAGATGAAGTATCTAGCAATGACTTAATCACTTGCTCACCAAAAACAATGGAGCCCGAACAAATTCAAAGAATGGTGGATGAGGCCCTCAATGCCAAGATGGAAGAAATAAAAGAGGCCCTAGCTGAGACCATGAAGAACCAATTGACTGCAATATTAGAAAATCATGCTGAGGCATCTCCTAGCACCAAGAAGCCAAAGGACAAAATGAAGGCCAAAGTTGGTGAAGTAGTTTTTGATGATGAAAAAGTGATCATTGATGATGATGATGATGATTGGGCTCAATACTACCAAGATGCTCAAGAGAAGAAGAAAGAACCGAAGATTGTTGAAAGATCAACTATGGAGAAGACCAAAATTTCTAATGCTAAAAAGATGATTGTTGATTTGGAAAAGAAATTTGAGAAGAAGCTGAAAACCGAGGAAATGTCTGAAGTTGACAAATTATTTGAGCTAGATGAAGAAGTTCCGTACAAGTTTAAGATGCTAGCTTTTGCGAAGTTTGATGGAACCAAAAATCCTCATCTCCATGTGAAGCAGTATATCATTGCCATGCAGTCTGCCCAAGCTACTAAGGCTCAAACCCTAAGATACTTTATGCTCTCATTGGACCCTGTTGTCCAAAATTGGTTCAATACCTTGGATGATGGAACACAAAAGAATTGGGATTTTCTATATAAGGCCTTCATCCAGCAATATGGGTATAATGTCGAGTTGGAAGTTACCTTAATGGAAGTGGAGTCCATTAGGCAAAGGTCGAATGAGAATTTTGTAGATTATGTGAAGAGATAGAGAAACAAGGCTGCTTTGCTCAAGAAGAGGCCTGATGAATCCGATCAAATAAGGATGATTGTGAGAGGGGTGTTTCCTAGTCTTCGTGAGAGGATGTCTCATACACTCATCCATGATTTCAAAGACCTTCTTCAAGCTGGTTTGCAAATTGAAGAATGGGAGAGAGAGAAGAGCCGTTTTGCAACAAAAAGGAATGAGAAAGGGAGCTATCAATCTGGTAGTAAAAGCATGCAAAAGGCCATCGGTGTTAATGCTACTAACCAAGGAACAAGGAGACAGTTTTCGGAATTGAGGAAAATGATGTCTTGGGTTCTCAATAAGCTTGAAAGAAAGGGATTGCTACAACCCTTAAATCCTCGTCCTTTGCCTAACCCTCTCCCACCTAATTTTGACACTAAAGCATTTTGTCAATTTCACCAAATGCAAGGGCATGATACGGATAGATATGTGAGGTTGAGACATGAGATCCAAAATCTAATTGATAGTGGGAAGCCACTCGAGCCCAATAAGCCAAACACCAAAGACAACCCATTACCAAAATTCAATAGGGTACCACCAGCAGTAACCTTCATGATTGGAGGAGGTTTGCATGAGGATTTTGTCATGTCTTCTTTTCAAGATGTGGGTGGAGAAGCAACCAAAGAAGAAGAGGTATTTGGTGAAATTAAACAAGCTATGATGGGTGGAGAAGTAACAATTTGTGTTGTCAATGGGTTTTGGGATTCAAGCGATAGTGATGATGATATTGTATCCAAGAAGGAGGAGTGAACTTGGTCCGAGCCCGAAGATGATGAAGTAACGAATACTAGATCTGGTAAGCCTTATGCAAGGCCACCACCTAAGGAGGTAGAAACTAACAAGGGTAATGAATTTGAAGTAGGAAATAAATAAGAAGAAAATGATGTTGTGCTCAAGCAATTGAAAAGAACACAAGCAAGTGTTAGCATTTGGGACTTATTAGCTACTTCTAAAAAGCACCGAGAAACTATGGCCAAAGCCTTGGCTAGCATGCCAATTTCTACCTCCACGACACCGGAGGAACTGATCAACTTCATAAAAATTAGAGGGGTAATGAAATGTGAAGAGGTCCAAGAGAAGAGAGAAGTTAATTTGGGAGCAGTTTCTTTTTCCGATGCGGACTTACCGGAGGAGGGGAGAGACCACATTAGCCCTCTCAATATCCACCACTTTCCACAACAACACCTATGTAACCTCTTAACTTAAAATCACTTTAACACTTGAAAACATATCATAAACACATCTCATCATCAAATCCTACCAACCCTAATTCACTTCAAACACCCCTTCAAAAGAAAAGAAGAAATCAAGGAAAAGATCTTACCTCAAATGAAGAAATTTCATAAATCTTTAACCAAGTCCTTTGATTGCTTCTTTAATTTGCTTCAAGCATCAAGAACACCTCTCTTGCTCCTTCTCTTCTTGGATGGCCGGCACACACATGAGAAGAAATGAAATTCAACACAAATCAAATAGTTTTTCTTCTTTAAATCTCCACCAAGAGATTTTATCCAATCAATTACCAAAATGCCCTCAACCATATAACTAACCTTTTGTCTCTTATATGCCCATATATGTAATTACACACTCAACACAAATAAATATCTCTTCCATTGACTCTCCCTTTGACATATATATATGTTAGTTATATCATCATATAAATAACATATACATTTCTCTCTAAACCCTATTTCCTTTCCCAAAACACATATACACAAGCATTCTCTTCTCAATTTCTTTTCTTAACACATAACATATACATTCAATCCAATGTAAAACAACCACAACAACAACAACATCAACAACATCAACAACATAACCAAGACTTCTAAGGCACACATGAGGATATTACAATTCTCCCCCTCTAAAAAGAAATTTCGTCCTCGAAATTACCTGATATCAAGTCCAAAATAATTGAGGGTACTGATCTCGCATGATTTGCTCACTTTCCCAAGTTGCTTCTTCCTTTCCATGATTCTTCCACAAAATCTTCACCAATGGCACTCTCTTGTTTCTCAACTCTTTCACATCACGTGCCAAGATAGCAACTGGTTCCTCTTCAAATGTCAAATCTTGATTCACCTCAATAGATTCAATCGGCAACACATGAGATGGATCCGATCTGTATCTCCTCAACATTGAAACATGGAATACATTATGAATACGATCCAACTCAGGTGGCAAAGCAATTCGATAAGCAACTGGCCCAACTCTTTCCAAAACTTCATACGGTCCAATGAAACGAGGACTCAATTTCCCTTTCCGACCGAATCTCAAAATTTTCTTCCAAGGAGATACTTTCAAGAATACCTTATCTCCAATATCAAACTCTATGTCTCTCCTCTTCAGATCTGCATAAGACTTCTGTCGGTCTGAAGCTGCTTTCAACCTGCCTCAAATCAATTTCACTTTCTCTTCAGTTTCTTGAATCAAATCAGGCCCAATTATCTTACCTTCACCAAGTTCACTCCAACAAAGAGGTGTCCTGCACCTTCTACCATACAATGCTTCAAATGGTGCCATACCAATGCTGGATTGGTGACTGTTGTTGTAAGCAAACTCCACAAGCGGTAGAAATCTATCCCAACTTCCAGAGAAATCAATGACACAACTTCTCAACATATCTTCAACAATCTGTATCACCCTCTCAGACTGTCCATCCGTCTGTGGATGAAAAGCAGTGCTGAAGTGCAGTCGAGAACCCAAAGCACTATGCAAACTCTTCCAAAACCTTGAAGTAAACCGGGGATCTCGATCAGATACTATAGAAGTTGGAACACCATGCAACTTTACAATCTCATGAATATATAGCTCAGCTAATCTCTCCAAAGAGTAATCCATCCGAACCGGAAGGAAATGAGCTGTCTTAGTCAACCTATCAACAATCACCCATATGGCATCATGCTTCTTTTGTGTCAATGGCAAACCAGACACAAAATCCATTGTCACTCTTTCCCACTTCCATTCAGGCACTAACAACGGTTGAAGCAATCCAGTTGGAACTTGATGCTCTGCTTTTACCTTCTGACAAGTGAGACATTTCGATACAAACTCAGCAATGTCTCTCTTCAACCCAATCCACCAGTAATGCTGTCTCAAATCATGATACATCTTAGTATTGCCCGGATGCATAGCAAACACTGACTGATGTGCTTCTTCCAAAGTGATCCTCTTCAATTTAGCATCATCGGGTACACACAATCTGTTCTTAAACCAGAGACTCCCATCATTTCTCACAACAAAATCTTGACTCTTTCCACTCTGGCAATCTAAAACAATTTTTCGAATCTTCTCATCAGCCAACTGAGCCTCTTTAATCTGATCCAATAAAACTGGTTTCAATTGCAACTGTGCCAACAATGCACCATCATCACAAGATACAAAACTAACATGCAATGCTCTCAACTCAACAAGCAACGAGAGCGAATAAACAGTCAAACCTGCCAAAGACTTCCGACTCAAGGCATCAGCAACAACATTTGCTTTACCTGGATGATAATCAAGCAGTCGTAGTCTTTAATCAATTCCAACCATCTCCTCTGCCGAAGATTGAGCTCTTTTTAGACACTCAAATATTTCAAACTCTTGTGATCAGTGTAGATGAAACATTTCTCCCCAAACAAATAGTGGCGCCAAATCTTCAATGCAAACACAATGGCTGCCAATTCCAAATCATGGGTTGGATAATTAAGCTCATGCGGCTTCAACTGTCGAGAAGCATAAGCTATAACTTTACCTTCTTGCATCAGCACACAACCCAAACCCCTATGTGAAGCATCACTATAAATCACATATGGTTTGCCTTCCACAGGTAAGGTAAGAACAGGCGCTTGAGTCAACATTTCTCTTAACTGTTCAAAGCTAGCCTGACACTGATCTGTCCACACAAATATAACTCCCTTGCAAAGCAATCTGGTGAGTGGAGTAGCTATCAAAGAAAATCCTTTCACAAACCGTCGGTAATATCCTGCCAAACCCAGAAAACTTCTAACTTCAGTCACAAACTTGGGTGGACTCCAATTCAGAATAGCTTCAACTTTACTCGGATCAACTCTAATACCCTCTGCTGAAACTATATAACCGAGAAAAGCTACTTGGTCCAACCAAAACTCACACTTTGACAGTATAGCAAACAATTGCTTCTCTCTCAAAATCTGCAACACAATCCGCAAATGCTTGTCATGTTCCTCTTTATTCCGCGAATACACCAGAATATCATCAATAAACACTACCACAAACTGATCCAAATAGGGCCTAAACACCCTATTCATCAAGTCCATAAAAGCTGCAGGTGCATTCGTCAAACCAAAAGGCATAACTAAAAACTCATAATGCCCATACCTGGTCCGAAAAGCTGTTTTAGGAACATCTTCTGCTTTGACCCTCAACTGATGGTATCCAGATCTCAGATCAATTTTAGAAAACACTGCTGCACCCTTCAACTGATCAAAGAGATCATCGATTCTAGGCAAAGGATATTTATTTTTAATAGTCACCTTGTTCAATTGCCTATAATCGATACACAACCTCATAGTACCATCTTTCTTCTTCACAAATAGCACAGGAGCTCCCCAAGGAGAAACACCGGGGTGAATAAATCCTTTGTCCAACAACTCCTGCAATTGCACTTTCAACTCCCTCAATTCTGCTGGTGCCATTCTATAAGGAGTAATAGAGATAGGAGTGGTACCAGGCAACAATTCAATACCGAACTCCACCTCTCTCTCTGAAGGCAACCCTGGCAACTCCTCTGGAAACACATCTGGAAACTCTGCAACTGTGGCAATACTATCAATAGGGGAACCCTTCACTCTAGTATCTACCACATGAGCAAGATAAGCTTCACACCCCTTTCTAATCAATCTCCTAGCTGCAACAGCTGAAACAAATAAGGAGGCTAGCTGTTCCTGCTCATTAGATACTATCACCTCTCAGCAGTTCTCAAAGAAACAATTTTCCTTTTACAGTCTACCACAGCTCCATGTCTAGATAGCCAGTCCATGCCTAGAATCACATCATATTCCTTAAATGGCATCTCAATCAAATCTCCAAGGAATTCCTCACCTTGCACCCTCACTACACTATCTCGGTGCACCTTGCTCACAATCACACTATGCCCTAAAGGATTTGTCACCAGTACATCAAATCCTAGGGACTCAGCATGCAAATCAGGCACAGGCAAAACAGATGCACTAATATATGAATGAGTGGAACCCGGATCAATCAAAGCAAGTACTAAAGTATCAAATAAAGAAAAAGTACCAGCTATGACTGCCGAAGCATCTGGCTGCCTCTGCATAACATACATCCTCTGGGAAGATCCAACCTCCTCTGGTCTACTCTCTCTGGATGTAGAACCTCCTCTAGCACTGAACCCAGATCTTCCTCCTCTGCTGACACCTCTGCCTCCTCGACCTCCCCTCACACTAGGTCGAGAAGCTACAGTATCAACTGACATCTGCTCTTGCCTCTCAGGACAATCTCTCACAAAGTGATTAGGTGATCCACATCTGAAGCATACCCCTGCTACACCAGTCTTCCAACAAGGACCACCATGTGGCCTACCACAATGAATGCAGATGGGTGGAGTGGATCTCTGAATCATTGGGGTCAGAGCACTTGCCACTGACGCTGCAGGTCTAAATCTCTGCCTCTGAAACTGCACTGACCTACCAGCTGACCTCTGACTCCTACTGACTCTAGGAACAAAGCTTCCTTTACCTCTCTTTGTTGATGAAGACCCTGCCTCAAACTGAGGTCTTCTCACCCTAACCTCTTCCTCTGAAGCAGCTGCAATACTCTGAGCTCGCTCTACACTTCGAGCTGCTGCCACAAGCTGGGAAAAATCATGATATCTAGATCCAGCCACCAAACACATGATAGAGGGCCTCAATCCCTCCTCAAATCTCCTGCATCTATCTATCTCATCAATAATAATGCCCCCAGCATAATGACTCAATCTAATAAACTCAACCTCATATTCAGTTACAGTCTTGCTGTCTTGCTTCAAGCTCAAGAACTCCATCTTCTTCATGTCTTTATACTCCCTAGGAGTATACTTCAATTCGAATTCTCTCAGAAAATCCGCATATGACAAGGTTGGTGGATCATCCATAGAATGGGGCACTGTCCTCCACCAGTCATAGGCGTCCTTCTGTAACAAAGATCTTGCATAGTCAAATTTCTCCTCTGAAGTGGCTTGCAACTGAACAAATACTCTCTGTACTCTGTCAAGCCACTGTTCCGCTACAGCTGGATCAACCGTACCAAAGAAATCCTCTGCTCCATATTTCCTTAGTTTATCATAGTGCCTCACTGGTACCAAAGGCTGTGGTGGGGGTGGCGGTGGTTGCACTGGTGCTTGCCTCAAAGCCTCTACCACATGCCTAAGCCAAGCTGGTGGAACCTCCTCACCAACTGGTCTCCCCGACACCGAAACAGGTGCCTCCTCAGCACTATCAATTCTAGCTCTATCCTCCGGAGCTACACTCTCCTCACTACCCTCAACTGACTGACGCAAATGAGGATCCATCACAACCTATGTCTGCAAACACAGCAGAATACTTCTTATTAAAGATCAGAGATTGCCAATCGTAAACATATATGTTATTCAAAACCACTTTTTAAGTAAAAATATTCTTTTTATCACATTTTACCTAGGTTGAGAATCTCAAACCTAGGCTCTGATACCAAAACAACAGTAACACCCCCACACCCAATACATACACACTACATACACCACAATGTAGTATACATGTATCGAATATAGGAATGCTACAGATTCTTATAACATTCAAGAACATTTCATATAATACCATCATCTTTCTCAGTATACATTATAGATAATAAATAATCAATTTGTAATATAAAATAAAATAGGTATATAAATATATTTAGTTAATACGCAGGGGAATCTAGAAAATATTTACCGATATGAAAACATTTGAATACATATTTACAATTATACATATATTTACATTATAAACCAAACTTTACAAAATATAAAAGAGTTATACATGATTGGCAAGTCTGCTCTGATCTTTAAGTTCCCAAAATCAACTCTTCAACGTCTACTCTCACTCGGTCTCGAAGAGCTCTCGGGTTCAACTCTATCAACTCTATCACCTGCGCGATTAAACACTATCGCGCTAAGCCAAGGGCTTAGTAAGACAATTCATGCTAATGTTATGCTTTAGTGCAATGCAATGTAAATTCTCAATCCATATTATACATGTAACATCATATATGCAAAGCTAACAACACACCTTTGCATTTCACAAATCATAATCATATAAGCATACCCTATTTCAATACAACAATATAGTTGGAGAGCTATCAACATATCTTTATATTTCACAAACCACACATACATAAACATGTCACATTTCAACATTTTTCCATATACCTTATTAGTTACTCATTTTATCATTCATGACTCACATTAAACAAAGACAAGCATTGGGCCCAAGACACACTAATATGCCATTCAATTTTCAGAGTTAATGTTTTGGTTTTGTTATCACATTTATCAATATCATATACCCAACTAGGCTTCAAGGATTAGGTTCAACCAAGTTTCAAAGGGAGCAAAGCATGCTAAGCTTCAACCCAACTTGGCTTCAAGAACCAACCCAACCTAGCTTCAAGGGTTGTAACATCTCAATTAGGCTTCAAGGATTCAATCCAACCTAACTTCAAGAGATTGTTACTCATATTAGGCATGCCACCAACAACAAACTCTGAAAATGGAATAACACATTAGCCACACAATTCATTTATTATTTAGTTATCATTTCCATTCTCAATTCTCATCAACATTTAGGCAAACATGCCTTATTTCTTTCAATTGCATCATCATAGCCAATCACAATGGCTTTGCATCATTGATATAGCATTTCAAAATACATTATCCATCTCAAACATTATCATTTACAAAATTCACATTGCATAGTACAAACCCTAGTTCATGTAGTATCATATGCATTATCAATTGAAAGTTCAAACTCAATCATGTATGAAGAACAAAAACCAAACACAGTAACCAACACACCCAAGGGACACGGCCAAGCTTGTGGCCGTGTCTCCCAAACCAAATTGGCAGTGGCAGACACTGGCATGAGACACGGCCGTGTCTCCTAAAAATCAACCCAACACGACTAAAATTTCCATGACTTGGCCGTGTCTCTCAATGCCTTTGGCCGTGTCACTCAAGAACAAAACCCTAACCAAAACCAATTCTCTTCTACTAGCACTCAACACAATATGCACCATATAACATGTTTCAAATGAATAAAATCAATGTTCTAAACACATATTCATCACAAAAACCACTTCACAATACATTAATATTACATTTAACAAATATCATCTCAAAACCCTAAAATCCAACATCATTCCTAATCTTTCAAAATCAATATCCACCACTTTCCACAACAACACCTATGTAACCTCTTAACTTAAAATCACTTTAACACTTGAAAACATATCATAAACACATCTCATCATCAAATCCTACCAACCCTAATTCACTTCAAACACCCCTTCAAAAGAAAAGAAGAAATCAAGGAAAAGATCTTACCTCAAATGAAGAAATTTCATAAATCTTTAACCAAGTCCTTTGATTGCTTCTTCAATTTGCTTCAAGCATCAAGAACACCTCTCTTGCTCCTTCTCTTCTTGGATGGCCGGCACACACATGAGAAGAAATGAAATTCAACACAAATCAAATAGCTTTTCTTCTTTAAATCTCCACCAAGAGATTTTATCCAATCAATTACCAAAATGCCCTCAACCATATAACTAACCTTTTGTCTCTTATATGCCCATATATGTAATTACACACTCAACACAAATAAATATCTCTTCCATTGACTCTCCCTTTGACATATATATATGTTAGTTATATCATCATATAAATAACATATACATTTCTCTCTAAACCCTATTTCCTTTCCCAAAACACATATACACAAGCATTCTCTTCTCAATTTCTTTTCTTAACACATAACATATACATTCAATCCAATGTAAAACAACCACAACAACAACAACATCAACAACATCAACAACATAACCAAGACTTCTAAGGCACACATGAGGATATTACAAATATATTGGACCAGACTGGGTCAAAAATTAAGGGTCTACAATTTGCCCCTTGCTTGAATGATCTGAAACTTTAGTGAAAGAGAGTGAAAAGCAATAAGGCTTAATTTTTGAGATGGTGGAGGTTTTGGGTTCTAGACCCGGTTCAAGTTCTGGACTAAAGGATAATTCTAGGTTCTGGACCTAAGGAAAATTTCTTTTCTGGACCCGATCTAAGTTCTGGGACTTAGAAATAAATTCTAGGTTCTGAACCTAAGGGTAATTTGGGTTCTAGACCCGAGTTAAGTTCTAGACTTAGAAGAGATTCTAGGTTCTGGACCTAGGAAAAATTTGGGTTCTGGACCCGAGATAAGTTCTGGACCTAAGGAAAATTTGGGTTCTGGACCCGAGCTAAGTTCTGGACATAGAAATAAATTCTAGGTTTTGGACCTAAGGAAAATTTGGGTTCTGGACCCGAGCTAAGTTCTAGACTTAGAAAAGATTATAGGTTCTGGACCTAAGGGTAAATTTGGGTTCTGGACCCTAGCTAAGTTCAGGACTTAGAAAAGATTCTAGGTTCTGGACCTAAGGAAAATTTGGGTTCTGGACCCGAGCTAAGTTCTGGACTTAGAAAAGATTCTAGTTTCTGGACCTAAGAAAAATTTGGGTTCTGGACCCGAGCTAAGTTCTGGACTTAGAAAAGATTCTAGGTTTGGACCTAAGGAAAACTTGGGTTCTGGACCCGAGCTAATAATTTTTTATTTCAAAAATTTTGGCTAATTTTTATGTATGTCTTCTTATTGCCCCCTGGGTGTAAAAATATTTATATACTCACAATTATTTGAATGATTAAAGTGAATAAATGAACTTACTGTTAATTTACTGTGTAGTCATTGTTCATGCACTATTTACTATTTATAAATAGTAAATTTACTATTTATAAATAGTAGCAAATAGTATTTACTATTGGATATAGTACTTTTACTATTCATCAATAGTAATACTATTTATAAATAGTAAAATTTACTATTGATGAACAGTTTTGAATTTTGTTTTTTGCTTGCCGTCTCTATAAAAACCCACCATTCCTTTATTTCATTTCACAGCACGATTTTCACATTATAATTCTCTCAAATTTTTTTCAATTTTAGCACATATTTTTCAAAAACAATGCATGCTTCGAGGTCAAGGACTTATTCTAATGCTGAGTTATTAGAGTTTATTCGGCATCATGAAGATGAAAATTTAGATATACTGGCCGGGATGCCGCTCCATCGCAGTTCGAATCAAAAGAGCGAGGTAATTATTTTTTCCTTTTTATTTCTTTTGATTATTTTTGATTATTTTATTTATATTTATATTTTTATATTATGCTCTTTTATTATTATTGCGTTTGCCTTTAGTATTATTTTGTATGTTTATTTTGTATTATTATATTTTTAGAAAAATAAATTAAATTAAGCAGATAGAATAATATGTACTTACCTGGTATTAACTTACTTGGGTCTGTGTTAGCATGATCGTTGCGTTGTTCGGGCTGGAGGGTGTATTTACAAAGCCCGACAATGGTACGATGTAGTGCCTTCTCGGGTAAGGCGGATTATTCGAGATTGCGGCTTTGAACAGTTCATCTTACAATTGCCATCTGAGGAATAACAGATAGACCAGAGCGTAGTCCAGGCGCTTGCAGAGTGATGGTTGGACACAACCCACACTTTTCACTTGCCCATTGGAGAGATAACAATTGGCCCAGTCAATTTTACTGCCATAACCGGCCTTCAGGGATTAATTGGTATGGAACCATCATATAAAGGGCCTTTTAAGATAAAAATCGAGCCAATTCATAGTTATTGGATGAACTACTGGTGCACGTCGCGCCTATGCTATAGCAATTACCGCAAGTGCACGGGTCGCCCAAGTAATAAACTAGTGAGTGAAGTATCGTTCCACTGAGGACAAGGCCAAGCACTAGTGCAAATCTTAACTGTTGTTTAGCAAATTAATGTTTTTGTGATGTTTTCTAATTAAAGATAACTAATTTAAATAAATACAAGTGAAGATAGATTTTGTGTTGTGTAAAAAGGTTTGATGATAATGATACTATTTAGATATTGAATCCCCCTAGCCTCAATTACATTACATGATAGAGTTGAATTGGCATTCCTCTAACTTAGACTAAAACCTCTCTCGAGTGAATTAATCCCTAATCACTAAGTAGAATGCCGGAATCTTTTCTCAAAACTCAATTAAATAGATCTTGCATTAAGAGCAAGGAACTATAAACCAAAGGATCTTGTAAGTCTATCTCTAGCACCCCAATCAATCCTCAACCCTTATGAGTAATCAATTCATATCAAGCTTTCTCAAGTCAATAATATGAAAATAGCAACCAATCAATAAGCATGCTATCATCAATTGGCAATAATCATTAAGCATCATAAGAATAAAAAAACTCAATCAATTAAAATCATTCAATCATACAAATAAGCTAGGGTTCTTCAATATCTAGATAGAGAATGATTTAGTTCATGTTCAATACACTTAATACAACAACAACAACAATAACATTAAAATACATAAAAGGAGAAAATAGAAAAACCCCTTTCAATGTAGCTTCTTGAACCTCCAGGAGCTGCTAATAGAAGATGCAGATGTTGGAGAGGATGGAAATGGAGAATGAAGATGAAGAGTCAAGGAAAGTGTCACTCTCTCCTTGCCCAAAACGTGTATGCCTAGCCACCTCCTCTCAAACCTCTCTTTTCTGCCTCTGTTCTTTATTTTCTGCACAAAAACTCTAGCCCTCTGCAGAAGCTTCCCAGCTCTTCCTCTTCTTTTCTTTTTATTTCCCTCCAAAGCTCAAGCTCATGCTTCCAGCTCACACCACTCTCCATTGTCTCCCATATTCTCTTTGTTTAATCTTTCTTTCCATCAATTAGGCAGGTTTTCCCTTTCTTTTTGACAAAAGCAATTGGTTTGTCTCCCACTTGTTCCTCAACCCGTGCAAAAGAATCAATGTTTTTATAGGTGACACGGCCAAGCTTTGAGTGGCTTGGCCGTGTCTCTCATTTTCCTTTGGGACACGGCCAAGCCACTTGGCCATGTCCATCACTGCCTCTTCTTTCTTTCTTTATTTTCTTTTGTTCTCAAGGAGTGACACGGCCAAGCTTATGGCCGTGTCATGTGACACGACCACTGGCTTGGCCGTGTCACTTGGGTGTGTCACCTTCTGCTTGTTTCTTTTCTTCTTTGCCTAGGCATGGGACACGGCCAAGCTTGTGGTCGTGTCATGTAACACAGTCACTGGCTTGGGCGTGTCACCTGCCAGTGTCAGCTTCTGTTCTTCATTTTTCCTTCTTTGCTTGGTTCTTTGGTTTATGTTCTTTGGGTGAGACACGGCCAGTGACTTAGGCGTGTCACCTAGCCGTGTCATCTACTGCCTTGAAGAAATTTTGAGGGACATGGCCAAGCTTGCTTTGACTTGGCCATGTCTTGCTTGCTTCATGCTTTTTCTTCATTGTTTTGATCATCCAAGGGAGTTTTTCCACTTTAACCTAAAACAAACACTTAAAAAAAACTTTAAACAAAAATCAAATGAAACATTAACCAAAAACACATTAAAATCATACTAAAAACTAGTATAAAAACACTCTTATCAAATACCCCACACTTAAATCCTTGCTTGTCCCCAAGTAAGGCTAAAATCAAAACGAACTAAACACAAAAATTTTGTCAAGTTCACGAGTTATCAAATTGCATCAAGACTTCCCTATCCTTAAATCTGCAATCAATATCAAATCGAACAAAATCGATACCAATGCAATTAAGTGGCTTTCCATGCATAACCTACATTGTCACTCCCTCACCAACTCTTAGAAAGTGTTTGATCAAGGTGTTGTTTACACTCATAACAATCAATGAAAGATTATTGCCATAGGCTTGCTTATCTATCAAATCTCCACCACTTAATTACAATCAAGCATCAATCAAAAGGTCTTTTATTGGGTTGTAATGGGGTTAGGGTAAAGGCATGGCATTTAGGAAATGTGAGCTTAATCATTAAGTTCAAGAGCACTTCGAGAATGAAGTAACCGATCATATGTATAACCCAATGATCCCAAAACACCTTCCTCTTATCTACCCCTTGACATTGAAAGAACTTTTCAAGGGAACTCACTTATTACATCTTGTAACATATTCCAACCCTTTTAACAAGAACAACAATTTTTCTTATTATTTTTCTTCTTTTTATTTTATTTTTTTATATTTTGCTTTGCAATCTTAAACCTACTAAATTTAACCCCACACTTAATTCAACACAACACTTGGTCATAACATTCTTAAAATGCTCTTGACCTAATGAAAGGGTAAGAGTTAAAACAACAAGGTTCAAGGTTGGTAGTGTTGCGAAAAATAAAGAAAAGGGGAAACGAAATAGGTTCAAAATTGGCTAACTAAAGTTAAAAATAGGGTTGGTCTTTTTAAGCCAAAGTGGGTTCACCTAATTGCCTTAATCATCTTGATGCCTAATTGAAAGTTTTTAAAATGTATGTCAAAGCAAGTTCTAGCAAGTCATCAATCAAAGATGCTTTCCCACACAAAGAATAATAAGTTGATGGCTCAATTTCTTACTAGGTTAATGGTAATGCAAGGAAAAACCAACAAAATTGACAATAAGCACCAATTCTACTCAATTCTTAAATTCATGCTTCAAAAATTCAAAGGTCATCAATCAACAATGTTTATAACAATTGAACTTTCCAAAATTCATTTATTCAAAGAAAACATGAAAAACATTAACTAAACTAACACAAAAATAAATTAAAAACACAAAACATAATATGCACCCCACACTTAAAATTTCACATTGTCCTCAATGTGAGCATGCATAAACTAAAAGAGAGTTCAGATGAAACCTGATTTTCACCGCTCCCATATGCGATATGTAGGGCTTCTTCCAACCATAATGCAATTGGAGTTCATGATTGAGAGGATGGACAGCATGCAACTTCGAAATGTGCCCAATGTGTTGCAAAGCTTAGGTAGTATCCTTTGGTGAGCAAATGGCCAATGAGAACTCATGAAGGCTGTCTTGGGGTGATTTTCCAATGCTATAGGAACTTGGTAAAAGTATTCTTCAGTATGCAACATGGTTATTGTAACATCCAAAATTTTTAAAAATTTTTAATATTTGAAAATTTTGATAAAATAAATTATAATATAAAAGGATAAATTAAATTAATAGTTTTAAATGAAAAATGAAGGGATTTTAAATGAAAAAGTGGAATATATATATGATATATATGCAAAATATACATAATATATTTAAAAGTCAACACTTTTTAAAAGAAAAGGGTATTTTGGTAATTAAATCTTATAATTTCAAAATTAATAAAATAATTCAAAAACAAATTAATCTTGAATGGAAGAGGGAAATTAGGACTTTTAATTTATTAAAAAAAATAATTAAATATTGAATATTAAATTATTTTAATATATATATATATGTGGTTAAAAAAAAGATGAAAAGGAAAGAATATTTAAAAGTCTTCTTCTTCTTCTTCTTCTTCTTCTTCTCAAGAACGTGGCTTCCATGGATGATTAAAGACCAAGGATTTTGGTTCTTCCATACTCCATAAATTGAAGGAATTAATAAGTTTCAAGTGGATTTTTAGTGATTTCCACCAAAATTAGTAAGTTTCCATCTCTTTTCTTTGAATTCCTTGGAAATTTAGATTATGTGAGAGTTTGGATTTTTATGCAGTATGTTATAATTGTTGGAATTGGTGTGTATGATGTTATTTTTGGTAGTTAACAATGATTCTAAGGTTAGATTGAAGAGATGATGGAGTTTGGTTAAAGAATAGTGAAGAAAGAGAATTTAGGGTTATGGATTTTTGGGGTTTTGAAAACATGAAGTTTAATTGTGCAAATTGATTCCAAATGAGTTGTTTTGATTCATAAATAAGTGGAGATTTAGGGTTTTGAAAAAGTGATTTTCCAAAGTGGTTGAATTGTGTGATTTTATTTGTTTAAGCATGTTGTTTAGTGTTAAAAGTGATGAATATATGCTTGGAATGAGTAATGGATTGTGTTGGAATGGAAAACCTTCAATGGGGGAAGGTTAGGCCATTTTTGAGATTTGGTGTATAAGAGTGTATTTTTATAATGTAAATGATTTAAATGTATTAAAATATATTTTTAATAATATAAATAAACTTAAAACACTAATTTAATTGTAGTAGAATGGAATTCTAATGTTGAAGTAAGAAAAGGCTAAAATTTTGAAAATTTGTAGGAGTGATGTGTAATTATGATTTAATGTTGGAAATGCCATTAAACGTGATACTAAATGATTTGTTTTGCTATCACATTTGGTTTAGGCATTGAGGGAGATTTATTTGCTTCATCCAAGTGGTGAAGGGCAAGTTAGAAAGATTGGATTGAAGGTTGTTTTTAGCTTGCTTTGGGTTAGTGGAGGTATGTACAAACTTTGAATATAATGTCTATATTTGCATAACATTTGGACTTAACACATTTTGGTTGAAAAATGTGTTAAGCTACTTGGTTCATTGATTGTGTATGAATAATATGCTATGACATTTGTAATGTCATATATGTGTTAAATGCATTGTGAAAAGCCATTGATAATGGCTAATTTGTGTAACATGTGAAATATGCATATTATGTGAAAATACCCAAAGTATTGGGTAATGTGTTGTGAATGTAAAAATGAGATATGTGTAATAATGAAATGAATTGATATTGATAAAAATGAGAAAAGTGAGAAAAATGAGAAAGATGTGAAAAATGAGAAAAAAATGAGAAAATAAGGCAAGGTGCCTAGATTGAATATGTGACAAAAAGAAAGAGATTAATAATGAGAAAAATGAATAAATTGTGTGCCTAGTATGTTATTCAATTTTCAGAGTTCTGGGTTTGGCGGCATGCCTATGATTACCTACGGGCTATACGCTGGAATGGTGAAAAGACTGGGTCGTAAGCCAGGCCAGCTGATAAATATGATGTTTTTGGGGTGAAAAGAGTGGGTCGTAAGCCTCAAAAACTGTAGCAGTCTAGCCGGGTTGAGGACCAAGATACTGGGGGCCTAAGGGTCTAGCCGGGTTAAGGTCCAAGAGACTGGGGCTATTACATTATCCATGGATATATATATTGCCTACGGGGCTAGACACATATTGTCATTATGGACTAAAGCAGTAACTCTGAAATTTGAATAGCATATTATATCCTTTTTTGGGCCCATGCTTGTCTTTGTTTTACTGTGAATTATGAATTATGATACAATTGAGTAATATAATGTTATGAGTTGTGCTTATGAATTATTTGAAAAATATAAGAAAGTGGATTGATGTGACATTTATATGCATTGTGAATTTGGTATTGCATTGAGTTATATTATTATTATCAAAGTTTATACCACTATGCTTCGGCTTAGCGCGATTATTTCCATCGCGCAGGTGACAGGGTAGACCCAGTTGAGCCAGAGAGTTCTTCTAGACCAGGTCGAGTCTAGACTTGTAGTTGAGCTTGTAGAGTTGCTATCGAGATCAGAAACACTGCCAGCAACATGTATATATTTTTATGTTATTGTACATTTTGAGTTTTATGCATAATATATTATGTTTTGAATTTTACGTATTGCATATTATAAAGAATGTTTGGGTCAATGTATTTGAAATGGGAGAGTAAGTGTGTTTTAAATTATATATATCTATACGTATAAATGTTTGAGAAAATTAGTGAAATTGAGAAGTATGGTTGAGAGGGTGATTGGAAATTATTGGGAGTGTTTTCTTTTTACAGGTTGAGTAATTGCTAAATTTTGGGATATCCAAAATACAGACAAAACTTTGGCGAATTTTTCCCAGAGATTTTTATATATATTATTTATTTTGGGTTCTTATAACAAGTAAATAATATTTATATTCTATTTAATTTTTATATATTTAGAATTTGAAATTTTAAGTTGGAAATGTAAAAAAAATAAAAATTTGTAAATCCATCTGTGACATTTTTGTACCGTATATGCGTATTTTACATATACTAGAAATATGTTTTGTATGTATATAGGGCATAAGGGTGTTACATTTGTTTTGGTATCAGAGCCTAGGTTTGAGGTTCTCGACCTAGGTGGGGATGATAGAGAGAGAAAATGGGGGATTTGAAAAATAGTTTTTAATTGTAATACATGCATTGGCATTGGCAGTTTCTGATCTCTGATATAGTATTTTCTGCTTTGTTTGCAGATATAGGTAGTTATGGCATCTCGGTCGCATCAGGCTGCTGAGGGTAGTGCAGAGAGTGTGGCTCCAGATGAGGGTAGAGATGGAGCTAGAGTTGTATCTGCTGGTGAGGTATCTATTTCTGTACCTGTGAGATCAGCAGTTGATGAGGTTCCGCCTGGCTGGGTATGGCATATGGTAGAGCTGTATAGGTAGGCTCCAGTTCCCCAGCCGCCACAGCCACAGCCGCAGTTACTGGTGAGGCAGTATGACAAACTGAGAAAGTATGGGGCCGAGGACTTTGTTGGTACTATAGACTCTGCTATAGCAGAGCAGTGGCTAGACCGGGTTCAGAGGATATTTATTCAGTTACAGGATAGTCCAGAAGAGAAGTTTGATTATGCCAGATCTCTTTTGCAGAGAGATGCATATGATTGGTGGAAGATGGTTCCACATGCTCTGGATGATCCACCAGTTCTGACCTATGATGATTTCTTACGGGAATTTGAGCAGAAGTATACTCTGAGAGAGTATAAAGATGCAAAGAAGATGGAGTTCCTGAGTCTGAGACAGGATACTAGGACAGTGACCGAGTATGAGATCGAGTTTATCCGATTGAGTCACTATGTTGGTGGGATCATTTCTGACGAGTTTGATAGGTGTAGGAGGTTTGAGGAGGGCCTGAGACCCTCTATCATGTGTATCATTGTAGGCTCTCGGTATCAGGATTTCTCCCAATTAGTTGCAGCTGTCAGGAGTGTTGAGAGGGCACAGAATCTTACAGCAGCTACCAGGGTTGAGGAGACCAGAGTTAGGAGACCTCAGATTGAGGCAGGGTCTTCATCAGTGAAGAGAGGCCGAGGGGGATATTTTTAGAGGTTTAGTAGGAGTCAGGGGCAGTTTGGCAGGTCATTACAACAGCAGAGATAGAGGCAGAGACCTACAATTTCAATGGCTAGTGCTCCAACCCCAATGGCTCAGAGACCTACTCCACCTACTTGCGTTCATTGTGGTAGAGTACACAGAGGTGTCTGCTGGTGGAGAGGTGCTTCGGAAGTGTGTTTTAGATGTGGGTCATTAGACCATTTTATCAGAGATTGTCTCGAGCCACTAGAGGTTAGGCAGGCAGATACTGCATCTTCTCGACCCAGTGTCAGAGGGGGTCATGGTGGCAGAGGTTTTAGTAGAGGTGATTGCCCTGGGTTTAGTCAGAGAGGAGGCTCTACATCTGGAGGCAGTAGGCCAGATGAGGCTGGGCCATCTCAGAGGGTTTATGTGATGCAGAGGCAGCCAGATGCTTCAGCCGTGATTGCAGGTACATTTTCTTTATTTTTATTTCAGTCCTTGCTCTATTAGATCCTGGATCTACGCATTCATACATAAGTGCATCCATCTTGCCTGTGCCTGAATTGCATTCTGAGTCCCTAGGATTTGATGTCTTGGTGACAAATCTTGTAATATCCCAAAGTGTGCCTTAGAAGTTTTGATATAATTGTTGTTTTATTTGAATTAAATGTATATGTGTAATTGGAAAGAAAAAGAATTAAGAGAGAGTTTATATGTTGTATATATGGAAATATATATAACATATATATAAGTCAAAGTGGATGGTCAACTAAAGAAGATATTTGTTTTTTATTGAATTAATGAATTAATTAGAAGAAATAAATGAGTGGAAGAGGAAATAATTGATTATTTTATTATTAAAAGACTTGGTGGAGAATGTTTGAAGACCATAAATTTGACTGTCTCCTTTTGTTTTTTTTTTCATTTTCTTTTCTTCTTTCTTCCATAAAACGTGAACTCCATCTTCACCATCACCATTTCTTTTACTTTCTTCATCTTCCTTCATTTCTTTACTTGAAACTTAGAATCCATTGGAAGTAATTCAAATTTTTATGGGAATTAGATAGTTTATGTATGGTTTTTCAAGAAAATCACCATAAACTCAAGAATTAGAGGAAAAGAGCAAGGAAAGAGCCACTTTAATGAGACAAAAGAGAGCAAGAGAGAGTTTTGTGTTCAAGCTCAAAAAAAATTGAAGGAGATTTCAAGAAAACAAGTTAGAAATTCAAGAAATTTCATTATTTTGGTAAGTTCTCTATTGATTACTCTTGTTGTTTTTGAAGTTATTTTTGAGTTTGATGAAGTGTTGTTGATAATATGGTTAGGATTGCTTGTGGTGTGTTTGTATGTGTTGGAAATGGAATTAAAGATAAGAAGTTAGGTTGGTGTTGGTGATGGAAGAGTAAGAGTTGTGTTTAGTGAAATCTTTTCTGTTTTACAATTAGTAAAGGCTGTAAATTGTATGATTTTTAATTAAATATAGAAAAATGTCCTTGAAGTGAATTTTTGATATGTTGTACCTATATGAGTCTAGAATGACTGAAAAATATGTTGATTCGATTTTGGAATGGTTATGATTTTGGAAAGATTATTTTTATTAGACCTGTTCCAGCAGGTACCTTAACTGAGACAGCTATCTTTCGGGATTTTTAGTAAAATGTAGAAAAATAATATCTAATTGAATTTTTGGATATGTTGTTGCTTAGTGAGTCTAGTATTTGAGAAAAATAATTTGGAACCACGTTGATTGAATTTGAATTATGGAATTCACAAAGTTCAGAACTGCTGCCAGGATGCAGGGCAATTGGGGCAGTCTGGTTGGGTGAAATATTTGACCAAGATTTTGTGTTCCGTTTGATCTAAAATTTTAAAGTAATGATTTTAAGATTTAAAAGTTAGTTCTGTAAAAATTTTAGAGTTTTTAGTCAAGTATATTATTTTATACAATTTTTCAAAATAAGGATTAAGTTGAGTCCAAAACCAGAATTTACTATTCATATGGCCATTTTGCTAATACTCCTTTTTGGATTAGTTTGTGAAGAGGTTGAATTGCCCTAATCTAAGTGTTGAGAATTCTTGGAAGAGTAAGTGTATAAATTGGTGTGAGTTGGTTTTAAGGTAAGTACAAACTACATTAGTGCATACATTCATATGATATTGAGACTTGAGACATATTTGATTATAAATGTGATAAGGAATCTAATGCATTGTGGATGTATATTAATAATGTTATGTTTGGTATAATGTGAATGTTGTGATGAGCATGTAAAATATGTGTTAATGCCATTGATTATATCCATTTTAATAATAAATTGATTAATGTGATTTGAAATATAACGAAATGTGAAATGTGCAAGATGTGATGATGAAATGAAATGTGAAAGATATGATGTTATGAAGAGTTGCTTTATTGTGATTTGAGATCATATGAGATATGAGGCCATGGTTGTTGGCTATGATAATGCAAATGAAATATAAAATTGGGGCATGGTTGCCTAATTAATTATGAGAAATGAAATGAAAAGAGACTGATAAAGAGATAAATGAAATGATTGTGTGCCTAATGTGTTAATTCAATTTTCAGAGTTCTGTTTTTTGCGGCATGGCTATAAAGTACTGGATAGGTGAAAAGACCGGGTCGTAAGCCGATTCCAGTTGATAAATGTGAAATGTGAATTATAGTAACAGTCTTGCCGGGTTGAGGATTTCCTCGAGTTTAGTCGAGTTGAGGTCCAAGAGACTGGGTCTATTACCCTATCCATGGATAGAGATATATATATCGCCTACGGGCTTGATGATTGTGATTATGGACCAAAGCAGTAACTCTGAACTTTGAATAGCATATTAGATCCTTTTTGGGCCCATTCTTGTTTTTGTTTTCAATGTGAATCATGAATGTTTTGATTAATTATTAAATAATGTAAGATTGTGAAATATAATATTCTCTGGAATTGATCTTGAATCTTGATTGTGTGACATTAGCATGGCATTAAAGCATCATAGCACTATAGTTTGTACCACTATGCCGTTGGCTTAGCGCGAATGTGATTCTTCACGCAGGTGACAGGGAAGAACTAGAGAGTTCCTCTAGGCCGAGTCGAGCCTAGATTTTGAAGAGTGAATAGCGGGCTTTAAGATCGAAGGCTGACTGCCAAACATGTATAAATTTTATGTGTTGTAAAACTTGAGTTTTGATGTATATGAATTTGTAAATATTGTTACTTTCCGTTGCATAGTGAACAAATATTTTATCTACTGTATTTCATAATAAACCTTCACTTTATTTTGTACTAGAAGTGTAAATCCTTTTTGCAGGTTGTAGTTGAGGTTATAAGGGAGATTTATTGGAAGTGTACTGAGAATGATTTTGTTTGCATTGGTTTATGTAAAAATGTTTTCAAAAATCAGAAAAAAACCAGTTTTGTCGACACTTGGGATTGAATTTTTAGGCGAAACTATGGCAAAAGTTCTGTGAAAATCGGAACAAAAATTTGACTAAGTAAAAGTGGTAGCAACATTAGGATAGTGTGGCGCCTCTACTCAACTTACACACGTAGGTCGGGAAGGGGTGTTACAATTTTTGGTATCAGAGCCTAGGTTTAAGATTCTCAACCTAGGTGAATTGTAAGAAAAAGAATATTTTGATTTTAAAAGTTGGTTTTTGAGTAAAATACATGTTTTGGTATGGCAGTCTTTGATCTTTAATGGGGTATATTCTACTGTGTTTGCAGATATAGGTTGTAATGGCGTCTCATTCACGACAGTCTGTTGAGGGTAGTGCGGAAAGTGTAGCTCCTGAAGAGAATAGAGATGGAGCTAGAGTAGATAGAGTTAGTGAGGCCCCTACCCCTGTGCCAGGGAGATCAGATGCTGATGAGGTACCGCCAGGTTGGTTTAGGCACATGGTAGATTTGTTGAGAGGAGCTCCGGTGCAGCAGCCACCACCCCCACCACAGCCTCAGGTACCAGTGAGACATTATGATAAATTGAGAAAGTATGGGGCTGAAGATTTCTATGGCACCATTGATCTAGCTGTAGCTGAGCAATGGTTGGATAGAATACAGAGAATATTCATCTAGTTGCAAGCAACTCCAGAAGAAAGATTTGATTATGCTAGATCACTGTTGCAGAAGGATGCATATGATTGGTGGAAGACAGTTCCTCATGCCATGGATGATCCACCTACATTGTCCTACAATGATTTTCTACGGGAGTTTGAGCTGAAATATACTCCGAGGGAGTATAAAGATGTGAAAAAGATGGAATTTCTGAATTTGAAGCAGGACAGTCGGACTGTGACAGAATATGAGGTCGAGTTCATCCGGTTGAGTTACTATGCTGGAGGTATTATTTCAGACGAGATAGACCGGTGCAGAAGATTTGAGGAGGGATTGAGGCCCTCTATTATGTGTCTTGTGGCTGGTTCTAGATATTAAGATTTTTCCCAGCTTGTTGCAGCAGCTAGGAGTGTAGAGAGAGCCCAGGGTATTGCAGCAGCTGCTATCGAGGAGGAGACCAGGGTTAGGAGACCCCAGTTTGAGGCGGGGTCTTCATCTGTGAAGAGAGGTAGAGGCAGTTTTCTTCCTTGGATCAGTAGGAGTCAGAGGCAGGTTAGTAGGTCAGTTCAGTTTCAGAGGCAGAGATCGAGACCTACAGTTTCAGTAGCGAGTGCTCCGACTCCAGCGGTTCAGAGTTTCACTCCACCTATATGTGCTCAGTGTGGGGGGTCACATAGGGGTGTCTGTTGGAAGAATAGTGGACCAGCGGTGTGCTTCAGATGTGGATCACCTGATCATTTTATTAGAGAGTGTCCTGAGATGCGGGAACAGAGGCCGGCAGATTCTGCAGTTTCTCGACCTAGTGTGAGAGGTGGTCGAGGTGGCAGAGGTGTTGGTAGAGGTGGTAGATCTGGAGTCAGTCAGAGAGGAGGCTTTACACCCGCAGGCAGTAGGCCAAATTAGGCTGGGCCTTCTCAACGAGTATATGTGTTGTAGAGGCAGCCAGATGCTTCAGCAGTTATAGCGGGTACATTCTCTTTATTTGGCATTTTAGTTTTTGCTTTGATTGATCCAGGATCTACTCATTCATACATAACTGCATCTATTTTGCCTGTGACTGAATTGCATTATGAGTCCCTAGGATTTGATGTGTTGGTGACAAATCCTTTAGGGCATAGTGTGATTGTTAGCAAGGTGCACCGAGATAGTGCAGTTGTGGTGCAAGGTGAGGAGTTTCGTGGAGATTTGATTGAAATGCCTTTTAAAGAATATGATTTGATTTTAGGCATGGATTGGTTGTCTAAGCATGGAGTTGTGGTGGATTGTCAAAAGAAATGTGTTACTTTGAGAACTGGTGATGGTAGAAGTATATTGGTATCTAGTGAGCAGAGACAACTTGCATCCTTATTGGTTTCAGCTGTTTCAGCTAGAAAGTTGATTAGAAAAGGGTGTGATGCTTATCTTGCTCATGTTGTGGATACCAGAGTAGTGGGTTCTCAACTTGATAGTATACACACAGTTGCTGAGTTTTCAGATGTATTTTCAGAGGAGTTGCCAGGGTTACCCCCTGAGAGAGAGGTTGAGTTTGGTATCGATTTGTTGTCCGGTACCACTCCCATCTCTATCACTCCTTATCGAATGGCACCTACTGAATTGAGAGAGTTTAAGGTGCAGTTGCAAGAGTTGTTGGATAAAGGGTTTATTCGCCCTAGTGTTTCTCCGTGGGAAGCTCCTGTGTTGTTTGTAAAGAAAAAGGATGGTACCCTGAGATTGTGCATCGATTATAGGCAATTGAACAAAGTAACTATCAAGAATAAGTATCCTTTGCCTCGAATTGATGATCTCTTTGATCAGTTGAAGGGAGCAGCGGTGTTTTCCAAAATTGATTTGAGATCAGGGTACCATCAATTAAGGGTTAGAGCTGAAGATGTTTCTAAGACAGCTTTCCGCACAAGATATGGGCATTATGAGTTCTTGGTAATAACTTTTGGATTAACAAATGCACCTGCAGCTTTCATGGATTTGATGAATAGGGTGTTTAGGCCCTATCTGGATCAGTTTGTGGTGGTTTTCATCGATGATATTTTGGTGTATTCATGTAATGAGGAAGAACATGACAAGCATCTGCGAATCGTGTTACAGATCTTGAGAGAGAAGCAGTTGTATCCTAAGCTGTCAAAGTGTGAGATTTGGATTGACCAAGTAACTTTTCTCGGTCATATAGTTTCAGCATATTGTATAAGAGTTGATTCAAGTAAAGTTGAGGCCATTTTGAATTAGAGTCCACCAAAGTCAGTGACTGCAGTTAGAAGTTTTCTGGGTTTGGCAGGCTATTATCGAAGGTTTGTGTTACGCTAGAATTAACTCTACCACAAAGCGTCACTCGCAAGTATACGAGGTAGCTGTAGCAAAGGTGATTGCCCCAAGGTCGTCTCACAAGGAAGCTAAAGTGGCTAATTGATTATCAAATTATGAATAACAAGTAATTAAAGAAATTTAAATTGCTAAATAATGAAGAAGATTGATTAAAGTTTAAAATAGATAAAAGTAAATTAAGCTGATTGTTTTGATTCACTTGATAGAAAAGTCTAGGGTTTGCACTTCTCTACTACTTATATGTATGAACGGTTATTCCTCTTAACTAATTTAATTTCAAAGATTAAATCTCAAACAACTCAATTAATCAAGTCAAGGAAATAAGCTCTCGCATTCAAACCTCTTTCAACTAATCTTGTTATAATTGAAATAATCTTTTTAATAGGTTATATCTCTAATTCACCTAAGTCCCTAATTGAATTGTTCCAGCATTAGACTTCATCTGTCAATCCATCATCTAATACCTAAAACACATAATTGGTGGCCAATCAATTATATATTAACAATATTCCATTCAATCAAGGCTAAAGAAATTATTAGCTAAGAGAATAACCAATCCATACAATCATAGCAGATCCATACAAACCCTAGACTAGATCAAATTAGTTCATATTGCTATCAAACATACTCATCTCATTAATTATCAAAGAAATCAATTTAGACATGATAATATCCATCAATACAATTTCAATGAAAATAAAGAGATAAAGTTCAAGAACAAAACCAAATTACAAACTCCTTGAAGCTTCTGAAGAATCTCTTGTTCAAATCTTGCAAGAAGGATGTATTAATGGCATGAACAATCTAATCTAAGCTAGATTAATCCAAAAGTGTAATCAAAATCAAGAAAACAAAGTTAAAACCCTAACTTCACTCTTTGACGGCTCAACTCAATCTCCAAATCGTCAACAACGTTAAGAAAAACCCTAATTTCCATATTTATACGAAACCTCCGCGCGTCTTTATTGATCCTTGAGTGACACAGCCAAGTTAGAGTGAACTTGGCCGTGTTGGAGGTGAATTTGAGGGAGAGACATGGCCAAGTTGATGGTGACATGGCCAAGTTGGACCATTTTGGAGGGACATGGCCAGTGACTTGGCCATGTCACTTGCATGTGTCACCTACTGTGAGAATTGCTCTTCTTTGCTTTGGATTTAGGTGAGACACGGCCAAGTTGATGGTGACTTGGCCGTGTTTGAGCTTAATTGAAGGGACATGGCCATGTTTGAGGTGACTTGGCCATGTTGGATCATTTTGGAGGGACATGGCCAGTGACTTGGCCATGTCGCTTGCATGTGTCGCCTACTGTGATGATTTCTTCTTCTTTTCCTTTGGAACTAGGTGAGACACGGCCAAGTTGATGGTGACTTGGCCGTGTTTGAGCATAATTGGAGGGACATGGCCATGTTTGAGGTGACTTGGCCGTGTTGGATCATTTTGGAGGGACATGGCCAGTGACTTGGCCATGTCGCTTGCATGTGTCGCCTACTGTGATGATTTCTTCTTCTTTTCCTTTGGAACTATGTGAGACACGGCCAAGTTGGAGTGACTTGGCCATGTTGGAGCATCTTTAGAGTGACACAGCCACTGACTTGGCCGTGTCCCTTGCATGTGTCACCTACTGTGATGATTTCTTCTTCTTTTCCTTTGGAACTAGGTGAGACACGGCCAAGTTGGAGTGACTTGGCCGTGTTGGAGCATCTTTGGAGGGACACGGCCACTGACTTGGCCATGTCCCTTGCCTGTGTCCATCACTGTGTCTTGTGGCTTCTTTTTAGCTTGATATGGGACACGGCCAGTGACTTGGCCGTGTCCTCTGCCTGTGTCAGCTACTGTCCATTTTTCCTTCAGTCTTGGTTCCTTGGCTTTTTTAACCTAAAACAAAACTCAAACAAACTTTAAACAAAAAGTAAATAAACAATAACCAACAAAACATAAACACCATACTAAAAACTAGATCAAAAATGACATAAACACTAAAATAAACTAAAACTACAAAATTAACAAAAACACTAAATAAACCGATTTAAACTAACAAAATACCTAAATAAAACAATAATTATTATAATAAACAAGACACAAATCTATAACAAAAACTAACAAAACAACTACCCCACACTTAAAACTTTGCTTGTCCTCAAGCAAATTCACATGGCATAAATTAAAAACTCAAACAACCTTAACTATAATTCCAGCATATAAGATGAAATCCTTAAAGACACAGCATAAATAATTGTACTTTACTTCAATCCAGGATTTTCTTAACTCATTCATTAATCCAGACATACAAATCTTATCTCTCATCTAAGTGTTTCACTCGATTTTAAAGGTTAATCACTCAAACCACTCATGACTGCATACTACCATAAACTTGCTTAATTATCCAATCTCCCTCACTGATTTTCTCAAGAAATAATCTGAAGGTCTTTCATTTGGATGTAATGGGGCTAAGGTAAAGGTGTGAGAAAAGACATTTAGGCTGGAGCATCAAGAAATGGAGTATCTAAATTAGACACTACTCTTGCTAAGAAACTCATAACTCCTTCAAATAGCATACTCACCAACCCTTGATACCTCACATACTTGCACACTAAAAGAAAAGTACATGAGTCAATATTCCTCTAAGGCTAGAAAATATATGAATTTTGTATATATTTATCTTTTTATATATATATATTTTCTTTTTTCTTCTTTTTTTTTCTTTTATTTTATCATCATTCATTTTTTTAATATATATACAAAATATAAACTTGCATAGAACATCTAGCTTAAAATGTAGAGGAAAAGAATAATCAACTCTTAATCCAACACAATATGCAAAGTGTGCATTTCAACCCCAAATAGCAATAACATTTTTTTTTATACTTGCTTACCCCACACTTTGAAATAAACCACCCTATTGTCATATCATAATACTCCATTCCTTAATGCAGGTATGATGATAATAAGAACATGTTAAGTTGAGAATTGTGTTGATCAAACAAGAAAAGGTCAAAGGCTCAACTTGGCTCACTAAGGAAATCAATATTAAGGGAGGTCTTTTTAAGCTAAAGGGGCTAACCTAATTTGTCTTCATCATTTTAAAACTTGAGATTAAATCATAATGTGAGTTCAATTAGTATGCAAAAGCAAACTCTAAAGATGCAAAATCATGAAGGTGCACACTTAAGAAAAGAAAATCAATCATTTAATCTATAAGGCTCAAAACTCACAAAGGTGGGTTCTCAAAGATTTATATGTCATGAACTGCAGAATGTGAAAATTGATCCTGAATGAATTCAAATGCTCATTCATATGCTGATACTAAAGTCTCAACTATAATGCTAGAATCACAGAAAAGATCAATAAATTTTCAACAATTATACCATGCACAACACAATAAAACACACCAAGGCAACCAAAACAAAAATTAAAGAAAAGCTAAAAGATTACCCCACACTTTAGAATTTACATTGTCCTCAATGGAAAACAAGAATAATAAAGAGAAAGAATTAAGTACAATCTGTCTTCCATCGTCCCCTGGTGAGGCAAAACTCAACCTTTTTATCACAAACACAAATGTTCAAAAACAAAATGTAAGAGAGCTTTAGGGTTTCTATTTATTTAAACTAAACATAAAATCAAAATTGCTAAATATAAAATTATAACTAAGAAAAAGAAATGCAAACCGATGGGTTGCCTCCCATTAAGCTCTTCTTTAATGTCATAAAGCTGGACATCATGCAAGGCTTAGGGATCATGGATCAAAGTGCTGTCAATGATCCTCAATTTTTGAAATCCTTCATTGTATAGTTTAACTCTATGTCTATTTGCTCTAAAAATCTTATTGGTTCTAGAGTTAAGCAATTCAATGGCACCAGAAGGACATACCTTAGTTACCTCGAAAGGACTACTCCATCGAGATTTAAATTTACCTGGAAGCAGACGGAGGTGAGAATTAAAAAGTAAAACTTTCATACCTAGACTCAACGTCTGATGCCTAATAAATCTGTCATGAAGTGCTTTAGTGTGATCCTTATAATTCCTCGAGCTCTCATATGCCTTTGGGTTAAGGCATCTTTGGGTCTTCCCCACTGGTTTAGCTCCCTCTTCTAAAGTCAGTGTTAGCTCCAATTTATCTGGGGAGTCTGTCTGCAACACAACATCTGAAACAAATGCTTCAACACAATTAATTAAAGAACATTCCTCATATAAAGCAGTTGTAGGAATGGGAGAAGTGTTAAAAATAGAAAAATCAACAGTTTGTCCTAAGACAGTCATTGATAACTTACCATTTTTAACATCTATTAAGGTGTTGGTAGTAGCCATAAAAGGCCTACCCAGCAGAATAGTGTGTGCAGATGGTAAAGGGTTACTTCCTTCCATGTCAAGTACTATGAAATCCACAGGTACTATCAACCCTCCAACCTTAACTAACACATCTTCTATAACCCCTTTCGGGAATCTAAAAGACCTATCAGCTAATTGCAACACCATTTTTGTCGGTTTAAGCTCCCCTAGTTCTAATTCTTTAAACACAGAATAAGGCATCAAATTCACACTAGCTCCTAGATCACACATGCCCTCAGTTCCTTTCCCATTCCCCACAGAAATTTGAATTATAAAGCTTCCAGGATCCTTTAGTTTGGGAGGTAGTTTATGCTGCAGAACAACACTAGCTACCTCTGAAACTATCACCTTTTCATTCATCTCATACCTCTTTTTCTTGGTGATTAGGTCTTTGAAGAACTTAGCATAAGCCGGTATGTTCTTTATTGCATCTAGTAAGGGTAAGTTAATACTTACCTTAGACAACATGTTGAAGATGTTAGAAAATTGCTTATCTGTTTTATCATCCTTCAACCTGCTGGGGAATGGTATTGGTGGCCGGTATGGACTGCTTGCCTTATGTAGATCTGCTATAGGGGACTTTTCCACTGATCTTTCTCCAGCACCTTTGTTCTTTGGTTCTCCTTCCTCCTCGTTCTCTTTGTTACCTGTATTCACAGAATCATTTTCAACATTATTATAAATTTCCTTACCACTTCTAAGAACAGTCACTGATTGTGCCTGCTCAGGTTGACTTGGGAACTTCCCCTTTTGTTGAATCTGCATCTGTTGTGCAAGTTGCCCTACTTGAGTCTCCACTTTTTTAAAAGATGCTTCTAAGGAATCCAGCCTCTTGTTGGTCGCCTCTTAATTTTTTGCACTGACCTGGATAAAAGCCTGTAAACTTTCCTCCAAAATCTCTATCTTAGACTTCCCTTGATTTGAGGATTGACCCTGCTGTTGGTTCTGTCTTTGAAGCAAATGGAAAGGCTGCTGAGAATTATTTGTTGCCCAAGAAAAATTTGGGTGATTCCTCCAACCAGGATTGTATGAATTTGAATAAGGATCATTCCGAGCTCTTGGTTGAAATCCCCCCATGGCATTGACTTGCTCAGCTTCATTCCCATATGATTCATATGCAGAGGGGCAACTGTTTGCTCCATGCCCTAATGTCCCACAGATTCCACACACTTCTTGAGTAGATGAAGAAATATTGTTCTTCATGTTTAGCATCTGAACCTGCCTTGTCAATTCAGCTATTTGACTGACCATCTCACTATTGGCCTCCAGTTGATTCACCCCTTTACTTCTTCCTCTTACACTTTTCTATTGAGAATTAGCTCCCAACATCTCAAAGATCTCATAAGTCTCATCAGCTGTCTTTTCTCCCATGGCTCCCCTAGCTGCATTGTCAATAGTGTTCTGAAATTGCTGGGTTAGACCATCATAGAAAAACTGATTAAGAAATTGAAGTGGGTAATGATGATGTGGACACTGGATCAATAGCATCTTAAATCTGTCCCAAGCCTCATGAAATGGCTCTCCTTCAAATTGAGAGAATGTAGCAATCTTCCCTCTCAATTCAGCTGTCTTTTGATGTGAATAGAACTTGCCCATAAATTTGTTATAAACTTGCTCCCAAGTTGTCAGTGAATTTTTGGGCAACATCATAAGCCAGCTCTTTGCCCTATCCTTCAAAGTATATGGGAAACACCTCATCCTCAACTGATCTTCTGTTAGTCCTCCCAATGGAAAAGTGTTGAGGGTGGAGTAGAAATCCCTAATAAAGCTCAAAGGATCTTCATTTGGAACCCCATAGAATGATGGCAGCATGTTGTAGTGAATGTTCTTCAACTCATAATTTCTTGTTGCATCTGTCAGTCTTATGCAAGAGGTGGAAGTTCCAATGACAGTTCTAGCAAAGTCTCTCATCGTCCTTTGTCTTCTTCAGCCATTTTAATAGATTGTGCAGATTCTGACTCAAAATCAGAAGTGTCCTCCTCTGTAGTATCAAATCATGTTTACAGTTCAAACTCTTCGCTGCTCCTTTTCACTCTCTGAATTTCTGGAATGACTGGGTATAACTCTCCTCCAAGTGATCTCCTGCCTTGCATAAACAAAATTTTCTAGAAAAAGAAACAATTAAAAGCAAAAGCCAAATAAAATCAAAAGTAAACTATGAAAAATAATCTAAAATTTCTAAAACTAATAAACAATTACGCCAATTAGCGTCCCCGGCAGCGGCGCCAAAAACTTGTTGCGCTAGAATTAACTCTACCACAAAGTGTCACTCGCAAGTATACGAGGTAGCTGTAGCAAAGGTGATCGCCCCAACGTCGTCTCACAAGGAAGCTAAAGTGGCTAATAAATTATCAAATTATGAATAACAAGCAATTAAAGAAATTTAAATTGCTAAATAATGAAGAAGATTGATTAAAGTTTAAAACAGATAAAAGTAAATTAAGCTGATTCTTTTGATTCACTTGATAGAAAAGTCTAGGGTTTGCACTTCTCTACTACTTATATGTATGAACGGTTATTCCTCTTAACTAATTTAATTTCAAAGATTAAATCTCAAACAACTCAATTAATCAAGTCAAGGAAATAAGCTCTCGCATTCAAATCTCTTTCAACTAATCTTGTTATAATTGAAATAATCTTTTTAATAGGTTATATCTCTAATTCACCTAAGTCCCTAATTGAATTGTTCCAGCATTAGACTTCATCTCTCAATCCATCATCTAATACCTAAAACACATAATTAGTGGCCAATCAATTATATATTAACAATATTCCATTCAATCAAGGCTAAAGAAATTATTAGCTAAGAGAATAACCAATCCATACAATCATAGCAGATCCATACAAACCCTAGACTAGATCAAATTAGTTCATATTGCTATCAAACATACTCATCTCATTAATAATCAAAGAAATCAATTTAGACATGATAATATCCATCAATACAATTTCAATGAAAATAAAGAGATAAAGTTCAAGAACAAAACCAAATTACAAACTCCTTGAAGCTTCTGAAGAATCTCTTGTTCAAATCTTGCAAGAAGGATGTATCAATGGCATGAACAATATAATCTAAGCTAGATTAATCCAAAAGTGTAATCAAAATCAAGAAAACAAAGTTAAAACCCTAACTTCACTCTCTGACGGCTCAACTCAATCTCCAAATCGTCAACAACGTTAAGAAAAACCCTAATTTCCATATTTATACGAAACCTCCGCGCGTCTTTATTGATCCTTGAGTGGCATGGCCAAGTTAGAGTGAACTTGGCCATGTTGGAGGTGAATTTGAGGGAGAGACACGGCCAAGTTGCTGGTGACAAGGCCAAGTTGGACCATTTTGGAGGGACATATCCAGTGACTTGGCCATGTCACTTGCATGTGTCACCTACTGTGAGAATTGCTCTTCTTTGCTTTGGATTTAGGTGAGACACGGTCAAGTTGATGGTGACTTGGCCGTGTTTGAGCATAATTGGAGGGACATGGCCATGTTTGAGGTGACTTGGCCATGTTGGATCATTTTGGAGGGACATGGCTAGTGACTTGGCCATGTCGCTTGCATGTGTCGCCTATTGTGATGATTTCTTCTTCTTTTCCTTTGGAACTAGGTGAGACACAGCCAAGTTGGAGTAACTTGGCCGTGTTGGAGCATCTTTGGAGGGACACGACCACTGACTTGGCCGTGTCGCTTGCATGTGTCGCCTACTGTGATGATTTCTTCTTCTTTTCCTTTGAAACTAGGTGAGACACGGCCAAGTTGGAGTGACTTGGCCATGTTGGAGCATCTTTGAAGGGACACGGCCACTGACTTGTCCGTGTCCCTTGCCTGTGTCCATCACTGTGTCTTGTGGCTTATTTTCATCTTGATATGGGACACGGCCAGTGACTTGGTCGTGTCCTCTGCCTGTGTCAGCTACTGTCCATTTTTCCTTCAGTCTTGGTTCCTTGGCTTTTTTAACCTACAACAAAACTCAAACAAACTTTAAACAAAAAGTAAATAAACAATAACCAACAAAACATAAACACCATACTAAAAACTAGATCAAAAACGACATAAACACTGAAATAAACTAAAACTACAAAATTAACAAAAACACTAAATAAACCGATTTAAACTAACAAAATAGCTAAATAAAACAATAATTATTATAATAAACAAGACACAAATCTATAACAAAAACTAACAAAACAGTTTGTGAAAGGTTTCTCTTTGATAGCTACTCCACTCACCAGATTGCTTCGAAAGGGAGTTAGATTTGTGTGGACAGATCAGTGTTAAGCTAGTTTTGATCAGTTGAAAGAAATGTTGACTCAAGCACCTGTTCTTACTTTACCCGTGGAAGATAAACCTTATGTGATTTATAGTGATGCTTTACATAATGGTTTAGGATGTGTCTTGATGCAAGAGGGTAAAGTTGTAGCATATGCTTCTCGGCAGTTGAAGTCGCATGAGCTCAATTATCCAACACATGATCTGGAATTGGCAGCTATAGTTTTGCTTTGAAGATTTGGCGACACTACTTGTATGGAGAGAAATGTTTTATTTACACGGATCACAAAAGTTTGAAATATTTGGGTGTTCAGAAGGAGCTGAATCTTCGGCAAAGGAGATGGTTAGAACTGATTAAAGACTATGATTATTTGATTGATTACCATCCTGGTAAGGCGAATTTAGTTGCTAATGCCTTGAGTCGGAAGTCTCTGGCAGGTTTGGCTGTTTATTCGCTCTCGTTGCTTGTTGAGTTGAGAGCTTTACATGCTAGTTTTGAAGCATGTGATAATGGTGCATTGTTGGCTTAGTTGCAATTGAGACCAGTATTGTTGGATCAGATTAAGGAGGCTCAATTGACAAATGAGAAAATTCAGAAGATTGTTTCAGATTGCCAAAACGGGGAGAGCTAAGATTTCTTTGTGAGAAGTGATGATAGCCTTTGGTTTAAGGATAGATTGTGTATTTCTGATGATGCTAAATTGAGAAAAATTATTTTACAAGAAGCACATCAGTCGGTTTTTGCTATACATCCGAGAAATACAAAGATGTACTATGATTTGAAATAGCATTATTGGTGGTCAGGTATGAAAAGAGACATAGCGGAGTTTGTATCCAAGTGTCTCCTTGGAAAAAAGATATTGAGATTTGGTCGAAAAGGGAAGCTAAGTCCTCGTTTCATTGGACCGTATGAGATATTAGAAAGAGTTGGGCCAATTGCTTATCGTCTTGCTTTGCTGCCTGAGTTGGATAGAATCCATAATGTCTTCCATGTTTCTATGTTGCGAAGGTATAGATCTGACCCATCTCATGTTTTACCAGTTGAATCTATTGAGGTGAGTCCGGATCTGACATTTGAAGAAGAACCAATTGCTATTTTGGCACATGAAGTGAAAGAGTTGAGAAATAAGAAAGTGCACTTGTAAAGGTTCTTTGGAAGAATCATGGTGGAGAAGAGGCAACTTGGGAGAGTGAGCAAGCGATTCAAGATCAGTATCCTCAACTATTTCAGACTTGATATCAGGTAATTTTGAGGATGAAATTTCTTTTTAGAGGGGAAGAATTGTAAAATCCCAAAGTGTGCCTTAGAAGTTTTGATATAATTGTTGTTTTATTTGAATTAAATGTATATGTGTAATTGGAAAGAAAAAGAATTAAGAGAGAGTTTATATGTTGTATATATGGAAATATATATAACATATATACAAGTCAAAATGGATGGTCAACTAAAGAAGATATTTGTTTATTATTGAATTAATGAATTAATTAGAAGAAATAAATGAGTGGAAGAGGAAATAATTGATTATTTTATTATTAAAAGACTTGGTGGAGAATGTTTGGAGACCATAAATTTGACTTTGTCTCTTTTTGTTTTTTTTTTCTTTTTCTTTTCTTCTTCCTTCCATAAAACGTGGACTCCATCTTCACCATCACCATTTCTTTTACTCTCTTCATCTTCCTTCATTTCTTTACTTGAAACTTAGAATCCATTGGAAGTAATACAAATTTTTATGGGAATTAGATAGTTTATGTATGGTTTTTCAAGAAAATCACCATAAACTCAAGAATTAGAGGAAAAGAGCAAGGAAAGAGCCACTTTAATGAGTCAAAAGAGAGCAAGAGAGAGTTTTGTGTTCAAGCTCAAAAAAAAAAATTGAAGGAGATTTCAAGAAAACAAGTTAGAAATTCAAGAAATTTCATTATTTTGGTAAGTTCTCTCTTGATTGCTCTTGTTGTTTTTGAAGTTATTTTTGAGTTTGATGAAGTGTTGTTGATAATATGGTTAGAATTGCTTGTGGTGTGTTTGTATGTGTTGGAAATGGAATTAAAGATAAGAAGTTAGGTTGGTGTTGGTGATGGAAGAGTAAGAGTTGTGTTTAGTGAAATCTTTTCTGTTTTACAATTAGTAAAGGCTGTAAATTGTATGATTTTTAATTAAATATAGAAAAATATCCTTGAAGTGAATTTTTGATATGTTGTACCTATATGAGTCTAGAATGACTGAAAAATATGTTGATTCGATTTTGGAATGGTTATGATTTTGGAAAGATTATTTTTATTAGACCTGTTCCAGCAGGTACCTTAACTGAGACAGCTATCTTTCGGGATTTTTAGTAAAATGTAGAAAAATAATATCTAATTGAATTTTTGGATATGTTGTTTCTTAGTGAGTCTAGTATTTGAGAAAAATAATTTGGAACCACGTTGATTGAATTTGAATTATGGAATTCACAAAGTTCAGAACTGCTGCCAGGATGCAGGGCAATTGGGGCAGTCTGGTTGGGTGAAATATTTGACCAAGATTTTGTGTTCCGTTTGATCTAAAATTTTAAAGTAATGATTTTAAGATTTAAAAGTTAGTTCTGTAAAAATTTTAGAGTTTTTAGTCAAGTATATTATTTTATACAATTTTTCAAAATAAGGATTAAGTTGAGTCCAAAACCAGAATTTACTATTCATATGGCCATTTTGCTAATACTCCTTTTTGGATTAGTTTGTGAAGAGGTTGAATTGCCCTAATCTAAGTGTTGAGAATTCTTGGAAGAGTAAGTGTATAAATTGGTGTGAGTTGGTTTTAAGGTAAGTACAAACTACATTAGTGCATACATTCATATGATATTGAGACTTGAGACATATTTGATTATAAATGTGATAAGGAATCTAATGCATTGTGGATGTATATTAATAATGTTATGTTTGGTATAATGTGAATGTTGTGATGAGCATGTAAAATATGTGTTAATGCCATTGATTATATCCATTTGAATAATGAATTGATTAATGTGATTTGAAATATAACGAAATGTGAAATGTGCAAGATGTGATGATGAAATGAAATGTGAAAGATATGATGTTATGAAGAGTTGCTTTATTGTGATTTGAGATCATATGAGATATGAGGCCATGGTTGTTGGCTATGATAATGCAAATGAAATATAAAATTGGGGCATGGTTGCCTAATTAATTATGAGAAATGAAATGAAAAGAGACTGATAAAGAGATAAATGAAATGATTGTGTGCCTAATGTGTTAATTCAATTTTCAGAGTTCTGTTTTTGGCGGCATGCCTATAAAGTACTGGATAGGTGAAAAGACCGGGTCGTAAGCCGATTCCAGTTGATAAATGTGAAATGTGAATTATAGTAACAGTCTTGCCGGGTTGAGGATCTCCTTGGTTTATCCGGGTTGAGGTCCAAGAGACTGGGTCTGTTACAGGTAACAGTCTTGCCGGGTTGAGGATTTCCTCGAGTTTAGCCGAGTTGAGGTCCAAGAGACTGGGTCTGTTACCCTATCCATGGATAGAGATATATATATCGCCTACGGGCTTGATGATTGTGATTATGGACCAAAGCAGTAACTCTGAACTTTGAATAGCATATTAGATCCTTTTTGGGCCCATGCTTGTTTTTATTTTCAATGTGAATCATGAATGTTTTGATTAATTATTAAATAATGTAAGATTGTGAAATATAATATTCTCTTGAATTGATCTTGAATCTTGATTGTGTGACATTAGCATGGCATTAAAGCATCATAGCACTGTAGTTTGTACCACTAAGTCGTTGGCTTAGCGTGAATGTGATTTTTCGCGCAGGTGACAGGGAAGAACCAGAGAGTTCCTCTAGGCCGAGTTGAGCCTAGATTTTGAAGAGTGAATAGTGGGCTTTAAGATCGAAGACTGACTGCCAAACATGTATAAATTTTATGTGTTGTAAAACTTGAGTTTTGATGTATATGAATTTGTAAATATTGTTACCTTCCATTGCATAGTGAACAAATATTTTATCTACTGTATTTCATAATAAACCTTCACTTTATTTTGTACTAGAAGTGTAAATCCTTTTTGCAGGTTGTAGTTGAGGTTATAAGGGGGATTTATTGGAAGTGTACTGAGAATGATTTTGTTTACATTGGTTTGTGTAAAAATGTTTTCAAAAATAAAAAAAAACCAGTTTTGTCGACACTTGGGATTGAATTTTTAGGCGAAACTATGGCAAAATTTATGTAAAAATCGGAACAAAAATTTGACTAAGTAAAAGTGGTAGCAACATTAGGATAGTGTGGCGCCTCTACTCAACTTACACACGTAGGTCGGGAAGGGGTGTTACAAATCCTTTAGGGCATAGTGTTGTGGTGAGCAGGGTGCATCGAGATAGTCCAATTGTTGTTTAGGATGAGGAGTTTCTCGGTGACCTGATTGAGATGCCTTTTAGGGAATATGATCTGATTTTGGGCATGGATTGGTTATCCAAGCATGGGGCTGTGGTAGATTGTCAAAAGAAATGTGTTACTTTGAGAACACGGGATGGTAGGGATGTTATAGTATCTAGTGAGCAGAGGTATCTTTCATATATGTTTGTTTCAGCTGTTTCAGCTGGGAGAATGATTCGGAAGGGATGTGAGGCTTATCTTGCTCATGTTGTAGATACTAAAGTCGTGGGATCCCTGCTTGAAAGTATACCCATAGTTGCCGAGTTTCCAGATGTTTTCCCTGATGAGTTGCCAGGGGTACCTCCTGAGAGAGAAGTGGAATTTGGTATCGATTTGTTGCCTGGTACCACTCCTATCTCTATTACCCCTTATCGGTTGGCACCTGCTGAGTTGAGAGAGTTGAAGGTGCAGTTGCAGGAGTTATTGGATAAAGGGTTTATCCGCCCTAGTGTGTCCCCATGGGGAGCGCCTGTGTTGTTTGTGAAGAAGAAGGATGGCAACATGAGATTGTGTATTGATTATAGGCAGTTGAATAAGGTGACCATCAAGAACAAGTATCCTTTGCCTCAGATAGATGATCTCTTTGATCAATTGAAGGGAGCATCAGTTTTCTCTAAGATTTATTTGAGATCAGGGTACCATCAGTTGAGAGTCAGAGATGTGGATGTACCCAAGACAGCTTTTCGTACGAGGTATGGGCATTATGAGTTTCTGGTGATGCCCTTTGGATTGATGAATGCACCAGCAGATTTTATGGATTTGATGAACAGGGTATTTAGACCATATTTGGATCAGTTTGTGGTAGTCTTCATTGATGACATCTTGGTGTATTCGCGTAATGGGGAGGATCATGATAGGCATTTGCAGATCGTATTGCAGACTTTGAGAGAAAAGCAGTTGTATGCTAAACTGTCTAAGTGTGAGTTCTGGTTTGATCAGGTAGCTTTTCTTGGTCATGTGGTTTCAGCAGAGGGTATTAGAGTTGATCCGAGTAAAATTAAGGCTATCTTGAATTGGAGTCCACCAAAGACTGTGACAGAGGTTAGAAGTTTTCTGGGATTGGTAGGCTATTATAGTCGGTTTGTGAAGGGTTTTTCTATAATAGCTACACCACTCACAAGATTACTTCGGAAAGGAGTTAAATTTGTGTGGACAGATCGGTGTCAGGTTAGTTTTGAGCAACTAAGAGAGATGTTAACTCAAGCTCCTGTCCTTACCCTACCTGTGGAAGGTAAACCATATGTGATATATAGTGATGCTTCACACAATGGTATAGGTTGTGTTTTGATGCAGGAGGGTAGAGTCATTGCTTATGCCTCTCGACAGTTGAAACCGCATGCGCTGAATTATCCAACGCATGATTTGGAATTAGCAGCAATAGTCTTTGCCTTGAAGATTTGGCGGCATTATTTGTATGGGGAAAAGTGTTTCATTTATATATATCACAAGAGTTTGAAATACTTGGGTGTTCAGAGAGAGTTGAATCTTCGACAAAGACGGTGGTTAGAGTTGATTAAAGACTACGACTATTTGATTGATTATCATTCTGGTAAGGCAAATGTTGTTGCTGATGCCTTGAGTCATAAATCTTTGGTAGGTTTGACTGCTTATTCGCTCTCGTTGCTTGTTGAGTTGAGAGCATTGCATGCTATATTTGAGTCTTCTGATGATGGTGCTTTGATGGCTCAGTTGCAGTTGAGGCCAATCTTGTTGGATCATATTAGGGAGGCTCAATTAGCAGATGAGAGAATTCAAAAAATTATGTTGGTTTGTCAGAAAGGGGAAAGTCGAGACTTTTATGTGAGGGATGATGGCAGTCTATGGTACAGAGATAGATTGTATATTCCTGATGATGCAGAATTGAAAAGAATGATATTAGAGGAAGCACATCAGTCACTTTTTTCTATGCACCCTGGGAGTACCAAGATGTATCAGGACTTGAAGCGACATTATTGGTGGTCAGGTATGAAGAGGGACATAGCAGAGTTTGTATCCAGATGTCTCACTTGCCAGAAAGTGAAGGCTGAGTGCCAAGTTCCTTCAGGATTGCTCCAACCTTTATCGGTGCCAGAGTGGAAATGGGAGCGAGTGACAATGGATTTTGTGACTAGACTACCTTTGACTCAGAAGAAGCATGATGCAATCTGGGTGATAGTTGATCAGATGACGAAGATAGCTCATTTTCTTCCAGTTCGGATGGATTATTCTCTTGAGAGGTTGGCTGAGCTGTATATCAATGAGATAGTCAGGTTCCATGGAGTCCCAGTTTCTTTGGTGTCAGATCAATATCCCCGATTTACTTCAAGGTTTTGGAAGAGTTTGCATAATGCTCTGGGTTCTTGATTGCATTTTAGTACTGCTTTCCATCCTCAGATAGATGGACAGTCAGAGAGAGTGATACAGATTTTGGAGGATATGTTGAGGAGCTGTATCATTGATTTTACTGGGAATTGGGATAGATTTTTGCCATTAATTGAATTTTCTTATAACAATAGTCATCAGTCGAGTATTGGGATGACTCCTTATGAGGCTTTATATGGCAGGAGATGCAGGACACCTTTGTGTTGGGATGAAGTTGGAGAAGGTAAACTGGTTGGTCCCGATTTGATTAAGGAAACAGAGGAGAAGGTGAAGGTGATTCGGGGTCGTTTGAAAGCAGCTTCAGACCGATAGAAATCTTATTCAGATTTAAAGAGAAGAGACATAGAGTTTAGTGTGGGAGATAAAGTGTTTCTGAAGGTATCTCCATGGAAGAAGATTTTGAGATTTGGCCGCAAAGGGAAGTTGAGTCCTCGTTTCATAAGACCATATGAGGTGTTGGAGAGAGTTGGTCCAGTGGCTTATAGACTAGCTTTGCCGCCTGAGTTAGATCGAATACATAATGTTTTCCATGTCTTAATGCTTCGGAGATATAGGTCTAACCCATCTCATATATTGTCAGTGGAGTCCATTGAGGTGAATCCAGATCTAACTTACGAGGAAGAACCAGTGGCGATTTTGGCACGAGAGGTTAAAGAATTGAGGAATAAGAGGGTGCCACTTGTGAAAGTCCTTTGGAGGAATCATGCCACTGAGGAGGCGACATGGGAAAGTGAGCACGCGATGCAGAGTCAGTTTCCCTAATTGTTCCAGACTTGAGGACAGGTAATTTCGGGGATGAAATTTATTTTAGGGGGAGAGAATTGTAACATCCAAAATTTTTGAAAATTTCTAATTTTTGGAAAATTTGATAAAATAAATTATAATTTAAAAGGATAAATTAAATTAATAGTTTTAAATGAAAAATGAAGGGATTTTAAATGAAAAAGTGGAATATATATATGATATATATACAAAATATACATAACATATATAAAAGTCAACACTTTTTAAAAGAAAAGGGTATTTTGGTAATTAAATCTTATAAATTCAAAATTAATAAACTAATTCAAAAACAAATTAATTTTGAATGAAAGAGGGAAATTAGGACTTTTAATTTATTTAAAAAAATTAAATAATTAAATATTAAATTATTTTAATATATATATATGTGGTTAAAAAAAAAGATGAAAAGGAAAGAATACTTAAAAGTCTTCTTCTTCTTCTTCTTCTTCTTCTTCTTCTTCTTGTTCTTCTTCTTCTCAATAACGTGGCTTCCATGGAAGATTGAAGACCAAGGATTTTGCTTCTTCCATACTCCATAAATTGAAGGAATTAACAAGTTTCAAGTGGATTTTTGGTGATTTCCACCAAAATTAGTAAGTTTCCATCTCTTTTCTTTGAATTCCTTGGAAATTTAGATTATGTGAGAGTTTGGATTTTTATGTAGTATGTTATAATTGTTGGAATTGTTGTGTATGATGTTATTTTGGGTAGCTAACAATGATTCTAAGGTTAGATTGAAGAGATGATGGAGTTTGGTTAAAGAATGGCGAAGAGAGAGAATTTTGGGTTATGGATTTTTGGGGTTTTGAAAACATGAAGTTTAATTGTGCAAATTGATTCCAAATGAGTTGTTTTGGTTCATAAACAAGTATTTTAAAGTCAAATATTGGATTTGGTGGTGTTGGGTCGGAGATTGAGAATGGAAGTGGAGATTTAGGGTTTTGGAAAAATGATTTTCCAAAGTGGTTAAATTGTGTGATTTTATTTGTTTAAGCATGTTGTTTAGTGTTAAAAGTGATGAATATAAGCTTGGAATGAGTAATGGATTTTGTTGGAATGGAAAACCTTCAATGGGGGAAGGTTAGACCATTTTTGAGATTTTGTGTATAAGAGTGTATTTTTATAATGTAAATGATTTAAATGTATTAAAATATATTTTTAATAATATAAATAAACTTAAAACACTAATTTAATTGTAGTAGAATGGAATTCTAATGTTGAAGTAAGGAAAGGCTAAATTTTTGGAAATTTGTAGGTGTGATATGTAATTATGATTTAATGCTGGAAATGCCATTAAATGTGATACTAAATGATTTTTTTTGCTATCAAATTTGGTTTAGGCATTGAGGGAGATTTATTTGCTTCATCCAAGTGGTGAAGGGCAAGTTAGAAAGATTGGATTGAAGGTTGTTTTTAGCTTGCTTTGGGTTGCTAGTAGAGGTATGTACAAACTTTGAATATAATGTCTATATTTGCATAACATTTGGACTTAACACATTTTGGTTGAAAAATGTGTTAAGCTACTTGGTTCATTGATTGTGTATGAATAATATGCTATGACATTTGTAATGTCATATATGTGTTAAATGCATTGTGAAAAGCCATTGATAATGGCTAATTTGTGTAACATGTGAAATATGCATATTATGTGAAAATACCCAAAGTAATTGGGTAATGTGTTGTGAATGCAAAAATGAGATATGTGTAATAATGAAATGAATTGATATTGATAAAAATGAGAAAAGTGAGAAAAATGAGAAAGATATGAAAAATGAGAAAAATGAGAAAAAAAAAGTGAAAATAAGGCAATGTGCCTAGATTGAATATGTGACAAAAAGAAAGAGATTAATAATGAGAAAAATGAATAAATTGTGTGCCTAGTATGTTATTCAATTTTCAGAGTTTTGGGTTTGGCGGCATGCCTATGATTGCCTACGGGCTATACACTGGAATGGTGAAAAGACTGGGTCGTAAGCCAGGCCAGCTAATAAATATGATGTTTTTGGGGTGAAAAGACTGGGTCGTCAGCCTCAAAAACTATAGCAGTCTACTCGGGTTGAGGACCAAGATATTAGGGCCTAAGGGTCTAGCCGGGTTGAGGTCCAAGAGACTGGGGCTATTACATTATCCATGGATATATAAATTGCCTACGGGGCTAGACACATGGTGTCATTATGGACCAAAGCAGTAACTCTGAAATTTGAATAGCATATTAGATCCTTTTTTTTGGCCCATGCTTATCTTTGTTTTACTGTGAATTATGAATTATGATACAATTAAGTAATATAATGTTATGAGTTGTGCTTATGAATTATTTGAAAAATATAAGAAAGTGGATTGATGTAACATTTATATGCATTGTGCATTTGGTATTGCATTGAGTTATATTATTATTATCAATGTTTGTACCACTAGGCTTCGACTTAGCGCGATTGTTCCCATTGCGCAGGTGACAGGGTATACCCAGTTGAGCCAGAGAGTTCTTCTAGACCAGGTCGAGTCTAGACTTGTAGTTGAGCTTGTAGAGTTGCTATCAAGATCAGAAACACTGCCAGCAATATGTATATATTTTTATGTTATTGTACATTTTGAGTTTTATGCATAATATATTATTTTTTGAATTTTACATATAGTATATTATAAAGAATGTTTGGGTCAATGTATTTGAAATGGGAGAGTAAGTGTGTTTTAAATTATATATATCTATATGTATAAATGTTTGAGAAAATTGGTGAAATTGAGAAGTATGGTTGAGAGGGTGATTGGAAATTATTGGGAGTGTTTTCTTTTTGCAGGTTGAGTAATTGCTAAATTTTGGGATATCCAAAATATAGACAAAACTCTAGCAAATTTTTCCCAGAGATTTTTATATATATTATTTATTTTGGGTTCTTATAACAAGTAAATAATATTTTATATTCTATTTAATTTTTATATATTTAGAATTTGAAATTTTAAGTTGGAAATGTAAAAAAATAAAATTTGTAAATCCGTCTGTGACATTTTTGTACCGTATATGCGTATTTTACATATGCTAGAAATATATTTTGTATGTATATAGGGTATAAGGGTGTTACAGTTATATTGATTTTTTGTTCTTTCTTGCTCCCGAGAGTGGGAGTTGTGATCACTGGTTGCATATTGTTCTCCCCAACTAAAACAAATTTCAAAATTTTTGGGGTCTTTTGAAGTCCAACCAAGTTTGGTCGAATCTCTTTCTCATCTTTTTGAGCACTTGGAAGTTCCCTCTCAACAATCTCATCATTTAATATTAATTTTCTCTCCTCAATTTCTAGATTGGAAATATTAGGCTCTACTTCTAAGGTCGTGGCTACCTTAAGCTTATCTACATTATCTTCACTATGGGGCATGTCATAGAGTTCAGGAATATGCATACCTTGTTTCTCTTCCTCCAGCATACATGGGAATGAAATTGGTGGCATAAAAGGATTTGGAGGTTCATGCAATTCTATCCAAGTTGATGTTTCCAAATTCTCCTCTTCCTTTGTTTGATTCAACTCCTCTATGTCGGGTTGGATCTCCTCGCCATTTTCTTCTTGATTGGTCCCTGCATCAAAGAAATCACAAAAATTATTATATTTTATCTGTTCATTCCTCAAATTTGTGATTACCTCAATATGCCCCAATTGGCTAGGAGACTCCTCCTTTTGGTGTGCTTGGGGTTGATGTGCCAACTGCTCCTCTAGAGCATCTAATATCCTCTGTGTTTCTTGCAAAGATTCAGACCTCAACTCATCCTCCAAAGTGGGTTCCTCAAGGTGATCTTGATTCATTGTGAGTTTTTGAATATAGGCGTTTAACTTATCCTCCAATATGGATTCCTCAAGGTTGTCTTGGTCTGAGAATTGTTCTTGAAAGTAAGAACTTCTTTGGCAAGGTTGAAAATTTTGTTGAGGTGAGATGTACTGCTGATTTTTCCAATAAAAATTTGGGTGGCTTTCCCAACTTGGATTGTATGAATTGGAATATGTGTCATTACCACCCATTTGCTGAAAATTTTGGTAGCCATATTCTTCCTCGTGCCAATCTTGGTATCGTTGGAAACCAAATGAACATGTATTGGCACTATGCCCTGCATTTCCACATGCTGTACAATTTGGTGGGCTTTCCCTGCTTGCAATTAGCCTATCAACTTTATTCGTTAAATTTGCGAGTTGCCATGCAAGCTCAGAATAACAGTCCCCATCATAAACTTCCTCGTGCCTTGAAAACTGCATCTTTACACAAGGCACTCAGCAATTTAAACAAAAAGAAATAAACAATTAAAGAAACAAATTCAAACACAACAAACAAACAAATTTACAGAAAACAAACAAACAATTCAAAAACAACAAACAAACAATTCAAAGAAAACAAACAAACATTCTTGATAAAAAAAATAAAACTAAATCAACAGTTTTAATTATATTACTAGTATTGAAACCATTGTCCCCGGCAGAGGCGCCAAAAACTTGGTGCGTGTCGTGCCTATACTATAGCAATTTACCGCAAGTGCACGGGTTGCCCAAGTAATAAAGTAGTGAGTGAAGTATCATTCTACTGAGGACAAGGCCAAGCACTAGTGAAAATCTTAACTGTTGTTTAGCAAATTAATATTTTTGTGATGTTTTCTAATTAAAGATAACTAATTTAAATAAATGCAAGCGAAGATAGATTGTGTTGTGTAAAAAGGTTTGATGATAATGATACTATCCAGATATTGAATCCCCTAGCCTCAATTACATTACATGATAGAGTTGAATTGGCATTCCTATAACTTAGACTAAAACCTCTCTCGAGTGAATTAATCCCTAATCACTAAGTAGAGTGCCAGAATCTCTTCTCAAAACACAATTAAATAGATCTTGCATTAAGAGCAAGGAACTATAAACCAAAGGATCTTGTAGGTCTATCTCTAGCACCCCAATCAATCCTTAACCCTTATGAGTAATCAATTCAGATCAAGCTTTCTCAAGTCAATAATATAAAAATGGCAACCAATCAATAAGCATGCTATCATCAATTGGCAATGATCATTAAGCATCATAAGAATAAAATAACACAATCAATTAAAATCATTCAATCATACAAATAAGCTAGGGTTCTTCAATATCTAGATAGAGAATGATTTAGTTCATGTTCAATACACTTAATACAACAACAACAACAACAATAACATTAAAATACATAAAAGGAGAAAATAGAAAAACCCCTTTCAATGTAGCTTCTTGAACCTCCAGGAGCTGCCAATGGAAGATGCAGATGTTGGAGAGGATGGAAATGGAGGAAGAAGATGAAGAGTTAAGGAAAGTGTCACTCTCTCCTTGCCCAAAACATGTATGCCCAGCCTCCTCCTCTCAAACCTCTCTTTTCTGCCTCTGTTCTCTGTTTTCTGCACAAAAACTACAGCCCTCTGCAGAAGCTTCCCAGCTCTTACTCTTCTTCTCTTTTTATTTCCCTCCAAAGCTCAAGCTCATGCTTCCAACTCACACCACTCTCCATTGTCTCCCATATTCTCTTTGTTTAATCTTTCTTTCCATCAATTAGGCAGGTTTTCCCTTTCTTTTTTCTTTCTTTTTGACAAAAGCAATTGGTTTGTCTCCCACTTGTTCCTCAACCCATGCAAAAGAATCAAAGTTTTTATAGGTGACACAGCCAAGCTTTGAGTGGCTTGGCTGTGTCTCTCATTTTCCTTTGGGGCAAGGCCAAGCCACTTGGCCGTGTCCATCACTGCCTCTTCTTTCTTTCTTTCTTTTCTTTTGTTATCAAGGAGTGACACAGCCAAGCTTGTGGCCGTGTCACTTGGGTGCTTCACCTTCTTCTTGTTTCTTTTCTTCTTTTATTCTTTGGCTAGGCATGGGACATGGCCAAGCTTGTGGCCGTGTCATGTGACACGGCCACTGGATTGGGCGTGTCACCTGCTAGTGTCAGCTTCTGTTCTTCATTTTTCCTTCTTTGCTTGGTTCTTTGGTTTATGTTCTTTGGGTAAGACACAACCGGTGACTTGGGCGTGTCACCTGGCCGTGTCATCTACTGCCTTGAAGAAATTTTGAGGGACACGGCCAAGCCTGCTTTGGCTTGGCCATGTCTTGCTTGCTTCATGCTTTTTCTTCATTGTTTTGATCATCCAAGGGAGTTTTTCCACTTTAAACTAAAACAAACACTTAAAACAAACTTTAATCAAAAATCAAATGAAACATTAACTAAAAACACATTAAAATCATCCTAAAAACTAGTATAAAAACACTCTTATCAACTACGATGGATGGGTTGGCAGAGACACGGCCGAACAGTATGCTCGAGGATTTTTGTTATATCTGCTTGGGTCGACCATCTTAGGCAGCACTGAATCCTCCATCCACTTATTAGTGTTGAGTGCCCTTTCTTATCTCAGAATGGTACCATCTTATGGCTGGGGTGAAGCTGCTCTCGCTTGTCTTTACCATGGTCTTGATAAGCTTTGCCTAAACAAAAAGTTTTTTGTCGGCTTGATGGCGGTTGTCGAGGTATTATTTTCCCTCACCAATGTTATTTCCACTCTTTTCTTGCATGAATTTGATCTTTACTATTATTGTTGTAGGTATGGGCATATGAACATAACATCGTGAGGGTACCTGGTATTTCCTTAGAGAGAGTCGGGTATCCGAGATTAAATTTCTGATTGTCCGATCGCGTGGACGTTCCCGTCTCTCGCCATGTGCATACTCATTGCTTTGTGTTGAGCGCTTAACCTGGGACCAGGTAAAATAACATTAGTATACTTTAAATTTTATTTGAAAGTTTACTTACCTTATTTCATTTTACAGGTGAATTTGTCCTGGTGGAGCCCAGAAGAGCAAGCAAACTGGCCTCCGTTGATGAGGGCTGCACTGTCTTTCCAATATTCTCGCCGAGTTATTGCTGGCCCAGTGTCTAGTGGCTAGTTTCTCGGGGAGAGAGTTTATGGATGGTTTCTCGGTCCAGAGCAGCGAAGGGTTCTAATGCAAATCCCGGAATATACTTTAAATATTATATCAATGTCGGAGGATGCATGGTGGCCGGCCTGGTATGGTTATGGTGCCGAGTCATTTCTCCATTTACCAGGTCCATTTTATACCCATTTTATTCAAAGAAGACTCTTGAACTTTGATGTATCTCCTATTGGTGTACGGGAGATTTCTGATAAAAATGAGGATAGAGATGAAGAAGAACATAACGGAGCTGCAGGAGAGCCTGTTCCACATATCGGGACTAGTACTTCTCAGGTAAAACTTTTATCACTTTTCCCTTGCAACTGCTTTTTCCTTTCTTTGATTCTTTAATGATTGTTGTAGGCTGTTGGTTCATTTCATCATGAGGCTAGACCTTCTTTTACTACCCCTTCGTTTGCTCATTCTAGCCCGCCAGATATGCTACCTCATCCGCAGGGCATTGATATGAACTACCTGGTACGTTCCTTATTTCATGGTAATTTATGCTATATGTATGCATGATTATGTATTCTCTTACTTTTTCCTCATTGGCTCACAGCGGATGCTCGAAGAATAAAACAGGAAAGTTCAAGAAGAGTTGGCTGCAAGTTGTTAGCAGGCTTGTCATTTTGAAAGTTTATATCATCAATCCGAATAACATTTTCGAGACTTTTGATTTCAGGGGATGAGGGATCCTGGCGCTTCTTCATTAGGAGGCCCCCAGATTGTTGACCATGAGATCCTTTCATCCGCTTCTGATGAGGACCATGACGGATTGGAACTTCGAGGTAATAAAGATTTTGGTGCTCCCGCATCGAGTGATCCCGGGGCGAGTAATTTGTCGGGTTTTGGTGCTCCCGCTTCGGGTGATCCCGGGATGAGAAATTTGTCCCCTCCTCCAATAGGCGATGACTTTTTCAAGGCTTTATTTGATGACCTACCACCACCCTCTTGGTGATATGTAAATATTGTAGCAATTGTAAAATATTGTACAATAATGAAAAAAATACAATTTTCCTCTTTACTGTAACCTTTTTTTTTCGTTACTGCACCACTTTTTTTTATTTATTACGGTACATCATAATTTCATAATCCACATCGTTTGCTAAACCAAATCCAACGTGGTAAAGGAAATTGCCACCAAATCCTTTCCTTATGCCATATGGTCTTATTCTTTCTCAACACCTTTTCCTTTTCACTTTTGGAAAAGGTTTATTTTCTTCTATATAAATCGCCTTGCATGCCCTATTTTAAATACAGAAACCAAAATTCTTTCTCTTTCAACGTGAAGACTCCCTTTAACAATTTTAATTTTTTCTTTATTCATTCACCATGATCGAGCATCTTTCAAAGAAGATAAAAATTCTATTTAATAATATGAATGCCATCCATTGGAAGCAGATTTCATGGTCAAAACTTGATGTTTTAAAATGTTTTTAAAATGTTACATTGGACCACTTCTTCTTACATGTCGTGGCTTCCTTTTGGGATACGGATTCTAGGGTATTTAGAATTAATGGCTTTGAAATATGTCCCTTGATTGAAGAATTTGAGGCCATCCTTTTGAGGCCATCCTTGGATATCCAAATAATCAACAAATGGCGTTACCCACATTGATTTCCAAGACTCAATAGAAGATGCAGATGTTATTTCAAATTCCAAAACCCAAAGTTCTTCGGTTGATGAGAGGTGAAAAAATTCTACTTGCTCCTTTGATTGACTTTTGTCTCTCTCATTTGGCCCCTACTAAGGCTTGGGGATGCATGCTTTGTCTTTGCTTACTCGGCCAATTCTTGCTTGTTTCTTCCGACTGCGATATTGATCCATGGGTATTAGATATTATGGACCAAATGGAAGGATGCTTGTTGCCGGTACCTGTGATCTTAGCCGAGACCTTAGTTGGATTAGACAAATTTAAATTAGGATTGTCAAAGAGACTGACTGGGAGTCCGTTGCTGCTTTAGGTAATTACCTAAACTGCCCTTTCAGGTTTTCAATTTAGGTTTTCTTTTTTCTTCTTTTCTTTATTGCTCTAATTTTTGCCTAGTCCGCCCATGTGGGTTTTTGAAACTAGCGAGCTGTCCTAAGTTTTGCCTAAGTTTCCCTTGCAGGTTTTCAACTTAGTGGACTCTTTTTTTTTAACTCTTTCTTCACAGATTTGGCTTTAGGAGCATCTTTGTTTGCTTGATACTCCATCCATGGATTCTGCCAGATACCTGCCATGTCATCATTCTGCTAGGAAGCTACTCCATCCTGCTTCTTCATACGCTGACTGGGTTGACTGGATTCACTCAAGCTCTGAAGTCAATATATGTTGGTTGGTACCTTAGTGGAAAATTTCTCGTATCACCATGCGGACATACTTGATGTATGTTCCCTTTGCCGCTCTTCGTCAAGGTACATGCTATGATCCTCGCCGACTTGGCTATCCGTACGAAGCTGAGCCTCACGATTCTGACTTTACTCCCGACTTAGACATGCCTTGTTTGACTGAAGCCTACTTGGATCGGCTGAGGCAAAGCTGGCCTGCACGTTACATTTATCGACTGCCATAGATTTTGCATTTATCAATTCAGAAAGTGTATCGTTAGGATGAAAAATAATTAAAGTAATAAAAGATGCTTCTTTTCCATTTATAATTTGTCATCACCTTTTGCTATTGTGTTTATTTATTTCATCCATATCTGGTTAAATACTTATAAAAGTGCACATAGAACAATTTTAACATTAATTTTGATTTTTTAAATTGGGGAACAACCAAACATAAAGCCAGCATACACAAGATCACTTTTGTTGCCAATTAGCCCTTTCGAGTTTTCTAATTGATGATTTTCTCTCATTTAGCCCTAATTGTTGCCTAGCCCGCCCTTTTGGGTTTTCAGAACTAGCGGACTGCTCTAACTTTTGCCTAGGCCGCCCTTTTTGGGTTTTCAACCTAGCGAGCTCTTTTTCTTTTTTTATCATACATAAAACCTCTTCAACCTGTCAATGTTTACTGGCTCACTAAATTCATTCCCGTCCAAGTCTGACAACTTCACCGCACCTTTGTTCATGACTTGTTTCATGACATATGGCCCTTCCCAGCTAGGTCTAAACTTCCCTTTTGGATCAGATACATTAGGCTTACATTATTTCAACACCAAATCCCCAACTCTGAATTTTCTGACCTTAACCCTTCTATTGTAGGCCCAAGCTATCTTCTTTTGATTCAGTTGGTGATGATACAACGCTTTTAACCTTCTCTCTTCTAGTAAAACTAACTGTGTGTATCTGCTCGCTACCCATTCTATTTCAGGTAGTTCAGCTTCCAAGACTACTCTTAACGACTTGATCTCAATATCGATTGGCAATACTGCTTCCATCCCATAAACCAAAGAGATGGTGTCATTCCAGTAGGTGTTCGCACACTTATCCTATACCCCCATAAAGCAAAATGAAGCATCTCTAACCAATCCCTGTAAGTCTTGGTCATTTTGGACTGAATTTGCTTAATTATCTTGTTTGTTGCTTCTACTGCACCATTAGCCTTTAGTCTATAAGGAGAGAATCTATGATGATGGATGTGATACTTTGAGAATAAATCCTTAACTGCTCCTTGAAACTGAACCCCATTATCTGATATCACACTATGTGGGACCCCATATCTGCAGATGAGGTTCTTTTTAATAAACCTAGCCATTTGGCTTGTACCCAATTTGTTGAAGGATTCGGCTTCGACCCATTTTGAAAAAGAATCTACTGCTACCACAATGAAACGGTGACCGTTTGAAGCTGTCGGATGTATCTCTCCTATAATGTGGATACCCCAGGTGGAAAATGGCCAGGGTGAAGACATTGAATGGAGTTCTTCAGGAGGCATGTGATTCAAGTTACCATACATCTGACATTGTTGGAACTTCTTGACAAACTCAATACAATCTTTCTCCATAGTCAACCAGTAGTAACCTTGTCGAATAATCTTCTTAACTAGGGCCAAACCACTCATGTGTGGACCGCAATTTTCCGCATGTATTTCTGACATGATACGCTCCACTTTAGGTCTCAAACATCTTAAATGCACCCCATCAGGCCATCTTCGATAAAACTCCCCATGGAATGTGATGTATTGCAAAGACCACCGCCTTATGGCTCTTCTCTCTTTCTTTGTTGCCCCCGGCGGGTATTCTCTTTCCTCCAAAAATTGCCTTATAGAACCATACCACACATCATGGTCTGTATCAATTTCCATGATTGTCTCATATTCATAACAAGGAGTTGATGAACTGGTCAAGATCAGAGGCTTAAGGAATAAGCTAACAGGGTTTTCCCATACCGAAGCCAATGTTGCTAGGGCATCAGCCATATGATTTTCTTCTCTTGATAGGTGTATAAACCTACGCTCCTTAAAGTTCTTCTTCATCATGGTCAAGTAATGGTGGTATGGTTTTAATTTTTCTTCTTTCAACTCCCATTCTCCATTTACTTGGGATACTACTAGCAATGAATTGCCATAAACTTCCACCTTATCCACCTTCATAATCATTAGGGTTTCCAAATCGAAAATACAAGCTTCGTACTCCACCATATTATTGGTTGCCCTAAATTTCAATTTTTTGGCTAAATGGATGAGTTCCCCTTCGGGAAATTCTAGTGTAACTCCTAAACCTACTCCTTTCCTGTTTATTGCTCCATCAAAATACATTTTCCACCCTTGTACTTCAATTGCTTCTAAATGTTCATCTGAAAATTCCAAGATTACCTCTTCGCTTTCTGGTAATGGTTGTTGGGCCAGAAATTCTGTTGCGCTCAAATTAAGTACTACTACAAGCATCACTCACAAGTATACGAGGTAGCTATAGCAAAGGTGATTGCCCCAAGGTCGTCTCACAAGGAAGGTGTAGTTCGTAATAGCTTGATTAAAGCAATTAAATTAAAAGCGAGTTCGTTGTTTTGAAATGGTGCGAGAACAATTTAAACCTAAAATTAACGTGCGTAGGGTTGGTGTGTGAAGGTTGTACAAGATCAAATCAATTCCTGGGAATATGCCTAGGGTTATAGGTCCTTTCAATAAAAGCTCAATTCTCAATTATCCATTAACATAACCTTGTAAATTAATTTGTTCCTTAAGGTTGATTATTCAATTACCAATTCATTAGTTCTCACATTCATGAAATAGCAATAACCAATTATTTTACATTTGTAAATTAATGAAAACCTAGAACTTATATTTCTAATTCATTCATAGGGTAGTCGATTGCATAATTCCGATATCAAATTTCACCTCTTAGTCCTTCATTCAATATCTAGAGATCAATAGGTAGCTAATCTATTAACCTAGCATACAATCCAATGCAATCAACCAACAACAAGGTGCATCAATGGAAATATCAAATCAACGCATTCAATCAAATATACTACAAACCCTAAGCATGGGTTTTTAGCTCAACATCATCAATTTAAAACATTCATTTAACTCAATAAAAATCAAATACAAATTGTTCATTGCAATATCAATTCTCTTAATACAACAAAAACAATATTGAAATGAATTAAAAGAGAGACCTTGTGAAGATGCCAAGAGTAGGGTTACTAGTCTTCCTCCTAGCTCCACTTTGATGTTTGATGAAGAACTCAAGCCCTCTTCAATGGTTGATTCCCCTTATGCAATATGGAATGGAGCTTTTTTAAGTCACCAACCCTTCAATTGATTGTGCCTTTGGAAGATGGAATGGAGCTTTCTCAAGTCACCAAACCTTTCAATGAAGCTTCTTCAACCTTCAAGAGCTTGTTAACCCAACATATCCCAAAGAACCTCAAAGATCTTATCAATGGAAGATGGAGAAGATGAAGATGGAGGGTGAAGATGAAGGGACAAGGAGAGTGTCACTCTCTCCTCATCCCAAATCGTGTTTGCCCCTCCTTCTTTTTTCTTTTCTCTCTCTCCTCAAACCCTAGCCGTCTCCTCCTTTCTTTCTTTCATTCAAAAGAATTTATATAGATATTAAGGGTGACACGGCCAAGCTTGATTTGGCTTGGCCGTGTCTCTCATTTTTCTTTGGGACACTGACAAGCTTGCTGGCCGTGTCCTTCACTGCCTTCTTCTTTCTTTCTTTCTTTTCTTTGTTTTTCAAGGAGTGACACGGCCACAAGCTTGGCCGTGTTGCATGAGTGAGTTTGCTTCTGCTTCTTTTTTGCTCTTTCTTTGCTTTGGTCTTTGTTTTTCTCCTTGAATGAGACACAGCCAGTGGCTTGGCCATGTCAAGCTCTGCCATTTATTTACTTTGAGGTGACACGGCCAAGCTTCATTTGGCTTGGCCATGTCATGCTTGGTTCATGCTCTTCTTGCACTGTTTTGATCTTCCAAGGGTGTTTTTGCACCTAAACCTAAAACAAACACTTTAAACAAACTTAAAACAAAAATCAATCAAAACATTAACTAAAAACACATAAAAATCATACTAAAAATAAGTACAAAAATGATCTAAACAACTACCTCACACTTAATTCCTTGCTTGTCCCCAAGCAAGGCAAAAATCAAAACACACTAAACAAGATGAATTTTGTTAAGTTCAAGAGTTATAAAGATGCATCAAGACTTCCTTATCCCTAAATCCACAATCAATATCAAATCAAACAAAATCAACACCAATGCAATTAAGTGGCTTTCCATGCATAACCAATGTTGTCACTCCCTCACCAACTCTTACAAGTGTTTGATCATGGTGGTGTTTACACTTATAACAATCAATGAAAGATTATTGCCATAGGCTTGCTTATCAATCAAATATCCACCACAAAATAACAATCAAGCATCAATCAAAAGGTCTTTATTTGCTTGTAATGGGGCTAAGGTAAAGGCATGATATTTAGGAAATGTGAGCTTGATCATTAAGTTCAAGAGCACTTAAAGAATGAAGTACCCGATCATATATATAACCCAACAATCCCAAAACACCTTCCTCTCATCTACCCCTTGACATTAAAGAGCTTTTCAAGGGAACTCACTTATTAATATTGCAATGATACATTCCAACCCTTTCAACAAGAACAACAATTATTCTTATTATATATATATATATATTTTATTTTTCTCTTTTTTTTATTATTTTGCTTTGTAATCTTAAACTTAATAAATTTAACCCCACACTTAATTCAACACAACACTCGGTCATAAACGCTCTTAAAATGCTCTTGACCTAATGAAAGGGTAAGAGTTAAAAAACAAGGTCCAAGCTAATGGTGTTGTGAAAAAGAAAGAAAAGGAAAAATAAAATAAGCTCAAAATTGTCTAACTAAGGTTAAAAATAGGGTTGGTCTTTTTAAGCCAAAGCGGGTTCACCTAATTGCCTTAATCATCTTGATGCCTAATTGAAATTTTTATGTAATCTTAAAATGCATGTCAAAGCAAGTTCTAGCAATTCATCAATCAAAGATGTTCACCCACAACAATAATGATAAGTTGATGGCTCAATTCCTCACTAGGTTAATGGCAATACAAGGAAAAACCAACAAAATTGACAATAAGCACCAATTCTACTCAATTCTCAAATTCATACTTCAAAAATTCAAAGGTCATCTATCAATAATTTTTATAACAATTGAACTTTTAAAACTCATTTATTCAAGGTAAAACATTATTAAACTTAAAAGGTAAAAACACAAAATGCAATACCCCACACTTAAAGATTCACATTGTCCTCAATGTGAGCATGCATAAACTAAAAGAGAGTTTAGATGATACCTGATTTCCATCGTTCCCATATATGATGTGTAGGGCTCCTTCCACCCATAATGCAATTGGAGCCCATGTGTGAGAGGATGAACAACATGCAACTCTGAAATGTGCCCACTGTATTGAAAAGCCTAGGTAGCATCCTTGGAAGAGCAATTGTCCAAAAAGAACATGTGAGGGTTGTCTTAACTTGATCCTCTAATGCTATAGGGACGCGGTAAGAACCTTTTTCAGTTTGCAACATAGTTATATATGGTTTTTGCTCATTCTCACCACCAAGGGTGGGAGAGATGATAATTTGATGCATACTGTACTCCCCAACCAAAACGTCTTTCAAAATTCTTGGGGTCTTTTTAAGTTCAACCAAGTTTGGTTGAACCACTTCTTCATCCTCTTTAGCAATTTGAAGCTCCACCTCAACAATCTCATTATTTAATAGTAAATTGCTCTCCTCAATTTCTAAATTGAAAAAATTAGGCTCTACTCCTAAGGTCATGGCTACCTCAAGCTTATCTTCACTATCTTCACTATAGGGCATGTCATAAAGTTTAGAAAGTTGCATACCTTGTTTCTCTTCATTCAGCCTGCTTGGGAATGGGATTGGTGGCATACAAGGATTTGGAGGTTCATGCAATTATGTGGAAGTTGATGCTTCCAAATTCTCCTCCTCCTTTGATTGAATTAACTCCTCTATGTATGGTTGTATTTCCTCACCATCTTTTTCTTGATTAGTTCCTGCATCCAAAGAATCACAAAATTTGTTATATATTACCTGTTCACTCCTTAAATTTATAATTACCTCGGTTTGCACTAATTGGCTAGGAAATTCCTCTTCTTGGTGTGCTTGGAGTTGATGTGCCAGTTGCCCAACTTGCATTTCCATCCTCTTCAATGATTCCTCCAAAGAATCTAACCTCTCATTGCTCCTTTCCTGATTTTGTGTGCTAATTTGAAGGTAAGCATTCAAATCATCTTCCACTGTGGATTTCACGAATTTATCATAGTTCTGGGCGCTAATTTGAATGAAGGCATTCAAACTTTCCTCCAATGAGGTTTTCTTAAGGTGATCTTGATATGAATATTGTTCTTGAGAGTAAGAACTTCTTTGGTAAGGTTGAAAATAATTATGAGGAGGAATGTGTTGCTGATTTTCCCAAGAAAATTTTGGGTGGCTTCTCCAGCTTGAATTATAAGGTTTGAAATATGGGTCATTTCCCCCCATTTGCTAGAAACTTGTATAGGCATATTCTTCCTCTTGCCATTCTTGGTATCGTGTGAAGCCGAATGAGCATGTATTTGCACTATGCCCTGCATTGCCACATGCTGCACATATCTCTTGGCGTGGCATAGGTGCTTTTCCTCTTGCATTTAGCATCTTAAGTTGGTTCGTTAATTTTACTAATTGCCATGCCAAGTCAGAGTTAGGGTTATAATCATAAACCCCTACGTACCTTGAAAACTACATATTTACAAAAGGCACTTAGCAACTTAAAGAAAATAAACAAATTATTAAATTGAAAGAAAATCAAAGAAAACAAACAAACAATTCAAAGAAAACAAACAATCAATTAAATTGTAAAGAAAAATCAAACTATTACTACTTAAACAGCCTTCCCCGGTAAGGGTGCCAAAAACTTGTTGCGCTCGAATTAAGTACTACTACAAGCGTCACTCGCAAGTATACGAGGTAGCTGTAGCAAAGGTGATCGCCCCAAGGTCGCCTCACAAGGAAGGTGTAGTTCGTAATAGCTTGATTAAAGCAATTAAATTAAAAGCGAGTTTGTTGTTTTGAAATGGTGCGAGAACAATTTAAACCTAAAATTAACGTGCATAGGGTTGGTGTGTGAAGGTTGTACAAGATCAAATCGATTCTTAGGAATATGCCTAGGGTTATAGGTCCTTTCAATCAAAGCTCAATTTTCAATCATCCATTAACATAACCTTGTAAATTAATTTGTTCCTTAAGGTTGATTAGTCAATTACAAATTCATTAGTTCTCACATTCATGAAATAGCAATAACCAATTATTTTACATTTGCAAATTAATGAAACCCTAGAACTCATATTTCTAATTCATTCATAGGGTAGTCGATTGCATAATTCCGATATCAAATTTCACCTCTCAGTCCTTCATTCAATATCTAGAGATCAATAGGTAGCTAATCTATTAACTTATCATACAATCCAATGCAATCAACCAACAACAAGGTGCATCAATGGAAATATTAAATCAACGCATTCAATCAAATATACTACAAACCCTAAGCATGGGTTTTTAGCTCAACATCATCAATTTAAAACATTCATTCAACTCAATATAAATCAAATACAAATTGTTCATTGCAATATCAATTCTCTTAATACAATAAAAACAATATTGAAATGAATTAAAAGAGAGAATAGAAAAACCCCTTGTGAAGATGCCAAGTGTAGGGTTACTAGTCTTCTTCTTAGCTCCACTTTGATGTTTGATGAAGAACTCAAGCCCTCTTCAATGGTTGATTCCCCTTTTGCAATATGGAATGGAGCTTTTTCAAGTCACCAACCCTTCAATTGATTGTGCCTTTGGAAGATGGAATGGAGCTTTCTCAAGTCACCAAACCTTTCAATGAAGCTTCTTCAACCTTCAAGAGCTTGTTAACCCAACATATCCCAAAGAACCTCAAAGATCTTATCAATGGAAGATGGAGAAGATGAAGATGGAGGGTGAAGATGAAGGGACAAGGAGAGTGTCACTCTCTCCTCATCCTAAATCATGTTTGCCCCCCTCCTTCTTTTTTCTTTTCTCTCTCTCCTCAAACCCTAGCCGTCTCCTCCTTTCTTTCTTTCATTCAAAAGAATTTATATAGATATTAAGGGTGACACGGCCAAGCTTGATTTGGCTTGGCCCTGTCTGTCATTTTTCTTTGGGACACGGCCAAGCTTGCTAGCCGTGTCCTTCACTGCCTTCTTCTTTCTTTCTTTCTTTTCTTTGTTTTTCAAGGAGTGACATGGCCAAGCCAAGAGTGGCTTGGCCGTGTCTCATGTGACACGGCTACAAACTTGGCCATGTCACATGAGTGTGTTTGCTTCTGCTTCTTTTTTGCTCTTTCTTTGCTTTGGTCTTTGTTTTGCTCCTTGAATGAGACACGGCCAGTGGCTTGGCCGTGTCTCTTGGCCGTGTCAAGCTCTTCCATTTCTTTACTTTGAGGTGACATGGCCAAGCTTCATTTGGCTTGGCCATGTCATGCTTGGTTCATGCTCTTCTTGCACTGTTTTGATCTTCCAAGGGTATTTTTGCACCTAAACCTAAAACAAACACTTTAAACAAACTTAAAACAAAAATCAATCAAATCATTAACTAAAAACACATAAAAATCATACTAAAAACAAGTACAAAAATGATCTAAACAAATTCTACCATCGCTCTACCTTTGATTGTTTTCCTGGTCACATACTCAATCTCAAATTCTTCTAATATTATCAACCATCGACCATATTTCCCAATTAAAGAGGGTGTCTCCCTTACGTACTTCATTGGATCCAACCTATAAATTGCTTGCACACTATACGATTGAAAGTAATGCACAACTTCTTAGAATACCAAACCACGGCTATACAGGTCTTTTCAATGATACTATACTTAATTTCATAAGGTAGGAGCTTTCTACTCAAATAGTAAACTGCATGCTCAATCCCTGACTCATCTCCTTGGGCTAGCATGTCTCCTATCGACTCTTCTTCTACTGCTAAGTATAGTAATAGAGGTTTGCCAGGTTTAGGTGGTTTTAAAATAGGTGGATTCAACAAATACTCTTTTATTCACTCAAAGGCCTTTTGACACTCTTCATTCCATATGACCGGCTGGTTCTTTCTAAGCAATTTGAAGATAGGTTCACAAATTGTTGTGAGTTTTGCTATGAATCTGCTAATATATTGTAATTTACCAATAAATCCACAAACTTCTCTCTCCGTCTTAGGGGCTGGCATATCCCTGATTACTTTAACTTTGTCAGGATCAATCTCAATGCCATTAGGACCAATCACATATCCCAATAATTTTCATAAGGTAACACCGAACACACACTTCTTCGGGTTTAGTCTTAGCTTATATTTCAAAGCTCTATCGAAGAATAATTCTAAGTTTTAGAAGTGTTGTTCCCTTGTATCCGATTTGACCATCATATCATCAACATATACTTCAACTTCTTTGTGCATCATGTCATGAAATAAAGTGGTGGCCATCCTTTGATATGTTGCTCCAACATTCTTTAAGCCAAATGGCATCACTGTAATACCCCGATTTTGGTGTACATTGGAATAGTAGTTGTGAGAAGATATGTTGGTAAAATATGTAAGGAAAATATTATAAGAGATAGATGTATATGAAGGATGATATGTATATATGGTATTTGAAAAATATGGGAAATATAAATACAATATATAAGAGATATACATATAGCAACATATACATCACATATACATGATGTATATATTGGTGTAGGAAAAGTAAGTTGTAAATAATGTAATAATAATAATAATAATAATAACAACAAGAGAGAAAGAAGAAAAGGAAGTCAAAGGGAATGACAAGTGTCTGGTGGAGAATTTTTAAGGGATTTAATTATATTATTATATATATATATGATAAGATTGAAAAAGGAAGAAAATATCTTCTTTCTTTCTTTCTTCTTTTTCTTCTTCTTAAACGAGAGAGAGAGAGAGAAAGAGAGAGAGAGAGAGAGAGAGATGTGATTTTGTTGGCATACACATCAAATTATTAAGGGCTTTAAGAGAATTGAAGGTGGATATTGAAGATTTGGCAAAGAATTCAAGTGTTCATTTCTTTGTGTTGATTTCTATTGATTGTGTTTATATTTGATATGATTAGTGTGTGAAGATGATGACAATGAAAGATTGAAGTATATATATATGTTGAATTGGTATTTAGATGATGATAATATTGTTATTTGTGAGGATGATGATGGATTGTTGAAATTGTTTAGTAAGGGTTTAATATAAATGAGTTGGGGAAATTGAGTAATTGATATATATGGATGATGTATATAATGATTATTATTATGATATGTTGAAGTTATATAAGTGTTAAATTAATAGGTGATTTATGTGTATATAAACCAAGATGTTGATTAAGGGTGTTGTAGTATGGATTTTGGAGTGCTTGTGTTTTCATGGATGAGAGTTCGGAATGTATAATTCTTGCCTGACACTGCCATGTCGTTGGGCGTGTCAACGTACTGAGTTTGACGTTTGTGACACGACCATTAACACGACCATGTTATTGAGCGTGTCATAGCTACTGAGAGATAAAGTAATTGACACAGCCATGAACACACCCGTGTTGTTGGGCGTGTCAATGTTTCTATAAGGCAGAATGAGTGACACGTCCAGTGACACGCCCGTGTTACTGAGCGTGTCAAAGTTTCTGTGTTGTTGGTTTAGGGCACGATCAGGGACACGCTCGTGTTGTTGAGCATGTCATGTGTAAAGTTTGCCCTAGTTGGTTTGTATCTATATTATCTCATATGTATCTCTGAGTGAGTGTGTATGATCACTTTTTTATTAGGTTTTGGGTTGCTCTAATCCAAGTGTTGGAGGATTCTTAGAAGAGGAGTTTAGATTGGTGTGAGTTTCTCTTGAGGTAAGTACAAATCCTATATGATATATATATTTGCATGACTATGGGACTTAACACATTTGAGTGAAAAATGTGTTAAGTTATCTATTATATTGTTCATGTGTGAGAAATGTGCTATGATTTGTATTATGTGTACTATGTGGAATGTATGTTGAAGATTCTAAAAATATGAATAATGTAATTTGCTATGTATATCTCAATGATAAAATATGAAACTAATGTTAATGGATATAAAGGTGAAATATGAAATATGAAAGATATAATAAGCATACAAAATGTATGTACAATGCAAATTGTTATGTATACCCTAATGATGAGATGTGAATGAGATGTGAAGCCATTGTTGTTGGCTATAATGATGCAAATGAAATAATTGGGCATGGTTGCCTAGTTTGATTATGAGAAATGAAATGAGAAATGAGTTATGAAAGAGATTGATAATGAGATAAATAAATTAATTGTGTGCCTAGTATGTTATTCAATTTTCAGAGTTCTGGGTTTGGCGGCATGCCTATGAATCGCTGGGCAGGTGAAAAGACCAGGTCGTAAGTCGAGCCCAGCTGAAAAATGTGAAATATGATGTTTTTGAGGTGAAAAGACCGGGTCGTAAGTCTCAAAAACTGTAACAGTCTAGCAGGGTTGAGGACCAAGAGACTGGGGCCCAAGGGTCTAGCCGGGTTGAGGTCCAAGAGGCTGGGTCTATTACACTATCCATGGATAGATATATATCGCCTACAAGCTTGATGAATGTGATTATGGACCAAAGCAGTGACTCTGAACTTTGAATAGCATATTAGATTCTTTTTGGGCCTATGCATGTCTTTGCTTTAATGTGATGATTACAATATATAAGCAATTTATTGAAAATGAATGTGGCTTGATAAACTGCTGAATAATGAGATTATGAAAATACAATATGATGTGTAATATGTATAAGGATATAGAAATGTGAGTATTATTTCATGAATGTTTTGATAAGTCATTGTATTATGGGTTGTTGTAATGATATCTATGTTTATGTATACAAATTATGAGATCAATGGAAAAATGTAAAGAATGCTTTGAAATGGGGAAAACATGATAAGAAAATTATTATACATGATGTTGATGTAGGAAGTATGATTTTTATGTATTGAATGTTATATTATTTATTTGTACCACTAAGCTTTCGAGCTTAGCGCGGTTGTGTAAATCGCGCAGGTGAGTAGGTGGTTGATCTGGAAGTGAAATCGTTATGCCACGAGAAGGGTAAGAGTATTTTGAGACCAACTAGAAGGTGGTGCATACATGTACAATTTAATTATGTTGTATTTTGATAAAAATGTATTCATATGTATAAATGAATTTTGGTAAAGACAAGATAATTATATATATATGTAATATCATCAAAAGTATAATGATTTTTATAATGAAATTTAAATAAAATGTATTATTGTTTGGAACTAAAGTAAAGGTTTTTAATCTGAAATGAAAAGTGACATTCTTATACTTTATATACGTACTGCATGTATACAAGGTATATGTATAGTACTCATATAGAGTATGGGGATGTTACAATCACCCTAAAACAAAATATACCCCATGTAGTAATGAAAGCAGTTTTGGCTTTATCCTCTTGGGCCATTAACACTTGATTGTATCCAGAAAATCCATCTACAAATGAGTGTAGCACGCTAGAGGCTGCACTATCAATGAGGACATCTATATGAGGTAAAGGAAAATCATCCTTAGGGGAAGCCTTATTCAAATCTCTATAGTCCACACAGACCCTTATTCTTCCATCTTTCTTTGGTATGGGTACTATGTTGACTAACCAATCTGGATATTCTATCACTTCAAGGAAATTCACTTGTATTTGCTTAGTGACCTCTTCTTTAACCAATTCAGCCCACTCAGGTCTTAATCGCCTAAGCTTTTGTTTGACAAGTTTCATGTGAGAGCAAGTAGGAATATGATGCTCGGCTATGTCTCGATCTATTCCAGGCATATCCTCATAAGACCAAGCAAACACTTCTTCATATTTTTTGAATATTTTTTCAAATCTCTCTCTCTCATCAGGAGTAAGGTCGGATGCTAAGCTAATGTTTTTAGTATTTTTAGTTGTTCCCAAATTTAATGATTGTGTGTTAACAGAATTAATATTCAAGATGCTCATATAACTGCTATTTGAATGTATGCAACCATTAGGAGAAACATCACACAAGTAAGCAAAATCAGACTTTATTGCATTCATTTTGGAAAAGAAAACATCATCATCCTCATACAAAGCAGACAAATTAAAATCAAAATCAAAATCATTGTTCTCATAATCATAAAGTAGGATGTCTTCAAACTTTTCTTCGACCAGGGCAGCAATCTCTTCCGGAGTCTTCTTAGCTTTCAGGACAGCTTCATTCTTCTCTTCTGGATTGGATTCTTTGTTGGTTGGCAGGGTGATTTCTTTCTTCACTTGTTCCACTAGCTCGGCAACATCTGTAAAAATTTCAAAATCTGGGATTAACTTACCCATGAACATGATTGGCTCGGGCTTTCCTTGGAGTGGTCCCATATCTGGAGCTTTGACAAAAATCTCTTCAAGTGGTGGGAAGCTCATCTTCTCACTCTTGTTTGGCTGGAAATCATTGTCTTCATCATATCCCAACCCCTTCTTGGAAGTTTGAGTTCTAGAATCTGGTAACTTTGTCAAACCGGCATTTCCCTTTCCAAGACTAGCTCCGAGAAGGTAGTTCATGTTCTTCATCATATTCAAAACTTTAGAGTCCACTACTTCATTATCAGAAATTACAGCTACTTGAAAACCATTGAGAGGCATCTCAATCATTAGAGCGTTAACAATCTCATTATCTTCAGCTTCAATGACCACTGTCTCATCTCCATTGGGAAACTTGATCTTTTGATGAAGGGTGGAAGGAACTCCACTAAGAGGATGAAACCATGGTGGTCCCAAGAGCAAGGCGAATATGACTGGTATGTCTAAAACAACAAACTCAATAATAGATTCAATTGGACCAACCTTGACAGCCGCTTTGAAAGTCCCTTTGGCATGCCTCTTAGTGTTGTCATAAGCACGAATCGTTACCTCGATCGGGTTTAGATCTCTTGTTGACATGGCTAGCTTTGGCAATATCTTAAATGGACAAACATTTATGGTAGACCCATCATCGACCATTACACATGGAGTCCTTTTCCCCTTGACTTCTATTTTGATAAAGAGAGGGCGGATGTGGTCTCTCCCCTCCTTCGGTAAGTCCGCATCCAAAAATGAAACTGCTTCCATATTAACTTCACTCTTTTCTTGAACCTCTTCACATTTCATTACTTCCCCAATTTTTATGAAGTTGATCAACTCCTCCGGTGTTGTGGAGGTAGAAATTGGCATGCTAGCTAAGGCTTTGGCCATAGTTTCTAGGTGCTTTTTAGAAGTAGCTAATAAGTCCCAAATGCTAACACTTGCTTGTGTTCTTTTCAATTGCTTGAGCACAGCATCATCTTCTTCTACTTCTATTTCCTTTCCCTTATTAGTTTCTACCTCCTTAAGTGGTGGCCTTGCATAAGGCTTACCGGATCTAGTGTTCATTACTTCATCTTCTTCGGGCTCGGACCAAGTCCACTCATCCTTGGATACAATATCATCATCACTATCACTTGAATCCCACAACTCGTTGACAACACAAATTGTTACTTCTCCACCCATCATAGCTTGTTTAATTTCACCAAATACCTCTTCTTCTTTGGTTGCTTCTCCATCCGCATCTTGAAAAGAAGACATGACAAAATCCTCGTGCAAACCTCCTCCAATCATGAAAGTTGCTGGTGGTGGCACCCTATTGAATTTTGGTAATGGGTTGTCTTTGGTGTTTGGCTTATTGGGCTTAGGTAGCTTCCCATTATCAATTAGATTTTGGATCTCATGTCTCAACCTCACACATCTATCCGTGTCATTCCCTTGCATTTGGTGAAATTGACAAAATGCTTTAGTGTCAAAATTAGGTAGGAGAAGGTTAGGCAAAGGACGAGGATTTAAGGGTTGTAGCAATCCCTTTCTTTGAAGTTTATTGAGAACCCAATACATCGGCTTCCCCAATTCCAAAAATTGCCTCCTTGTTCCTTGGTTAGTAGCATTAACACCGATGGCCTTTTGTATGCTTTGGCTACCAGATTGATAGTTCCCTTTCTAGTTCCTTTTTGTTGCAAAATGGTTCTTCTCCCTTTCCCATTCTTCAATTTGTAAACTAGCTTGGGGAAGGTCTTTGAAATCCCAGATGAGTGTATGAGACATCCTCTCACAAAGACTAGGCAACACCCCTCTCACAATCATCCTTAGTTGATCGGATTCATCGGGCCTCTTCTTGAGTAAAGTGGCCTTGTTTCTCCATTTCTTGACATAATATACAAAATTCTCATTCGGCCTTTGCCTAATGGACTCCACTTCGATTAAGGTAACTTCCAACTCAACATTATATCCATATTGTTGAATGAAGGCTTTGTAAAGTAGATCCCAACTCTTTTGTATTCCATCATCTAAGGTATTGAACCAATTTTGGACAACAGGGTCCAATGAGAGCATAAAGTACCTTAGGGTTTGAGCCTTAGTAGCTCGGGCAGACTACATGGCAGTGATATGCTGCTTCACATGGAGATGAGGATTTCTGGTGCCATTGTACTTTGCAAAAGATGGCATCTTGAACTTGTACGGGACTTCTTCATCGAGCTCAAATAGTTTATCGATCTCGGACATCTCTTCGATTTTCAGCTTCTTCTCAAATTTTTTTTCTAAATCAGCAATCATCTTTTCAACATCAGATGCCTTGGTCTTTTAAATAGTTGCTTTCTCAACAACCTTAGGTTCTTTCTTCTTCTCTTGAACATCTTTGTAGTATTGAGCCCAATCATCATCATCATCAATGATCACCTTTTCATCATCAAAAACCACTTCACGAACTTTAGTCTTCCCTTTGTCCCTTGGCTTCTTAGTGCTAGCAGATGCCTCGACATGATTCTTTAAGATTACAGTCAATTGGTTCTTCATGGTCTCAGCTATGGCCTCTTTTATTTCTTCCATCTTGGCGTTGAGGGCCTCATCCACCGTCATTTGAATTTGTTCGGGCTCTATTGTTTTTGGTGAACAAGTGATTGAGTTGTTGCTAGATACTTCGTCTCCAGTGTAGGTCGGATTGTTGTAAGCTTTAGAACTATCATAATCCAGGGCTGTGAGCCAGAAAGAATCAATGACATGAGATGCGAATGTATGCATGTATGCACGAACAATCAATGAAGAAAGATAATTAGGACATTCCTTCCAATCTTATAACATCCACACACGAATGACGAGTCTCTTTTCCTAGGTATGTGGTTAACAAAATACCAACATGGGATATCTTGTTTTCGAATAATTCCCTCGGATGTTTCAACCAATAGTTATATTTTCGAAAATGGAAATCCATCCATGATAATTCCCATTAATTAGGTTTTAATCCATCCAACCAACTAAAGTAGCTTTTATGCTATATTAGATTAAAACTAAATTAAGAGGTTTATCATAAATAGATTTCTCACTTGAAAAAGGTAACTAATGATTCATGCCAAAAACAAGCCCATGGTTAATTTATTCTTAGTGTAAAATATGCCCACAATTGATTTTTACTATTTCTTAATTGACCTAAATATTTTCAAGCTCTTTATAAGAAAAGGTTGGGTGAAAATAGTTTTGTTTCTAAGCCCATTGTAAAAGATTTTAGAAAAAAAATGGAATTTAGGCTTAGAATTTGGGCCATGAACAAAAGAAATTTTGATTTATTTTTAGAAAAGTTTTATATCCAAAGACCATCTTGAAAATTTTGAAAATAGCTTTGGTCTTTTGGATTTACTAAAGAAAATTTTATTTTGAGCTTACAATGTACTTAGGTCATATTAGAAAAAGCAAATAAGCCATGATTTAAGCCAAGATAAATTAAACATAGTCAAACAACATGCATTTGGGGTAAAACCTAAGGAAAGTAACTAGGCCAATTACATGAGCTTTAGTCTTTGGGTAAAAGGGCTTAGGTTCCCATAGCAAGTATATACCAAATGGTACGAGGCTATTAGTGGTTATGCCATGCTCAATCTCCATACCTTGAGTGAAAGTATGGTATCCCTTACATAACACAACACGAGTAACACGGACATCCTAACTCAAACACACAATGCAATCTAATATGATGCAATGGATAATATCATTATAAAAAAGAATAGAATAATATAAAGACAAAATAGAATCAACTTCTCTTATCCCTGGTGGAGTCACCACTGTGAGCGAGGATTTTTGCCCCTACTCCCGGTGGAATGGTTCTTGCGACTTCGGCACTGTTTAGGCTAGGAGCCTAAGAGAACACGGACCTCAGTTCGAAGAAAATGGATTCGCCACCTAGACGGACCGGAAAAAAAGAAAGGGGTGGATGACTCAATTCCTAAAGAATCCCCAACCCCCTAATGGGTTCAAAAAATTGGATACGTGTGGGGAAGGTGAGAAATGGCCCAGCACCCCCACAACGCCCGGCCTCCTTTACATGTCTTAATATTATAAAATTCTTAAGTATAACAACATTATCCATATTACACACAATAATTAAAATAAAGCATCGATATATTGAAAATCAAAACAATGTCCAAGCAAAACAAATAAATGGGCACCCATCCGAAGATGGAAACATGCCCTTACATCCATGCCTAAATAGGACACCCACCGAAAGGTAGAAACATGCCCTTTACATTGATTCTAAACTAGAAAAGCAAATTAAATTACATGATATTAACTAAGGAGGCACCCACCAAGTGGAAACATACCTCTTACAACATTTGGAAATCTAAATAAATTGAAAAAAGTAAATAACCATTCATCATAAATAAATCATTCATCAAAGGTATTAAATATCAATAGAAAGCAAACATCCATCCATGATAAATTAAATAAACCAAGCATTGAACTTAAATAAATTAAAGCATATAAAATAAATCAAAGCATAATCAATTACAGAATTAAATAAGGCAAATAAAAATCTAAATTATAGCTACTGTTTCCATTTAAGGTTCTTTATTTCATGTGTTTAAGGTTTTGAAATTTATAGAATTTAGGCTACTATGAGTTTTTAATGGAATTAAAATAGATTAAGGTTTTATGATTTAAGAAGTTGGTAAAACTCTTTGATTAACTAAATTAAGGTTTGTGATGTAAAATCATGAAATTAGGATTTGAACACTTTAAAATACTTTTGATTTGTGGTTTACGATTAATGAATTGTTGATTTGAGCTTACTATGTAAAAAAGTATAACATTTATGTTTATAAAGTTTTTAAAGTTTAAAGGATTTGTGTTTTAGAAAAATTAGGGCTTAGGTTAGCTAGTTTAAGGTTTATTGTTTTGAGTTTTGGAATTGAATTAGGGTTTTGGGTAATGAGTTATTTTTAGGATTTGGAAAAAGCAATTGATAGTTTTATGAAAGTAAACAAATGATTTAAGGTTTATATAAATAGAAAAGATGTTTTTAGGGTTTTTGGAAGGAAACAGAACACAATTTTGGGTTTTGATAATTTGGAATGCAAATCTTGGTTTTGGGGTTTTGAAGAAATAAACTAATATCTTTAAACTTTTTGGAAAATAAAGCAACGATTTAATCTTTTCATACTTCAGAAAAGGTGAATTGAGGTTATTAGGTTTTAAAATTAAAAGAAACAATTATATGATCTAGCTACTGTGACAAAATAAAAGAAATTAAGAATTCAAACCTTATTTTGTAAGTTTCACCAAAAATTGCTTCTTGGATGAACAAGGTCAAAGACAAGCCTTTTTACCTTTCAATTACTTGAATTGTTTTTCTACTCTCTCAAAAAAAAAATCAGCTTGATTCAAGGTTTTCCTTCACCAAATTCGGATCCAATCCTTCCCAAGTTTTTGTCCAATTTCTTCCTTCTTTCTGATTTTCTCTTTTTTGTGTTGTAATTGATCTTATTTATAGAAGTTTTTTGGTTTATTCCTAGTTGCTCATGGCATATAACATTCATTAAGAAAAGGAAACTGAAACCTAATTGTATTAGGTTTCAAAAAATTTGCGTCGAAAAAATTTCGCTGGCGAAAAAAAACTGTTGCGGAAAAATTGCGCTGGGGAAAAAAAATTGCCGCAGTTGACTGCCGCAGGGGCGAGGACCGGTCTGCGGGCCATTTCGCCCGTAGAAAATTCCTGCGGGTGAAATGGCATGGGCCATTTCGCCTGCAGAAAAATTATGTGGGCGAAATGGCCCACGGCCATGCCTCGCGCTGGTTTTCAGCGACGATTTTTTCGTCGCCGATTTTTATTTTTATATTTATTTTTATTTTTTGATTTTGATTTTTTGATTTTAATTTTTTAAAAAAAATTAGATACTAAAGCAAAAATTATTTAATTAAGATAACAAAAATTATTTTGGACTAATTAAAATATATTAGACAGCACAAAAATTATTTTGGACTAAATAAAATATATTGGACCGGACTAGGTCAAAAATTAAGGGTCTACACTAGAGTTTTTTTAGAAGAACAATGTTAAAGACTTGATGTTAATGGAATTAGATTATTTTTATCATATTATAATATGCCTTTAATGATAGAAATGAACTTAGAATACCAATTAGAATTTATTAGAATGGAGTTTTAGAATTAAAGGAGGTTAGGTCAAATTTTGGAAAATTTGAGGAATGTGATTTAAATTATGCTTAATAGTTAAAACACCTAGAAATATTATTCTAATGTATGTTACACATTCACATTTTATTAGGTGTTGAGTAAATAGTTGTTTCTACAACTTAGTGCTAAAGGATATATTGAAGGGTTGGTGAGGAGGTGTACATTTTAGCTTAGAAGAGGTGGTACCAAGAGGTTAGTACATACTTCGATAGAATTTTATTGTAATGCATAAAAAATGGCATATTACTTTGCATATTGGCATTAGAACTATATTACTTTAATATGCTAAGTCACATGTAATGTGCATAGTTATGTGTTTAAAGGTATTGATTGCATAGTGAATCGATAGTTAAACCATTTTAAGATGGCTAATGGCATTACTAATTGTATTTGTGTTTATGAAATTTTTAGGGCATAAATTGGCCACATTGGGAAAGTGGCAAAGAAATTAATATTTATGAATAAAATATGGTAAATTTATAGAAAAAGTGCAAAAACAATGGAATGTGGCATAAATGCTAACATTTGAGAAAATTATAAAAGGGTCTATAAAATGTGTGTTACCTTATGTAATGTTCAGTTTCAGAGTTGTGTATTTGGCGACATGCCTACAATTGCCTTTGGGCTAGATGCTAGGTGTCACTGATATTTGATTTGCCTTTGGGATAGATGTTGGGCATCACCATTATGTACTTTGCCTCTCGGATAGATGCTGGGCGTCACTTCTATTACCTTCGGGCTAGACACTGGGTGTCAAAAGAAGTCCAAAATATTATCTCTAGAATATGAATATTATATAAGGTCTTTTAGGCCCAATGCATGTGTTTGTGTTAGGTGATGATCCAAAATGAAAATGAAAATGTTTTGAAAGGAAATTGCATGTTGCATTGTCTTGTTTTAATTTGTTATTAATATCAAAGTATGTACTACAGCCAAAATGTTTAATGCGATTTGTTTATCGCGCAGGTGATAGGATTGATACTGAGAACCCTGCTAGAACTGACAAGGTTTAGGGTTGTTTGGATAGACTAGAAGTTCTGAGTAGATTGCAACAAGACTAGTGCCCATAAATGTTTATTTTATGAAACTTACTATATCCATGTACATTATATGTATATGTTTGAAAAAGCTGTAAACTTTAAAGGTTTCTAGTTTAAGTGCTATGAAAAGGAAACATTATATATAAATATGTGTGTGTGTGTGTGTGTGTGTGTTGATATATAATCAAATGCTTTGGAGAATGAGGATAATCAATTGAATGTATGTTTTTGGGAGTGCAAAATTTTATTGTAGGTTGATTTGTGTTTTGGGAATATTCAAAAATTAGATAAAATGCTGGCGAATTATTTCCATAGACTTTTCTTAAAAATATGTGTTCTTGGTATTTAAAATTACTTAGTGAATAGTTTTATTTAATTATCAAAGTACAACTTAGGTTTTAAAATATATTTTTTAAAAATTATAGAAATTTTGGTAAGATAGGACTTTTAATATTCTTTTATTGTATATGCATTTTTACATATACCGAATGTATGCATTATACAAATATGGAGTATAACGGTATTAAAACTAGTGGAAGATAGTTCCTCGTGGGTTAGAGCAACCTCCAGTACTAACATATGATGACTTCCTGCTTGAGTTCAGGAAGAAGTACACATCCTGAGAGTGTAAAAATGCGAAGAAGAAAGAATTTATGAATTTGAAGCAAGGGGGGAAGACAGTCACCAAGTATAAGAAAGAGTTGCTCTGACTGAGCAAGTATGCAGGTGATATTATTACTGATGAAATAGACCGATGTTAAATGTTTGAGGAGGGATTGTGGCCATCCATCATGTTCCAGGTGGTTGCAAAATAGTATGAGAATTTCTCTAGGTTGGTGTCAGGTACACATAGTGTAGAGAAAGCCTAGGGGCTTGCAGCTACTGCTAGAGATAAAGAGGTTAAAGACAGGAGACCTCATACTAAGGCAGGGTCTTCATCTTCGAAGAGAGGTCGAACGAGTTTCCTGAGATTAGAAGGTTATTATAGTTGGTGTAGACCATTACTTTTTTACCTAGTCCAGTCCAAAGATTTTAAAACAATCCAAAATATTATTGTAGATCCTTAATTTTTGACCCAGTCCTATCCAAAGATTTTAAAATAGTCAAAAATAATTTTTTGTGGTATTTTAATATTTATTATTTATTTTAATAAAATTTATTTTTAATAAAAAAATATCAAATAAAAAAATAAAAAAATCGGTGACGGTAGAATCAGCGACGAAAGTCTCTAGTGATGAATTGGCCACGGGCCAATTCGCATCAAGAAAAACCTGAGGCAAAATTATGCTCCTGTTTAGATCATTTATGATTGTATTTTTAAAGTAATATTATTTTTTTTAGTTAGTTTTTCATTTGATTTGTGTTTAAAGTTTGTTTGAAGTGTTGGTTTTAGGTTAAAGTGCAAAAACTCCCTTGGATGGATCAAAATGATGATGGAAGAGCATGAATCAAGCAAGACACGACCAAGCACACGGCCAAGTCAAAGCAAGCTTGGCCATGTCACTCACTAAGGCAAGGACTAAACAAGAGACACGACCAAGCACACGGCCAATTCAAAGCAAGCTTGGCCATGTCACTCACTAAGGTAAGGACCAAACAAGAGACACGACCAAGTCAAGCAAGCTTGGCTGAGTGCCTCAAAGAAATTGAGGTAGAGGCTGACACGGGCAGGAGACACACTCTTGCCATTTTACTTCTGTTATAATTTCACCAATATTGCAAACAACACACTCGTTCATTTAAATTTAATTGCTTTAATCAAATTATTATGAACAACACCTTCCTTGTGAGACGACCTTATGGCGATCACCATTGCTACAATTACCTCGTATACTTACGAGTGTCACTTTGTAGTTGTTCTTAATTCTAGCCCAACAAGTTTTTGGCGCCGCTACTAGGGAAGGCTTTTTAAGTAGTAATAGTTTGATTTTTTTAATTTAATTGTTTGTTTGTTTTCTTTAAATTGTTAAGTATTTTTTGTAAAGATGCAGTTTTCATAGCACGAGGGATTTATGGTGAGAATGCAGATTCTGAAATGGCATGGCAATTAGCAGAATTAACAAATCAACTTAAGATGCTAAATGCAAGAGGAAGAGCACCTATGCCTACTCGTGAAGTATGTTCAGCATGTGGCATTGCAGGACATAGCGCAAACATGTGTTTATTTGGTTTTGGACAATATCAAGAGAGGCAAGAGGATGAATATGCCTTTGAAAGTTTCTAGCCAAGGGTTAGAAATGACCCATATTCCAATCCTTATAATTCAAGTTGGAAAAACTACCCAACTTTTTCTTGGGAAAACCAACAACAAATTCCACCTCACCAATTTTATCAACCTTACCAAAGAAGTTCTTACTCTCAAGAATAATACTCAAATCAAGATCACCTTATGAAACCCACATTTGAAGATAGTTTGAATGCCTTTATTCAAATTAGCACTTAAAATCAAGATCAACTTAAGGAACCCACTTTGGAAGATAATTTGAATGCCTATATTCAAATTAGTGCACAAAATCAAGATCAATTCGAGAAACCTACAGTGGAAGTGTAATATCCCCATATATGCCCTAGAAGTTTTGAATGTTGTTGTTGTTGTTGCTGTTGTTGTTGTGGTTGTTTTAAATTGGATTGAATGTATGTGTCAATTTGCAAGAGAAAAGAAATTAAAGGAAAGTGTATATGTTGATTATATGGTAATATATATATAACATATAAGTTGGTCAATTGGAGAGTCAAGGGAAGAGATATTTATTTTTGTTGAGTGTAAAATTACATAATGGGCTTATAAGAGACAAGAGGTTAGTTAAATGGATGAAGGGCACTTAAGTAATTGTATTGTTAAATTGCATGGTGGAGATTTAAAGAAGGAGAGAAAGTTGACTTGTGTGTATTTTTCTTTTCTTCTCATGTGTGTGCCGGCTATCCAAGAAAAGAGAGAGCAAGAGAGGTGTTCTTGATGCTAGAATCAAATTGAAGAAGGAATCAAGGGATTTGGTTAGAGATTTGTGGAATTTCTTCATTTAAGGTAAGTACTTTCTTGTTTTCCTTTGTTAATTTTGAAGTTGTGTCTTAGGTGAATTGTGATTTGTTGGTGTGATGATTTGGTGTGTTTGATATGTGTTTACAAGTGTTAAAATTGATTGTAAGTTAAAAGATTGAATTGGTGTTGGTTTGGTTGTGAAGATTGTAAGTTTAAGTGGATGTTGATAGTGGAAGATCAAGTGTGAAGTTGGTTTTAGGGTTTGGAATTGGTGAATGATTTAATGTATGGTTAATGTGAATATTGTGTTAAACATGCAAAATAAGTGTTAATGACTTTGATTACATCCATTTGAATGAATTTGTGCTGTGCATAATGTGTTAAAATGCATTTGGAAGAGTGTTGGCCACATTTAGGGTTTTGTTCTTAAGTGACACGGCCAAAAGCAAGGAGAAACACGGCCAAGCCAAGGAAATTTGGGCGTGTTGGATTGATTTTTGAGAGACATGGCCGTGTCCATTGCCCGTGTCCACTACTGGATTTTTGGTGTTGGGAGACACGGCCACAAGCTTGGCCGTGTCCTATGCCCGTGTTTGCTACTGGAATTTGTGGTTGAGAGACACGGCCACAAGCTTGGCCGTGTCCCTCAAGTGTGCTACCCGTGTCCCTCAAATGTGTTAGTTAATGTTTTTATTCTTTGTTCTTCTTGCATTGTTTGGATTCTCTAAAGGTAAGTTGGTACCTAAACTTAAACCTAAACACTATAAACACACTTAAACAATGAATGACCTAAACAAATGCATGTGGAAGATCCTAAAGCTATGAATAATGTTATGTTATATGCATTGTAAATGATAATGTGTTATATGAATAATGTACTTTGAAATGTGATATTGTGAAATGTGATGTTAAGCCATTGTGATTGGCTATGATGGTGCAATTGAAAGAAATAAGGCATGTTTGCCTAGATGATAGTGAGAATTGAGAATGCAAATGATAATTGAATAATAAAGGAATTGTGTGACTAATGTGTTATTCCATTTTCAGAGTTTGTTGTTGGTGGCATGCCTAATAAGTGTAACAATCTCTTGAAGTTAGGTTGGATTGAATCCTTGAAGCCTAATTGAGATGTTACCACCCTTGAAGCTAGGTTGGGTTGGTTCTTGAAGCCAAGTTGGGTTGATACTTAGCATGCTTTGTTCCCCTTGAAGCTTGGTTGAACCTAATCCTTGAAGCTTAGTTGGGTTTATGATATGATAAATGTGATAACAAAACCAAAGCATTAACTCTGAAAATTGAATGGCATATTAGTGTGTTTTGGGCCCATGCTTGTCTTTGTTTAATGGGAGTCATGAATGATAACTTGATTGATTCATGAAGGAGATGGAAAGATGTTGAAATGTGGTATGCTTATATGATTATGATTTGTGAAGTGCAAAGGTGTGATGTTAGCTTTTCACCTATGTTGTTGCCTTTATTGATAACATGTGTGGCATTGCATTGCACTAGAGCATAATATTAGCATGATTTGTCTTACTAAACCGTTGGCTTAGCGCGATAGTGTTTAATCGCGCAGGTAATAGAGTTGAACCCGAGAGCTCTTCAAGACCGAGTGAGAGTAGACATTTGAAGTGTTGATTTTGGGACTTAAAGATCAGAGAAGACTTGCCAATCATGTATAACTTCTTTATATTTTGTAAAGTACTGTTATAATGTAAATATATTTATATTTGTAAATATGGATTTAAGTATTTTCATATATGTAATTATTTTATAAATTCCGCTGCGTATTAAGTAAATGTATCTATATCTACTTTGTTTTGTATTACAAGTTAATTACTTATTTTCTATAATATACAATTATAGAGGTTATAGTATCTTTTAAAATGATTTGAATGTTAAAGAAAGCCGTAGTATCCCTATGTTCAGTACATGTATATTACTTTGCGGTGAATGTAGTGTGCATGTATCGGATGTAGGGGTGTTACAGGAAGATAATTTGAATGCTTTCCTTCAAATTAGGACACAAAATCAGGAAGGGAGAAATAAGAGATTTGATTCTTTGGAGGTATCATTGAAGAGGGTGGAAACTCAAGTTGGGCAACTGGCACATCAACTCCAAGCACACCAAAAAGAGGAATTTCCTAGCCAATTAGAGCAAGTCAACGCAATCACAAAGTTGAGGAGTGAACAGGTGATATATAACAAATTTTATTATTCTTGTTATGTAGGTACTAATTAAGAAGAAAATGGCAAGGAATTCAACCAAACATAGAGGATCTAAATCAATCAAAGGAGAAGGATAATTTGGAAGCGTCAGCTTCATCACAATTGTATGAGCTTCCAAATCTTTATATGCCACTAATTCCATTCCCAAGTAGATTAAAGGATGAGAAGCAAGGTATGCAACTTTCTAAACTCTATGACATGCCCTCCAAGGAAGTTAGTGAAGATAGTGTAGATAAGCTTGAGATGGCCATTACCTTGGAAGTAGAGCCTAATATTTCCAATTCAGAAATTGAGGAGTGCAATTTAATCTTTAAATTCTATGGTTGTTGAGAGGGGCCTTTCGATTGCTAAAGAGGATGAGAAAGAGATTCAACAGAACTTGGTTGAACCTAAAAAGACCCCAAAAATTTGGAAATATGTTTTTGGTAGGGAGAACAGTACGCAACAAATGATCATCTCTTCCACTCTTGTTGGTGAGAAGGAGAAAAAAATAGAAATAACAATGTTGCAGACTGAAAAGGTTTTTACCAAGTTCCTATATCATTAGAGGATCACCGCAAAATAATGTTTACATGTTCTCTTTGGACAATTGCTCTTTCAAGGATGCTACCTAAGCTTTGCAATACATTGGGTACCTTTCGGAGTTGCATGCTATTCATCTTCTCGTACATGGGTGACAATCGCATTAAGGATGGAAGGAGCACTTCATATCACATATGAGAATGATGGAAATTAGATTTCATCTGAACTCTCTCTTTTAATTTATGCATGCTCACATTGGGAACAATGTGAATCTTTAAGTGTGGGGTGCAGTTTGTGTTTTTACTTTTAATTTACCTTTGTTTAAGTTTAGTTAATATTTTTCTTTGAATAAATGAATTTGGAAAGTTCAATTGTTATAGAATTATTGATAGATAACCTTTGAATTTTTGAAGCATAAATTTGAGAATTGATTAGAATTGGTACTTATTATCAATTTTGATGGTCTTTCCTTGCATTGCCTTTAAACTAGTGAGGAATTGAGCCATAAACTTATTTTTATTTTTGTGTGTAAACATCTTTGATTGATGAATTGCTAGAACTTGCTTTGACATAAATTTTGAGACTACATAAAAATTTCAATTAGGCATCAACATGATTAAGGCAATTAGGTGAACCCATTTTGGCTTAAAAAGACCAACCTTATGTCCAACCTTAGTTAGCCAATTTTGAGCTTATTTTTCCTTTTCTTTCTTTTTCACAACACCATTAGATTGAACCTTGTTATTTTAACCATTACCCTTGCATTAGGTCAAGAGCATTTTAAGAGCGTTAATGATTGAGTGTTGTATTAAATTAAGTGTGGGGTTAAATTTAGTGGGCTAAAAATTACAAATTATTATCTTTAGTTGCAAACCCTACTTAAAAAACAAAATAAAAAAAATAAAAAAAAACAAAATAATAAAAGAAGTTCTTTTTCATAGGGTTGGAATAAGTTTGGGAATAATCATAGCAGGATTTAATAAGAGAGTTCCCTTAAAAAGATCTTTAATGTCAAGGGGTAGGTGAGAGGAAGGTATTTTGGGATCGTTGGGTTATACATATGATCGGTTACTTCATTCTTGAAGTGCTCTTTTGCTTAAGGAATAAACTCACTCTCCCAAATGTCATACCTTTCCCTTAGCCCCGTTACAACCAAATGAAAGACCTTATGATTGATGCTTGATTGTAATTAGGTGGTGGAGATTTGATTGATAAGCAAGCATATGGCGATAATCTTTCATTGATTGTTATGAGTGTAAACAACATCATGATCAAGCACTTTGAAGAGTTGGTGAGGGAGTGACAACATTTGTTATGCATGGAAAGCCACTAAATTGCATGGGTATCGATTTTGTTTGATTTGATATTGATTGCGGATTTGGGAAAGGGAAGTCATGAAACATCCTTATAACTCTTGAACTTAACTGAAATTTTCTTATTAAGTTTGTTTTGATTTTAAACTTACTTGGGGACAAGCAAGGAATTAAGTGTGGGGTATTTGTTTAGATGATTTATGATTGTATTTTTAAAGTAATATTATTTGTTTTTAGTTAGTTTTTCATTTGATTTGTGTTTAAAGTTTGTTTGAAGTATTGGTTTTAGGTTAAAGTGCAAAAACTTCCTTAGATGGATCAAAATGATGATAGAAGAGCATGAATCAAGCAAGACATAGCCAAGTCAAGCAAGCTTGGCCATGTCCCTCAAAGAAATTAAGATAGAGGCTGATCACCTAAGGAACAAAAGCAAACAATGAAAAGAAAGAAGAAGAAAGAGACACCCTTACAAGACACGGCCAAGCCACTGGCTTGTCACATCACATGGCCAGGAGCTTGGCCGTGTCACTTCTTGAAAAGAAAGAAAGAAAGAAGGGAAGCCATGGACATGGCCAACAAACTTGGTCGTGTCCGAAGAAAAATAAGAAACACGACCAAGCCACTCATTGCTTGGTCGTGTCACCTATAGAATCTTTGAATTAACTTGCACAAATTGGAAGACAAGTGGGGGACAAAGACCTTGCTTTTTCCAAAAGAAATAATAAAAGAAGAAAAAAGGGTGCCTAATGTTATGGAAGAAATATTAAACAAAGAAAAAAGGGGGAGACAAAGGTGAGTGTGGTGAGTTGGCAAGCACTCTTGGTGTTTTGAAAGAATTAAAAAGGAGAGGATGGAGAGAAAGAAGACACACGACTGGGAGAGGGTGACACTCTCCAATTCCATTCCATTTTTCTCCTTCTTGGAGAGGGATACACCACCATCACCATCCTCCATTTTTCCATCTTCTCTATCTTCCATAGGCAACACTTCACCTTGGTTCTTTTGGATAAATTGAGTTAATAAGCTCTTGAAGATTGGTGTTTGAAGAAAGCTTCATTGAAGGTTTGGTGACTTGAGAAAGCTCCATTCCATCTTTCAAAGGTAGAATCATCAATTGAAGAGGGCTTGAGTTCTTCATCAACATCAAAGTGGAACTAGAAGGAAGAAAAGTAGTCCAACTCTTGGCATCTACAAGGGGTTTTTCTATTCTCTCTTTTAATTCATGTCTAGATTGTTGTTGTTTATTAAGAGAATTAATATTTCAATGGACAATTATGATTTGATTTGTATTGAAATGAATGCTTATTTTAATTAGATAATGTTGAGCTAAATTACCCATGCCTAAGGTTTGTAGTAGATTTGATTGAATGCCTTGATTTGATATTTCCATTAATATACCTTGTTGATGGTTGATTGTATTGGATTGAATGTTAGGTTGATAGATTAGCTACCTATTAATCTTTTTATATTGGATGACGGACTGAGAGGTGAAATCTGATATCAGAACTATATAATCAACCACCCTATGAATGAATTAGAAATATAAGTTCTAGGGTTTTATTAATTTGAAAATATAAAATAATTGGCTATTATTAATTCATGAATGTGAAAACTAATGAATTGGTAATTACTAATTAAACTCAAGGAACAAATTAAAATACAAGGTCATATTAATAGATAATTTGAGAGTTAAGCTTTGATTGAATTGATCTACAACCCTAGGTATCTTTCTAAGAATTAAACCAATTCTAAGCACACCATTAATTATTCACTTGACATTTTACTTTTGTTATAATTTCACCAATATTGCAAATAATACACTCGTTCATTTAAATTTAATTGCTTCAATCAAATTATTATGAGCAATACCTTCCTTGTGAGATGACCTTAGGGTGACCACCATTGCTATAATTACTCTTATACTTACGAGTGTCGCTTTGTAGTAGTAGTTAATTCGAGCGCAATAGCCTGTGCACAATTTTGCCAGCACCTAGCCTGATCCTTGGACAGCAGCGCCCAGCGCCAATCTCGCCCAGGCCAGCGTGCAATTTTTACCAAAACCTTATTTCACTTTGTTTTTAATATTTTTCTAAACAGTTTTTATTTCTTTAACCAATTAGTTTTAGATTTTTATTTTTTCTTATAAATACCAAATAAAAAAAACACAGGGGGGATTGGACTTTGGCCAGGAGAAGAGATTGGTTCAAGAATTATTCGGACTTTTTAGCAACTGATTCAAGCACTAGAGAAAACAAGCAACAATAAAGCAGTAAGAAGTGATCAAGGCAGTAAGCAATCTTCTGCCTTAGTGTTAAGCTCGGCTAAGAATTTTGCTAACAATTTTTGGTGGAGCCTTCAAATGCAGGTATGTGTATTTAAATTTTGATTGTTAAAATTAACTCTCATCCAGTAGCAATTGATACATCAAAATTGATACTTGCAATTGGATAGTGGTTTTTAAATTTTTTCACAGTAGTTAACTTAAAAGCTTTAATCTATTTAATTCAAACCCTAATCACTCGTTTAAACCTAAATCTCAAGTTCTGCTTTCCTAAAAAACTCAAATTATATTCCTTTAAAACAAAAAATCCTAATTAGTTCTTTTTTTCACTTAATTATTATAGTAGCTTAAGCTTTCTATACTTGCTATACTTAATTATATACTTGCTATGGGAACCTAAGCCTTTAAACCCAAATACTAAAGCTCATGTAATTGACTTAGTTATTTTCCTTAGGTTTTACCCCAAATGCATGTTGTTTGACTATAGTTAATTTATCTTGGTTTAAATCATGGCTTATTTGGTTTGTTCTTTTTCTAATATGACCTAAGTACATTGTAAGATCAAAATAAATTTTTCTTTAAAGACAAAAAGACCAAAGCTATTTTCAAAACTTTTCAAGATGGTCTTTAGACATAAAACTTTTCTAAAAACAAATAAAAAATTCTTTTCTCATAACTCAAATACAAAGTAAAAAATCCATTTTTTTCTGAAAATCTTTTTACAATGGGTTTTTCAAATAAAACTGTTTTTGCATTTCATCCAACCTTTTCTTACAAAGAGCTTACAAATTATTTAGGTCAATTACGAAATGCCAAAATTCAATTGTGTGCCTAGTTTATACTATGAATTATTAATCATGGGCTTGTTTTTGGCATGAATCATCAGTTACTTTTTCAAGTGAGAAATCTATTTATAATAAACCTCTTAATTTAGTTTTAATCCAAAAAAAAGCTGCTTTAGTTGATTGGATGGATTAAAACCTAATTAATGGGAATTATCATGAATTGATTTCCATGTTAAAAAATATAACTATTGGTTGAAACGTCTGATGGAATTAATAAAAAACAAGATACCCCAAGTTGGTATTTTGTTAACCATATACATAGGAAAAGAGACTCGCCATCTGTGTGTGGAAGTCATAAGGTTGGAAGGGGCGTTCTATGTATCTTTGTTTGTTGTTTATGCATACATGCATACATACATTTGCATCTCATATCATTAATCCTTTCTGGCTCACAGCCCTATATTACAATAGTTCACAGCCTATGACAATCCCACTTACACTGGTCATGAAGAATCCATCAGCAACTTAATTACTTTTTCACCAAAAGCAATGGAGCCCGAACAAATTCAAAGAATGGTGGATGATGTCCTTAATGCTAAGATGGAATAACCAAAGGGGGCCCTAGCTGGGATCATGAAAAGTAAAATGGCTGCAGTGTTTGGGAACACTGTTGAAGCATCCGGAAGCACCAAGAAAGACAAGGGAAAGACTAAAATTTGTGAAGTAGTCTTCGATTATGACAAGATAGTTATGGATGGTGATGAATACTTGGCCCAATACTTCCAAGATCCTCAAGATAAAAAGAAGGAACCAAAGGTTGTTGAGAAGACAACTTTGAAAAGACCAAAACTTCTGATGTTGAGAAGATGATTGCTGATTTATAAAAGAAATTTGAGAAGAAGCTAAAACCAAAGAGATGTCCAAGTTCGACAAACTGTTTGAACAGGATGAGGAGGTCCCTTATAAGATCAAGATGCCTTCCTTCACTAGGTGCAATGATACTGGAAACCCTCATCTCCATGTGAAGTAGTACATCACTGCTATGTAGTCTACCCGAGCTACTAAGGCTCAAACTCTAAGATATTTTATGCTCTCATTGGACCATGTTGTCCAAAATTGATTCTACACCTTGGAAGAAAGTACCTAAAAAGATTGAGACATATTGTATAAAGCCTTCATTCAACAGTATGGTTACAATATCGAGCTGGAAGTTTTCGCGAAAAGATGTCTCATACATTCATCCGAGATTTCAAAGATCTTCTCCAAGCTGATCTACAAATTAAAGAATGGGAAAGGGAGAAGAACCATATTTCGGCAAGAAGGAATGAGAAAGGGAATTACTAGTCAGGTAATCAAAGCATGCAAAAGGAAGTTGATGTTAATGCAACTGGTCATGCACATAGAAGACAGTTTTCAGATCTGAGAGGGCCTTTGTCTTGGGTTTTCAACAAGCTACAAAAGGAGGGACTATTACAACCATTGGCCCCTCCACCTTTGCCAAATCCTTTACCCCCAAAATTTGATACTAAGGCTTTTTGTTGATTTCATCAGACTCAAGGATATGAGACCGATAGATGTACCCGATTGAAGCATGAGATCCATGATCTAATCGATAGTGGTAAGCTACCTGAGCCGGACAAGCCTAATACCAAGAATAATTCTTTATTTAAATTTTAAAGTGTACCTCCACCGGCAACCTTCATGGTAGGAAAAGGATTGGAGAAAGATTTTATCGTATCCTCTTTTCAAGATGGAAGTATTGAAGATGTGGAATAAGGAAAAATTTTATTCAAAACTTCCCTTAGCTTGGAGTGTTGCTCTATTTATTTTGCTTTCTTTAATATTTAATTGAAACAATCGTGTTTTTCAAATTTAAAGTTCCTTGAATAAATTATTGTAGTTAAAATTTTATTGGTCTTTGCTCATTTCGGTGCTCAACTGATGAGGAATCTAGCTTGATATTCATAAATTAATATGTCTAGGCATCATGATTCGAATGACTTTACTAGATGAGGGAATTGTTCTATACCATTGAGTTGTGTATGCTTACTTAGAGAGGGCTCCTGCATAATGACCTTTGTCTAGGTCCTAGTTAGTCTTAGAACATGCTTTGACAGACTTTTGAGGTGAAATTGAACTCTGCTTATTTAAGTGAGAGATGATTTAGGTGTTGTTTGATGAGCCAACAACTAGTATATACCCTATTAAATATCAATTCCTAGTTATCCCTTTGAGCCTTCATAAAATTTTATCTTTCTTTTCATTGGCTTACAAACCCCAACAACCTACCCTGAGTTGCTGTTACACTTTTGACAAGTCTTATGATCACTAAGGTGAAGAGGCAAGAAGATCAAAGAATGGAATGCATAGCCAAAACCATAAGGATAGTTGATGTTCTAAAGACCATAAGGGTAGTTGAAGTTCACCTGAATTAGACTAAATATCACAGATAAAGTCAGGACAAAAGCAGATTAATACCACTCCACTTGTCCATTATTAGAAATCCATGTTGATACAAACAAGACAACTCTTTTAGACCTAGAACAAAAAAAAATAAGAAAATAAAATAAGAAAATAAAATAAAGAAAATAAAATAAAACCCAAAATAGTTAAGAAAGCCAGCCAAGTTCTCTTTTACCTAAAGCAGCAAAAGACTTCCAAAATCCTAAATTCATCTACACTTCCAGAGCTATAATTCCTATGAGAGTTCAAGCCCAGAATCGAATGTTAGCATATTGTAAATTTACTTCAAAGATTCTAAATGAATTTTAGATTAATTCAGTTTCCTTATTTTGTTAAGATTCATTTTATCCTTTTGCAACTAGGTTAGGGTTAATTATTAGAGGATATAAATACCTCTTATTTCTGATTGTATTCAACAAGAAGTTTATGGAGTAATAAAAGTTTAAAACTTTTGTTCTTAGAAGAGATTTTATGTAACACCATCATACACTATAATATGTACAAATAAATATAAGAATGCTACATTACAAATCAGTTTAACCCTTCTTTTAGTATTAAACAATTATATATATTTTATAAAGAAAATCTCAAATTACCAAAACACTTCTATATAAAAATATTATTTCCAATATCATTATATTAATTATACTACTCATTTTATAAAAGATATACTCATACATATTGTTCTTCCCAATATCCACTTCTTGTACATATACATACGATCAAAATACAAAATAACTAAATTGTACATGTATGCACCACCTTCTAGTTGGTCTTAGAGCAAGCACCCTTAATCTTTATGTGGCATAACAATCCAACTCTCTGATAAACAATATACTCACATGCGCGATTCACACAACTACGCTAAGCTCAAAAACTTAGTGGTACATATATATAATACAACATATACACAATTGAATTCATAAACACAATCTCACATGCATATAGCATCCACATATACACTTATTCATTTATTGGGCCCAATACTTATATACAATTATCATGTCCATTTAATATAGTATAAATTTCTTAATCCAACTCTACTCAAATCCAGCTATTATCTCAATTCATGACCTAGGTCTACTTAGGTCAAGACCTAGCTCTACTCATACTAGAGGACCCGACACCTTAGGCCTAGCTATCCCCAAAGCCTCTTTAACATCTCTAACTCTAGCTCCCACTCTACCATCTCCTAAAGCTACACCCTCTACATTTTCCTTAGATTTACATTCTCCAGATGCCATCACAGCCTAAATATGTCATCACAAACAAATAGTACCACATTAAAGACTAACCTAGGTGCCAATGCATATGCATGTATCGTAACTCAAATCTCATTTTAAAATTTCTCCTTCTTTCTTTCAAAATCCTCCTAGGTTAATAATCTTAAACCTAGGGGTTCACACATTGTCTTGGTCTTTTTAGAAAAAAATATGCTTAATTGTCTTGTTCGTTGCTTCTAATGCACCATTGGCTTTTGGTCTATTAAAGGAGGATCGATGATGATGGATCTAGTACTTTGAGAATAAATCCTTAAATGCTCCTTAAAATTGTACCCCATTGTCTGATATCACACTATGTAGGACTCCATACCTGCAGATGATGTTCTTTTCAATAAATTAAGCCATTTGCCTTGCCCCCAGCTTGTTAAAGATTTAGCCTCAACCCACTTTGAAAAATAATCCATTGCTACTATAAGTAATTGGTGACCATTTGAACCCGTCAGATGTATCTCCCCAATAATGTCACTCCCCTAAATTGCAAAAGGCTAGAGAGAAGACATAGAATGCATTTTTTTGGGAGGCAAGTGATTCAAGTTTCTATACATTTGGCACTGTTGGCACTTCTTTACAAAGTCAATACAATCTCTTTCCAAGGTTAACAAATAGTATCTTTGATGGACTATCTTCTTAACCAGGGTCAACCCATTCATGTGGGGTCCATAACTTTCTGTATATATTTTTAACATGATCTGCTCAACTTCAAATTTTCTTAAGCACCTTAAGTGCACCCCACTGGGCCATCTTTGATACAACTTTCCATAATAGGTGGCATACCGTAAAGACCACCGCCTTATGGCTCTTCTCTCTTCTTTTTATTGCATTATGTGGGTATTCCCTACTTTCAAAGAACCGTCTTATGATGTCATACCATGCATCATGGATCTTGTCAGTTTCTATGACCATCTCATACTCATAACAAGGAGTCGATGAACTAGTCAAAGCCAAAGGTTTGAGAAATAACTTAAGATGATCTTTCCATACTGAAGCCAGGGTGGCTAAGGCATCGACCATTTGATTTTCCTCTCTTTGTGGGTGTATAAATCTACACTCCTTGAAATTATTCTTTATTATGGTTAAATAATCATGGTATGGTTTTAGCTTTTCTTCCTTCAACTCCCACTCTCCATTTACTTGGGACACCACTAACAACAAATTTCCAAAGGCTTGCACTTTATCCACCTTCATAATCATTAGGGTTTTTAGGCCAAAAATATAAGTTGCATACTCCACCATGTTGTTGGTTGCCCTACATTTAAACTTCTTAGCTAAAGGGATGAGCTTTCCTTTTGGCAATTCCAATATCACTCACAAACCTTTTCCCTTTCTATTTACTGCTCTGTCAAAATATATCTTCCACCTTTATACTTCTAAGGCCTCTAAATGTTCATCAAAAAATTCTAAAATCACTTCCTCATTGTCCAACAATGGTTATTGGGCCAAGAATTATGCTACTACTCTTCCTTTGATGGTTTTCCTAGTTATATATATTCAATCTCAAATTCTTCCAAAATTATTAACCATCTTCCATAATTCTCAATCAATGAGGGTGTTTCCCTTGAATATTTCACTGGATCCATCCTGGAAATTACTTGCATACTATAAGACTTATAGTAATTGCACAACTTCTTAGATGACCAAACCATGGCTATACAAGTCTTTTCTATGATACTATACTTAATCTCATAAGGTAGGAGCTTTCTACTTAAATAGCAAATTACATATTCGACTCTTGATTCATCTTCTTGTGCTAGCATTGCTCCGATCGACTCTTCTTCTATAGCTAAGTATAGTAACAAAGGTACACCGGGTTTAGTTAGTTTCAAAATAGGTGGATTCAGTAAACACTCTTTTTATACGCTCAAAGGCCCTTTTACACTCTTCTTTCCACTTGACTGGCTGGTTCTTTCTAAGTAGTTGGAAGATTGGCTCACAAATGGTGGTAAGCTTTGATATGAACCTACTAATATACTGTAACTTACCAATAAATCCTTAAACTTCTTTCTTCGTCTTAGGGGTTGGCATATCCCTGTTTGCCTTAACCTTATCAAGGTCAATCTCAATGCCATTTGGACCAATGATGTGTCCCAGCATCTTGTCTAGAGTAACCCCAAACACATACTTCTTTGGGTTCAAACTTAGCTTATACTTTACTGCTTTTTCAAATAAGATCTCTAAACTCTGAAAATACTGCTCTTTTGTATCCAACTTTACCATCATATCATCAACGTAGGCCTCAACTTCCTTATGCATCATGTCATGAAACAAGGTGGTTGACATCCTCTGATAGGTTGCTCTAGCATTCCTTAACCCAAACGACATCATCCAATAGCAAAATATACCTCATAAAGGTAGTTTTAGCTTTACCCTCTTGGGCAATTACTCTAAAAAATCCATCTGTGAAGGAGTGTAGCATGCTAGAGGTTGCACTATCGATAGGGACATCTATATGGGGTAAAGGAAAAGCATCTTTAGGGGGAGCCTTGTACAAATCTTTGTAGCCCACACAAACCCTAATTCCTCCATCTTTCATTGGCACGAGAATTATGTTAGAATTATGTTTGTGTCCACCTCTGCCTTGCTTCACGTTGTCTCTGCTTTGTTCTTTTGGTGGGACACGACCAATGGCTTGGCCGTGTCACATGACATGGCCAGTGGCTTGGCTGAGTCTCTTGGCTATTTCCACTTCTGCCTTTGATTTTTCTTATTTTGTTCTTTGGCTTCATTAGGTGAGACACGACCAAGGCCTTGGCCATGTTTTGTGACACGGCCAATGGATTGGCCGTGTCTCTTGAGTGTGTCTGTCTCTGCCAAATTTTCCTGTCTCTTTCCTTAGATGAGGGACATGGCTAAGCCATGAAGTGTCTTGGTCATGTCTCATATTTTTCCACCTTAAGAATCCATCAAATTGAATTAAAGCTCCATCATTTTTTTCTTCATCCTGGATCAAATACTTTAAACAAACTTTAAACACAAATTAAAAGAAAAATCAATCAAAAGCCAATAAAATTACACTAAAAACAAATACACAAATGATCCAAACACTCAAGGAACTTCTCTTTTATCTACTTAGTAACTACTTCTTTGACCAGTTCTGCCCATTTTAGCCTTAACCATCTAAGCTTTTGTTTGATAGGTTTCATGTGAGTATAAGTGGGAATCGTGTGCTTGGCTATATCTCGATCAATTCAAGTCATATCATCATAAGACCAAGCAAAGACTTCTTCATACTTTTTAAATATATTTTCTAATCACTCTCTCTTCAGGAGTAAGGTCAGATGCAATGCTAATATTTTTAAGATTGTCGGTTGTTCCCAAATTTAAAGATTATGTGTCAACAGAGTTAATATTAAAAATACTCATGTAATCACTACTTGAATGTATGCAACCATCAAGAATAATCACACAAGTAAGCAAAATCAGACTTTATTGCATTCATCTTAGAAAAGAAAACATTGTCATCCTCATCCAAGTAGACAAATTAAAATCAAAACCAAAGTTATTGTTCCCATAATCATAAAATAGAATATCTTTAAACTATTCTTCAATTAGAGCATCAATTTCCTCTAGATTCTTCTAGATCTTAAGGATGACTTCCTTCTTCTCTTCTTGATTAGACTTCTTATCAGCTGGCAGGATGAGCTTTTCCTCCATTTGCTCCACCAGTTTAGCAATATCAGCAAAAATCTCAAAACCTGGGATCAACTTCCCCATGAACATTATTGGTTCGGGCTTCCCTTGTAGTGGTCCCATGTCCGAAGCTTTGACAAAAACCTCTTTAAGTGGCGGGAAACTCATCTTCTCATTCTTTTTTGGTTGAACACCTTCATTGGCTTCATTGTATCCTAGCCCTTTCATGGAATTCTGAGTTTTGAAATTTGGAAGCTCTATCACACCTGTCTTCCCTTTTCCAAGGCCAACACCTGGTAGATAGTTCATGTTCTTCATCATAACTCGAACTTTAAGGTCCACCATCTCATCATCAAAAATATCAGCTACTTGGAATTCGTTGAGAGGCCTCTCAATCATTAGAGTGTTTACCACTTCATTGTCCTCAGCATCAATAACGATTGTTTCATCTCCATTTAGGAACTTAATCTTTTGATGGAGTGTTAAAGCAACTCCACAAAGAGGATGAAACCAGGGTCATCCCAACAGTAGTGCAAAGTTGACAAGAATATCCAAGACTATGAACTCTGTCATGGATTCAATGGGGCATGCCTTTACAACAGCTTTGAAGGTTTCCTTGGCATGCCTCTTAGTATTAACATAAGCCCAAATCGTCACCTCCATTAGGCTTAGATCCCTTGTTGACATAGCAAGCTTTGTTAGGATCTTGGCTGGTCAAACATTTATAGTGCATCCATCATCAACCATCACAAATGGAGTCTTTTTCCCTTTGACCTCTACCTTGATGAAAAGCATGTGAATGTGATCTCTTCTCGCTTCTGGCAAATCAACATCTAAAAATGACACCATTTCGACATCAATCTTTTTTTTCTTATGATCATCCTCACATTTCATCATTCCTTCAACTTTCACAAAGTTAACCAACTCCTCTAGCTTTATAGTGGTGGAAATCGGCATGCTAGCCATATCTATAGCCATAGTTTCTTAATGCTTTTTATACGTAGCTAGTAAATCGAAGATACTAATACTGGCTTGAGTTATTTTTGACTTCTAGCAACTTTCCATTGTCAATAAAATTCTTTATCTCATGCCTCAATCTCATGCATTTGTCCCTCTCTTGTCCTTACATTTGGTGGAATTGGCAAAATGCCTTGCCATCAAAATTAGGTGGTAGAGGATTTGGCAACGGGCGAGAGGTCAATGGTTGTAACAACCTCTCTTCTGTAGCTTATTGAAAACAAACAACAATGGTTTTCTCAATTTTGAAAACTACCTTCGCTCTCCTTGGTAAGTTGCATTAACATCAACTGCCTTTTGGGTGCCTTGATTTTCATATTGGTAGTTCCCCTTTTTATTTCTTCTTTAAGAAAAATGATTCTTCTCCCTCTCCCACTCTTTAATTTGCAAGCCAACTTGGAGAAGATCTTTGAAATCACTGATAAGGGTGAGAGACATCATCTCACAAAGATTAGGTAGCACCCCTCTCACAATCATGCTAATCTAGTATGATTCGTTTGGCCTTTTCTTGAGCAATGCTATTTTGTTTCTCTACCTCTTCATATAATCAACAAAGTTTTCATTTTGTTGCTACCTTATTAACTCAACTTCCATCAAAGTAACCTCCAACTCAACATTGTCCCATATTATTGGATGAATGCTTTGTACAAAGAATCCTAGCTCTTCTGAGTATTGTCCTCTAAGGTGTTGAACCAATTTTGTCCAATAGGATCCAAAGAAAGCAAGAACCTTAGAGTTTGAGCCTTAGTAGCTTGAGCAGACTGCATACCAGTGATGTACTACTTCACATGGTGATGAGGATTTCCAATTCTATCGATCTTGGCAAAGGAAGGCATCTTGAACTTGTAAGGGACTTCCTCATCTTGTTCAAATAGCTTGTCCACATCTAACATCTCTTCAATTTTCAGCTTCTTTTCAAAATTCTTCTCTAAATTATCAAACATTTTCTCCACATCAAAAGTTTCATTCTTCTCAACATTTGATTTCCCCACAACCATTGGCTCCTTTTCCTTATCTTGAGGTTCTTGAAAATACCGAGCCCAGTCATCATCATCATCAACTATTACCCTATCATCATCGAAGACTACCTCACAAACCTTAGCTTTTCCCTTGTCTTTCGGCTTCTTGGTACTAGAAGACACTTTGGCAGTGTTTCCCAATAGTATAGCCAGTTGGCTTTTCATGGTCTCAGCTATGGCCCCCTTTAGTTCTTCCATTTTAGAGTTGATTGCTTCATCCACCTTCTTTTGAATCTGTTTAGGTTCCATTACTTTTGGTGAGAAGCTGACTGAATTGTTGTTGGATTCCACATCACCGATGTAGTTCAGATTGTCATAGGCTCTTGAACTGTTATACTCTAGGGTTATGAGCGAGAAAGGATCAATGATATGAAATACAGTGTATTCATAGATGCATAAGTAACAAACAAACAAATAAACCAAACCAAACCAACATAGTCGAAATGAACCTTCCAACCTTATATCTTCCATACACGAATGGCGAGTCTCTTTTCCTAGGTATATGGTCAATAAAATACCAACATGGGTTATCTTGTTTTCAAACAATTCCCTCAGACATTTTTAACAAATAGTCATATTCTCAAACTTAGAAGTCAGTCCATGATGATTCCTACTAATTAAGTCTTATTCTATTGGTCCAACAAAAAGATAGCTTTTATGATATATTGGATTAAAACTAAATTAAAAGATTTATCATAAATAGAATTTCCCATTTGGAAAAATAGCTAATGATTCATGCTAAAACAACCCCATGATTAGTACGTTTTAGTGTAAATTAGGCCCACAATTGATTTTTAATATCCATAATTGACCTAACTAGTTGTAAGCCCACTAAAGAAAAGGTTTTAATAAATGTTAAAAAGCCCATTGAAAAAGGCTTTATTTTGAATGAAGTGCAAAAATATTTTTGTATCAAAGCCTATAGTAAAAAATGAATTTTAGTCTTTTTTATTTGGGCTATGAAGTAGAAAAGGATTTTAGCTCATCTAAAAAGTTTTCACATCCAAAGACCATTTTCGAGAAATATTTTGAAAATATTTTTGGACTTTTGGCTTAAAAGAATAAAAACATTTTGGTTTTTAAAGAGTAAAATTATTTTCGGCTTTTATAATTACTTTGGGCTTACGCCATAATTAGGTCATATTAGGAAAATAACTAACTAAATTAGCCATGGTTCAAACCAAGATGTATCAATTATAGTCAAATAACAAGCATTAGGGTAAAATCCTAAGGGAAGTAAATAGGCCAACTACATGGGCTTTAATTGTTAGGTTGAAAAGTTTAGGCTCCCATAACAAGTATATACCCAAACGTACGAGGCTATGATTGGTTATGCCATGCTTGATCTTAATAATTTGAGTGAAAGTATGGTATCCCTTACATAACACAACACGGGTTACATGGGCATCCTAACTGACGCACACAATGCAAACTAAATGATGCAATAGACAATATCATAATAAAATAAAATAAAATAATTTAAAGACCAACAAAATCAACTTCTCTTATCCCCAGTGGAGTGATCAGTGTGAGTGGAAATTTTCATCCCCACTCCCATGTGTTAGAGAATATGGGCCTAAATATGGAGAAAATGGAGTCACCACCCGGATGGTCCCGGAAAAAGAAAGGGGCCAATGACTTAATTCCTAAGGAATCCCCAACTCCTTAATGGGTTCGAAAAGTTGGGTACATATGGGGAAGGTGAGAATGACCCAACACCCACCATAATTCCCGGTTCATTGGAATCGACCTCTTTTTCAGGTCTAAATATTATTAAATTCTTAAATATTATAAAATTATCCATACTACAAGCGAATGTTAAAATAAAAATTATTGTATTAAAATTAAAATAAATCTAAACAAAATAGTAAATAGGAATCCATCCATGCCTTTACAAGTGTCCAATGTTCAAAAAAAAAGTAAGATAAATAAATAAAATGGGACATCCACCATAGGTAGAAACATATTCATTACAATAGTCCCCAGAATTCTTAAAAAGACAAATTAAATTACATAATAAAAATCGAGATATCCACAAAGTGGAAATATACCTCTTATAATTCTTGAAACCAAAATATAAATAAATAAATAAAAACATTCAACCATTCATCATAAAAACAAGTAGAAATAAATCATCCATCAAGACATATAATAAATACACATGCTTAATAATCAATTCTACATTTAAATACAATAGATATTGAAACTAGGTTTTTTTTTTTAACAAAATTAGGATTTTAGAAAAACAAGATTAGAATTTTTGTAAAATTATGGTTTAAAAAATAAAGCTAGGGTTTTTGGCTTTTATAAAATGGAATTAGGGTTTCTGGTTTTGTAAAGTAGATTACTGGATATTAGGATATTAGATTTGTGGTTTCGAAAAATAGGTTACTGGATTAGGGTTTTTGGTTTTGAACTTGATTACTAGATTAGAGTTTTAGCCTTTTGTAGAAATATGGTTATAGCTATTGGATGAACTTAGGGTTTTAGAATTTGGGGAACTAAGGTTCTGAGCATTTGAAAAGAAAATATGACTAGGTATTTTAGCAACTAGGGTTTTAGACTTTTGGTTTTAAGTTTAAGTTTTGAAAATTTAGGGTTTTGAATTAGGGCTTAGAAGTAGGGTTTGGACTTATTAGTTACTTGACATTAGGATTTTGGTGATTAGGTTTAGGAATTAAGGTTTTTAATGGATTAGGGTTATGGATATTAGGGTTTAAGCTTTTTTATCATGGTTTGGGAAATTTAGGGTTTCTAGATACTAAGTTTAGGAGTTAGGGTTTTTGGATATTAGGTTTAGGAGTTAGGGTTTCTGGATATTAGGTTTAGGAGCTAGCTGGATATTAGGTTTAGGAGTTAGGGTTCTAGATATTAGGTTTAGGAGTTAGGGTTTTTGGATATTAAGTTACTAGGAAATTGAGATTTAGATTTTGGTATTAATAAAGATATAGTTACAGGATTAAATTAGAATTGTAATATATGAATCGAGTAATCAAAATGTTTAAAAGATTTTTTTAAAAGAGGATCCATCCACTAAATGTTTCAATAAATTGAAAATTAAGGATGAGGATACTGTGAATTCAATCAAAAGGTGACAAAGCCAAACCCCAATTTGTTGGTTCCACCAAAGTTGATAAATTGAAACGAGATTTCTTCGGCTACTGCCTGCCTAGGTCAATTAAAGTATTTTGGCTGGAGACTGCCTTGCTCTTGCTTCTGTGTTGCTTATTTTTTTTGTTAATTCTTGATTGATGATGAAATTGATACATGTTATTAGTATTAAATGTTATTATTTATAGGCAAAGAAAAACTTAACCGTAAACCTAATCTTACTAATCTAAAACCCAAAAGGATTTTAGCTTAATTAGGAATTGGCCAAATGCTTCAGAATTAAGGTTCATGTCGATTTGGGATGTCCAAATCGACATGAGCCTTGGCTCATGTCCATTTGGGCATCCAAATGGACATGAACCATGCTCATGTCCACTTTGATCCTCCTGGTAGACATGAGCAATTGCTCAAGTCACCTGGACCAGTCTCGACTCAAACCATTTTAATTATTTAGTCCGAACAAGTTAAATTAGGGTTAATTTGGGTTTTTTAATTTTATTTGGGCCTTTATAAGTTGATTAAATTGAATTCAAGCCTTTTGAGATCAAACCGACCTATTTAAAAGTTATAAACTATGTTTAAGCCTTTTAAAGTCTGATCATATTAATTTTGGCATTCTTTAATTAGGACTGTATCAACTTAGGGACAAAATTAATGGTCTACACTAGGCTCTAACATAAAAATAAATGTAATACCCTTATATCCTATATAAGTACGTTACATATATCCCATATATGTATAATACATATATAAAATAAAAGAATGTTGTGATATAAATCAATTTAACCCTTCTTTTAGCATTAAACAATTATATATATTTTATAAAGAAAATCTCAAATTACCAAAACACATCAATATAAAAATATTATTTCCAATATCATTATATTATTATAATACTCATTTTATAAAAGATATACATATGCATATTGTTCTTCCCAATATCCACTTCTTGTACATAGACATATGATCAAAATACAAAATAACTTAATTGTACAAGCATGCACCACCTTGTAATTGGTCTCAAAGCAAGCACACTCAATCTTCTTGTGGCACAACAGTCCAACTCTCTGATCAACAATCTACTCACCTGCACGGCTCACATGACCTCACTAAGCTAGAAAGCTTAGTGGAACTGTAGAACCTTGATTTTTGCCCTAAGCTAGTTCAGCCTATGTACTTATTGGTCCATTCTTAGTGGCTTAAACCTATTTTAAGCTTTTATTTTGATTGGTTCAATTTTTATAAGGCCTAAATGATTCTGGATTAGTTTTTAAAACTTTAAAATGGTCTGAAAGCTACTGTTAAACCTTGAAATGGTTCGAAAGCGGGTTTTAAAACCTAAAAAAATAGACGGGAGGCCATTTTGGTCAAATAGGGTTTGTTTATTTTGATATGGACCTTGTCCATATCGAACTAGGACAAACAAGTTTGATATGGGCATCCATATCGAATTGGAACATGTCCAGTTTAATAAGGAGATCCATATCAAACTGGGGAAGCCCCAGTTCGATATGGCCTTGTTTTGGCTTGAAATTCAGTTTGCAATGATCACATTTTATCACAAATTCAAATAAATTTAAGTTGATATGTCTCAGATAAAACCATGGCTAATCAGGAAACTAAGATGGGTTTACGAAGTTTAACCTAAAATTCTCTTATAACTAGAGAATGAAAGCAAGTAGCAGAGGACGGCAACAAACAGAAACTATCAAGAAAGTAGTAACCAAAACAGTAAGCATTAAACCTAGCAGTACCAAACATTGAGTGAGGAGAAGCATTAAACCATCAAACCAGAAGGTAGGGATACGTCTGTCTTCATATCATTCAACCAAGATTTTACAAGTTTGATCAATGTGAAATATTAGTGGAATCTACAAATGGAGGTGTATTTTTCTAACTTAATTCATTTAAATTAACAGTGAGTTAACTTATTATTTCATCCATCAAGCCGTATATGTTTAAAGTTTATTCTTTTAATTTTTAGTTTGTATACACATATACAATAAGAACAAGAAGTTTCTTTTATTATTTGCATGATCAGTAGCTAGTCCATTAAATCACTAACGTCTAGTAGCCATATCTCATATAAATATTTACAAGTAGCCATAGCTTTTTCATATAGATTTGTTTTCTAAAAACCCTAAAATAGTAGCTTTGTTTTCAAAACCCAAAAACAATAGTTTTATTTTTAATTCCTTAAAAACCTTAATTTCTATCCAAAACCCTAATTTAAGAAAAACCCTAATTTGTATATATATAAAACCCTAGTTTAGGAAAAACCCTAATTCCCTAACAAAATCATATCCTATAAATCGTTTACCTTTTGGGGTGTTGCCCCCGATCCACCGCAAGGGAGGCTGACCCCTTGACCCCTGCCACTAATCGGATAGCGAGACCCCACTATGCGATCCCTCATCAATGGGGCCAATATTTCTCTATGGATTGTAATTCTTTGAGATTTACTTTAATTTCCTTTTATTAAACTCTAATTTATTATTTTTGTAATAATTAAACGATATGTTTGGATTAATTATTATGTTTGGATTAATTATTATGTTTTGATGGTTTAATTGGTTAATTATTTATTTGGAGTTGTAAAAGGCATGTTTCCACTTTGTGGGTGCCTTGTTTATTTAATTTTCCTCTTTTATTTTATTTATATTTGAGGACCAATGTAAGGGGCATGTTTTCAACAATTGGCGAGTGTCCCATTTTTGTTTATCTTGTGTTATTTTTATGGACTTGGATATTGTAAAAGCATGTTTTCATCCTTGGATGGGTGCTTATTTTGTTTGGACTTTTTTTGATTTTAATACAATAATTATATATTTTAATGGTCGCATGTAATATGGATAATATCATAATATTTAAGAATTTTGTAATATCTAGACTTGAAAAGGAGGCCGGTTCTAATGAAAAGGGCATTATGAGGGTGCTGGGCCACTTCTCACCTTCCCCATACGTACCCAACTTTTTGAACCCAATAAGGGGTTGGGGATTCCTTAGGAATCGAGTCATCCACCCCTTACTTTTTCCCAACCCATTATGGTGGCGGCTCCATTTTCTCCGAGTTTAGGCCTATGTTCTCTAAGGCCCTGAGTCTAACAATGCCAAAGTCGCAAGAACCATTCCACCTAAAGTGGGGGCAAAAATCCTCGCTCACAAGTACAAATATATAATACAACATATACACAATTGAATTCATAAACACAATCTCACATACACATATCATCCACATCCACACTTATTCATTTATTGGTCCTAATACTTCTATAACATTATTATGTCCAGTTAATACAGTATAAATTTTTTAATCAACTCTTCTCGGATCCATCTACCATCTCAATTCATGACCTAGCTCTACTCAGGTCTATCAGCATATACAACACAAGACCTAGCTCTGCTCATGTCCTTTCATGCATATATAATCAGTCTCAACATAACTGGACAGGTAATCGTATCAATTTCATACAAACATCATCACTTAGCAATTTACCATCACATTCTCTTTGTATTATACTTTCCTAGTGATCACCTCTTTTTATCATACAATTTCTAAATTACATCACATACTCATGGGCCATATTACAATATAACTCATTCCTCTTGAAAGAGGGCACACAATCATGCCTTAGCTGAAGCCCATGCTCGTATGTCATGAATCAAAACTGTCACTATCATTAAAACAACCCCACATCTATGGCATTCCCAGCCACGCCTGTGGGTTTCAAAACACCTCAGTCCAGTTTTATAGAAATTAGGCCACAGCCGTGGCAACCTTATGCCATGTTTGTGGGTCCAGATTTGCTACTGCCTTCAGAGTATTTCTTCCTCAGGCAGTCCCATATTCAATACCATGCCCATGCTCCCTCAACAATGACTGTGGCATTACCAAATACACATATTACACATTTTCTCACTTTTATTTTCATACATGACATACATCACATGAAACGATTAATATGTATTAACCTTGGATAATTTCCAAGATCAATCTTTAATGATATTCTACTCTTCTCCACTTGATATATCTTGGCCCAAACACATAATTTAATAATAATCATCATTATTCATTTATACAATCATCTATATACCAATTCCATACAATTTACTCAACTTCCAATCCATTAACCACAACACTCTCATTCCTTTCCTTATTACTCTTTTCCCAATTTCAACTATCCATCACTATTTCCAGCATCTAATCATCAATTCATCATATATACATAAAAATTTAGCAATAAAACAACTTATTTAAGCAACAAAACAACTTATTTATATAATTATATCCATTTCCATGATAAACCCCATTCATACATAACCATCCCATAACCATAAATTCATCATCAATGTTCATACTAACAAATTAACCACCAACTCATAACATATCTATCATATTAACTTACTTACAATTAAGTTTAACCATTTATACCAATTTCCTCTCTCTACTTATTTCAAAACATAATCTTCAAAATCATTCAACAGCAATGTAACGACCCTCCCCGACCAGGTCGGCTGCCCGGCCCACTAGTGGCTTACGGCCCGGCCTTTTCACCACCTGGGCACGGAGTCCGCAGGAGGCAATCGATTAAAGTATTTTGGCTGGAGACTGCCTTGCTCTTGCTTCTGTGTTGCTTATTTTTTTTGTTAATTCTTGATTGATGATGAACATTGATACATGTTATTAGTATTAAATGTTATTATTTATAGGCAAAGAAAAACTTAACCGTAAACCTAATCTTACTAATCTAAAACCCAAAAGGATTTTAGCTTAATTAGGAATTGGCCAAATGCTTCAGAATTAAGGTTCATGTCGATTTGGGATGTCCAAATCGACATGATCCTTGGCTCATGTCCATTTGGGCATCCAAATGGACATGAACCATGCTCATGTCCACTTTGATCCTCCTGGTAGACATGAGCAATTGCTCAAGTCACCTGGACCAGTCTCGACTCAAACCATTTTAATTATTTAGTCCGAACAAGTTAAATTAGGGTTAATTTGGGTTTTTTAATTTTATTTGGGCCTTTATAAGTTGATTAAATTGAATTCAAGCCTTTTGAGATCAAACCGACCTATTTAAAAGTTATAAACTATGTTTAAGCCTTTTAAAGTCTGATCATATTAATTTTGGCATTCTTTAATTAGGACTGTATCAACTTAGGGACAAAATTAATGGTCTACACTAGGCTCTAACATAAAAATAAATGTAATAACCTTATATCCTATATAAGTACGTTACATATATCCCATATATGTATAATACATATATAAAATAAAAGAATGTTGTGATATAAATCAATTTAACCCTTCTTTTAGCATTAAACAATTATATATATTTTATAAAGAAAATCTCAAATTACCAAAACACATCAATATAAAAATATTATTTCCAATATCATTATATTATTATAATACTCATTTTATAAAAGATATACATATGCATATTGTTCTTCCCAATATCCACTTCTTGTACATAGACATATGATCAAAATACAAAATAACTTAATTGTACAAGCATGCACCACCTTGTAATTGGTCTCAAAGCAAGCACACTCAATCTTCTTGTGGCACAACAGTCCAACTCTCTGATCAACAATCTACTCACCTGCACGGCTCACATGACCTCACTAAGCTAGAAAGCTTAGTGGAACTGTAGAACCTTGATTTTTGCCCTAAGCTAGTTCAGCCTAAGTACTTATTGGTCCATTCTTAGTGGCTTAAACCTATTTTAAGCTTTTATTTTGATTGGTTCAATTTTTATAAGGCCTAAATGATTCTGGATTAGTTTTTAAAACTTTAAAATGGTCCGAAAGCTACTGTTAAACCTTGAAATGGTTCGAAAGCGGGTTTTAAAACCTAAAAAAATAGACGGGAGGCCATTTTGGTCAAATAGGGTTTGTTTATTTTGATATGGACCTTGTCCATATCGAACTAGGACAAACAAGTTTGATATGGGCATCCATATCGAATTGGAACATGTCCAGTTTAATATGGAGATCCATATCAAACTGGGGAAGCCCCAGTTCGATATGGCCTTGTTTTGGCTTGAAATTCAGTTTGCAATGATCACATTTTATCACAAATTCAAATAAATTTAAGTTGATATGTCTCAGATAAAACCATGGCTAATCAGGAAACTAAGATGGGTTTACGAAGTTTAACCTAAAATTCTCTTATAACTAGAGAATGAAAGCAAGTAGCAGAGGACGGCAACAAACAGAAACTATCAAGAAAGTAGTAACCAAAACAGTAAGCATTAAACCTAGCAGTACCAAACATTGAGTGAGGAGAAGCATTAAACCATCAAACCAGAAGGTAGGGATACGTCTGTCTTCATATCATTCAACCAAGATTTTACAAGTTTGATCAATGTGAAATATTAGTGGAATCTACAAATGGAGGTGTATTTTTCTAACTTAATTCATTTAAATTAACAGTGAGTTAACTTATTATTTCATCCATCAAGCCGTATATGTTTAAAGTTTATTCTTTTAATTTTTAGTTTGTATACACATATACAATAAGAACAAGAAGTTTCTTTTATTATTTGCATGATCAGTAGCTAGTCCATTAAATCACTAACGTCTAGTAGCCATATCTCATATAAATATTTACACGTAGCCATAGCTTTTTCATATAGATTTGTTTTCTAAAAACCCTAAAATAGTAGCTTTGTTTTCAAAACCCAAAAACAATAGTTTTATTTTTAATTCCTTAAAAACCTTAATTTCTATCCAAAACCCTAATTTAAGAAAAACCCTAATTTGTATATATATAAAACCCTAGTTTAGGAAAAACCCTAATTCCCTAACAAAATCATATCCTATAAATCGTTTACCTTTTGGGGTGTTGCCCCCGATCCACCGCAAGGGAGGCTGACCCCTTGACCCCTGCCACTAATCGGATAGCGAGACCCCACTATGCGATCCCTCATCAATGGGGCCAATATTTCTCTATGGATTGTAATTCTTTGAGATTTACTTTAATTTCCTTTTATTAAACTCTAATTTATTATTTTTGTAATAATTAAACGATATGTTTGGATTAATTATTATGTTTTGATGGTTTAATTAGTTAATTATTTATTTGGAGTTGTAAAAGGCATGTTTCCACTTTGTGGGTGCCTTGTTTATTTAATTTTCCTCTTTTATTTTATTTATATTTGAGGACCAATGTAAGGGGCATGTTTTTAACAATTGGCGAGTGTCCCATTTTTGTTTATCTTGTGTTATTTTTATGGACTTGGATATTGTAAAAGCATGTTTTCATCCTTGGATGGGTGCTTATTTTGTTTGGACTTTTTTTGATTTTAATACAATAATTATATATTTTAATGGTCGCATGTAATATGGATAATATCATAATATTTAAGAATTTTGTAATATCTAGACTTGAAAAGGAGGCCGGTTCTAATGAAAAGGGCATTATGAGGGTGCTGGGCCACTTCTCACCTTCCCCATACGTACCCAATTTTTTGAACCCAATAAGGGGTTGGGGATTCCTTAGGAATCGAGTCATCCACCCCTTACTTTTTCCCAACCCATTATGGTGGCGGCTCCATTTTCTCCGGGTTTAGCCCTATGTTCTCTAAGGCCCTGAGTCTAACAATGCCAAAGTCGCAAGAACCATTCCACCTAAAGTGGGGGCAAAAATCCTCGCTCACAAGTACAAATATATAATACAACATATACACAATTGAATTCATAAACACAATCTCACATACACATAACATCCACATCCACACTTATTCATTTATTGGTCCTAATACTTCTATAACATTATTATGTCCAGTTAATACAGTATAAATTTTTTAATCAACTCTTCTCGGATCCATCTACCATCTCAATTCATGACCTAGCTCTACTCAGGTCTATCAGCATATACAACACAAGACCTAGCTCTGCTCATGTCCTTTCATTCATATATAATCAGTCTCAACATAACTGGACAGGTAATCGTATCAATTTCATACAAACATCATCACTTAGCAATTTACCATCACATTCTCTTTGTATTATACTTTCCTAGTGATCACCTCTTTTTATCATACAATTTCTAAATTACATCACATACTCATGGGCCATATTACAATATAACTCATTCCTCTTGAAAGAGGGCACACAATCATGCCTTAGCTGAAGCCCATGCTCGTATGTCATGAATCAAAACTGTCACTATCATTAAAACAACCCCACATCTATGGCATTCCCAGCCACGCCTGTGGGTTTCAAAACACCTCAGTCCAGTTTTATAGAAATTAGGCCACAGCCGTGGCAACCTTATGCCATGTTTGTGGGTCCAGATTTGCTACTGCCTTCAGAGTATTTCTTCCTCAGGCAGTCCCATATTCAATACCATGCCCATGCTCCCTCAACAATGACTGTGGCATTACCAAATACACATATTACACATTTTCTCACTTTTATTTTCATACATGACATACATCACATGAAACGATTAATATGTATTAACCTTGGATAATTTCCAAGATCAATCTTTAATGATATTCTACTCTTCTCCACTTGATATATCTTGGCCCAAACACATAATTTAATAATAATCATCATTATTCATTTATACAATCATCTATATACCAATTCCATACAATTTACTCAACTTCCAATCCATTAACCACAACACTCTCATTCCTTTCCTTATTACTCTTTTCCCAATTTCAACTATCCATCACTATTTCCAGCATCTAATCATCAATTCATCATATATACATAAAAATTTAGCAATAAAACAACTTATTTAAGCAACAAAACAACTTATTTATATAATTATATCCATTTCCATGATAAACCCCATTCATACATAACCATCCCATAACCATAAATTCATCATCAATGTTCATACTAACAAATTAACCACCAACTCATAACATATCTATCATATTAACTTACTTACAATTAAGTTTAACCATTTATACCAATTTCCTCTCTCTACTTATTTCAAAACATAATCTTCAAAATCATTCAACAGCAATGTAACGACCCTCCCCGACCAGGTCGGCTGCCCGGCCCACTAGTGGCTTACGGCCCGGCCTTTTCACCACCTGGGCACGGAGTTCGTAGGAGGCAAGCGATCGCTACAGTACTGGACAGCCCTCGCGGCCCACCCAGCAGGATTTGTTTATTTGGCTCCCAAAGGAGTCGCCTCCCTGGATCGAACCCCTGACCTCCCACTTAAGAGAGCCAGCGAGAACCATCCAGTACCATTTTTTTTTACTGTAACGACCCTCCCAGACCAGGTCGGCTGCCCGGCCCACTAGTGGCTTACGGCCCGGCCTTTTCACCACCTGGGCACGGAGTCCGCAGGAGGCAAGCGATCGCTACAGTACTGGACAGCCCTCGCGGCCCACCCAGCAGGAATTTGTTTATTTGGCTCCCTAAGGAGTCGCCTCCCTGGATCGAACCCCTGACCTCCCACTTAAGAGAGCCAGCGAGAACTATCCAGTACCATTTCTAATTAATTCTTTATAATTCGAAATGCAATCTATTAATTCTATTCTATATTATTCTATTCTATAATTCTAGAATAGAAAATTCTATATGAAATTGAAATAGAATTATATATGAGAATTATATATGAATTATGTATAATAATTAGTATGTATAATAATTAGAAAATAAACTATAATATCTATAATAATGAATAATGAATAATTTATTAGAGTTTATTCTACCATTATTGCAATACACACTTTACATATCATACCAATTATTATTGCAATACACACATTACATATCATACACTCATTATTGCAATACACACATTACACATCATATCACTCATTATTGCGATACACAATTTACATATCATACAAATCATAAATCATATTTCCAATAAAGACAACCTTTATCATCAACCACAATTCATTTACATATTACACTTAATAACATTATATTATTCACAATTCACCAAGCATAATTCATTTTTAATACTCACAATCAATATTTCAATACTTGCATTTCACATTGACTGTAACGACCCTCCCCGACCAGGTCGGCTGCCCGGCCCACTAGTGGCTTACGGCCCGGCCTTTTCACCACCTGGGCACGGAGTCCGCAGGAGGTAAGCGATCGCTATAGTACTGGACAGCCCTCGCGGCCCACCCAGCAGGAATTTGTTTATTTGGCTCCCTAAGGAGTCGCCTCCCTGGATCGAACCCCTGACCTCCCACTTAAGAGAGCCAGCGAGAACTATCCAGTACCATTTCTGCTAGGTGGGCCGCGAGGGCTGTCCAGTACTGTAGCGATCGCTTGCCTCCTGCGGACTCCGTGCCCAGGTGGTGAAAAGGCCGGGCCGTAAGCCACTAGTGGGCCGGGCAGCCGACCTGGTCGGGGAGGGTCGTTGCAAGCAAGCTTAAAATAAAGTACTTAATTTCTTTCTAAGCCTTTAATATCCACCTAAATCCTCTTGAAATTCCTTGTAAAATTTAAGGTATAACATGAACCAAAACCCAAGCTCTCACCTCCTCTCAAGTGCATGTCCAAGAAGAAGAAGAAGAAAATATCTCTTTAACTCCATCCTTATCCCTTATGTAATAATTAATTAGTTAATTAATTAATTCCCACCCTTACTTCCTTCTCTTACTTTCTTTCTTCTCTTGTTGTTGTTATTATTATTATTATTATTGTTGTTGTTGTTGTTGTTGTTATTGTTGCTGTTGTTGTTATTGTTGTTGTTATTATTATTATTATCAGCATCAACTTTTTCAACATCATTTTATACTTCATATATATGTATTGCATATTCCATATATATTTATGTCTTATATATATGGCATGTTTATCTCAATTATATAATATATATATATATATCTCATATACACAATAGGCTCATATTATATCTCTCTCTTCTCATCCTACCTATTTAATCCTTCTTATCAACTGGTCCATATAATATCCCCATTTTGGTGTACACTGGAATATTTAATATGGAGGATTAATTATATATGATTGGAAGAGAGAAGTATAAGATGAACATGTTATAGATATGAGATATATACTTATAGTATACATGAAATATAAAAGATATATACATATACACAAAATATATAATATGTATAAGTAAATTATATATTTTGTGTTGGAAGATGGTAAAAATAATAATAAATAAAAATGAATAAATTAAATCAAAATTAAAAATAATTTTCGTAGTGGAAGATGATGGAACTTTGGATATTTATTAAATAATAATAATAATAATAATAATAATAATAATAATAATAATAATAATAATAGAGATAGTGGAAGTCGATAGGAAAAAATTGATATTTATTAAATATTAAATTAAATTAATTATGGATAGAAGAGGAAAAATAGGATTTTTCTTAAATAATTAAATAATTCAAAAAGAAAATTTATTTTGGGTGGAAGAAAGAAATTAGAATTTTTAAATAAATAAATATAATGAGTTAAAAGAATAAAATATTATATACGTATGGATATAAAATGAAAGAGAAAATGAAAGTCGAAATTTAACATTTGTCTTCTTATTTCTTCTTCATCTTCACCTTTTATTTTCATGGCAAAGAAAGGGAGATTTTGATTATCAATTGAAGAAATTTTTGAAGGATTTCAAAGGTTTAAGAGTTGTTTTGGTGTTTTTCCATCAAGAAAGCTTTCTTACTTAATTTTTGAGTTTTATGAAGTTTTTGGATTATGTGTGTTTTGAAATTTTGATGGAGTATTTTAAAATTTTTCTAATTCTTATAGAAGATGTTATTTTCATGAGTAGGCAAAGATTTTATGGTTGGATAGTTGATCAGTTTGGGTTAAGTTGAAGATTGAGATGGTTTGTAAGGATTTTAGGGTTCTGACAATGAATGATAGTTCATAGCATTTTATCATTTAAATCATGTTCTAATATGATTTTAATGATGAAAATGAACTCAAACTATCATTTAGAATTTGTTAGAATGAAGTTCCAAAGTTGAAGAGGCTTATGGCAAAATTTTGAAATTTTGAAGGAAGTGTGATACATTGTATTTTAATGCTTGACATGTGTTAAAATACAATGTTAGAGATATTATTAAGCCTAAAACTCCATTTGGAATTAGTGAAAATGATTTTTCTAAGATAAAGTTCATTGTGGCTAAAAAAGGGAAAATTGAAGGATTAGGTTTTAATTAATTTTTAGTACCTTAAACACCTTAAAATGTGATTCTAATGTACGATTTATATTCACATTTTGGCTAGGTATTGAGTAAGTCATTGTTCCAACAACTTAGTAGAGAAGGAGTTTTTGAGGAAATTGTGCTTTTTGGCTTGAAGTTCTTTTGTTTAGAGGTATGCACATACTTTGAATGAAATGCATTTGTATGTACTTATTGGCATGCTACATTGATGTGTGAATTGATGATGATGCTTGGTGCATGCTAGCCTAATTGCTATAGCAATATCGCAAGTGCACGGGTCGCCCAAGTAATAAAGTAGTGAGTGAGTTATCATTCCACTAGGGACAAGGTCAAGTACTAGTGCAAATCTTTACTATTATTTAGCAAATCAATACTTTTTGTGATGTTTTATAATTAAAGACAATTAACTTAAACAAACGAAAGTAAAGATGAATTGAGGGTTGTGCAAAAGGGATTCATGGTAATAATACTATCTAGATATTGAATCCCCCTAGCCACAATCATATTTATGAAAATCAATTTAATTAAATCACATAATAGAGTTTAATTGGCATTCCTCTAATTTAGACTAAAACCTCTCTCGAGTGAATTAATCCTTAATCACTAAGTAGAATGTTGGAATCTCTTCTCAAACATAATTAAGTAGATCTTACATTCAGAACAAGGAATTATAGACCAAATGATCTTGTAAGTCTATCTCTAGCACTCCAATCAATCCTCAACCCTTATGAGTATTCAATTCATATCAAGCTTTCTCAAGTCAATAATATGAAAATTACAACCTATCAGTAAGCATGCTATTATCAATTGGAAATAAATCATTAAGCATCATAAGAATAAAACAACTCCATCAAATAAAATTATTCAATCCATACAAATAAGCTAGGGTTCATCAATATCTAGATAGAGAATGAGTTAGTTCATGTTCAATACTCCTAATACAACAACAACAATATTGAAAAGAATTAAAAGAGAAAATAGAAAAACCCCTTGTGAAGATGCCAAGAGTAGGATTACTAGTCTTCCTCCAAGCTCCACTTGGCTGTATGATGAAAAACTCAAGCCCTCTTAAATTATTGATTCCCCTTTGTAATATGGAATGGAGCTTTCTCAAGTCACCAAACCTTGGGATGGAGCTTTCTCAAGTCACCAACCCTTCAATCGATTATACCTTTGGAAGATGGAATGGAGCTTTCTCAAGTCACCAAACCTTTCAATGAAGCTTCTTCAACCTTCAAGAGCTTCCCAATGGAAGATGGAGAAGATGGAGAGGATAGAAATGGAGGATGAAGATGAAGAGCTAAGGAGAGTGTCACTCCCTCCCTCACCCAAAACGTGTATGCCCAAAACCTCCTCCTCTCCAAGTCTGTTCTCTGTTTCTTTCCTCTTCTTCTCTTTTTAAATCATTCAAAGTTCAAACCCATACCTTCCAACTCACACCACTCTCCCTTGTCTCCCACATTCTCTTTGTTTACTCTTTCTTTCCATCAATTAGGTTCTTTTGGCAAAAGTAAATTGTTTGTCTTCCACTTGTTTCTCAATCAGTTCAAAAGAATTCAACATTTCCTTAGGTGACACGGCTAAGCCATGAGTGGCTTGGCCGTGTCTCTCATTTCTCTTTGGGACACAGCCAAGCTAGTTGGCCGTGTCCATGACTGCCTCTTTTCTTTCTTTCTTTTCTTTGTTCTTTAAGGAGTGACATGGCCAAGCTTGTGGCTATGTGTCACCTTCTGTTTGCCATCTTTCCTTTTGCTCTTCACTTTACTTACTCTTTGGCTTAGGATGGGACAAGGCCAAGCTTGTGGCCGTGTCATGTGACACAGCCAGTGGCTTGGCCGTGTCATCTGCCAGTGTCAGCTACTGCCAAATTTTCCTTTCTTTCTTGGTTCCTTTGGTTTTGCCCTTGGGTGAGACATGGCCACTGGCTTGGCCGTGTCTCTTAACCATGTCAGGTACTGCCTTAATTTTCTTGAGGGGACACGCCCAAGCTTGATTTGGCTTGGCCATGTCTTGCTTGATTCATGCTCTTTCTTCACTGTTTTGATCATCCAAGGGAGTTTTTGCACTTTAACCTAAAAGAAACACTGAAAACAAAATTTAAACAAAAATCAAATGAAACATTAACTAAAAACACATACAAATCATACTAAAAACAAGTACAAAATTGACCTCATCAAATACACCACATTTAATTCCTTGCTTGTCCCCAAGCAAGGCTAAAATCAAAACAAGCTAAATAAGAAAAATTTGTCAAGTTCAAGAGTTATAAAAATGCATCAAGACATCCCTATCCCCAAATCCGCAATCAATATCAAATCGAACAAAATTGATACCAATGCAATTAAGTGGCTTTCCATGCATAACCTATGTTGTCACTCCCTCACCAACTCTTAAAAGTGTTTGATCATTGTGGTGTTTACACTCATAACAATCAATGAAAGATTATTGCCATAGGCTTGCTTATTTATCAAATCTCCACCACTTAATTATAATCAAGCATCAATCAAAAGGTCTTTCTTTGGGTTGTAATGGGGCTAAGGTAAAGGTGTGGCATTTTGGAAATAAGATCTTAATCATTAAGTTCATGAGCACTTCAAGAATGAAGTAACCGATCATATATATATAACCCAACGATCCAAAAATACCTTCCTATCACCTACTCCTTGCGTCTCCACTTTCTTAAAAGATGCTTCTAAGGAATCCAGCCTCTTGTTGGTCATCTCTTGATTTTTAACACTGACTTGAATGAAAGCCTGTAAACTCTCCTCCAAACTGTCTATCTTAGACTGCCCTTGATTTGAGGATTGACCCTGCTGTTGGTTCTGTCTCTGAAGCAAATGGAAAGGCTCCTGAGAATTGTTTGTTGCCCAAGAAAAATTTGGGTGATTCCTCCAACAAGGATTGTAAGTGTTGGAGTAAGGATCATTTCGGGCCCTTGGTTGGAATCCTCCCATAACATTGACTTGCTCAGCTTCATTCCCATATGATTCATATGCAGAGGGGCAAATGTTTGCTCCATGCCCTAAAGTTCCACAAATTCCACAAACTTCTTGAGTAGATGAAGAAATATTGTTCTTCATGTTCAGCATATGCACTTGCCTTGTCAACTCAGCTATTTGATTTACCATTTCACTATTGGCCTCCAATTGATTCACCCCTTTACTTCTTCCCCTTACACTCTTTTATTGAGAATTAGCTCCCAACATCTCAAAGATCTCATAAGTCTCATCAGCTGTCTTTTCTCCCATGGCTCCCCCAGCCGCATTGTCGACAGTGTTCTGAAATTGCTGGGTTAGACCATCATAGAAAAACTGATTAAGAAGTTGAAGTGGGTAGTGATGATGTGGACACTGGATATATAGCATCTTAAATCTTTCCCAAGCCTCATGAAATGGCTCTCCTTCAAATTGAGAGAATGTAGCAATCTTCCCTCTCAATTCAGCTGTCTTTTGATGTGAATAAAACTTGCCCATAAATTTGTTATAAACTTGCTCCCAAGTTGTCAAAGAGTTTTCGGGCAACATCATAAGCCAGCTTTTTGCCCTATCCTTCAAAGTATAAGGGAAACATCTCATCCTCAACTGATCTTCTGTTAGTCCTCCCAAAGGAAAAGTGTTGAGGGTAGAATAAAAATCCCGAATAAAGTTTAAAGGATCTTCATTTGGAACTCCATAGAATGATGGCAGCATGTTTTAATGAATGTTCTTTAACTTATAGTTTTTTGCTGCATCTGTCAACCTTATACAAGATGTGGAAGTCCCAATGACAGGTCTAGCAAAATCACTCATGGTTCTTTGCCTTTCTTCTCCCATATTGACTGATTGTGCAGTATCTCCTCTATATCAAATCCGGTGTAGAGCTCAAACTCTTCTCTGCTCCTTTTCACTCTCTGAATTTCTGGAATAAATGGATGTAGCTCTCCTTCGAGTGATCTCCTGCCTTGCATAAACAAAAATTTCTAGGAAAAAGAAATTATTAAAAGCAAAGATCTAAATTAAATAAAAAGTAAATAATGAAAAATAATGTAAAGTATCTATGACTAATAAAGAATTACGCCAATTAGCTTCCCCGGCAGCGGCGCCAAAAACTTGTTGCGCTCGAATTAACTCTACCACAAAGCGTCACTCACAAGTATACGAGGTACCTGTAGCAAAGGTGATCGCCCCAAGGTCATCTCACAAGGAAGCTAAAGTGTCTAATTGATTATCAGATTATAAATAACAAGTAATGAAGAAATTTAAATCACTAACAATTAATGAAGAAGATTGATCGAAGTTTAAAATAGTGAAAGTAAATTGAGCTGATGTTTTGATTCACTTAATAAGAAGGTCTAGGGTTTGCACTTCTCTACTACTTATATGTATGAACGGTTATTCCTCTTAACTAATTTAATTTCAAAGATTAAATCTCAAACAACTCAATTAATCGAGTCAAGGAAATAAGCTCTCGCATTCAAACCTCTTTCAACTAATCTTGTTCCAATTGAAATAATATTTTTAATAGGTTATATCTCTAATTCACCTAAGTCCTTAATTGAATTGTTCCAGCATTAGACTTCATCTCTCAAACCATCATCTAATACCTAAAACACATAATTGGTGGCCAATCAATTATATATTAGCAATAATTCATTCAATCAAGGCTAAAGAAATTATTAGCTAAGAGAATAACCAATTCGTACAATCATAGCAGATCCATACAAACCCTAGACTAGATCAAATTAGTTCATAATGCTATCAAACATACTCATCTCATTAATAATCAAAGAAATCAATTTAGACATGATAATATCCATAAATACAATTCCAATGAATATAAAGAGATAAAGTTCAAGAACAAAACCAAATTACAAACTCCTTGAAGCTTCTGAAGAATCTCTTGTTCAAATCTTGAAAGAAGGATGTATCAATGGCTAGAACAATCTAATCTAAGCTAGTTTAATGCAAAGTGTAATCAAAAATCAAAGAAAACAAAGTTATCCAAACCTAAACTCTCTTGACGGCTAAAACGCTCTCAAAATCTCAACAACCCCTCAAACCCTAGCTTCTTTTTTCCTTTTATATGAAATGTCTGCTTTAAAAATTCACAATGGTTTTTATTCATGAGAGACACGGCCAAGTTGGATGTGACTTGGCCGTGTTGGTGGTCTTTGGAGGGACACAGCCAGTGACTTGGCCGTGTCCCTTGCTTGTGTTCACTACTGCTTGCTTTTCTTCTTTTCTTCTTTGGTTGAGTGACATGACCGTGTTGGAAGTGACTTGGCCGTGTTGGATCATTTTGGAGGGACACGGCCACTGACTTGGCCGTGTCCCTTGCCTGTGTCTTCTACTGATTGATTTTCTTCCTCTTTTGCTTTGGATTTGAATGAGACACGGCCAAGTTAAAGCAACTTGGCCGTGTTTGAGCTCTTTTGAAGGGACACGGCCACTGACTTGGCCGTGTCCCTTGTATGTGTCCCTCTCTGTGTCTTGAACTTCCTTTTCAACTTGGTATGAGACACGGCCAATGACATGGCCGTGTCCTCTGCCTGTGTCAGCTACTGTCCTTTTTTCCTCCAACTTGCTTCCTTGGCTTTTTTAACCTAAAACAAAACTTCAAACAAACTTTAAACAAGAAGTAAATAAACAATAACCAACAAAATATAAAAACCATACTAAAAACTAGATCAAAAACGACATAAACACTGAAATAAACTAAAACTACCAAAATTAATGAAAACACTAAACAAACCAATTAAAACTAACAAAATACCTAAATAAAACAATAATTATAATCATAAACAAGACACAAATCTATAACAAAAACTAATAAAACAAAAGTAGGTGGGGTGATTATTGGTTGCATATTGTTCCCCCCAACTAAAACAAATTCCAAAATTTTTGGGGTCTTTTTAAGTTCAACCAGGTTTGATTGAATCTTTTTCTCACCCTCTTTAGCAATTTATAGTTCCCTTTCAACAACCTCATCATTTAATATTAATTTTCTCTCCTTAATTTCTAAATTGGAAATATTAGGTTCTCCTTCTAAGGCCATGTTCACCTCAAGCTTATCTATACTATCTTCGCTATAGGACATGTCATAAAGTTCAGGAATATGCATACCTTGGTTCTCTTCCTTCAGCCTACATGGGAATGAAATTGGTGGCATAAAAGGGTTTTGAGGTTCATGCAATTTTACCGAAGTTGATGCTTCCAAATTCTCCTCCTCCTTTGATTGACTTAACTCCTCTATGTTGGATTGTATTTCCTCGCCACTTTCTTCTTGATTAGTGCCTGCATCAAAGAAATCACAAAAATTGTTATATATTACCTGTTCACTCCTCAAATTTGTGATTACCTTGACTTGCTCCAATTGGCTAGGAAATTCCTCTTGTTGGTGTGCTTGGAGTTGATGCGCCAGTTGCCCAAGTCGACTTTCCACCCTCTTCACTGATTCTTGCAAAGATTCAAACCTCAAATTATCTTCCACTATATATTTCTTGCATTGAGCTTGATGTTTCTCGGAATTTTGAATGAAGACATTCAATCTTTCCTCCAAAGTGGGTTCCTTAAGGTGATCTTGATTTAGTGTGTGTTTTTGAATATAGGCATTTAACTTATCCTCTAATGTGGGTTCCTTAAGGAGGTCTTGGTTTGAAAATTGTTCTTGAAAGTAAGGACCTCTTTGGTAAGGTTGAAAAAAATTTTGAGGTGGAATTTGCTGCTGATTTTCCTAAGAAAAATTTGGGTGGCTTTCCTAGCTTGGATTATAAGGATTGGAATATGGGTCATTTCTACCCATCTGCTGGAAACTTTGGTAGTCATATTCTTCCTCTTGCCAATCTTGGTATCATTCGAAACCAAATGAACATGTATTGGCACTCTGTCCTGCATTGCCACATGCTGCACATATCTCTTGGCGTGGCATAGGTACTGTTCCTCTTGCATTTAGCATCTTAGGTTGATTCGTTAATTTTGCGAATTGCCATGCCATCTCAGAATTATAGTCCCTATCATAAACTCCCCCGTACTATGAAAACTGCATCTTTACATAAGGCACTTAGCAATTTAAAGAAAATAAACAAATATTTAAATTAAAAACAAATTCAAACACAACAAATGAAAATAAAACTAAATCAACAGTCTTGATTATATTACTAATATTGAAACGATTGTCCCCGGCAGCAGCGCCAAAAACTTAGTACGTGCGAGCCTAATTGTTATAGCAATACCGTAAGTGCACAGGGTCGCCCAAGTAATAAAGTCGTGAGTGAGTTATCATTCCACTAGGGACAAGGTCAAGTACTAGTGCAAATCTTAACTGTTATTTAGCAAATCAATAGTTTTGTGATGTTTTATAATTAAAGACAATTAACTTAAATAAATGAAAGTAAAGATGAATTGAGTGTTATGCAAATGATAGTAATAAACTATCCAGATATTGAATCCCCCTGGCCACAATCATGTTTATGAAAATCAATTTAATTAAATCACATAATAGAGTTGAATTGGCATTCCTCTAATTTAGACTAAAACCTTTCTCGAGTGAATTAATCCCTAATCACTAAGTAGAATGTTGGAATCTCTTCTCAAACATAAATAAGTAGATCTTGCATTAAGAACAAGGAATCATAGACCAAAGGATCTTGTAAGTCTATCTTTAGCACTCCAATCAATCCTCAACCCTTATGAGTATTCAATTCATATCAAGCTTTCTCAAGTCAATAATATGAAAATTGCAACCAATCAGTAAGCATGTTATTATCAATTGGAAATAAATCATTAAGCATCATAAGAATAAAACAACTCCATCAAATAAAATTATTCAATACATACAAATAAGCTACGGTTCATCAATATCTAGATAGAGAATGAGTTAGTTCATGTTCAATACTCCTAATACAACAACAACAATATTGAAATGAATTAAAAGAGAAAATAGAAAAACCCCTTGTGAAGATGCCAAGAGTAGGATTACTAGACTTCCTCCTAGCTCCACTTGGGTGTATGATGAAGAACTCAAGCCCTCTTAAATTGTTGATTCCCCTTTGTAATATGGAATGGAGCTTTCTCAAGTCGACAAACCTTGGGATGGAGATTTCTCAAGTCACCAACCCTTCAATCGATTATGCCTTTGGAAGATGGAATGGAGCTTTCTCAAGTCACCAAACCTTTCAATGAAGCTTCTTCAACCTTCAAGAGCTTGCCAATGGAAGATGGAGATGATGGAGAGGATAGAAATGGAGGATGAAGATGAAGAGCTAAGGAGAGTGTCACTCTCTCCCTCACCCAAAATGTGTATGTGCAAAACCTCCTCCTTTCCAAGTCTGTTCTCTATTTCTTTCCTCTTTTTCTCTTTTTAAATCATTCAAAGTTCAAACCCATGCCTTCCAACTCACACCACTCTCCCTTGTCTCCCACATTCTCTTTGTTTACTCCTTCTTTCCATCAATTAGGCAGGCTTTTTCTTTCTTTAATCTTTCTTTTGGCAAAAGCAAATTGTTTGTCTCCCACTTGTTTCTCAATCAGTGCAAAAGAATTCAACATTTCCATAAGTGACACTGCCAAGCCATAAGTGGCTTGGCCATGTCTCTCATTTCTCTTTGGGACACGGCCAAGCTAGTTGGCCGTGTCCATGACTGCCTCTCTTTCTTTCTTTCTTTTCTTTGTTCTTCAAGGAGTGACACGGCTAAGCTTGTGGCCGCATCATGTGACACAGCCAATGGCTTGGCCATGTCATGTGGGTATGTCACCTTTTGTTTGCCATCTTTCCTTTTGCTCTTCACTTTACTTACTCTTTGGCTTAGGATGGGACATGGCCAAACTTGTGGCCGTGTCACCTGTCAGTGTCAGCTACTGCCAAATTTTATTTCTTTCTTGGTTCCTTTGGTTTTACATTTGGGTGAGACACGGCCACTGGCTTGGCCGTGTCTCTTGGCTGTGTCAGCTACTGCCTTAATTTTCTTGAGGGGACACACCCAAGCTTGATTTGGCTTGGCCATGTCTTGCTTGATTCATGCTCTTTCTTCACTCTTTTGATCATCCAAGGGAGTTTTTGCACTTTAACCTAAAATAAACACTTAAAACAAACTTTAAACAAAAATCAAATGAAACATTAACTAAAAACACATAAAAATCATACTAAAAACAAGTACAAAATTGATCTCATCAATGCTATTTTGATGTGAGAATTCACATACAAAGTGCATAGATGAATGTTTAAGTTAAAAAATGCATAGTGTTGTGAAAATGCATATATGTGCTTAATAAATGCATGATGTGGCCATATTCAATATGTGGCAAAAAATTTGATGAAATTAATAAAAATATGTGAAAATATTGAGAAATGATAGAAAAATTGCAAAAAGAATGGAAATTGGCATAATCGCCAAAAATGAGAAAAATGAGAAATGTCCAAAGTATATGTGTAGTGAAGTCACATTGCAGATGTGACATATAATGTTGAAAAATATGATGAGATATGGGTAAATGAATTGAATTATGAATGGTTATGGAAACCAAGAATAAATGTAATAATGTGATAGAAAACCAAATATGCTAATGTAAAATGAGATGTGTGTTAACCTTGTATAATGTATTGTTCCAGTGAATTATTTTTGGTGTTATTGATATAATTTGTCTTCGGGCCATATGCTGAGCGTCACTATTATTTACTATTAGGCCAGATGTTGGGCATCGCTATTATTTTCCTTTTGGCTAAACATTGTATGTCACTCTTATTTGCCTTTGGGCCAGACACAAAGGTTTCAATAAAGGACGGTTGCAACACTTAGATCCCTGGTGTCGCGATAAACCATAACAATATCTCTAGAACATAAATACTGCATAATATTATTTAGGCCCAACGTATGTGTTTGTGAAGATGTTTATGTGTATTTGTATGTTATGTTATGGATAATGGTATATGATGAATAATGTATGTGCATGCATTGTATTTGAGATAATGATGAAATGACTTATATATGAAAAATATAGCATGAGAGTTAACAAAGATTCTATGAAAATTTTGTAAAGCTATATTTTGAGAAAGAGAATAAAAAAATGTGTATATAATTTGTATTATAATTGTATAAAGAAAATGTATATAGATGTACCACTAAGCTCTCGAGCTTAGCTCGTAGCATTTACCACGCAGCTGATAGAAGTGCACAATAGAGAAGTGTTGTTAGACCTTGGTAGGTCTAAGTGTTGGAACGGTCCTTGAAGATAGGGTTGTGCCACAAGACCAAGTTGGTTATGTTGCATACATGTATTGTTTAATTGAGGCATTCTAGTTATGTGTATCATGGAAAAGTAAACATGTTTAAACTAATATTGTTTTGCACAATTTTGTATATGTATATATATATATATGTATGTTTGAGTACTTTGGAGAAATGATGGAGTTTTTGGGACATTGAAATGGATGAAATTATTTGGGAGTATATATATTTTTATGCAAGTTAAGTAAATTGATTTTTGGAAATATCCATATTACAGATAAAACTTTGTCAAATTTTTCCAGAGATTTATTTTCTACAAAATATCTATTTTGGTACTTGAAATTATTGAAGAATAATATTATTTACTATTTTTAATACATTTAAAGTCTTTATATAATTATTCTAGAAATATGGAAGTTTTTATTAAAGATGGAATTGTGGCATTCTTGTATTCCGTATGTATATTTTATATATATTAGGTGTATGTACAAATGTATAGGGGTTATAAGGGTGTTACATTACACTTCATCTCTTGTTCTTGGTTCTTTCTTGAATTAAAGTTTTCTATTTGTTAAGGTTAACAATTTTGTGATAGGTAATTCTAAGGTTCTCTTCCACAAGTTGGAATTGGGTCAATGACTTGGCAATAATCTTATTTAACTTTTCAAGGAGTCACTTCCAAGCATAAAGGTGAGTGAGTCTCTAGTCTTTATGCTAGAGGTTCGCTTCAGTGAGGAATGAGGTATTTTTAAAAATTTAATCAAACCTTTTCTAAAAGTGTAAATATTTTTATTTTATAAGTATTTTTTTAAAACCTATTTTCATTGGTAATTTTGTAAAATACCCTATATTTTTTGTTATATATATTCCAATTATATATATATTTTAAAAAATAAAATTAAGGTGAAAATATTTTAAATAAATTTGAGGTGCAATTTATAAAATTAAGTATTTCTATTCTAAAAAATAGTTTTTCCACTTTTAAAAAGAAAAATATAATAATATTTATTTATATGGAACTTAATTTGAAAAGAAAGGACAAAAATAATAGTTAACAACTTTCTTTTAACAAATTAACAATATCATCACCTTAGAATTAATAATAAAGAGAAAGCAATCTTACTATTTTTCTACTTCAACTAATGGATAGCATAACTAATAAATTGAGTAATTTTCACTTTGTCATTCTTCAAGAATTGACTAATTTTCATTGTTGTTTTTATAGTTTATTTTTTTGCATTGTTCGTCTCTTAACTTCACATCAATAGTCTTTTATCGTCAAAGCTATTAACGACAGGTGATGTGCTAATGTGGCATGTTGTCTTGACTATGATGTCAACATGACACGCACACATGCTAACTTGGATAAAATAGTGGTAATAGGTAATTTTCACTTATTGTTCCTCAATAATTAACTATTGTCCATTGTCATCCTTCATACTAGTGCCAATTGTCATTCTTATAGGTCATTTTTTGCCCAAATTAATCAATTCTTGAGAGACAATAAGTCAAAATTACATAAATTACTCTAAAATTGAAACTTTTGTGATTTGAACTGCTGACTGTTAACTATTCAAACTAAAAGTTTTACCATTTGAACCACATCTCAATTTTATTAAAATAACTAGTTTAAATGTTTTTACAACTATATCAACTGAATATTTAAACATATCACATCAATTATTATAAAATAAATAATTATATCATTTATTCTTAATTTTAAAAATTATTATATTAGTTTAAGAATAATTAACTTAATTTTAACAGATTATAATTTGAATTAAAATAATAATTGAAATTTATTATAATTTAATAATAATTATTACTAAACTATAATAAATTTCAATTCTTATTAATATTTAAATTATAATAAAATTAAAAAAATTAAATTAATTATTTTTAAATTATAATAAATTAAAATTAAACTAATTATTGTTAAATTATAATAATAATAATTAAAATTAGTAATAAATTATATAATTATTTTTTTTATTTTAATAATAATTGAATGTGATGTTTAAATATTCAATTGATATAGTTTTAAATGCATATAAAGCAATTGCTTTAATGAAATTGAGATCTGGTTCAAATGGTAAAGATTTTAGCTTGGATAGTTACTGGTTAAGGGTTTAAGTCCTAGAAGCTTTATTTTCAGAGTAATTTAAGTGATTTTCATAGTAGTTAATTCTTGAGGGACAATAATGGACATTAGTGAATTCTTGAGGGATAACAAGTGAAAAATTACACATTACTAATGTTCTTAATAAATTTGGGTTGTTGATATAACATTTTGAAGCAATGCCACATCGGCACATACACTGGTGCAACATACGAATATTTTGTCCATGCTAGCATGTGTGTTGGCGTGTCATGTGTTGCGCTCGACTAACACTACTACAAGCGACACTCTCAAGTGCAAGAGGTTATTGTAGTAACGGTGATCGCCCTAAGGTCGTCTAACAAGGAAGGAATTATTTTGCAATAGTTTGATTAGCAAGAAATTTAAAAACAAGAGTGTGATGTTTGAAGTTGTAATATCCCAAATTTTTTTGAAAATTTATAATTTTTGAAAATTTGATAAAACATATTATAATTAAATTGGATGGATTAAATTAATGGTTTTAAATAAAAAATGAAGGGATTTTAAATGAAAAAGTGGAATATATATATATATATAATATATATACAAAATATATACATATAAAAGTCAATACTTTTTAAAAGAAAAGTCAAAAGCCTAAGGGCAAAATGGTAATTATACCTTATAAACTTAAAATTATTTAAATAAATTAAAAATAAATTATTTTTGGTTGGAAGAGGTAATTTGGGGTTTTAAAATAATTAAATAATTAATTATTTATTAAAATAAAATAATATTTATATATGGTCATATTTTTTTAAGTGGAAAGAAAGAGAAAATTAAAATTAGTCATCTTCTTCTTCAAAAAAAAAAAAACAAAATTCCATAGACATAGGAGTGATTTTTCTTCATCCAAATACTCATTTTGACAAGAAATTTCAAGAGTTAATTGAAGTTTTGGTGGATTTCCAATAGGTTAGTAAGCTTCTTTTCTTAATTTTTGATTTTCTATGAAAGTATGAATATGTGGATTTTGGAAATTTCTATTAGCATGATTTAATTGTTTAATTGGGTATGAATGAAGCTATTTTGATTAATTATTAATCATTTTCAAGTTATATGGAAGAAAGAATTAAGTTTGGGATGAGTTGGGTGAAAAGAGAGAATTTAGGGTTATGAAAAATTTGGATTCTTGGAATTATGTGTTTTAATTGTGCAAATTGGTTCCAAATGTGTTGTTTTAATGCATAAACAAGGAGTTTAAAGTCAAATGGTAGATTTAGTTATGTTTGGTTGGAGTTTGAGAATGGAAGTGTGATTTAGGGTTTTGGAAAATGATTTTTCCAAAGTTGTTGAATTGTATAATTTTATTTGCTTAATCTTGTTGTTTGGTGATATAAGTGATGAATATAAGCTTAAAATGATTAATGGATTGTGTTGGAATGAAAAACCTTCAATAGGGGAAGGTTATGCCATTTTAGGGTTTTGAGTATAAGACTGTGTTTTTGTAATGTAAATGATTTAAATGTATTAAAATATGTTTCTAATAATATAAATATACTTAATATACTAAAATGAATGGCCTAGTATGAGAATCCAAGATTAAAGTGAGGCTAGCCTTAAATTTTGGATTTTTGCTTGGATGTGGTTTAATTATGATTTAATATTGAAAATGCCATTAAATGTGATACTAAATGATTATTTTCTATCACATTTGGTTTAGGAATTGAGGGAGGTTGATTTGCTTCATCCAAGTGGTGAAGGGCAAGTTGGACGGATAGGATTGGAGGTTGTTTTAAGCTTGTTTTGGTTGCTATTTAAGGTAAGTGCAAACTTTGAATACATTGGTTATGTTTGCATGACATTTGGGCTTAATACATTTTGGTTGAAAAATGTGTTAAACTACTTGATACATTGGTTATGTATGAATAATGTGCTATGGCATTTGTGATGTCATATATGTGTTAAATGCATTGTGAAAAGCCATTGATAATGGCTAAATTGTGTAAAATGTGAAATTTGTGTATTACGTGAAAATGACCTAAAGTGTCTGGGTAATGTCATTTGTTGTGTATGCATTAAGCGCATTAGCCATTGTTATTGGCTAGATTACATTAAATGTGATTAATATGTGAATTATGTGGAAATACCCAAAGTAATTGGGTAATGTGTTGTAAATGCAAAAATGTGGCATAATGTAATGAGGTATGTGGAAACATGATGAAATGAATTGATATCGATATAAATGAGAAATATGAATAAATTTTGTGCCTAGTATGTTATTCAAATTTTAGAGTTCTGTGTTTGGCGGCATGCCTATGATTTGCCTACGGGCTAGACGCTGGGCGTCATTGTAAAAATATTTTTGAGGTGAAATGACCAGGTCGTAAGCCTCAAAAACAAGTCCTTGAAGCTGGGTTGGGTGAAAAGGCCGGATCGTAAGCTCAAACCTAGTTGGACTATTACAATGATATTTTGCCTACGAGGCTAGACACATGGTGTCATTATAAACAAAAATAGTAACTCTGGAATTTGAATAGTATATTAGTTATCTTTGAGCCCATGTTTGTGTTTGTTTTTATGTGAATTGTGGATTGTGAAATATTTAAAAAATATAAAAAAATGGAATGATGCGATATCCATATGCATTGTGCATTGGCATTGCATTTGAGTTTTATTATTATCAAGTTTGGCTTAACGCGATTTTTTACATCGTGCAAGTGACAGGGTAGATTCGGCTGAGCCGGAGAGTTCTTCTAGACCAGGTCAGATCTAGACTTGTGGTTCTGCTTGTAGAGTTGATATCAAGATCAGAAACACTATCAGCACCATGTATATATTTTATGTTAATGTATATTTTGAGTATTATGCATATTATATCATGTTTTTGGATTTTATATATTGTAAACTATAAAGAATGTTTGGGTTAAGTTATTTGAAATGAGGGTTTAAATGTGTTCTAAATTATATATATATATATAAATGTTTGAGAAACTTGGTGAAATTGAGGAGTATTGTTGAAATGGTGATTTGAAACTATTTGGGAGTGTTTTCTGATGCAGGTTGTGCTTTGCTAAATTTTGAGATGTCCAAATTACAGACAAAACTCTAGCAAATTTTTCCTAGAGATTTTCATATAAAATATTTATTTTGGGTTCCTATAACAAGTAAAGAATATTTATATACTATTTAATTTTATATATTTAGTATTTGAAATTTTTAATCAGAAATGTAAAAATTTTTATTAAACCGGCCTGTGACATTTTTGTACCGTATATGCATATTTTATATATGCTGAAAATATGTATTATACATATATCAGGTATAAGGGTATTACATTTATTTATTGTATTAGAGCCTAGGTTTGAGGTTCTCGACCTAGGTGGGTTGATAGAGAGAGAAAATGGGGAATTTAAAAATAGTTTTCAATTGTAATGCAGGCATTGACACTGGCAGTTTCTGATCTATGATATAGTAATTTATGTTGTGTTTGCAGATATAGGAAGTTATGGCATCTCAGATGCATCAGTCTGCAGAGGGTAGTGCCGAAAGTGTGGCTCCTGATGAGGGTATGGCATAAGCTAGATTTTGCCTGGTTGGGTATGGCATAAGGTAGAGTTGTTGAGGCAGGCTCCAGTTTAGGCTCCAGTTGTTGAGGCAGGCAGACTCGAAAGTGTGGCTCTTGGTACTACAGACCCTGCTGTAGCAGAGCAGTGGCTAGATAGGGTTTAGAGAGTGTTCATTTAGTTGCAGGCTAGTCCGAAAGAGAAGTTTGATTATGCCAGATCTCTTCTACCGAGGGATGCATAAGATTGGTGGAAGACGGTTCCACATGCTCTGGATGATCCACCAGTCCTAACATATGATGTTTTTTTTGTCAAAATTCGAACAGAAGTATACTCCGAGGGAGTATAAGGATGCAAAGAAGATGGAGTTCCCGAGTTTGAGACAGGATACCAAGACAGTGACAGAGTATGAGATCGAGTTTATCCTATTGAGTCATTATGCTGGTGGGATCATTTCTGATGAGATTGATAGGTGTTGAAGATTTGAGGAGGGACTGAGACCCTCTATCATGTGTATCATAGCAGGCTCTCATGATCAAGACTTTTCTTAGTTGGTTGCAGCTGCCAGGAGTGCAAAGAGAGAATAGAGTCTTGCAGCAGCTGCCAGGGTTGAGGAGACCAAAGCTAGGAGACCCAAGAGTGAGGCAGTGTCTTCATCAGTGAAGAGAGGCCAAGGGGGATATTTGTAGAGGTTTAGTAGGAGCCAAGGGCAGTTTGGCAGGTCAGTACAGTAGTAGAGACAGAGACTTGTAGTTTCAGTGGCTTGTGCTCTGAACCTAATGGCTCAAAGGCCTGCTCCACCTACTTGTTTTTATTGTGGTAAAGCACACGTAGGTGTCTACTGGCGGAGAGGTGCTTTGGGAGTGTGTTTTAGATATGGCTCGTCAGACCATTTTATCAGATATTGTCCAAAGCCACCAAAGGATACATAGGCAGATACTGCAGCTTCTCAACCCATTGTCAGAGGGGGTCGTGGTGGCAGAGATTTTGGCAGAGGTGATCGGTCTAGGACTCATCATAGAGGAGGTTCTATAGCTAGAGGTAGTAGACTAGATGAGGTAGGACCATCACAGTGGGTTTATATGATGAAGAGGCAGCCGAATGCTTCAACTATTATTGTTGGTACTTTTACTTTATTTGGTACTCAGTTCTTACATTATTAGATCCTGGGTTGACTCATTCATACATTAGTGCATCCATCTTGCTTATGAGTGATTTACATTATGATTCTTTAGGATTTGATGTTTTGGACACAAATTCTTTAGGGCATAGTATTGTGATGAGCAGGGTGCACCGAGATAGCCCAGTTGTTATTCAGGATGAGAAATTTCTCGGCAACCTGATTGAGATGCCTTTCATGGAGTATGATTTGATTTTAGGCATGGGGCTATGGTAGATTTCCAGAAGAAATGTGTTACTTTGAGAACATGTGATGGTAGGGATGTGATGGTATCTAATGAGCAAAGGTATCTTTTATCCATGTTTGTTTCTGCTGGGAGGATGATTTGGAAGGGATGTGAGGCTTATCTTGCTCATGTTGTAGATACAAGAGTAGTGGGGTCCCAGATTGACAATATACCCATAGTTGCCGAGTTTCCAGATGTTTTCCCTGATGTGTTGCCAAGGGTACCTCTTGAGAGAGAAGTGGAGTTTAGTATCGATTTTTTGCCTGGTACCACTCCTATCTATATTACTCCTTATCGAATGGCACTTGCTCAGTTGAGAGAGTTGAAGGTGCAGTTGTAGGAGTTGTTGGAAAAAGGGTTCGTCTGCCCTAGTGTGTCCTTATGGGGAGCGCCTGTGTTATTTGTGAAGAAGGATGGCACCTTGAGATTGTGTATTGATTTTAGGCAGTTGAATAAGGTGACCATCAAGAACAAGTATCCTTTGGCTCAAATAGATGATCTTTTTGATTAGTTGAAGGGAGCAGTAGTATTCTCTAAGATTGATCTGAGATCAAGGTACCATCAGTTGAGAGTCAGAGATTTGGATGTACCCAAGACAAATTTTCACATGAGGTATGGGCATTATAAGTTTTCGGTGATGCCCTTTGGATTGATGAATGCACCAACAACTTTTATGAATTTGATGAATAGGGTGCTCAAACCATATTTAGATCAGTTTGTGGTGGTATTCATTGATGACATTTTGGTGTATTCGCATAATGAGGAGGATCATGATAGGCATTTGAGAATTGTATTGAAGACTTTAAGAGAGAAGTAGTTGTATGCTAAGCTGTCTAAGTATGAGTTCTGGCTCAATCAGGTAGCTTTTCTTGGTCATATGCTTTCAGCAGAAGGTATTAGAGTTGATCCGAGTAAGGTTGAGGCTGTAATATCCTAATGTATGCCCTAGAAGTTTTACATATGGTTTTGGTTTACTTAAATGGAATGTATATGTTATGTGATAAGCAAAGAAATTGGAAGATAATGTTTATGTATGGTGTTTGGGAAAGAAAAGAGGGTTTAGAGAAAATTTGTATATGTTGCTTATATGGTGATATATATAATATATAAATTGGTCAAAGGGCTTGGTCAAGGGAAGAGGATATTTTCTTGTGGCATGTGAAATTACCAAAATGGATATATATAGGACAAAAGTCTAGTTAAGTGGTTGAGGGTGATATAGTAATTTGCTTTTGGATGGCTATTTAATGCATTTTGACTTTGTGTTTTCTTCATCATTTCTTCTTCTTCTTGTTGATGGCCGGCTCACTCTAAGACAAAGGAAAGCAAGAGAGCAAATGATGATTTTGGAATTTTAAGCTCAAAAGTGAAGGAAGATCTCAAGTATACAAGTTGGAATTTCAAGAATTTCATGATTTTGGTAAGTTTTCTCTTATTTGCCTTTGTTATTTTTGAAGATGTGTGTGAGTTGAGTTAGGGTTATTGATAGTATGATTAAGTGTGTTGATGATTTGTTGGTTAGAGTTGAAATTGATTTTAAAATAAGAAGTTAAATTGATGTTGGTATTGGAAGTGGTGAAGTTGAACTTGAATTAGGGTTTTGTAGTAGTAAGTGAGGTTTAATTTAAGTTTGAGTAATTGTTTTCATAGAATTTCATGTTGGTTGTGGTTGTTGGAGAAGTAAGTTGAAAATAGGTGAATTTGGGTGAAGGCAGTAGCCTTCTGGATGCCACGCCCGTGGCCTTGGGGTGCCATGGCCGTGGCCATTCAAAGCCAATTGAAGCCATGGCCGTGGGGGATGGAGACTTGTGTGGCAGAATCATTCTTGATCCCACGCCCGTGGGGGTTGAGGTGGCCACGGCCGTGGGATATAGAATGTGATGTTGATGAATATTTTCTAATCTAAAGGTCTAAGATGAAGTTAATAAGTGATAAATTGCATTGAATCTCATGTATTGTATCAATTCTTGGTTTAGGTTTTGGAAGGAAGTAAATTGCCCTAATTTGTGAAGTGAAGAACTATTGAGTGGAGAAGAGTTTAGAGTGGTGTGAAGTGTTATTAAGGTAAGTACCAATGTTGCATGATTGCATTGTTAATGCATATCACTAATGTGTTTTGATGTATTTATATCATTGATGATATGTATATATATAATTGTGTTATGGGAAAATGAAAGATGTGAATGATTTGATGAATATTAATGTATGAGAATACAATTGATTGAGTATAATTGAATAATGAATTGTTATGTGTATATATATATATCAATGATGATATATATAATGTGAATTGAGATATGATGGATTGAAATGCCATTGCTATTGGCTATGATGATTGGAATGAGATGAGGCATGTTTTGCCTAGTTGATGAAAGAAAGTGAGAATGATATTGATGATGAAATAATCAATGTGTTATATGTGTGTGTCTAATATGTTATTCCATTTTCAGAGTTTGTTATTGGTGGCATGCCTAATGGTAACTATCTCTTGAAGTTAGGTTGGATTTGATCCTTGAAGCCAAGTTGGGTTGAAGTTTAACATGTTTTACTCCCCTTGAAGCTTGGTTGGGTCTTGTCCTTGAAGCCTAATTGAGAAGTTACAACCCTTGAAGCTAGGTTGGGTTTTGTTCTTGAAGCCAAGTTGGGTTGATACTTAGCATGCTTTGTTCCCCTTGAAGCTTGGTTGAACATAATCCTTGAAGCCTAGTTGGGATATGATATTGATAAATGTGATAATTAAACCAAGGCATTAACTCTGAAAATTGAATGGCATGTTAGTATATTTGGGCCCATGCTTGTGTTTGTTTAGAGGTTACATATGAATAATGAGATCAATGCTTTTGTTGGTTGATATATGATGTATTATTGATAAAATAGTTGCATGGTGAGATCTATGTAGAAACTTTGAGATGTGATACCAAGTTTTCTCTTTGATATTGTATGCATGATTGATATATGTGGCATTGCATCGCATTAATGCATAAAGTTAGTATATGTTGTACTACTGAGCTATTTGCTCAGCGCGATTGTAATTCATCGCGCAGGTAAAAGAGAAGAACCCGAGAGTTTCGCTAGGCCGAGTGAGTCTAGACGTTGAAGAGTTTGATTGAGGATTTTGATTAAAGCTTAAAGATCAAGAGTCAAGCTGCCAATCATGTATAAGTTTTGTATTTTGTATATTATGACTTTGATGTATAAATATTTGTAAAAACTTGTATCATTTCCGCTGTGTTTTTAATAAACTATTTTGTATATTTTGTTTTATCAACTTCCTTCAATGTTTTAAATTTATTGATTATATTTGAATGGATTATTGAAATTTTTATAAGCAATGACAACCTATAATCAGTATACGTATATTACGATCGTATTAGCATGCTATGTACGTATAAGGGTTATAGGGGTGTTACATTTGTTTTGGTATCAGAGCCAGGTTTGAGATTCTCAAACTAGGTATGATGCAAGAAAAAAATATATATATTTTTGATTTCAAAGTCGGATTTTGAATAAGATACATGTTTGGTATTGGCAGACTCTGATCTTTAATAAGGTGTATTCTGCTATGTTTGCAGACAAAGGTTGTGATGGATCCTTATTCGCATCAGTCAGATGGGGGAAGTGCAGAGAGTGTAGCTCCTATTGAGAGTAGAGAGGGAGCTAGGGTGGATGGAGTCAGTGAGGCTCCTGCTTCTGTTTCAGAGAGACCAGTTAGTGATGAGGTTCCACCAGCTTGGTTCAGGAATATGATGGAAATGATGAGACAAGCACCAGTGCAACCATCGCCACCGCCACCCCAGCCTCAGGTACCGATGAGGCAATATGATAAATTGAGGAAGTTTGGGGCGGAAGATTTTCTGGGTACCATAGATCCAGCAGTGGCAGAACAGTGGCTAGACAAGGTGCAGAGAATATTTGTTCAGTTGCAAGCCACTTCAGAGGAAAAATTTGATTATGCTAGATCCTTATTGCAGAAGGATGCATATGACTGGTGGAAGACAGTGCCCCATGCTATGGATGATCCACCAACATTGTCCTATGCTGATTTTCTGAGAGAGTTTGAATCGAAGTATACTCCAAGGGAGTATAAAGATGGGAAGAAAAGAGAGTTTTTAGATTTGAAACAAGATCACCGGACTGTGACGGAATATGAGCTAGAGTTTATCCGGTTGAGCCAATATGCTGGGGGTATTATATCTGATGAGATTGATAGATGTAGAAGATTTGAAGAGGGGTTGAGGCCTTCTCTTATGTGTCATGTGGCTGGTTTTAGATACCACGACTTCTCCCAGCTTGTTGCTACAGCTAGGAGTGTAGAAAGAGCTCAAAGTATGGCAGCTGCTTCAGAGGAAGAGACTAGGGTGAGAAGACCTCAGTATGAGGTGGGGTCTTCATCAGTAAAGAGAGGAAGGGGCAGTTTTGTTCCTCGGACCAGTAGGAGTCAGAGGCCAGCTGGTAGGTCGGCACAGTTTCAGAGACAGAGATTTAGACCTACAGCGTCAGTGGCGAGTGCTCCCACCTCGGTGATGCAGAGATCTTCTCTGCCGATATGTATTCATTGTGGTAGGCCACATGGTGGTCCTTGTTGGAAGGCAGGTGCAGCAGGGGTATGTTTCAGGTGTGGATCGCCGGATCATTTTGTTAGAGATTGTCCTGAGAGGCAAGAGCAGATGTCAGCTGATACTGCAGCTTCTCGACCTAGTGTGAGGGGAGGTCGAGGAGGTAGAGGGTTCAACAGAGGAGGTAGATCTGGGTTCAGCCAGAGAGGAGGTTCTACATTCAGGGAGAGTAGACCAGAGGAGGCTGGATCTTCTCAGAGGGTTTATGTGATGCGAAGACAGCCTGATGATTCGGCAGTCATAGCTGGTACTTTTTCTTTATTTGGTATTTCAGTACTTGCTTTGATTGACCCTGGGTCTACTCATTCATATATTAGTGCATCTGTGTTGCCTGTGTCTGATTTGCATGCTGAGTCCCTAGGATTTGATGTCTTGGTGACAAATCCTCTAGGGCATAGTGTGATTGTTAGTAAAGTGCACCGTGATAGTGCAGTAGTGGTTCAAGGTGAGGAGTTCTTGGGTGATTTAATTGAGATGCCATTTAAAGAATATGATGTGATCTTAGGTATGGATTGGTTGGCAAGGCATGGAGCTGTAGTTAATTGTCAAAAGAAGTGTGTCACTTTGAGAACCAGTGATGGTAGAGATGTGATAATATTTAGTGAGCAGAGACAGCTTGCCTCTTTATTTGTTTCAGCTGTTGCAGCTAGGAGACTGATTAGAAAAGGGTGTGAAGCTTATCTGGCTCATGTGTTGGATACTAGAATGGTTGGTTCTCAACTTGATAGTATTCCCACAGTTGCAGAATTTCCAGATGTTTTTCCAGAGGAATTACCAGGATTGCCTCCTGAGAGAGAGGTGGAGTTTGGTATTGATTTGTTGCCAGGTACCACTCCTATCTCCATTACTCCTTATAGAATGGCACCGGCTGAATTGAGAGAGTTGAAGGTGCAATTGCAAGAGTTGTTGGATAAGGGATTCATTCGCCCTAGTGTGTCACCATGGGGAGCTCCTGTTTTGTTTGTGAAGAAGAAAGATGGTACTATGAGACTATGCATCGATTATAGGCAATTGAACAAGGTGACTATAAAGAATAAATATCCTTTGCCTAGAATTGATGATCTTTTTGATCAATTGAAGGGAGCAGCTGTGTTCTCCAAGATTGATTTGAGATCAGGGTACCATCAGTTGAAGGTCAGAGCTGAAGATGTTCCGAAAACAGCCTTTCGAACCAGGTATGGGCATTACGAATTTCTAGTTATGCCTTTTGGTTTGACGAATGCACCTGCGGTTTTTATGGATTTGATGAATAGGGTGTTTAGGCCCTATCTGGATCAGTTTGTAGTGGTCTTCATTGATGATATTTTGGGGTATTCGCGGAATAAGGAGGAACATGCCAAGCATCTGCGGATTGTGCTGCAGATTTTGAGAGAAAAGCAGTTGTTTGCTAAATTGTCAAAATGTGAGTTTTGGCTTGATCAAGTGACTTTTCTCGGTCATATAGTTTCAGCAGATGGTATTAAAGTTGATCCGAGTAAAGTTGAAGCTATTATGAACTGGAGTCCACCAAAGTCTGTGACTGAAGTTAGAAGTTTTCTGGGTTTGGCAGGCTATTACCGACGTTTTGTGAAAGGATTTTCTTTAATAGCTACTCCACTCACCAGATTGCTTCGTAAAGGAGTTAGATTTGTGTGGACTGATCAGTGTCAAGCCAGCTTTGAGCAGTTGAAAGCAATGCTTACTCAAGCACCTGTTCTTACTTTACCTGTAGAAGATAAACCATATGTGATTTATAGTGATGCTTCACATAGTGGTTTGGGTTGTGTGTTGATGCAGGAAGGTAAAGTTGTAGCTTATGCTTCTCGACAGTTGAAACCGCATGAGCTCAATTATCCAACCCATGATTTGGAGTTAGCAGCCATTGTATTTGCATTGAAGATTTGGCGACATTATTTGTTTGGGGAAAAGTGTTTTATCTATACAGATCATAAAAGTTTGAAGTATTTGAGGGTTCAAAGAGAGCTAAATCTTCGGCAGAGGAGATGGTTAGAGTTGATTAAAGACTACGACTGCTTAATTGATTATCATCCGGGAAAGGCAAATGTTGTTGCTGATGCCTTGAGTCGGAAGTCTTTAGCAGGTTTAACAGTTTATTCGCTCTTGTTGCTTGTTGAGTTGAGAGCCTTGCATGCCAGCTTTACATCTTGTGATGATGGTGCATTGTTGGCACAGTTGCAGTTAAAATCATTATTGTTGAAGCAGATCAAAGAAGCTCAGTTAGTTGATGATAAGATGCAAAAGATTGTTTCAGATTGTCAGAATGGAAAGAGTCGAGATTTTCTTGTGAGAGATGATGGGAGCCTTTGGTTCAAGAACAGATTGTGTTTACCTGATGATGCTCACTTGAGAAGAATGATTTTAGAAGAAGCACATCAGTCTGTATTTGCTATGCACCCGGGCAGTACAAAAATGTATCATGATCTGAAGCAGTATTTCTGGTGGTCTGGTATGAAGAGAGACATTGCAGAATTTGTATCTAAATGTCTCACCTGTCAGAGGGTTAAAGCTGAGCATCAAGTTCCAACAGGGTTGCTTCAACCGTTGTCCGTGCCTGAATGGAAGTGGGAGAAAGTTACTATGGATTTTGTGTCTGGTTTGCCTATGACACAAAGGAAGCATGATGTCATATGGGTCATTGTTGATAGATTGACCAAGACAGCTCATTTCCTTCCGGTTCGGATGGATTATTCTCTCGAGAGATTGGCTGAGCTGTAAATCCACGAGATTGTGAGATTGCATGGTGTCCCAATTTCTTTAGTGTCTGATCGAGATCCTAGGTTCACCTCAAGGTTTTGGAAGAGTTTGCATGGAGCTTTAGGTTCTCGATTGCACTTCAGTACTGCTTTCCATCCTCAGACAGATGGGCAATCAGAGAGAGTGATACAGATTATTGAAGATATGCTGAGAAGCTATATCATTGATTTCTCTGGAAGTTGGGACAAATTGTTACCGCTTGTGGAATTTGCCTACAACAATGGACATCAATCTTCTATTGGCATGGCACCATTTGAAGCATTATATGGGAGAAGGTGTAGGACACCTTTGTGTTGGAATGAGACTGGTGAGGGTAAGTTAATTGGTCCAGATTTGGTTAAAGAAACTGAAGATAAAGTGAAGACGATTCGAGATAGGTTGAAAGCAGCTTTCGATCGACAGAAATCCTATGCAGATTTGAAGAGGAGAGACATTGAGTATAATGTGGGAGATAAAGTATTTTTGAAAGTATCTCCGTGGAAAAAGATTTTGAGATTTGGTCGAAAAGGGAAGCTGAGTCCTCGTTTCATTGGACCCTATGAAGTGTTGGAAAGAATTGGACCAGTTGCTTATCGGCTTGCTTTGCCATCGGAATTGGACAGGATTCATAGTGTCTTCCATGTATCAATGCTAAGAAGGTATAGATCAGATCCATCCCATGTGTTATCAATTGAATCTATTCAAGTGAATCCGGATCTGACTATTGAAGAAGAACCAGTTGCTATCTTGGCAATAGAAGTGAAAGAGTTGAGAAATAAGAAAGTGCCACTTGTGAAGGTGTTGTGGAAGAACCATGGAAGAGAGGAAGCAACTTGGGAAAGTGAGCAATCAATGCGAGACCAATATCCTCAGTTGTTTCAGACTTGATATCAGGTAATTTCGAGGACGAAATTTCTTTTTAGAGGGGGAGAATTGTAATATCCTAATGTATGCCCTAGAAGTTTTACATATGGTTTTGGTTTGCTTAAATGGAATGTATATGTTATGTGATAAGCAAAGAAATTGGAAGATAATGTTTATGTATGGTGTTTGGGAAAGAAAAGAGGGTTTAGAGAAAATTTGTATATGTTGCTTATATGGTGATATATATAATATTTAAATTGGTCAAAGGGCTTGGTCAAGGGAAGAGGATATTTTCTTGTGGCATGTGAAATTACCAAAATGGATATATATAGGACAAAAGTCTAGTTAAGTGGTTGAGGGTAAAATAGTAATTTGCTTTTGGATGGCTATTTAATGCATTTTGACTTTGTGTTTTCTTCATCATTTCTTCTTCTTCTTGTTGATGGCCGGCTCACTCTAAGACAAAGGAAAGCAAGAGAGCAAATGATGATTTTGGAATTTTAAGCTCAAAAGTGAAGGAAGATCTCAAGTATACAAGTTGGAATTTCAAGAATTTCATGATTTTGGTAAGTTTTCTCTTATTTGCCTTTGTTATTTTTGAAGATGTGTGTGAGTTGAGTTAGGGTTATTGATAGTATGATTAAGTGTGTTGATGATTTGTTGGTTAGAGTTGAAATTGATTTTAAAATAAGAAGTTAAATTGATGTTGGTATTGGAAGTGGTGAAGTTGAACTTGAATTAGGGTTTTGTAGTAGTAAGTGAGGTTTAATTTAAGTTTGAGTAATTGTTTTCATAGAATTTCATGTTGGTTGTGGTTGTTGGAGAAGTAAGTTGAAAATAGGTGAATTTGGGTGAAGGCAGTAGCCTTCTGGATGCCACGCCCGTGGCCTTGGGGTGCCATGGCCGTGGCCATTCAAAGCCAATTGAAGCCATGGCCGTGGGGGATGGAGACTTGTGTGGCAGAATCATTCTTGATCCCACGCCCGTGGGGGTTGAGGTGGCCACGGCCGTGGGATATAGAATGTGATGTTGATGAATATTTTCTAATCTAAAGGTCTAAGATGAACTTAATAAGTGATAAATTGCATTGAATCTCATGTATTGTATCAATTCTTGGTTTAGGTTTTGGAAGGAAGTAAATTGCCCTAATTTGTGAAGTGAAGAACTATTGAGTGGAGAAGAGTTTAGAGTGGTGTGAAGTGTTATTAAGGTAAGTACCAATGTTGCATGATTGCATTGTTAATGCATATCACTAATGTGTTTTGATGTATTTATATCATTGATGATATGTATATATATAATTGTGTTATGGGAAAATGAAAGATGTGAATGATTTGATGAATATTAATGTATGAGAATACAATTGATTGAGTATAATTGAATAATGAATTGTTATGTGTATATATATATATCAATGATGATATATATAATGTGAATTGAGATATGATGGATTGAAATGCCATTGCTATTGGCTATGATGATTGGAATGAGATGAGGCATGTTTTGCCTAGTTGATGAAAGAAAGTGAGAATGATATTGATGATGAAATAATCAATGTGTTATATGTGTGTGTCTAATATGTTATTCCATTTTCAGAGTTTGTTATTGGTGGCATGCCTAATGGTAACTATCTCTTGAAGTTAGGTTGGATTTGATCCTTGAAGCCAAGTTGGGTTGAAGTTTAACATGTTTTACTCCCCTTGAAGCTTGGTTGGGTCTTGTCCTTGAAGCCTAATTGAGAAGTTACAACCCTTGAAGCTAGGTTGGGTTTTGTTCTTGAAGCCAAGTTGGGTTGATACTTAGCATGCTTTGTTCCCCTTGAAGCTTGGTTGAACATAATCCTTGAAGCCTAGTTGGGATATGATATTGATAAATGTGATAATTAAACCAAGGCATTAACTCTGAAAATTGAATGGCATGTTAGTATATTTGGGCCCATGCTTGTGTTTGTTTAGAGGATACATATGAATAATGAGATCAATGCTTTTGTTGGTTGATATATGATGTATTATTGATAAAATAGTTGCATGGTGAGATCTATGTAGAAACTTTGAGATGTGATACCAAGTTTTCTCTTTGATATTGTATGCATGATTGATATATGTGGCATTGCATCGCATTAATGCATAAAGTTAGTATATGTTGTATTACTGAGCTATTTGCTCAGCGCGATTGTAATTCATCGCGCAGGTAAAAGAGAAGAACCCGAGAGTTCCGCTAGGCCGAGTGAGTCTAGACGTTGAAGAGTTTGATTGAGGATTTTGATTAAAGCTTAAAGATCAAGAGTCAAGCTGCCAATCATGTATAAGTTTTGTATTTTGTATATTATGACTTTGATGTATAAATATTTGTAAAAACTTGTATCATTTCCGCTGTGTTTTTAATAAACTATTTTGTATATTTTGTTTTATCAACTTCCTTCAATGTTTTAAATTTATTGATAATATTTGAATGGATTATTGAAATGTTTTATAAGCAATGACAACCTATAATCAGTATACGTATATTACGATCGTATTAGCATGCTATGTACGTATAAGGGTTATAGGGGTGTTACAGAGGCTATCTTGAATTGTAGTCCACCGAAGACTGTGACAGAGGTTAGAAGTTTTTTGGGATTGGCAGGCTATTATCGTTGGTTTGTGAAGGGTTTTTCTATGATAGCTACACCACTCACCAGATTGCTTACGAAAGGAGTTAGATTTGTGCTGACAGATCAGTGTCTGGCGAGTTTTGAGCAGCTGAGGGAGATGTTGACTCAGTCTCCTATCCTTACCCTGCTTATGGAAGGTAAACCATATGTGATAGACAATGATGCTTCACATAGTGGTTTAGGTTGTGTTTTGATGTAGGAGGGTAGAGCCATTGCTTATGCCTCTCGACAGTTGATGCCACATGAGCTGAATTACCCAATGCATAATTTGGAATTAGTAGCTATAGTTTTTGCCTTGAAAATTTGGCAGCATTACTTGTATGGGGAAAAGTGTTTCATTTATATGGAACACAAGAGTTTGAAATACCTGGGTGTTCAGAGAGAGCTGAATCTTTTATAGAGATGGTGGTTAGAGTTGATTAAAGACTATGACTATTTGATTGATTATCATCCTAGTAAGACAAATGTTGTTACTGATGCCTTGAGTCAGAAGTCTTTGGCAGGTTTGACTGCTTATTCACTCTCATTGCTTATTAAGTTGAGAGCATTGCAAGCTAGATTTGAGTCTTATAATGATGGTGCTTTGATGGCTTAGTTGCAGTTGAGGCCAGTCTTGTTGGATCATATTAGGGAGTCTCAGTTGAAAGATGAGAGAATTCAGAAAATTGTGTTGGTTTGTTAGAAGGGGGAGAGTTGAGACTTTTTTGTGAGGGATGATGTCAGTCTATGGTATAGAGATAGGTTGTGTATTCCTGATGATGCAGAATTGAAAAGGATGATATTAGAGGAAGCACATCAGCCACTTTATGCTATGCACCCTAGAAGTACCAAGATGTATCAAGACTTGAAGCGATATTATTGGTGGTAAGGTATGAACTGGGACATAGTAGAATTTATATCCAGATGTCTCTCTTGCCATATAGTGAAGGCTGAGCATCAGGTTCCTTCAGGGTTGCTCCAACCTTTATCAGTGCCCGAGTGAAAATGGTAGCGAGTGACAATGGATTTTGTGACTGGACTGCCTTTGACCCAGAAGAAGCATGATGCAATTTGGGTGATAGTTGATCGGATGATGAAAATAACTCATTTTCTTCCAGTTCGGATGGATTATTCTCTTGAGAGGTTGGTTGAGCTGTATATCAGTGAGATAGTGAGGTTGCATGGAGTCCCAGTTTCTTTGGAGTCGGATGGAGATCCCCAGTTTACTTCAAGTTTTTGGAAGAGTTTGCATGATGCTTTGGGTTCTCGGTTGTATTTTAGTACTGCTTTCCATCCTCAGATAGATGGGCAGTCAGAGAGAGTGATACAAATTCTAGAGGATATGTTGAGGAGCTATATCATTGATTTTATCGGGAATTGGAATAGATTTTTGCCACTAATTGATTTTGCTTATAACCACAGTCATCAGTCCAGTATTGGGATGGCTCCTTATGAGGCCTTGTATGATAAGAGATGCAAGACACCTTTTGTGTTGCAATGAGGTTGGAGAAGATAAATTGGTCGTCCCAATTAGATTAAGGAAACAAAAGAGAAAGTGAAGGTGATTCGAGGTCATTTAGAAGTAGCTTCAGACCGAAAAAAAAAATTCTATTCAGATTTGAAGAGAAGAGACATAGAGTTTAGTGTGGGAGATAAAGTATTTTTGAAGGTGTCTCCATGGAAGAAGATTCTAAGGTTTAGTCGAAAAGGGAAGTTGAGTCCTCATTTCATAGGACTATATGAGGTGCTGGAGAGAGTTGGTCCAGTGGCTTATAGACTAGATTTGCCGCCTGAGTTGGATCAAATTCATAATGTCTTCCATGTCTCGTGCTTTAGAGATACAAGTCTAACCCATTGTATATCCTATCAGTGGAGTCTATTGAGGTGAGTCTAGATCTGACTTACGAGGAAGAACCCGTGGCGATTTTGGCACGAGAGGTTAAAGAATTGAGGAATAAGAGGATGTCACTTGTGAAAGTCCTCTGGAGGAATCATGCCACTAAGAAGGTGACAGTAGACCTTTAATTTTTGACCCAGCCTGGTATGATATTTGTTATATAGTCCAAAATAATTTTTGTGGTATTTTAATTAAATAATATTTATTTTAATATTTATTATTTATAATTTTTAATAAAAATAAAAATGGTGAAGTTAATAAAGAAAATAATAATAAATAAATAAATAAAAATGATAATAAAAATAAAAATCGGCGACGGAAAAATCGACGATGAAAAATTCATCGTATAAAGTGGAATTGGCCAAGTCCAATTCGCCCGCAGGAAATTCCTGCAGTGAAATTGGCTGGCCGCCCAGCCAATTTCTCCAGTGCCCGCAAAATTTTTCATAGCTCGCAGTTTCGCCAGCAAAATTTTCCAACGCAATTTTTTTCGAAACCAAATTCTATTTGGTTTTAGTTTCTTTTCCTGATTAGTTTTAGTTTCCTTAAACAATTAGAAGTAGGCTTATAATTTTTCCTATAAATAACACTTTAAAACTCAAAATTAAGGGACTTGCGACTTTTGGGCGGAAAAAAATTAGTGTGATAAAAAATTGGACTTTTGAACATGGATTGGATCGGAGTAAAGAAAAGGCAGAAAACCCTAGCAAGAACATTACCAACAAGCAAGCAACCAACAATTCATCAAAGGCAGCAACCCTACCTTTGTCTTTGTTCATCTAGAAAGTAATTTTTTGGTGGAACCAACGAACGGAGGTTTGAATCTCTATTTTCTTTATTTATTTCTTTATAGAAGCTTCATTATTCAAATTGAATTAATTGTTTCCTCATACACATTGATCAAAACCTTAAAAGCCTAAATTGCTTTTTCTGTTTCCAAAACCTTAAAAAAACCCTAAAACATTTCTTTTAAACCCCAAAATTGTTTCTCTTCTTTTTCAAAACCTTTAAACCCTAAAATTGTTTCTCTTCTGTTTCCAAAAGTTTTAAAACCATGAATTGTTTTCCTTGAACTATTTACATCTAAACCATAACTTTTTGTCCAAAATTTCCAAATGCTTTCTTAAATCTTCAAACCCTAGTTCTTTTTACGTTTTCTAAAAATCATAATTATTTTATAAAACTATAAACTATTTTCTTAAATCCTAAAACAAAATATGTTTTCTAAAATACCAAAAACCCTAATTTTCCCAAAACTAAAACTGTAAACCTAAGTTTTCCTAAACCCTAATTTAGTGAACTTAAAACCTCAAACTAGTTAATCTAAACCCTAAAGCCATAATCTAATAAAACTAAAATCACAATCCAATAACCATGAATTATAAACTCTAATGTCTTATGATTCCAAAACCCTAATTTCATAATGTTACCCCTAAACCCTAATTTGATTAACTAAAAAACCTTACTACTTTCTTAAATTCATAAAACCCTAATCCATTCAAATTTTCTTAAACCTTTACAGTAGCCTAAACAAACAACAATAATAATACTAAAATCCCAAAACCCTAAATGTTAATTAAAGAACTTTAAATAGAGACAGTAAATCCTAATTTGTATCTTTACTTACTTTATTTAGTTTTAGATTTGATTATGTAGTTTACTATATGCTTTGATGGTTGATTTATTTAATTTCAATGCTTGATTTATTTAATTTATCATGGATGAATATTTTCTTTATTATTATGATATTATTTGTTGTATTAAAATTGTAAGAGGTATGTCTCCACTTTGTGGGTACCTCATTAGATAAATATCATGTAATTTAAATTGCTTTTATGTTTTGGACCAATGTAAATGTAATATCCCAATGTGTGCCCTAGAAGTTAGATACAATTGTTGTTTTGATTTGAATTAAATGTATATATGTATTTGCAAAGGAAATGAGTGTGTTAAGAGAATGTATATGTTGTGTATATTGTAATATATATAATATATAAGTTGGTCAAATGGAGAATCAAGGTAAGAGGATATTTTAACTTGTGCTAAGTAAAATTACTATAATGGGCATACAAGTGACAAAAGTTAAGTTAAATGAAAAAGGGTATATAGGTAATTGCTTGGTTAAAATCTCTTGGTGGAGATTTAAAGAAGAAAAGAAGAATTGACTTGGGTTGATTTTCTTTTCTTTGTGTGCCGGCTATCCAAGAGAAGAGAGAGCAAGAGAGGTGTTCTTGATGCTTGAAGCAAATTGAAAGAGGAATTAAAGGAGTGAATTGAAGATTGATGAAATTTCTTCAATTGAGGTAAGTACTCTCTTGTTTTCCTTTGGTATTTTGAAGATGTGTTTGATGTGTGTTGTGATTTGTTAATATCATGAGTTAGAGTGTTTGAGATGTGTTTAAAAGTATAGAAATTGATTGTGAGTTAAAAAGGTTAAATTGGTGTTGGTTTTGTTTGAAAATGGTAAGTTAAATGGATGTTGTTATAGAAAGAAGAAGATTGATGTTGGTTTTTAGGGTTTGATGTGGTAAATGTTTGAATGTATGGTTGATCTAGTGTTAATGTGAATATTGAGATGAATATGTGTTAATAACATGAATTACACCCATTTGAATGAGATTGTGTTGTGTATAAGTTGTTCTTAATTCAATCAAAGAAGTGTTGGTTATGTTTAGGGTTTTAAATATGAGAGACACGGCCAAAATAAGAATGGAACACGGCCAAGACCTATTAATTTTGGGAGACATGGCCAAGTTGAGGGAAGTTTGGCCGTGTTGGATGGATTTTGGAGAGACACGGCCACAAGCTTGGCCGTGTCCCTTGCCCATGTTTGCCACTGCCTGAATTTTGTTGAGAGACACGGCCGTGTCCCCTTGCCTGTGTCTGCCTCGGTATGAATTGGTGTTGAGAGACACGGCCACAAGCTTGGCCGTGTCCCTTGGGTGTGTTGGCTACTGTGATGGTACTTTGCTCTTCTTGTTTTGTGGAGATTGAACATACATTTAATGATGCATATGATTAGGTATGAACAATGTTATGTTATGCATTGTGAATCTTATGAATGGTAGTATGTTATATGAACAATGTAACTAATATTATGACTTGTATAGTGTGGAAGAGATGAGGATCATCCAAAAAGGTATGTGCAATGCAATTTATTATGATTAATGTTTTAATAATGAATGGTGTCAATGTGTTTTGAGAAATGATGAAATGTGATATCATCATGGTTGATAATAATGATTGAAATGTTATAAAGGGACATGTTGTTTATATGTTGATGAATTTAGGATACATGTGTAATGAAATTGGTTATGTATGCTTGAATAATGAAGTGTATAATGTAAATTGAGACATAAAGAGATGTAAAACTAATGATCGGTTTGTTTAGTTAATGTAATTGATGTTGTATATGTGTATAATGATGATTCAAGTGTGATGTGAAGCCATTGTGATTGGCCATGATGATTCAATTGAAAGACATAAGGCATGTTTGCCTAATTAATGATGAGAATTGAGAATGAAAGTAATAAATGAATTGTGTAACTAATGTGTTATTCCATTTTCAGAGTTTGTTGTTGGTGGCATGCCTAATATTAGTAACAATCTCTTGAAGTTAGGTTGGATTGATCCTTGAAGCCAAGTTGGGTTGAAGTTTAACATGTTTTACTCCCCTTGAAGCTTGGTTGGGTCAAATCCTTGAAGCCTGATTGAGATGTTACAACCCTTGAAGCTAGGTTGGATTGGTTCTTGAAGCCAAGTTGGGTTGATACTTAGCATGCTTTGTTCCCCTTGAAGCTTGGTTGAACCTAATCCTTGAAGCCTAGTTGGGTCTATGATAATGATAAATGTGATGATTGAACCAAAGCATTACTCTGAAAATTGAATGGCATATTAGTATCGTTTGGGCCCGAGTCTGTCGTGGTTGTCAATATGATATATAAATGTTGTAATAAACGAGTAATGAGATCTATGGTTGAATTAGTTGGAAATGTGATTCATGATTTGTGAATTGTGAATAAAATAATGACATGAAATGATATGTAATATGTACATTGAAATATTGATTGTGAGAATTAATGTTGGATCGGTGATTGGTGATAATGATATGATATGTGATTGGTGATAATGATATGATATGTACTATGGGTATTACTAGGTTGATGGTGAATATTAGTGATGAATTGGGGTCGGTGAAAATGATATGTATATATTGTATGAAATTCGTTAAGATATATGAAAGATGCAATTTAAAAAGGAAAACATGATAAGAAACTAATGGTACATCAAATTAATATATCATTATATGTTAGTATTTTTATAATGTATGTTTATCTGTTATATTTGTACTACTAAGCTCTCGAGCTTAGCGCGGATGTGTAATCGCGCAGGTATCTTGGTGGAAGATATGAAGTCTTTTGTTATGCCACAAGAAGAGTAAGAGGTTGTCGAGACCAACTAGAGGGTAATGCATACATGTTTAATTTTAATTATGATGTATTTCTGATGAGAGAATATTTATATGTATAAATGGAGTTTTTAATTAAGACAATGATTTTGTAAATGATATTTAAATTAACGTAATATGGTCTGAACTTGGTTGCAGGTTTTTAAAAGGTAACATCAAGTGGCATCCTTATACTTTATATACTTACTGTATGTATACTAGGTATATGTATAGTACTTATATAGGGTATCGGGGTGTTATAGTAAAGGACATGTTTCTACCTTTCGGTGGGTGTCCCATTTAGTTTAGACATGAACGATGTAAGGACATGTTTCCATCTTCGGATGAGTGTCCATTTATTTGCTTTATTTGGACATTGCTTTGATTTTAATATAATGATGCTTTATTTCAATTGTTGCGTGTAATATGGATAATATTGTTATATTTAAGAATTTTATAATACTAAGACCTGCAAATGAGGCTGGTTCCAATGAACCGGGCGCTGTGGGGGTGCTGGGCCATTTCTCACCTTCCCCACACATATCCGACTTTCTGAACCCATTAGGGGGTTGGGGATTCCTTAGGAATCGAGTCATCCACCCCTTTCTTTTTCCCGGCCCGTCCGGGTGGCAACTCCATTTTCTCTAGACTTAGGTCCGTGTTCTCTAAGGCCCCGAGCCTAAACAATGCCGAAATCGCAAGAACCATTCCACGTGGAGTGGGGGCAAAAATCCCCGCTCACAGTGGCAACTCCACTGGGGATAAGAGAAGTTGATTTCATTGGTCTTTATATTATTCTATTCTTTCTTATAATGATATTATCCATTGCATCATATTAGATTGCATTGTGTGTGTGAGTTAGGACGCTCGTGTTACCCATGTTGTGTTATGTAAGGGATACCATACTTTCACTCAAGGCATGGAGATCGAGCATGGTATAACCACTCATAGCCTCATACCATTTGGTATATACTTGCTATGGGAACCTAAGCCTTTTAACCCAAAGACTAAAGATTATTAATTGCCCTAGTTACTTTACTTAGGTTTTTACCCCAAATTCATGTTGTTTGACTATGGTTAATTTATCTTGGCTTAAATCATGGCTTATTTGGTTTGTTCTTTTTCTAATATGACCTAAATACATTGTGAGCTCAAAATAAATTTTTCTTTAAAATCCAAAAGACCAAAGCAATTTTCAAAAATTTTCAAAATGGTCTTTGGATATAAAACTTTTCCAAAACAAGTTAAAAATTCTTTTGCTCATAACCCAAATACAACGCCCAAAATATGTTTTTTTTCTAAAATCATTTTACAATGGGCTTAGAAACAAAATTATTTTCATTCAACCTTTTCTTACAAAGAGCTTGCAAATTATTTAGGTCAATTATGAAATACTAAAAATCAATTGTGAGCCTAGTTTATACTAAGAATACTTAATCATGGGCTTGTTTTTGGCATGAATCATTAGTTACTTTTTCAAGTGAGAAATCTATTTATAATAAACCTCTTAATTTAGTTTTAATCCAATATAGCATAAAAGCTACTTTAGTTGGTTGAATGGATTAAAACCTAATTATTGGAAATTATTATGAACTGATTTCCATTTTTGAAAATATAACTATTGGTTGAAACGTCCGAGAGAATTATTTGAAAAACAAGATATCCCATGTTGGTATTTTGTTAACCTTATACCTAGGAAAAGAGACTCGCCATTCGTGTGTGGATGTTATAAAGTTGGAAGGGATATTCTACTTATCTTTGTTGATTGTTTGTGCATACATATATGCATACATTTAATAAAGGTTGAATGAAGCCAAAGGGGAAGGGGAATGCTAAAGTTCGTGAGGTGGTTTTTGATGATGACAGGGTTGTCGTTGATGATGATAACGACTGGGCTCAATACTTCCAAGATCCTCAAGGTAAAAGGAGCCAAAGGTTGTTGAGAAGATAACTATTGAGAAAATTGAAACTTTTGATGTTGAAAAGATGATTGCGGATTTGGAAAAGAAATTTGAGAAGAAATTGAAAACCGAAGAGATGTCCGAGATAGACAAACTGTTTGAGCATGATGAGGAGGTCCCTTATAAGTTCAAGATGCCCTCCTTCACTAGGTACAATGGTATTGGAAACCCCCATCTCCATGTGAAGCAGTACATCACTGCTATGCAGTCTGCCCGAGCTACTAAGGCTCAAACTTTAAGGTACTTTATGCTCTCATTGGACCATGTTGTACAAAATTGGTTCAACACCTTAGAGGAAGGTACTCAAAAAGATTGGGACATGTTGTACAAGGCTTTCATTCAGCAATATGGGTACAATGTCGGGCTGGAAGTTACCTTAAAGGAAGTTGAGTCCATTAGACAAAGGCCAAATGAGAATTTTGTGGACTATGTGAAAAGATGGAGAAATAAGGCTGCTTTGCTCAAGAAAAGGCCCGATGAATCTGATCAAATAAGGATGATTGTGAGAGGGGTGTTGCCTAGTCTTCGTGAAAGAATGTCTCATACACTCATCCGTGATTTCAAAGATCTTCTCCAAGCCGGTCTGCAAATTAAAGAATGGGAAAGGGAGAAGAATCACTTTTCGGCAAGAAGGAATGAGAAAGGGAATTACCGGTCTGTAAATCAAAGCATGCAAAAAGAAGTTGATGTTAATACAACTGGTCAAGCAAATAGAAGGTAGTTTTCAGATCTGGGGAAGCCTTTGTCTTAGGTCTTTAACAAGCTACAAAAGAAGGGACTATTACAGCCATTGGCCCCTCGACCTTTGCCTAATCCTTTTCCCTTAAAATTTGATACTAAGGCTTTTTGTCAATTTCATCAGACTCAAGGACATGAGACTGATAGATGTACCTGATTGAAGCATGAGATCCAAGATCTAATCGATAGTGGTAAGCTACCTAAGCCGAACAAGCCCAATACCAAGAACAATCCTTTGCCTAAGTTTGGAAGAGTACCTCCACCGGCAACCTTCATGGTAGGAAAAGGATTGGAAGAAGATTTTGTGTTATCATCCTTTCATGATGGAAAAATTGAAGATGTGAAAGGAAAAGAAGCTTAACTCAATAAACTTTCCTTAGATTGAATGTTGCTTTAAATTTTCCTTTCTTTAATATTTAATTGGAACAATCATGTTTTTCAAATTGAAAGTTGTTTGAATAAATTACTTCTATTAAAATTTTTGTTGGTCTTTGTTCATTTTGGTGTTCAACTAATGAGGATCTAGCTTGATAATGCCTGAATTAATATATTTATGCATCATGACTTGAATGACTTTACTAGGTGAGGGAATTGCTCCATAGCATTGAGATATGTATGGTTACTTAGAGAGGGCTCCTGCATAATTACCTTTGTCTAGGTCCTAGTCAGTCTTAGAACATTCTTTGACAAACTTTTGAGGCAAAATTGAACTCTACTTATTTAAGAGAGAAATGATCTAGGCATTGTTTGGTTAGCCAACAACTAGTATCCACCCTATTAAATATCAATCCCTAGCTGTCCCTTTGAGCCTTCATAAAATTTTAGCTTTCTCTTCATTGACTTACAAACCCCAACAACCTACCCTAAGCTGCTGTGATACTTTTGACAAGTATTATGATCGCTAAGATGAAGAGGCAAGAAGATCAAAGAAAGAAATTAATATTCAAGACCATGAAGACAGTTGAAGTTCTCAAGACCATAAGGGTAGTTGAAGTTTAACTGAATTAGACCAAATATCACAAATCAAGTCAAGACTGAAGCAGATTAATACCACTCCACTCATCCATTATTAGAAATACAAGTTGGTACAAATAAGACAACTTAAACAAGACAACTCTATTAGAGCTAGAACCCAAAAAAATAAAAAAAAAGAAAAAAAAGAAAGAAAGAAAAAGAAAAGAAAAAAGGACAAAAGAAAAAAAGAAGGAAAAAAAAAGAAAGATAAAACCTAAAAAGGCGGTTCAGAAAGCCAACTGAGTTCTCTTTTACCTAAAGCAGCAAAAGACTTCCATTTGGTTTATAAGGATAGTTTGACTTGAATTGGTCCAACCCAACCAAAGATTCGATTAAAATCAAAGAAAAGGGAAAAAAGACCATCCAGTTCTTAAAAGTTGTGTACTTGACAATCCTACAAGAAAGAAGGACAAAATGATAAAATACTCAAAGAAAGGAAGAGCAAGAAAAATAAAAAAGAAAGAAAAGGGAGAAGAAGAAAAGAAACGAATTTGGGTACCAAACTTTATGCAAGGGCAAAGATTGTCCCAATCAAGATCCAGATTAATGCCAAGAAGATAGAAGGAATTTGGAGTCTAACAAGATTTCTCCCAATTGTCTAAAGTTCCAATAAGAAATTTGTAGTGTGAAGGTTTGCCCATTGTGTCACATCAGCTCCTATCTCAAAATGGCCTTCATTTAAACCCATATCCCTTATAGACCCCATTTTAAGCCTATCAAAGACCTATTGATCTCTCTTGGTAGTTAGTGTCTATTAGTGGAGATAGTTTGAATAAGCATGCATATGAGATAGACAGTATTTAAACTCAATTGAGACCTTTGACCAAGTAATGTGTATGTGCCTATTTGAAGTGCAACAGTTCTTGCTTAAATAGAAATAATTCCCAAGTTTAGTATGGTAACTAGGGTTGTCATGTTATAGATATGTTAATTTGAAAAATCAAGTCCTGAGGTACATTGACATTGATTTGGCAAAGCCAACATTTGATTTCAAAATCAAAATTCAAAATTGTAAAAAAAAAATTTTTTGTCATACAAAGCCTTCAAGTTAAGAGAAGTTTCTTAAATAGTCAAACCTCAAAGGACACATTGGGGAAAGGAAATGATTATTGACAAGGTCATGACAAAGCTACCAACTAACATGTTGAATCATAATTTAAAATGGATGTATCTCTATTATTTAGGGCCTCCATTATTCATATTTTCAACATCTTAAAGATAAAAGACATAAATATGGAGCATTGTGTCATTCCAATGCAAGACGTGAATGAGCATCTGAAAGGAACCAATGAGAACACTTATGCTAATCACCTCGGTCTATGAGTCGATGGAACGATTGTAAGTATTATTCATGCATATCATGCATACATGAGCATATCACATCACTCTTTCTTGTCTTGTATTATCAAAATGAACAGCAAATACCTTGTGAAGTAAAAAATCAAAAGAAGATATCAAATCAGGGGGGCATGAAAAGCCCATTGCTTGAGAAGGTTCCAGTAATTTTGTGAAGAAAAGAAATGCATGATTTTGCGAAGAACTAAACAACAAAAACATCAATCAGAGACTGCATAGAAAAATCATGGTTTTGAGCCTACACAAGGGCAAAGTTCTTCCTTTTTAATTTTTGAGTTTATGCATGAACAAAATATTTTGAGACTCACTTCTAATATTTTACCATGCAGGGGGGCAAGGAGAGGATATGAAGAATAGCTAAAAAGGGCTGAATATTTTTTTGAAAAAGTGCAAAGGAAGAACAAAAAAGAATGAAAAAAAGAAGAAAATTAGAATTCTCAAAAGAACGAAAATACAAAAGACAAAAGATCAGTTCAGCTAAAAGAACTGAAGCCAGGGTAAAGACTCGACCTCCAATGGATAAAGATCCATGTTTCAAGGGTAAAGACCCGACCTCCAATGGATAAAGATCCATGTTTCAAGGATAAAGACTCGACCACCAATGGATAAAGATCTATGTTTCAAGGGTAAAGACCCAATTTTCAATGGATAAAAATCCATGTTTCAAGAGTAAAGACCCGACCTCCAGTGGATAAAGATCCATGTTTCAAGGGTGAAGACACGAAGTCCAAAGGATGAAGATCCATTTTAAAGGGTGAAGACCCGATTTTCAAGGATGAAGATCCATTTTCAAAGGTGAAGACCTGATTCCAAGGATGAAGATCCAATTTAAAGGATGAAGATCCAATTTCAAGGGTAAAGACCCGACGTCCAAAGGATGAAGATCCATTTTCAAGGGTGAAGACCCGATCTCAAAGGATTAAGATCAATTTTCATGGATAAAGACCCGATGTCCAAAGGATGAAGATCCATTTTCAAGGATGAAGACCCAATCTCAAAGGATGAAGACCTAATCTCCAAGGATGAAGATCCATTTACAAGGGTGAAGACCCGATCTCCAAGGATTGAGATCCATTTTACAAGGGTGAAGACCCAATCTCCAAGGATGAAGATGCGTTTTCAAAGGTAAAGATTCGATGCTAAGAATGAAGATCCAAGGTCCAACGATGATGATCCATTTTGAGGATGAAGAACCATAATGCGCTAAAGAATTGAATAGCCGGAGCAGTCAGACTTCTTGATAAGTGCACAATTGATGATATTTTGCCCCTATTTGTTAATATGATTATTATCCAATTGAGTTTAATTTGTTTGCTCAAGTTCTTTTTAGGGTTAATTTTAGGAATTATCTGTATTTCAAGGCTTATGGTCATTTTGGAGGAATCACAGATGAAAGTAGAGGAAATGAGCAAAATCCTTCAAGTGACATGTCCATGGACATGGGCATGTCAATGGACGTGCCCTTGATACTACCATACAGAAGTATTGACACGCCCAGTGACATGGGCGTGTCACCGAGTGTGCCTATTACAATGATTCACAGTGGCTGTGACACGCCCAGTGGCATGGGCGTGTCACTAGACATGCCTTATATTCAAAATCCCAATGGCATTGACACACCCAGTGACATAGGCGTGTCATTGGGCGTGTCAGGCGAAAATATCTGCACTATAAAAGTTGAGCTGAAGCACGAATTAGGCATCCCAATTTTCATATTTTATAACCTAGAGCCAACCTCTAGAGTGAAAAAAGAGAGTTTTGGAGCTGAGATTGAAGGTGAAGACATATCCTAAACAAGATCTAAACCAAGATTCAAGGATTCAAGTGAAGAAATACAAATTATTCGCCATGAATTGTTTGGATTCTTTTTCTTATTTCTCTTGTTCTAGTTTTCTGGTTTTGAACATGAACTAACTCATTCTCAATCTAGATATTGATGAACCCTAGCTTTATTGTATGGATTGAATAATTTATTTAATTAAATCATTTGATTGAGTTGTTTTATTCTTATGATGCTTAATAATTTATTTCCAATTGATAATAGCATGCTTATTGATTGAATGCAATTTTCATATTATTGACTTGAGAAAGCTTAATATGAATTAAATACTCATAAGGATTGAGGATTGATTGGAGTGCTAGAGATAGACTTACAAGTTCCTCTGGTTTATGATTCCTTATTCTTAATGCAAGATTTACTTAATTATGTTTGAAAAGAGATTCCAGCATTCTACTTAGTGATTAGGGGTTAATTCACTTGAGAAAGATTTTAGTCTAATTTAGAGGAATGCCAATTCAACTCTATTATTTGGTTTAATTGAATTGATTTTCATAAATATATTTATGGCTTGGGGGATTCAATATCTGGGTAGTATTTTCATCATCAATCCTTTTTGCACAACACTCAACCTCTCTCTATTTTCAGTTATTAAGTTAATTATCTTTAATTACAAAACTTCATAAAACCATTGATTTGCTAAATAACAGTTAAAATTTGCACTAGTACTTGGCCTTGTCCCCCGTGGAACGATAACTCACTCACTACTTTATTACTTGAGCGACCCGTGCACTTATGGTATTGCAATATTATAAGTTTCGTACCATCAAGTTTTTGGCGCCGCTGCTGGGGACAATGGTTTTCAATATTAGTAATATAATTAAGACTGTTGTTTTGGTTTTTATTTTATTTTTTTAACATAAGTTCTTCCTTTTTGACTGTCATTCTAGGTACTTCTTCCTGTTTATGACCCGAGCTAGCTCTTCCCAGCTCTTTGAATTAGATCAAGAGTTAGAGAGAACATTGAGGAGAAAGCGAAATGAAGAAGAGGAAACAGTTATGGCAGAGATAGAATCGAACTTTGAAGACCTCATCTTAGAAGAAAAAATGGCAGAAAATGAGCCAAGGACCATGCAAGAGTTTGCTAGGCCTACTCTTAATGGGGCTGAATCAAGTATACAAAGACTGGTGGTTGCTGCAAGTAAATTTGAGATAAAGACAAATGTCATTCAAATGGTATAACAGACTTGTCAGTTTGATGGGTTCCCAGACGAAGATCCTAATGCACACATCGAGACTTTTCTAGAAATATGTGACACATTCAAGATATAGAATGTCTCTGAAGATGCAATTAGGCTGAGGTTGTTCCCATTCATGCTCAGAGACTGACCAAAGAAGTGGCTAAAGTCTTTCCCTCCAAACACTTTCACTACATGGGGCCAACTAGCAGAAAAATTCTTAGAGAAGTATTTTCCACCGTCCAAGACTGCCAAGTTGAGGAATGATATTTCCTCTTTTCTCCAGCTAGATGGTGAAACCCTATATGATGCTTGGGAAAGATTCAAGGATTTATTAAGAAGATGTTCTCATCATGGGCTTTCGCTATGGCTTCAAATCCAAACTTTCTACAATGGATTGAATTATGCAAGTAAGCAGTCCATTAATGCAGCCGGCGGAGGTACCATAAATAATAAAATACCTAAAGAAGCAAGGGATTTTATTGAAGACATGGTCCTTACAAATTATCAGTGGCAAACCCCATGGGAACGAGGGAAGTTAAGGGTTGCTGGTTCACATCAATTGGATCCCGTAGTTGGTTTGACAGCACAGTTGCAAGTAATGAACAAAAAGATTGATTCTTTAGCTTCTTCTTCTTTGGGGAAAGTGATGCAGGTGATGTCCTATGAATGGTGTGGGGGTGGACATCAAACTCAAGATTGCCAAAGTGGCAACATGTTTGCTAGGCAAGAGCAAGTAGATTATGTTGGAAATATGCCAAGGCAACATCAGAATAACCCCTACAGCAACATGTACAATCTGGGGTGGGGAAATCATCCTAATTTCTCATGGAATAACCAAAATAATCCAAGACCTCCCCCTAGATTTCAGCAGCCCCAACATCAACAAGTTGCCCCTCCAAGAAAGAGTAATTTGGAGGACATGATGGAGAAATTTATAGCAGCTTCTAAAACCAAGTTCCAATCAACTGAAACCACCATTAGAAATCAACAAGCCTCTATTCATAATTTGGAGAATCAGGTGGGGCAAATTGCTAAGCTGCTCAGTGAGAGACCACAAGGGAGTTTACCTAGCAACACTGAGGCAAATCCTAAAGAGCAGCTTAAGGCAATTACACTAAGGAGTGGAAAAGAGATTAAGGGTAATGGGGATGAGAAAAGAGATGAAGTGGAAGAGAAAGGGGTTGAAGTACAAGAAAAAGAAAAAAAAGATGATCCTCTTGTCACTTTGGGAAAGAAAGCTGCAATAGAAAGTGAGAAAGAGAACTAGCCACAAGAAAGCAGCCCCTTAATGAAGGAATACCGACCTAGAGTACCATATCCGGCAAGGTTAAATAAGGACAAGATTGATGCTCAGTTCGGTAAGTTTCTTGAACTTTTAAACAATTGCACATTAATATCCCATTTGCTGAAGCTTTGTCACAGATGCCTAAATATGCTAAATTTTTGAAAGATATCCTTTCTAATAAAAGGAAACTTGAGGAAGTGTCTTTAGTGCAATTGTCTTAAAAGAGTTTGGCAATTTTGCAAAGGAGGTTACCTAAGAAGTTAAAAGATCCAGGTAGTTTTACCATTCCATGTTTGATAGGTAACTTTGAGGTTAAAAGTGCATTAGCTGATTTGGGGGATAGCATAAGTGTTATGCCCTGTTTAAAGATTTAGGCATTGGTAAACCTAAACCAACACTTATGACAATCCAACTTGCTGATAAGTCAATAGTCCACCCTCGTGGCATTATAGAAGATGTGTTGGTAAAAGTCGGGGATTTTATTTTCCCCAATGATTTTGTTGCCATCGATATCGATGAGAATGCAGATGTTTCACTTATTCTTTGTTGGTCATTTTTAAATACAGATCGTGCCCTTATCGATGTTCATGATGACATATTAACTTTGAGAGTGGGTGGTGAAAAAATTATTTTTAGAATACATGATGCTATGAAACATTCACTTTCACTTGATGAGGCAGAATCATGCAATGATATTATTGAGCATGAAACCATCAATTATGTTACTAACATTATTTCCAAGGATCCCCTTGAGTTGTGTTTATTGCAAGAAAATGTTGAGGATCGGGAAGCAATGGAGAAGCTTGCTTTTCTTGAAGCAAGCAAATCATTCAAATGTCGGGCATATGAAACTATTGAGATGCCAAAGGAAGAAAAGCCAAAACCATTGGTGATTGATCCACCCAACTTGGAACTTAAGCCCCTTCCAGATCACCTTGAGTAAGGATTTCTGAAGGAGAAACACAAATTGCCAATAATTCTGAGTTCCCACCTATCTTCTGAGCAGAAGGTAAAGCTCATCCAATTGTTGCAGAAAAGTGATAGCTTGGAAGATAGTAGACATAAAGGGTATAAGTCCATCCTATTGGACTCACAAGTTACTGATGGAGGACGAATTCAAGCCAGTAGTGCAACCCCAATGGAGACTAAACCCAAAGATGAAAGATGTAAGGAAAGCTGAAGTGATAAAACTACTTGATGCAGAGATTATATATCCGATCTCGGATAACTCTTGGGTGAGCCCAGTCCAGGTAGTACCAAAGAAAGGAGGATTGATGGTGGTCCTTAATGAAAATGATGAGTTGATTCCAACAAGAACAGTTACCAGTTGGAGGGTTTGCATCAACTATCGAAAATTGAATGATGCAACTAGGAAGGACCATTTTCCTTTGCCTTTCATTGATCAGATGTTGGAAAGGATATCCGGGCATGAGTATTACTGTTTTTTAATGGTCTTTCAGGCTATTTCCAAATTCCTATCACCCCGGAGGACCAAGAAAATACTACATTCACCTGCCATATGGGACATTCGCATATCTAAGAATGCCATTTGGGTTATGCAATGCACCTGCAACTTTTCAGAGGTGCATGGTGGCAATCTTTGATGAACTTGTTGAGGATATTATGGAGGTGTTTATGGATGATTTCTCGGTCTATGGCAGCTCATTTAAAAGATGTTTGGAAAATCTTGAAAGAGTCTTGATTAGATGTGAGGAAACCAATCTAGTGCTTAATTGGGAAAAGTGTCATTTCGTGGTTCAAGAGAGAATCGTGTTGGGACATAAAATTTCAAGCAAAGGTACTGAGGTAGATTGGGCTAAGGTAGACACCATTGAGAAGCTACCACCACCCACATCTGTAAAGGCCATCATATGTTTTCTAGGACATACGGGCTTTTATCGGAGGTTTATACAAGATTTTTCTAAAATAGCCCGCCCACTAACAAGACTTCTTGAGAAGGATTTGGATTTTGTTTTTGATGAGGAACGTGTTAGAGCATTCATAACTCTTAACCAGAAATTGACCCATGCTCCAATCATGGTAGCTCCCAATTGGAATCTACCATTTGAACTAATTTGTGATGCGAGTGATTTTGTAGTGGGATCAGTCTTGGGTCAATGCAAGGAAAAATACTTCTAGCTTATCTACTATGAAAGCAAGACTTTGAACACAGCTCAAGCTAATTACACAACTACAGAGAAAGAGCTGTTAGCTGTAGTTTTAACAAGTTTAGATCATATCTAATATTGTCAAAAGTGATTGTTTATACAGACCATTCAACTTTAAGGTATTTATTTGCGAAAATTGATGCAAAGCCTAGGCTAATCCGTTGGGCCTTGTTATTGCAAGAATTTGACTTGACGATTCAAGATAAGAAGGGAGTTGAAAATCTGGCAGCAGATCACCTTTCTGGCTTGGAGAATCCAACCTTGGAGAGGTTTGAAGAAGGGTACATTGATGATCACTTCCCCAATGAGTAGCTGCACGCCATGGTAAGTGAGGTAACTAATTTTAATTTTGAAACACCTTGGTTTGCAGATTTTGCTAACTATTTAGCTGTTAGGGGACTTCCTAAGGACTTAACTTATCAAGAAAAGAAGAAATTCTTTTCTGATTAAAAATATTATTTTTGGCAGGATCCCTTTTTGCTTAGATTATGTAAGGATCACATGATCCGACAGTGTATGGCATGGCCCAAAACAATGAACATTCTTAGTTAATGCCATGCTAGACTAGTTGGTGGTCATATGGGAGCCAATAGGACTGCTTAAAAGGTACTAGAATCAGGATTTTATTGGCCCACTTTGTTTAGGGATAGCTACAAATTTGTGAACCATTGTGATCGTTGCCAAATGACTGGAAACATTTCATCTCGTGATGAGATGCCCCAAAATGGAATTTTAGTGTGTGAAGTCTTTGATGTTTGGGGGATTGATTTTATGGGACCGTTTCCAAATTCCTTTGGTAACAAATATATTCTTGTAGCTATAGATTATGTCTCTAAATGGCCTAAAGCCCAAGCCTTGGCAACCAATGATGCCAGGGTTGTGATGAAGTTTTTGAAGAAGTTGTTCTCTCGATTTGGTACACCGAAAGCAATCATAAGTGATAGGGGTACTCACTTTTGTAACGTTCAGCTTGAGAAAGTTTTCAAAAGATTAGGAGTTACACATAGGTTTGCTACTCCTTACCATCCCCAAACTAGTGGCCAAGTTGAGAACACGAACAGGGAGATAAAAAGAATACTAGAAAAAACTGTAGAGCGATCCCAAAAGGATTGGTCCTAGAAATTAGACAATGCTCTATGGGCTTTTAGGACTGCATTTAAAACTCCTTTTGGCACTACGCTGTTTAGGCTGGTATATGGAAAAGCTTGTCATTTACCTGTAGAAATTGAACATAATGCATATTGGGCTATAAAAAAGATTAACCTTGATCTAGCTCGTGCAGGTGAAAGGCGAAAATTGCAGGTAAATGAGTTAGATGAGTGGAGATTGCAAGCTTATGACAATGCAAGAATGTATAAGGAGCGTACTAAGAGATGGCATGATGCTCACATTAAAGAACAGAAAGAGTTTCAAGTGGGAGATCAGGTATTATTATACAATTCGAGGCTTTGACTCTTTCCAGGTAAGTTAAAATCTCACTGGTCTGGTCCTTTTACAATTAAGGAAGTTTTCCCCTATGGTGTGGTTGAAATAACTCATCCGGAACAAGGAGATTTTAAAGTAAATGGGCACAGGCCCAAATTATACTTTGGGGGGGGGGGGAATACATGACTTGAAGGAGGTTTTACACCTATAAGACTAGGGAAATTTGCCCTTACCATCCAACTAATACGACGTTAAAGAAGTGATGGGTGGGAGACAACCCACCATTTTATTCGTTCTTTAATTTTTATATCTTTAATTTCTGTGTTTTTGGTTTGTGTCGTCATTTTGTTTTAGTTTTATCCTTCTATCATTGGTTGGTGGTTTGTTTGCCTTGCATTCATTTGAATTTGTAGAGGAAATTTGATTTTGAGGGCTAAATTGAACATATATTAAGACACACCCATGTCATTATTTTTAAGAGGCAGTAGCTATGACACGCCTAGTGTCACGCCCGTGTCACTAAGCATGTCATTTTGTATGAGAAGCAGTAGCTATGGCATGCCCAGGGACACCCCCGTGTCAATGGTCATGCCTCAAAAAAAAAAGAGCCAGCAAGCCCAAAGAACACGCCCAGGCCAGTGGGCATGTCGTTTCCGTTGTTGTCACAGTACATGTGACACGCCCATGGACATGCCCATGTCAGTAGGCATGTCTTTTATTGATTCATATAGTCCCTGTGACATGCCCATGGATAGGGTTGCGTCCATGGGCATGTCATATACACTATCTCGCATTACATAGGGCACCGACGTCTTTATATAAAGACCCGAGCCATTTTAAAGGCAAAATTAGTTTTCTTTCTCCCTTTTCTCCCTTCTCTCTCAAATTTCTTGCACTCCAACCGGCGTATTCACACACCCAATCACTTTAGGAGAGATTCTCACTCACGTTTTACATTTTTTGTGTGGATTCGCTCGATTTCCATTTGGTTCCACACGATTTTTGCAATTTTCAAGTATGAACTCTCATTTTTACAATTTTTGTTGGATTTCTTTAGTTTTCTTTCAATTTTTCTCATGGATTTCTTGTGTTATTTTTTATTTTCCTTAGAATTACAAGATTTATGCCGCATTTGCTTTAATTTTCTTCTTTTTGATTTATCGTTATTTTTGCGGCGATTGATTAATTTTGCTTTTGTTTTGATTTAAAATCCATTTTGATTCGGCATTTGATTTATTTTGATTTAGTTTGTGTTTGAATTATAAATTGCTTGATTTGCTTGGGTTATGGTTAATTAGTATTGTTGGAATTGCCGTTGTTCGAATTGGTTCGTCACTTTTGTTGGTTTAGTGTGTGTTGATATAGGTTGATTAAACTTGTTTTAAATTGGCTGTTGGCATTAATTTTGTTGGGATATACATTATGCTTCATCGTTATAATGTCGGTATTTCAGTAACTTTGTGCCGGTATTTTGTTGGTGCTTTGTATCGTGCTATATTTTTGTTGTTATTGAGGAATTCTTATTTGTTTTGCAGACAATAGGCCCTCACATATAATCATCCTCCCAGCTACCAGCCAAACGTGCATGAGGGTAAGGCAATTCAAGCCAACCCGCTACACGACCAACTTCTAAGTTCATGGAAAACCACAAATGCCTTAGATTCTCAAATGCCGACGAAAGAAGGCAATTTGAACTTTTTGGCAACAAGGATTGGTCCCCACCTCGTGTTTTGGATTGGGACGCTATGGAAATGGCCAATATTGCAGCAGATATTCAGGAACTGATCAACCAACCAAGATAGGACCAATTATTCTCCATCAATGAGCCTTCCTACAGAGAGCTGACATTGGAATTCTACTTCACCTTTCAGTTCCAAAAGACCAAGGTTTCAATTACTGAGCCAACAATTAAATTCAGACAGGGAGGGCAGAGATTCCATATGAGCATTAATGACCTTGGGGTGCATCTCGGGTTATACACTGAAGAGGAGGTACAGACTTTCCACTATCTGAATTCTGAGGTGGATTTTTTCGAGTATGAGGTTGTTCCTCCTCGGGTTTGGAGGGCCTTTGCATCCATTGCAGATAAATATTAGCCCAAGGTATCTAAGGCATCCAACTTTGAGTCCTTCCCCTACCAAGTGGTGCACAACCTGTTAGCTCACACTTTTACAGCTCGACTGAGCAGCACAAGGGTGGTGAGCCTGAGAGATTTATTTTTCTTGCACTGCATGGTACAAAAGACCCAATACAATGCCGCACATGCCAACACACACTTCTTTTACCAGCAGCCTAAAAAGGGAGCATCAAGTACTTTGCATGGTGGCATGTATGTCCCACAACTCGCTCATCGCTTGGGTGTGTTAGATGGTTGCCTACCTATGACAGTGGATGGTTTGCCCAAACTATTTGGTATGAACATATTGAAGAGACTGAATCGGGAGAAGGTAGCTAGGCTGTAGGCACCTCCTATGGATTCAGATATACCAGAGGCAGCCCCTTCTGCTCCTCCTTCGGATATACCACCACCTCCACCGACAGAATTTTCAGGCTCGTCCACTGTCGCTGGGCCTTGAACCACTGCCGCTGGGCCTTCTTCCACTGCTGCACCTTCTTCTTCTGCTGGACCATCTTTTGTCCAGACCCCCTACATTATGAGACTAGCGCCAACCAGTTAATGTTGAGTGGGATGATGATAGGAAGCCCACAGATTTAGAGCGTCAGATTTGTAGGATCGAAGGTAAGATAGGGAATATCGAGATGAATTAGAATAAGATCTTAACTCAGCAGGACCAGATGCAGCAGTTCATGCTTGAACAGACTACTTCTTTCCAAGCCCAGCTGGATCACGAGATCTTGAGAAGGCAATGGCTGGAACAATCCATGTTAAAGTTCTGGAGGTATCAAGGGTTTAACCCTTTGTAACCATCACCTCCACCATACCAGCCACCTACACCTACACCTTCACCTGCACCTCTAGTTGATGTATCCGATGATGAGACTAGCGATGACGATTCCAGCGATGCACCAATTTTTGACTAGCCCACATTTCATTTCATTTTCATGACTTGTTTACTGTTCTTTTTCTGTTTTCATTTTTATTCCTTTTGGACAATTGCATTTTTCTTTAAGAACTATTTTATCTGTTTGTTTATTTCATTTACTTATGTGTTAACTTTGGTTTTGTATTTTAGTTTTTTTTTTGAAGCAAATTTGTCTTCACCATACTCTTGGAATTGTACTCATATTTGTCCAATCATGGACATGGAAGGGTAGTTTTCTCTCTCTTCGTTATTTCTTGTATTGCACACACATTGAGGACAATGTGCATCTTAAGTGTGGGGGAGAGGTATACTTTCTTGAATGAGTTACTATTATTTCATTCTTTCCATTTGATTCATTTGTCTCAATTAAGTTCTGCAAATTGTTTTTGGATTCAAGTAAGCTAGATTGTTGTAATAGTGTGAATTGAAATGGTTCCCCTTTATATGTTAAGTTAATTTGTGATTTTCTAAATGATAATTTCTTGTTGAGGTTAACTTGGTTTTCTTGATCAATTGCTGAGGATCAACTGCAATAGTTATAATTAAGTAGTGGATTGATGGAAATTGGACACATCTGAAGTTTAAAACCTTAGTTAGATTTTTGAGCATGTTATAATTCCTTACATTCTTGAGTCGGACTTAGTATTAACCTTAAGTTTTTGACCCTTGAACAGTTAAAATAATAATAATAATAATAATAATAATAATAATATAAATAAATAAATAATTCTAATAAAAGGAGCTTTGAAAATTTATCCCTGTTCCGCTGATTTTTACTCTTGAATTAAGACAAATGAGTTGGAATCATGAATAGTGCTAGTAGCCATTTTAACGGTGATTCTGGCTGAGTAACCGGGGATCGGCATCACAAATGTTTACCTTCGCGTCAAAAGGTTAGTATCAGTTCAAACAAGTCAGGCTCCTTAAAATGTGTATATATATATGTGTGTATATTTAGTTAATATATATATAAAGGGTTAAAGAACTTTAGTGAAAATTTACTTTTTTCATACTTTGTTCATGACTTTTGGATTTTCTGGAATTTTATGCTCAAACTTTTAACTCTGGATTTTTAAGTTTTAGGTATGTGAAACTTTTGTTTTGAAACTTCTTGATTCAGCTGTTATGATTGTGAATTAATTTTTGATTGAGAACGTCGGGTTTTTTTATTCGAGTATTGTCAAACTTTTCTTTTCTTTTTGAATATATAGGGGTCTGTCATTTCTGATTATTATAGTGATTTAGTTTGCTTGAGGACAAGCAAAAACTCAAGTGTGGGGGAATTTGATAAGTGCACAATTGATGATATTTTTCCCCTATTTCTTAATATTATTATTATCCAATTGAGTTTAATTTTTTGTTAAATTGCTTTTTAGGGTTAATTTTAGGAATTCTCTATATTTTGAGGCTTATGGTCATTTCGGAGGAATCACGGATGAAAGTAGAGGAAAAGAGCAAAATTCTTCAAGTGACAAGCCATGGACATGGGCATGTCAATGGACGTGCCCTTGATACTGCCATACAGAAGTATTGACATGCCCAATGATGTGGACATGTCACCGAGTGTGCCTATTGCAATGATTCACAGTGGCTGTGACACGTCCAGTGACATGGGCATGTCACTGGATGTGCCTTATATTCAAAAGCTTAGTGGCAATGACACGCCCAGTGACATGGACGTGTCACAGGGCGTGTCAGGCGAAAATATCTGGACTATAAAAGCTTACCTGAAGCACGAATTATGCATCCTAATTTTCATATTTATAACCTAGTGCCAACTTCTAGAGTGAAAAAAGAGAGTTTTGGAGCTGAGATTGAAGGTGAAGACATATCCTAAACAAGATCTAAACCAAGATTCAAGGATTTAAGTGAAGAAATACAAATTATTCGCCATGAATTGTTTGGATTCTTTTTCTTATTTCTCTTATTCTGGTTTTCTAATTTTGCACATGAACTAACTCATTCTCTATCTAGATATTGATGAACCCCAGCTTTATTGTATGGATTTGATAATTTATTTAATTAAATCATTTGATTGAGTTGTTTTATTGTTATGATGCTTAATAATTTATTTCCAATTGATAATAGCATGCTTATTGATTGGATGCAATTTTCACATTATTGACTTGAGAAAGCTTAATATGAATTGAATACTCATAAGCATTGAGGATTGATTGGAGTGCTAGAGATAGACTTACAAGATCGTTTGGTTTATGATTCCTTATTCTTAATGCAAGATTTACTTAATTATGTTTGAAAAGAGATTCCAGAATTCTACTTAGTGATTAGGGGTTAATTCACTTGAGAAAGGTTTTAGTCTAATTTAGAGGAATGCCAATTCAACTCTATCATTTGGTTTAATTTAATTGATTTTCATAAAAATATTTATGGCTTGAGGGATTCAATATCTGGGTAGTATTTTCATCATCAATCCTTTTTGCACAACACTCAACCTCTCTCTATTTTCAGTTATTAAGTTAATTATCTTTAATTACAAAACTTCACAAAACCATTGATTTGCTAAACAACAGTTAAAATTTGCACTAGTATTTGGCCTTGTCCCCCGTGGAATGATAACTCACTCATACTTTATTACTTGAGCGACCCGTGCACTTGCGACATTGCAATAGCATAAGCTTCGCACCATCACTTCTCAAATGATAAAAGGTCAGTCAAACTCAGTCTTGGGTCCAAGCACCCAAATTCAATTTAGTCTCAGGTGCAAGTACCCAATCTCATATCCAAGTACCCAAATCAATTCAATCTCGGGTCCAAGTACCCATATTAAATTCAATCTCGTGTCCGAATACCCAAATAAAGTTCAATCTCGAGTCCAAGTACCCAAATCAAATTCAATTTGGGTCCAAGTACCCAATCCCGGGTCCAAGTACCCAAATCAAATTTAGTCTCAGGTCCAAGTATCCAATCTTGGGTCCAAGTACCCAATCTCGAGTCCAAGTACCCAAATCAAATTCAATCGCGGGTCCAAGTACCCAATCTCGGGTCTAAGTACCCAAATCAAGTTCAGTCTCAGGTCCAGTACCCAAAACCTCAATCATCTCAGAAAAATTAAGTCTTATTGCCTTTTACTCTCTTTTGTTGAAGTCTCAAATCATTCAAGCAAGGGGCAAACTGTAGACCCTTAATTTTTAACCCAGTCTGGTCCGATATTTGTTATATAGTCCAAAATAATTTTTGTGGTATTTTAATTAAATAATATTTATTTTAATATTTAATATTTATAATTTTTAATAAAAATAAAATGATGAAGTTAATAAAGAAAACAATAATAAATAAATAAATAAATAAATAAAAATAAAAATAAAATCGGCGACGAAAAAATTAGCGATGAATTTTTCGACGTCGAAAGTGGAATTGGCCAAGGCCAATTCACCCGCAGGAATTTCTTGCGGCGAATTGGCCCCAAGAATTTCATGCCGTGAATTGGCTGGCCGCCCAGCCAATTTTGCCAGCGCTCGTAAAATTTTTTGTAGCTCGCAGTTTCGCCACAATTTTTTTAGCCAGTGAAATTTTCCAACGCAATTTTTTCCGAAACCAAATTCTATTTGATTTTAGTTTCTTTTCCAAATTAATTTTAGTTTCCTTAAACAATTAGAAGTAGGCTTATAATTTTTCCTATAAATAACACTTTAAAACTCAGAATTAAGGGACTTGGGACTTTTGGGCGGAAAAAAATTAGTTTGGTCGAAAATTGGACTTTTGAACATGGATTGGATCGGAGTAAAGAAAAGGCAGAAAACCCTAGCAAGAACATTATCAACAAGCTAGCAATCAACAATTCATCAAAGGCAGAAACCTTACCTTTGTCTTTGTTCATCCAGAAAGCAATTTTTTGGTGGAACCAACGAACGGAGATTTGAATCTCTATTTTCTTTATTTATTTCTTTATTGAAGCTTCATATTCAAATTGAATTAATTGTTTCCTCATACAAATTGATCAAAACCTTAAAACCCTAAATTGCTTCTTCTATTTCCAAAACCTTAAAAAAACCCTAAAATGTTTCTTTTAAACCCCAAAATTTTTTCTCTTCTTTTTCAAAACCTTGAAACCCTAAAATTGTTTCTCTTCTATTTCCAAAAGCTTTAAAACCATAAATTGTTTTCCTTGAACTATTTACATCTAAACCATAACTTTTTGTCCAAAATTTCCAAATGCTTTCTTAAATCTTCAAACCCTAGTTCTTTTTACGTTTTCTAAAATCATAATTATTTTATAAAACTATAAACTGTTTTCTTAAATCCTAAAACCAAATTTATTTTCTAAAATACCAAAAACCTTAATTTTCCCAAAACTAAAACAGTAAGCCGAAATTTTCCTAAACCCTAATTCAGTGAACTTAAAACCTCAAACTAATTAATCTAAACCCTAAAGCCATAATCTAATAAAAATAAAATCATAATCCAGTAACCATGAATTATAAACTCTAATGTCTTAAGATTTCAAAACCTTAATTTCATAATGTTACCCCTAAACCCTAATTTGATTAACTAAAAAACCTTACTACTTTCTTAAATTCATAAAACCCTAATCCATTTCAATTTTCTTAAACCTTTTACAGTAGACTAAACAAATAACAATAATAATACTAAAATCCCAAAACCCTAAATGTTAATTAAAGAACTTTAAATAGAGACAATAAACCCTAATTTGTATCTTTACTTGCATTATTTAGTTTTAGATTTGATTATGTAGTTTACTATATGCTTTGATGGTTGATTTATTTAATTTCAATGCTTGAGTTATTTAATTTATCATGGATAGATATTTTCTTTATTATTATGATTATTATTTGTTTTAGTATTAAAATTGTAAGATGAATGTTTCCACTTTGTGGGTACCTCATTAGTTAAATATAATATAATTTAAATTGCTTTTATGTTTTGGACCAATGTAAAGGACATATTTCTACCTTTCGGTGGGTGTCCTATTTAGTTTAGACATGAATAATGTAAGGACATGTTTCCATCTTCCGATAGGTGTCCATTTATTTGCTTTGTTTGGACATTGCTTTGATTTTAATATAATGATGCTTTATTTCAATTTTTGTGTGTAATATGGATAATATTATTATATTTAAGAATTTTATAATATTAAGACCTACAAAGGAGAACGGTTACAATGAACTGGGCATTGTAGGGGTGCTAGGCCATTTCTCACCTTCCCCACACGTACCCAACTTTCTGAACCCATTAGGGGGTTGGGGATTCCTTAGGAATCGAGTCATCCACCCCTTTGTTTTTCCCGGCCCATCCGGATGGTGACTCCATTTTTCTCTGGACTTAGATCCATGTTCTCTAAGGCCCCGAGCCTAAATAGTGCCAAAGTCGCAAGAACCATTCCACCACGAGTGCGGGCGAAAATCCCCGCTCACTGGAATTGCCAGTGGAGTAGCCGCTGTGAGCGGGGATTTTTGCCCCCACTACCGGTGGAATGGTTCTTGCGACTTCTGCACTGTTTAGGCTCGGGGCCTTAGAGAACACGGACCTAAGCCCAGAGAAAAATTGAGTCACCACCCGGACGGGCCGGGAAAAAGAAAGTGGTGGATGACTCGATTCCTAAGGAATCCCCAACCCCCTAATGGGTTCGGAAAGTTAGGTACATGTGGGGAAGGTGAGAAATGGCCTAGCACCCCCACAACGCCCAGTTTATTGGAACCGGCCTCCTTTGCAGGTCTTAATATTATAAATTCTTAAATATAACAATATTATCCATATTACACGTAATAATTGAAATAAAGCATCGTTATATTAAAATCAAAGCAATGTCCAAACAAAGCAAATAAATAGACACCCATCCGAAGATGGAAACATGTCCTTACATCATCCATGTCTAGAGTTTTACGCTCAATAACCAGGATTTTGAGAAATATTTTAAAGCAATAGCATAGCTACTGGATGTTTAAAAGATTTATGGTTTTGGATGTTTTATGATAATAATGTTTCTGCGATTTAAAAAAAAAGGCAGGTTTAGTTAGGGTTTTAAGCAAACTTCATCAATTAGGATTTTATAGTTTGGAACCTTGATTTTGTTTTGTCGTGATCAAAGGTAAGTATGGTTTTAGTATTGAATATAATAGCTACTTAAGTATTTTTGGGTAGAACAAATATAGAAAGTCTTTAATGGAGTTATTTGAAAGATTAAAATATCCCAGTGAATAAAATTATGAAAAACTACTGTGATGATTTGAAAACATAATTAAGATTTATGGTTTAAATAAATTAGGGTTTAAGTTTGTATTTTGAATAAAGCCACTGTATTTTGAACAATCATAACGAAGGAGGCTAAACATAAAGACTTATAATACACAAATAAATGTTGACCTGAGCCCATACGACAGTTCTGCTAGCCAGTTAGTGGGCGGGGGTCAAGGGGGCAGTGCCCCTTATGGGGTCGGGGCCTGGGCCTCAAAGATTTTTAAAACTGGCTTTTAGGATTGTAGGTTTTGGTGTTAAAAATTAAGATTTTAGGGTTTAAGATTTAGAAAATAGAGTTAAAATTAAGATTGGAAGAAACTAATATTATTTTTAAAAGAATACTGCTTACCGTGTTATTTTGGAAAGAAGAATTAATTAGGGTTAAAGCTTTTGATACTTGAAAAAGTCAAGGCTACTGGATTTTTGAAATAGAGATTAGGCAAGGGTTTTAAAGTTTTGGAAGAAGAAGAGTAATTTAGAGTTTTTAGAAATGGAAAAAACACTTTTAGGGTTCTTAAGGTTTTGATCAATTTCTATGATGAAACAATTAATTCAATTTGAATGATGAAGCTACTGTAAAGAAATAAATAAAGAAAATAGAGATTCAAACCTCCGTTCGTTGGTTCAACCAAAAATTGCTTTATGGATGAACAATAACAAAGGCAAGGTTGCTGCCTTTGATGAATTGTTGATTGCTTGCTTGTTGGTAATGTTCTTGCTAGGGTTTTTTGCCTTTTCTTTACTCCGATCCAATCCAAGTTCAAAAGTCCAATTTTTTATCACACTAATTTTTTTCCTCCCAAAAGTCCTAAGTCCCTTAATTCTAAGTTTTAATGTGTTATTTATAGGAAAAATCATAAAACTAATTCTAATTGTTTAAGGAAACTAAAATTAATTAAGAAACTGAAACCGAAACCAAATGGAATTTGGTTTTGGAAAAAATTGAATTGGAAAATTTTGTTGGCGAAAACTGCGAGCGTTGGCAAGGACTGCTAGAGCTGGCCGGTAAAAATTGCGAACAAGCTGGACAGCCAGCCAATTCACCGTAAGGTCAATTCGCCGTAGGAAATTCCTACGGGCGAATTGTCCTTGGCCAATTCCATTTTCGGCGATAAATTTTTCGTCACCGATTTTTATTTTTATTTATTTATTTATTTTTATTATTATTATTATTATTATTATAATTTTTATTAACTTCACTAAGAATACTCTTTTTTTATTTTTATTTAAAAATTATAAATGTATTTAATTAAAATACCACAAAAATTATTTTGGACTATATAAAAAATAATGGACCAGACTGGGTAAAAAATTAATGGTCTACAGCTACAATGGAGAGTGAGCAGACGATGAAGAGTCAGTTTTCCCAATTATTCCATACTTGAGAGCATGTAATTTCGAGGACGAAATTTATTTTAGAGGGAGAGAATTGTAATATCCCAAATTTTTTTTGAAAATTTCTAATTTTTGGAAATTTGATAAAATACATTATAATTAAATTGGATAAATTAAATTAATGATTTTAAATGAAAAATGAAGGAATTTTAAATGAAAAAGTGAAATATATATATATGATATATATACAAAATATATACGATATATAAAAGTCAACACTTTTTAAAAGAAAAGTCAAACGTCTAAGGGCAAAATGATAATTATATCTTATAAACTTAAAATTATTTAAATAAATTAAAAATAAATTATTTTTTATTGGAAGAGGTAATTTGGGGTTTTAAATAGTTAAATAATTATTTATTTATTAAAATAAAATAATATTTATATATGGTCATATTTTTTTTAAAGTGGAAAGAAAGAGAAAATTAAAATTAGCCTTCTTCTTCTTCAAAAAAAAAAAACAAAATTCCATGGCCATAGGAGTATTTTTTTCATCCAAATACTCATTTTGACAAGAATTTTCAAGAATTAATTGAAGTTTTGGTGGACTTTCAAATAGGTTAGTAAGCTTCTTTTCTTAATTTTTGAATTTTTATGAAAGTATGAATATGTGGATTTTGGAATTTTCTATTAGCATAATTTAATTGTTTAATTGGGTATGAATGAAGATATTTTGATTAATTATTAATGATTTTCAAGTTAAATGAAAGAAATAATTAAGATTGGGATGAGTTGGGTGAAGAGAGAGAATTTAAGGTTATGAAAAATTTAGATTCTTGAAATCATGTGTTTTAATTGTGCAAATTGATTCCAAATGTGTTGTTTTGACGAATAAACAAGGATTTTGAAGTCAAATGATAGATTTGGTTAAGTTTGGTTGGAGTTTGAGAATGGAAGTGTGATTTAGGGTTTTGAAAAATGATTTTTCCAAATTTGTTGAACTGTATAATTTTATTAGTTTAATCTTGTTGTTTGATGATATAAGTGATGAATATAAGCTTAAAATGATTAATGGGTTATGCCATTTTAGGGTTTTGTGTATAAGAGTGTGTTTTTGTAATGTAAATGGTTTAAATGTATTAAAATATGTTTCTAATAATATAAATAAACTTAATATATTAAAATGAATGGCCTAGTATGAGAATCCAAAGTTAAAGTGAGGTTAGCCTTAAATTTTAGATTTTTGCTTGGATGTGGTTTAATTATAGTTTAATATTGAAAATGCCATTAAATATGATACTAAATGATTATTTGCTATCACATTTGGTTTAGGCATTGAGGGAGGTTGATTTGCTTCATCCATGTGGTGAAGGGCAAGTTGGAAGGATAGGATTGGAGGTTGTTTTAAGTTTGTTTTTGTCGCTATTTGAGGTAAGTACAAACGTTGAATGCATTGGTTATGTTTGCATGACATTTGGGCATAACACATTTTGGTTGGAAAATGTGTTAAGCTACTTGATACATTGGTTATGTATGAATAATGTGCTATGACATTTGTAATGTCATATACGTGTTAAATGCATTGTGCAAAGCCATTGATAATGACTAAATTGTGTAAAATGTGAAATATGTGTATTATGTGAAAATAAACTTTGGTGTTTGGGTAATGTCATTTGTTGTGTATGCATTAAGTGCATTGTTAAAAAGCCATTGGTATTGGCTAGATTACATTAAATGTGATTAATATGTGAATTATGTGAAAATACCCAAAGTAATTAGGTAATGTGTTGTAAATGCAAAAATGTGGTATAATGTAAAGAGATATGTGGAAACATAATGAAATGAATTGATATCGATATAAATGAGAAATATGAATAAATTATGTTCCTAGTATGTTATTCAATTTTCAGAGTTTTGTGTTTGGCAGCATGTTTATGATTAGCCTGTGGGCTAGACGCTGGGTGTCACTATGAAAATATTTTTGAGGTGAAATAACTGGGTTGTAAGCCTCAAAAACAAGTCTTTCAAACTGGGCTGGGTGAAATGACCGAGTCGTAAGCTCAGACATAATTGGACTATTACATTAATATTTTATCTATAGGGCTAGACACATGGTGTCATTATAGACCAAAACATTAACTTTCGAATTTGAATAGCATATTAGTTATCTTTGGGCCCATGTTTACGTTTGTTTTTATGTGAATTATGGATTGTGAAATATTTGAAAAGTATAAGAAAATGGAATGATGTGATATCCATATGCATTGTGCATTGGCATTGCATTTGAGTTTTATTATTATCAAGTTTGTATTACTAGGCTTTTGACTTAGCGTGATTATTAATATCGCACAGGTGATAGGGTAGATTCGGTTGAGCCGGAGAGTTCTACTAGACTAGGTTTGGTCTAGACTTGTGGTTGTGCTTATAGAGTTGATATCAAGATCAGAAACACTATCAGCAGCATGTATATATTTTATGTTATTATATATTTTGAGTATTTTGCATATTATATCATGTTTTTGGATTTTATATATTGTAAAATATAAAAAATATTTGGGTTAAGTTATTTAAAATGGGGGTTTAAATGTGTTCTAAATTATATATATATAAATGTTTGAGAAATTTGGTGAAATTGAGGAATATGGTTGAAATGGTGATTTGAAGTTATTTGGGATTGTTTTATGATGCAGGTTGTGTTTTGCTAAATTTTGGAATGTCCAAATTACAGACAAAACTCTGGCAAATTTTTTTCAGAGATTTTTATATAAAATATTTATTTTTGGGTTCCTATAACAAGTAAAGAATATTCATGTACTATTTAATTTTATATATTTAGTATTTGAAATTTTAAATCAGAAATGTGAAAATTTTTATTAAACTGGTCTTTGACATTTTTGTACCTTATATGTGTATTTTACATATGCTGAAAATATACATTTTACGTATATAGGATGTAAGGGTGTTACAGAAGTAGTAGTGAAAAGAAATTTAAATTTAAAGTAATGTGTGTGATGGTTGTGCAAGATTAATTAAATTCTAGGAATAGTGTCTAGGGTCATAGATCAATTTAATCAAAGCTTAATTCTCAAATTATCCATTAATATAACATTGTATTTTAATTTATTCCTTGAGTTTAATTAGTAATTACCAATTCATTAGTTTTCACATTCATGAATTAACAACAGCTAATTGTTTTGAAATTGCAAATTAATAAAACCCTAGAACTTATATTTCTAATTCATTCTTAGGGTAGTTGAATGTATAATTCTAATATCAAATTTCACCTCTCGGTCCTTCATTCAATATCTAGAGATCAATAGGTAGCTAATCTATCAACCTAACATTCAATCCATTACAATCAACTATTTACAAGGTATATTAATGGAAATATCAAATCAAGTTATTCAATCAAATCTACTACAAACCCTAGGCATGAGTAATTTAGCTCATCATCATTAATTAAAAACAAATATTCATCTTAATATAAATCAAATCACAATTATCCATTGAAATATCAATGTTCTTAAGAAACAACAACAATCTAGAAATGAATTAAAATAGAGAATATAAAAACCCCTTTTGAAGATGCTAAGAGTTGAACTTCTAGTCTTCCTTCTAGCTCCACTTTGAATATGATGAAGAACTAACAAGCCTTATTCAATCAATGGATCTCCTCTTGAAAGATTGAATGGTAACTTTCTCAAGCCTCCAACTCCTCAATCAAGTTTTCTTCAAACTCAAACCTTCAAAAGAGCTTGCTCACCCAATTTTACCCCAAAAATGTTAAGAATCATATCTATGAAAGAAAAAGTAGATGAAGATGAAGGTGATGTTCATGGTCTCTCTCAAGATCTAAAACAAGAAGATGAACCAAAGGAACTGGCTATCCTTCAATGGAGCCTCCAACGTGTATATGTCTCTCCTCTTTCCATTCTTTTTAATTTCTTAAGACACAAAGCATGTCTTGCCAACTCACACACTCCAATTTGTCTCCCACTTTTTTCATTATTTAAATCTTCATCCCATGATTTATGTAATATTTTTCTTCTTTTATTATTTCTTTTTAAAAGATAACACTTGTTGTCCCCCACTTTATCCCCCATCTCATGTAAACAATTTAAAATAATTCTCACAAGACACAACCAAGTCATGAGTGACTTGGCCATGTCACTCATTTTCTTATGGACATGGCCAAGCCATGTAGTCGTGTCCATGGCTGCCTCAATATCTTCTTCCTTTTCTAAGTGGTCGTGTCATGTGACACGACCAATGGCTTGGTCGTGTCTCTTGAGTATGTTCTCTACTGTCTTTATCTTTTCTTTGCTCTTTTGATGGGACACGACTAAGGCCTTGACCATGTCATGTGACATGGCCAATGGCTTAGCCATGTCACTTGGGTGTGTTTACTTCTGCATATCCTCCTTGCTTCTTCTTTATTTTGTTCTTTTGGTGAGACATGGCGAAAGCCTTCGCCGAGTCATGCGACACGGCCAGTGGCTTGGCCATCTCTCTTGCTTATGTCTATCTCTGGCAAATTTTTCTAAGGGACACGGCCAAGCTGACCTGGCCTGGCCGTGTCATGTAAGTGATTCATGCCTTATGCCTTTGGTGAGGGATACGGCTAAGTCATGAAGTGTCTTAGTCATGTCTCATGTTTTTCCACCTTAATAATCCATCAAATTGAATTAAAATTCCATTATTTTATTCTTTAACCTAGATCAAATACTTCAAACAAACTTTAAACACAAATTAAAAGAAAAATCAATTAAAAGCCAATAAAATTACAATAAAAATAAATACACAAATGATCAATACAACATGTTGATATCATCACTACATCAACATGCTACATCATCTAGTGGCATCACATCACCTGCCGTTGCTTTGACAACAATGGACTATCAATTTGAAGTAGAGAGATGACCAATGCAAAAAATGAACTATAAGGACGATAATGAAAATTAATCAATTCTTAATGAACAATGAGTGAAAATTACATCGAATACATTTGATAAATTGAAATGATAATTAATGGATAAAAATATTAGACATTGAGAAGTTGGGGGGTTGATATTTTCAATTTTACAATTTTACTTACAATACATTTATTAAATATATCATTTTTTAATAAATAAATTTTAGCCCCTCCAAATTCTAAAAATTATAAATTCAACTCATTCAACTATGTGATCGTAATTATAAAATGTTTAGTAATCTTAAATATTTAGTCATGTGATTATTGAAAATGTCGAGTAATATTGATTATTTAGCCATGTGAATAATAATAAAATGTGTTATTTTCAATAAAAAATAATAATGTTCGATTATTTTTACATAATGGCAATAGTTCACTATAAAAGGGTACATTTATTATTTTAATTTTTTATTCTTTAGCTTTATGAGTCCATAGATTTTCTTAAAATTGCAGCTTCAAAAAGTAATTTTTATACTCAATTTCAATTACAAATAACTTTTTTTAGAAATTGCAATGATTTAATAATATTGAAATTAGTAACATTTTTTGTAATACTAGTTAAATTCTCTCTTTTATATCAATTATATTAAGCATTAGTGTAAATTAAATTTTTTTTAGCTTAAAATATGTTTTTACTAGTTAATTCCATATTGTATGACTAAAATTGAAATCTTGTCTTATTTAATTTATTACTGTAATAATATATTTTTTATTTGAATTTGTATTGATAATTATTATACGAAATAAAAAAAAAGAGTAATATTATTTTATAACAACTAAGGGTTGGGCTAATTATATTTATGGATATCTAGAAAAGGCTTGTGTTAATTAAGAAATTAAAACATATATAATTGTTTTTGTCAAGATAAAAATAATAATTGATTTTTTTCATTTACAAATGATTAATTTACAATTTTTTTTGTAGGCTTTTAATTCATAAATTATAATTAAGCTATTAGCAGAATAATTATATTGCAAAATCTTCATACATTAAAGTATATATATATATATAAACAAGTCAAGGTGGTGGCTCCCAAAAAAGTTTGGATGTTGATAAACTTTGGCCCCTTAATATTTATTTCTCGTTCCACCCCTACTTACAAATTGAGGAAATTCAATGATATATCTAGTTGTAAAACATATAGAATTGCTTGTGTCTCAGCAATGTCAACTTTATGATCCAACTTCTTCAAACTAAAAGCAAAAGCCATGTGTGATCGGGGATTTTTGCCCCCACTCCCAGTTGAATGGTTCTTGCGACTTCGGCACTGTTTAGGCTTAGGCCCTTAGAGAACACGGGCCTAAGCCCGTAGAAAATGGAGTCGCCACCCAGATGGGCCAAAAAAATAGAAAGGGGTGGATGACTTGATTCCTAAGGAATCCCTAACCCTCTAATGAGTTCGGAAAGTTGGGTACGCATGGGAAAGGTGAGAAATGGCCAAGCACCCCCACAACAACCAGTTCATTAGAACCGACCTCTTTTATATTTCTTAATATTATAAAATTCTTAAATATAATGGTATTATCTATAATACATGTGATCATAAGAATAAATAAATACTTTATTAAAATCAAAACAATGTCCAAATGAATTAAATAAATGAACACCCATCCGAGGATGGAAACATGTCCTTACATCATCCATGTCTAAAACTAAATAGGACACCCACCGAAAGGTGGAAACATGTCCTTTACATTGGTCCAAAAAACTTTAAAATAAAATAAATTACATGATGTTTAACTAATGAGGTACCCACAAAGTGGAAACATACCTCTTACAATGTTTTGAAACCAAAGCAAATTAATAAAAACAACCAATCAACCATTCATCATAAATAAATCATTCATTGAAGACATAAATTGAATATATAAATAAATCAATAATCAAACTATATAATAAATACTCACTTAATAACGAAACAAATAATGATGCAAATTTAAGTGTATCAACTTAGGGTTTCTTAGATAACATTTAAGGTTTAGGAATTTATATATAAAAGTTAGGGTTTTGGAATTTTAAAGAACTAGTATTATTGTTAGGTTTATTATTTTAGAAAGATTATGCTACTGTGTGATTAAAATTATAATTTGGAATTTAAGTGAATAAGGTACAAACCTATAAAAGTAAGATTAAAACTTAAATATTTAAAAAGAAATAGCTACTGTGATAAAAAAAATAAACAAATTTTATTAAGGTTTTAACAAAAAAAGTTAGGGTTTAATTTTTAGATTAGGGTTTGGAATTCTTATGGAAAAGGATTAGGGTTTTAAACATGCAATATGGTTTTTTAGGGTTTTAAATGGGAACTTAGGGTTTCTAGGATTTTAAACATGAAATATTTTTTTTAGGGTTTTAGATGGGAAATTAGCATTTCTAGGGTTCTTGATCTCTAGAAACACAGATTAGGATCATTGTAAAAATTCTAAAACCACTTTAACATAGACTTTTGATAAATACTTATATGTAATATGGCTACTGGATGTTTAAAACATTATTTGAATAATCTAATGTTATGGTGATTTAATGGAACAAGCTACTGGCCATGCAAACAATAAAAAGAAACTACTATGCTCACTGTATATTTGTATATAAATCAAAAGTTTAAAGAATGAACTTTAAAAGAAGAAAGTTTGATAGATGAAACAATAATAAGCTATCTCAATATAAATTTAAATGAATTAAGTTAGAAAGACACACCTCCATTTGTTGGCTCCACAAAAATTGTTTGAACAAAATTCTGGATGAGCTTTGGCAAAGACAATGATTACACTGCCTTTGTAGAGTTTTGTGTTATTAATCTTCCTCACCTAGCTTTTCTGTTTCTTTTTGTTCCTCTCCAAAAGTCTATTCAAGTTAGAATTCCTTGAAGACTTTCCTTTGATTTCTTTTCTGTGTTACTGGTTTAGGGTTTATTCATGCTTTCTAGGGTTTCTTGAAAACCCAAGAGTCTCTCCTCGGAAAAATAAAGGTCCAAAGTTTCTTCCAATAATTGCCACCCCCAATCCATGTGTTTAATGCTAGTATTTATAGGAAAACAAAAGACCAACTGTTTAGGAAAAATAACAAAATTGGGTAAAACAAGGTTTGATAAAAAAAAATCGACAGGTGTGAGGGCTGCTGGGCCTGCGGGCTGTGCTGGCAAAAATTGCTGCGAGGATCGGGCTGGGTGAACTGGGCAAGCCTAGCTGCAGCGAATTAGGCAGTGCCCAATTCACCGCAGAATTGGGCAGTGCCCAATTTGCCTCAGACAATTGCTGTAGTGAAGCCCAGTTGGCTGCGCGGTAGCGCGTGCTGCTTCGGGTCGCTCTCCGTGTAAACCCCAATACTCCATATAAATACTATACATATACCTAGTATACATACAGTAAGTATTTAAAGTATAAGGATGCCACTTTTCTTTTTACCTTTCAATACCTGTAACAAAATTCAAACCATAATAGGTCAATTTAAAGAACACTTACAAATTATTGTCTTTATCAAAACTTCATTTATACATATAATATAACATACTTAAAGTGGATACATGTATGCATTACCCTCTAGTTGGTCTTGACAAAATCTTACTCTTCTCGTGGCATACCAAAAGACTTCATGTCTTCCACCAAGCTACCTGCGCGATAATACATCCGCGCTAAGCTCGAAATCTTAGTAGTACAAATATAAAATACAAACATATATCATGGAAACACTAACATATAAAGATATCTCAATTCCATATATTTTTAGTTCTTATTAAGCTTATCCCTATTCATTTGCACCTTTCATATCTTTCAACTAATCTCACATCTTATACACATATAAACATAGCATTTCTACCAAGTCCAACCCATCACTAATATTCACAATCAACATCTCAATACACACATTATACATCATACCTATCACAAGTCACATTTCCAATTAAGACAATCATTGTCATCAACCACAATTCATCAATTGAATTCACAATCAATGCTAATACACACATTATACATCATACCAATCATAACATTTCTTTATTCACAATTCAACATTAATGATTCATCACTAGTGCTCATAATCAATATTTCAACGCACATATTACATATCATCAATCACATGTCCAATGAAATATATCAAAGATTTCATTATCCATTTCTTTCAACATTTATATATCACATTGACAACAAAGACAGACTCGAGCCCAACAGACACCACTATGTTATTCAGAGTTCAGAGTTACTGCTTTGGTCTATAATCATAATCATCAAGCCCGTAGGCATCATATATCAATATTTCTATCCATGGATAGTGTAACAGACCCAGTCTCTTGGACCATCAACTCATCATGAGAAGATCGTCAACCCGGCAAGACTGTTACCAATCATATATTTCATATTCACAATTCTCATAGTGTAACAGACCCAGTCTCTTGGACCTCAATTCAACTCAATTTGAAGAGATCCTCAACCCGGCAAGACTGTTACCTTTTTCATTTTATAGGCATGCCTCCAAACCCAGAACTCTGAAAACTGAATAACACATTAAACACATATTTCACTTATTGTTTCATTATCAATTTCAATCTCAATGTTCATTATCATCTAGGCAAACATGCCTTATTTCTTTCAATTAGATCATCATAGCCAATCACAATGGCTTCACAACATATCATATCTCAATCCATATGATACATATAACATCAGTGCTATAACATTACAAAGTACCTTATTCATATAGCACAATACAATTCACAAGATTCATAATACACAAATCATAGTATTGTTCATATAGTATCATGTGCATCATCATTATAATACTCAACATCAATTACATTAACCAAATGAACATATCATTATTCAATCACATGATTCACATTATACATATAGCATCATTGCTATAACATTACAAAGTACATTAAAGTAATTCTTCATAAAAATGTTTATCATAATAAATTTGCATAGCTCATACCTTGTTGAATGATCCTCTTCTCTTTCACACTATACAAGTCACATTAGATTAACAATGTAATAATTTACCTAATATTATTTAATTATACTCAATCAATTGTATTCTCATACATTAATATTCATCAAATCATTCACATCTTTCATTTTCCCATAACACAATTATATATATACATATCATTAATGATATAAACACATCAAAATACATTAGTGATATGCATTAACAATGCAATCATGCAACATTGGTACTTACCTTAATAACATTTCACACCACTCTAAACTCTTCTCCACTCAATAGTTCTTCACTTCACAAATTAGGGCAATTCAACCTCTTCACAACCTAATCCAAAAGGAATATTAGCAAAATGACCATATGAATAGTACATTCTGGTTTTAGACTCCATTTTATCCTTATTTTAAAAAATTGTATAAAATAATCTACTTGACTAAAAATTCTAAAATTTTTACAGAATTTAGTTTTGTATATTAAAATCATTCCTTTAAAATTTCAGATCAAACTGAATACAAAATCTTGGTCAAATAGTTCACCTAACCAGACTGCCCCAATTGCCCTGCATCCTGGCAGCAGTTCTGAACTTTGTGAATTCCATAAATCAAATTCAATCAACGTGGTTCCAAATTATTTTTCTCAAATACTAGACTCACTAAGCAACAACATATCCAAAATTCAATTGGATATGATTTTTCTACATTTTATTAAAAATCCCGAAATATAGCTGTCTCAATTAAGGTACCTGCTGGAACAGGTCTAATAAAAATAATCTTTCTAAACTCATAACCATTCCAAAATCGAATCAACATATTTTTCAGTCATTCTAGACTCATAGAGGCACAACATATCAAAACTTCACTTCAAGAACATTTTTCTATAATTAATTAAAAATCATACAAGTCACAGCCTTTACTAATTGTAAAACAGAAAAATATTCACTAAACACAACTCTTACTCTTCCATCACCAACACCAATTTACTTCTCCTTTTCAAATCTATTTCAACTCTTCTCAACAAATTACAAACATACTTAATCATACTATTACTAAACATAACTCAATCCAAACACAACTTCAAAAAGAATCAAGGTAAACAAGAGAAAACTTACCAAGATGATAAAATTCCTTGAAATCCAACTTAGCTACTTGAAATCTCTCTCAACTTTGGAGCTTAAAATCATCAAAACCTTTCTTTGTTCTTTTGTTTTTCTTTGCCAATGAAGGAGCCGGCCAACACAAGGAGAAGAAGAAGAAATGATGAAGAAAACACAAAGTCCACATGCATTAAATACTCATCCAAAAGAAAATTACTATAATGCCCTCATCCATTTAACTAAACTTTTGTCACATATATACCCATATAGGTAATTTCACAAATCACAAATAAAATATCTTTTTCCCTTGACCAAGCCCTTTGACCAACTTATATGTTATATATATCACCATATACACTACATATACACTTCTCTCTACACAATGCATTCCTTCCAACTACACACATATACATTATTTTCTCAACTTCTATTATCCTCCAAATAAATCATACACAATTACCACTTATCAATCACACATTCAATTCACTAATAACAATATTATCACAACTTCTAGGCACACTTAGGGATATTACACTCCGATCTGTTTGATTTTTTATTTTTTCATTATTTTTATTTTTATTATTAAAAATAACTATTAAATATCATAAAGATAAATATTATACCACAAAAATTATTTTGGACTGTTGGATTGGATTGGGTCAAAAATTAAGGGTCTACACCATGATTTAATCAAACATATTTTTAGAAGTAATGAAATAGAATATATATATATATACATAGACAAATATATTCATATAATTAATTTAAAAATTAAAATTGTATTTTTTTAGCTTGAACAAGACAATTATTAAATTAATTAGATGAGTAATAATACATTAAAGGGTCTAGAATAATTGAACAGTTAGCTAATGAATTAGGATTAAGCCCATGACGAGTAACAACTTTAGTAATACAGTATGTTGCTTCATTTCCTTTTCTATCAATATATGAAAATAACACAGAACCTAAAGAATGGGAAAGCTTAGTAGATTCAATAAATTATATTGAGTTAAAATTGTATTAAGTTACAATATATGAGCATTAATAAAACTATGACTATATCACTAGGCGTCAAATATCACGCTAGATTCTAAAGAAAACACAATTAAATTTAAACAACCCCAGAGAGAGATGCATGAAAGGATAACATATGGTAATGAGCTCAAGGCTTTGTCTATAATTGTGAGGATATCTTGTTAACATGTTTCTTTGCCTCTCATGAGTTTCACTTGAAATTCCATTGGTCCCTTCTAAATCTACTTATTAGGTTGTTACACTCTAATTTAGAAGGTGTGATGATCTTTAGGTTCAAGCTAGCTTAAGTGATGTGAACAAATATGAGTGTGACCAAGGCTGGCAAAGAAAGTAGAGGAGGCCAACATGGCATGGAGCTCATTCTACCAAGTGGGCCAATTACAAGATCACATGCCAAGAAGCTTAAATATGCCTTCTAAGACTCTGTAAGGTGATTCATGGAAGATAGGTTTGGTGGGCAGGCCTTTGATGCTAAGGATATAGAGGATAAGCATCCCATAAATTTAATCCAAGTATATGGGCCTATTATTTAATATGTATTAAGGCCCACTAATTATGCTTATTGAAAAATAAGGGCCTTGTTTTATTTTGTGTTGAATTTAAACTTTATTTACTTTAGTAGGTCATAAAATTTGATTAGCCAATCAAATGCTTCTATTTAAAGCTCATTTAGGGTTATAAAGAAAATAATTTTGATCATATTATTCAAATGACTTCTGCTTAGCCGAATTTTTACTTCAAGAGAGAATTCTTCTTCTTGTTGTTGCATTAATAATTGGAATCAACTTATCAAGGTAACACTTCTGGCATTCTTTCTAGTTCTTCTTTATTTTATCTAATTATCTACGCTTCTAATTGCATGTCAATTAGGGGTTTAGTAGGACAAACAATCATCTCGGGTTCTTAGAATACTGAATTTGTGTGTTGGGGTTTCAAATTCTTTATAATCTTAGGGTTTCGCATCATTTGGTATTAGAGCCTTAGCTTTATCTATGTTTTTTTTTTTGCTTTCTATGATATTCATTTCTTTACTTCAATCAATTATGTGATTTTGTGTTTTTGTTTCAATTAATTCAAAATTTGAATTTTGGTATATTAGTTCTTTAGCTTTAAAAAAACAAAAAAAGAAGAAAAATTAAAAAATGAAAAAATGAAAAAAATGAAGGAAATTAGCTTGGCAACTGCTAGAATAAAGCTAGGGCTAAAGGAGACCTTTTTGGGTTGAAATTAGGGTTAAAAAAACTAAAGGGTCAATTTTGGTGGTGGAAGGGTCAACTTTAAAAGGCCATAACCTTTTGCTATGGAAAAGTTGTGGAACGCACAATACCAATTTAGAAACTGATTTTTGAGCCCTACATTTTTACCTATACCAACCTATCATGATCCAAATCATTCAATTTTAGGGCGAACGAGCCATCTGAAAATTTTTGCCCAATATTTGGGTTATGGATTTTGTTTCCTAAACTGTTTAGGGTTCCTTATTTCAATTATTTTCTTTCGTATCTACACCATATTGTACCTTCTTAATTGATGTAAATCAGTTGAATCACTGGTCTAGGGTTTATTTTGGCTCCCACTTGGGGAAAATGAAATTCTTTATTTTAGTTGTCAATTTTAATACATTCGTAGTTTAATTTTTTTTTTGTTTTCTATTTCTTTTGATCCTATCATGTATACATAAGGGAAACTTTTTGTATTTTTATTACTTTTAGGACTTGCATTCACAAACATACAATTCTTCATCTGTGTGTTTTCTTTCTTGAATTTATTACAAATGATTATGAAATTGCATCTAGAACTTGGTGTTTTCATTTGTTGTTAGTCTTGTCATTGTAATTTCTATAGATTGCCACTTGTGATTAACTTGATTAGTTTTTTTTTTCAATTATGAAGTGCAACTTCAAGAAGGGAACACGAGTGGTAAAAGGTAAGGGAGTGTGAGCAAATAAGAGGGTAAAAGCCTAATTTGAGTGAAACATAAGTGGAGTGACATATTATCAAATGTAAAAATGTGAAGGAGAGTGTGAGGATTTTTTTCTCTAACATTTTCTTGCAGTTTTACATCATGTCTAAGGATGCAGGCAAGGGTGGCAAAATGAGCATGAAAGATGTAGTTTTCATGTTGAAGAATATGCAAAACCAATTTGAGAAGTTTAGCTTAGATGTTATGAATTTGAGGGATGAAGTTGAGTTGGTTAAATAACCCCAACAATCAGGAGCTACATCAACTAGGCAGAGAGACACTAGGCAACAGACTTATGATGAAGAAGATAAAGAGTCCCATGATGAACCTGATGAAGATGAAGTTGAATATGACATCCAATCTTCAAGGGTTAGGCATGCAAGAGATAGAAGACCAACAGGATATAAGAGGCCAACAAGGAGAGAGAGCAACATCATTTCCATTAAGATGAAGATTCCAACATTTGTAGGAAAGAATGATGCTGAAACATAGCTAGAATGGTAAAAAAAGGTATAGCTTATCTTTGAATATCATAACAATTCTGAGAGAAAGAAGGTGAAGTTGGGAGCTATTGAGTTTATAAATTATGCATATATATGGTGGGGGGCAACTGAAACTTTAAGAAGAAGGAATGAGAAGAGGCCTATTGAGACATGAGCAGAAATGAAGGTTGCCATGAGGAGGAGATTTGTGTCTCCTACTACTATCATGAGCTACATCAAAAATTGCAGAGACTCACACAAGGGTCTATGTCAGTAGAAGAATATCACAAAGAGATAGAGATGGTAATGATTCGAGCAAATATTGAAGAGGATAGAGAAGCTACCATGGCTCAATTCTTGGGAGGTCTAAATAGAGATATTGCAAATATAATAGAGCTGTTGTAGACCCTTAATTTTTTAGTCATTCAAATCCGAGAGTCTAAAATAATTTTTTGTGGTATTTTATTTATTTTAATAATATTTTAATCACTAATATTATTTCATAGTTATTTTTAATAAAAATAAAAAATAAAAAATAAAAAATCGGATGGATCGGCCAGCGTCGCGCAGCAGCGCTGGATCGCGGCAACCAAATTTGCCGCAGAAATGAACTGGCTGTGAATTGGGACACCAATTTAGCAGCCAGATACCACTGGCTGCGAAATTGGCCCGCTACGCTCGTTTTTGCCAGCGCAATTGCTGCCAGCACAGCCCACGGGCCCGATAGCTCGCACGCTGCCGATTTTTTGACCAAAACTTTTTTTTGACCCAGTCTGATCCAATTTATTTTAATTAGTCCAAAATAATTTTTTGTATGGTCTAATATATTTTAATTAGTCCAAAATAATTTTTGTGTTATCTTAATTAAATAGTTTTTGCTTTAGTATTTAATATTTATTAATAAAAATAAAAAATAATAAAAAAAAAATTAAAAATCAATGCTGCGAAATGGCCCGCAAGCCAATTCTCGCCTGCTGCCGCTGCCAACTGCGGCAATTTTTTTCGCCAGCGCATTTTTTCCGTAGCAGTTTTTTTTTTCCAGCGAAATTTTTTCGACGCAAATTTTTTGAAACCTAATATAATAAGGTTTCGGTTTCCTTTTCTTAATGAATGTTATATGTCGTGAGTAACTAGAATTAATAAAAAAATTCTTCTATAAATAAGACCAAAAACAACACAAAAAGCAAGGAAGAAATCGGAGGAGAAATTGATCAAAATTTTGATCCTAAACTAAGTAGGAAAGGCAGTGAATCAACTTGATTTCTTATTTTTGAGAGAGTGAAAAAAAAATTCAAGCAACTCAAAGGCAGCAAATCTTGTCTTTTTTCTTGTTCATCCAAGAAGAAATTTTTGGTGGAACCAACAAACAGAGGTATGCATCAATTGTCTAAAATTCTATTCTTCACAGTAGCTTAACCACTTAATTGTTTCTTTTAATTCAAAAACCTAAGAACCATAATTCCCCTTTTCTAAAGTTAAAAAACCTTAATTCGTTGCTTTTTTTTTTCTAAAAAGCTTCAAATTATTATTTTTGTTTCTTCAAAATCTCAAAACCCTAATTTGCTTTCCAAATTTTCAAAATCCTAAATTGAGTTCTGTTTCTTTCCAAAAGCCCTAAAAACATCTTTTTTGCTTCTATAAACTTTAAATGTTTTTGTTTATTTTCATAAAACTTCATAAAATTATCAATTGTTTTTCCAAATTCTAAAATCTAATTTACTCTTCGAAACCCTAATTTAAAAATCCTAAAACCCTAATTCAACTCCAAAACCCAAAACAGTGAACCCTAACCCCCTTAAAACCTTAAACCCTAATTTTTTCTACACCCTAATCCTTTAAAACTTTAAAAGTCATATAAACATAAATGTTATAATTTTACACAGTAAGCTTAAAAAAATATAATTCAGTAGCTAATAGTCATAATCTAAATGATTTGAAGAGCCCAAACACTAATTTCATGATTTTACATCACAAACCCTAATTTGGTTAATCAAAGAATTTTACCAACTTCTTGAATCATAAAACTTTAATTCATTTTAATTCTCTTAAAAACTCACAGTAGCCTAATTCCATAAATTCCAAAACCCTAAACACATGAAATAAAGAATCTTAAATAGAAACAGTAACCCTAATTTGAATTTTTATTTGCCTTATTCAATTTTATATTTGATTATGCTTTGATTTATTTTATATGCTTCAATTTATTTAATTTCAATGCTTGGTTTATTTAATTTATCGTGGATGGATGTTTACTTTCTATTGATATTTAATACCTTTGATGAATGATTCATTTATGATGAACGGTTATTTACTTTTATTGATTTATTTAGATTTCCAAATGTTGCAAGAGGTATGTTTCCACCTTGTGGGTACCTCATTAGTTAAATATCATGTCATTTAAATTGCTTTTCTATTTTAGAATCAATGTAAAGGACATATTTCTACCTTTCAGTGGGTGTCCTATTTAGGCATGGGATGTAAGGACATATGTCCATCCTCGGATGGGTGTCCATTTATTCATTTTTTTGGACATTGTTTTGATTTTTAATATATCGATGCTTTATTTTAATTATTGTGTGTAATATGGATAATATTATTATATTTAAGAATTTTATAATATTAAGACCTGTAAAGGAGGCCGGTTCCAATGAACCGGGCATTGTGGGGGTGCTGGAGAAACAAGGCTGCTTTACTCAAGAAGAGGCTTGATGAATCCGATCAAATAAGGATGTTTGTGAGAGGGGTGTTGCCTAATCTTTGTGAGAGGATGTCTCATACACTCGTTCATGATTTCAAAGATCTTCTCCAAGCCGGTCTACAAATTGAAGAATGGAAAAGAGAGAAGAAGTATTTTTCAATAAGAAGGAACGAGAAAGGGAACTATCAATCTGGTAGCCAAAGCATGCAAAAGGCCATCGGTGTTAATGCTACTAACCAAGGAACAAGGAGACAATTTTCGGAATTGGGGAAACCGATGTCTTGGGTTCTCAATAAACTTCAAAGAAAGGGATTCCTACAACCCTTAAATCCTCATCCTTTGCCTAACCCTCTCCCACCTAATTTTGACACTAAAATATTTTGTCAATTCCATCAAAGGCCTGGACATGAAACGGACAATTGTATGAAGTTGAGGTATGAGATCCAGAATTTAATTAATAATGGCATGTTACCTGAGTCGGACAAGCCCAATACCAAAGGTAATCCATTTCCAAGGTTCGACAGGGTGCCACCACCAGCAACCTTCATGGTAGGAAAAGGATTAGAAGAGGATTTTGTTTTATCATCCTTTCAAGATGGGGATATTGAAGATGTGAAAGGAAAAGAGGCTTAAACTCAACAAAATTTCCTTAGCTTGAATGCTACTTTTCAATTTTACTTTCTTTAATATTTAATTGGAACAATCATGTTTTTCAAGATTAAATTTGTTTCAATAAATTACTTTCATCAAAAATTTTATTGGTCTTTGTTCATTTTGGTGATCAACCAATGAGGAATCTAGCTTGATAATGTATAAATTAATGTGTCTAGGCATCATGACTTGAATGACTTTACTAGATGAGGGAATTGCTCTATAGCATTGAGTTGTGTATGCTTACTTAGAGAGGGCTCCTGTATAATTACCTTTGTCTAGGTCCTAGTCAGTCTTAGAACATGCTTTGACAAAATTTCGAGGCAAAATTGAACTCTGCTTATTTAAGGGAGAGATGATCTAGGTATTGTTTGACGAACCAACAACTAGTATCCACCCAATTAAATATCAATCCCTAGTTATCCCTTTGAGCCTTCATAAAATTTTAGCTTTCTTTTCATTGGCTTACAAACCCCAATAACCTACCTTGAGTTGTTGTGATACTTTTGACAAGTCTTATGATCACTAAGATGAAGAGACAAGAAGATCAAAGAAAGCAATGATTAGTCAAGATCATGAGGATAATTGAAGTTCTCAAGACCATGAAGATAGTTGAAGTTCTCAAGACCATAAGGGTAGTTGATGTTTTTAAGACCATAAAGGTAGTTGAAGTTTTTCTAATATCTCCAATATATCAAGACAACATCGGAGTAACAAATGATTTAACTTTGTTAAAGAAGATTTATGTCACTCCACTCATCCATTATTGGAGACCCAAGTTGGTACAAACAAGACAACTTTGTTTGAGCTAGAACAAAAAAAAAAGAGAGAGAAAAGAAGGAAAATAAAAGAAAAGAAAAAAATAAGAAAACAAAAGAATAAAACAAAAAGAAAAAAGAAAGAAAAAACCTAAAAAGGCGGTTCTGAAAGCCAACTGAGTTCTCTTTTAGCTAAAGCAACAAAAGGCTTCAATTTGGTTCATAAGGACATTTTGACTTGAATTGGTCCAACCCAACCAAAGATTCAATCAAAATCAAAGAAAAAGGAGAAAGACATTTCATTTCTTGAAAGTTTTGTACTTGACAGTCCTACAAGAAAGAAGGACAAAATGATAAAAGAAAGGGAAGAGTAAGGAAAGAGAAAAAAAAGGGGAAGAGTAAGAAAAATAAAGAGGAAAGATAAGGGAAAAGAAGAAAAGAAATGAATTTGGGTCCTAATTTTTTTGTAAGGGCAAAAACTGTCCTAATCAAGATCCAGATTAATGCCAAGAAGATAGAAGGAATTTGGAGTCTAGAAAGATTGCTCCCAACTGTCTAAAGTTCAAACAAGAAATTTGTAGTGTGAGGATTTATCCATTGTGTCACATTAGCTCCAATCTCAAAATGGTATTCACTTAAACCTGTGTCCCTTATAGACCCCATTTCAAGCCTATCAAAGACCTGTTGATCTCTCTTGGTAGGTAGAGTCTATTAGTGGAGATAGTTTGGATAAGCATGCATATGAGACAGACAATATTTAAACTCAATGAGACCTTTGGCCAAGTAATGTGTATGTGCCTATCTGAAGTGCAATAATTCTTGCTTAAATAGAAATGATTCCCGAGTTTAGTATGGTAAGTAGGGTTTTCATGTTATAGATATGTTAATTTGGAAAATCAAGTCCTGAGGTACATTGACATTAATTTGGCAAAGCCAACATTTGATTTCAAAATCAAAATTCAAAAAAAAATCAAAAAATCAAAAATAATATTTTGTCATACAAAGCCTTCAAGTTAAGGGAAATATGTTGAACCTCCAAAGGACACATTGGGCAAAGGAAATGATTATTGTCAAGGTCATGAAGAAGCTATCAACTGACATGCTAAAACATTGTTCGAAATAGATGAATCCCAGACTCTGCTGCTTGGGGCCTCCATTATTCATGTTTTCAATATCTCAAAGATAAAAGCCACAAATGCAAAGCTTTCGATCATTCCAATGCAAGACTTGAACGAGCTTCAAAAAGGAACCAATGAGAACACTTCTGCTAATCACCTCGGTCTGTGAGTCGATGGAATGACTATAAGTATCATTTATGCATATCATGCATACATAAGCATATCACATCACACTTTCTTGTCTTGTATTGTCTATTCTTTATCAAGGTAAACGCAAAAAACACCCTGTGAAGTAAACAATCAAAAGAAGATATCAAATCAGGAGGGGGCATGGAAAGCCCATTGCTTGAGAAAGCTCCAGTAATTTTGCAAAGGGAAGAAATGCGTAGAACTAAACAACAAAAACATCAATTAGAGCCCGCATGGAAAAAATCTTGGGTTGGAGCCTACACAGGGGGCAAAGTTTCTCCTTTTCAATTTTTTGAGTCTATATACCAAATATTTCAAACTCACTTGCAAATATTTCGCCATGCAGGGGGCAGGAGAAGATATGAGGGCCAACTAAAAATAGCTGAAATTTTGCAAAAAAGGAAGAGCAAAAGAATGGAACATTAGAATTATCAAAATAATGAAGTTGCAAAAGATGAAAGATTAGTTCAGCTAAAAGAGTTGAAGCCAGGGTAAAGACCTGACCTACAATGGATAAAGATCCATATTCCAAGGGTGAAGACCCGATCTCAAAGGATGTAGATCAATGTTTCAAGGGTAAAGACCTGACCTCAAAGGATGAAGATCTATTTTCAAGAGTGATGACCCAATCTCAAAGGATGTAGATCCATTTTCAAGGGTGAAGAAACGATCTCAAAGGATGAAGATCCAGTTCAAAGGATGAAGATCCATTTTCAAGGGTAAAGACCCGGTCTCAAAGGATGAAGATCCATTTTGAGGGTGAAAAACCACAATGCATAGAATAACCAGAGCAGTCAGACTTCTCAAATGATAAAAGGTCAGTCAAACTCAGTCTCGGGTCCAAGCACCCAAATTAAATTCAATATCGGGTCCAGAACCAAAATTACCCTTAGGTCCAGAACCTAGAATCTTTTCTAAGTCCAGAATTTAGCTTGGGTCTAGAACCTAAATTTTCCTTATGTCCAGAACATAGAACTCTTTTATGTCCGGAACTTAATTCGGGTCCAAAACCCAAATTTTCCTTAGGTCTAGAACCTACAATCTCTTCTAAATCCAGAACCCAAATTTTCCTTAGGTCCAGAACCTAGAATCTCTTTTAAGTCCAGAACTTAGCTCAAGTCCAGAACCCAAATTTTGATTAGGTCCAGAACCTAGAATCTCTTCTAAGTCCAGAACTTAGCTCGGGTCAAGAACCCAAATTCAATCCAAGCTTGGTCCAAGTACCCAATCTTAGGTCCAAGTACCCAATCTTGGGTCCAAGTACGCAAATCCAATTCAATCTCATGTCCAAGCACCCAAATTCAATTCAATCTCGAGTTCAAGTACACAAATCAAATTAATTTCAGGTCTAAGTACCCAAATCAAATCTAATCTCGGGTCCAAGTACCCAAATCAAATCAATCTCGGGTCCAAGCACCCATTCTCAGGTCCAAGTACCCAAATCAAATCAATTTTGGGTCTAAGTACCCAAATCAAATCAATTTCGGGTCCAAGTATCCAAATCAAATCTAATCTCGGGTCCAAGTACCCAAATCAAATCAATCTCGGGTCCAAGTACCCAAATTCAATCCAATTTCGGGTCCAAGTATCCAAATCCAATTCAAGCTCGGGTCTAAGTACCCAAATCAAATCAATCTTGGGTCCAAGTACCCAAATCCAATTCAAGCTCGGGTCCAAGTACCCAAATCAAATCAATCTCGGGTCCAAGTACCCAATCCTGGGTCCAAGTACCCAAATTCAATCCAATCTCGGGTCCAAGCACCCAATCTCAGGTCTAAGTACCCAAATCAAATTCAATCCAAGTACCCAAATCAAATCAATCTCGGGTCCAAGTACCCAATCTTGGGTCCAAGTACCCAAATTCAATCCAATCTTGGGTCCAAGTACCCAAATCAAATTCATTCTCGGGTCCAAGCACCCATTCTCAGTTCCAAGTACCCAAATCAAATCAATCTCGGGTCCAAGTACCCAAATCAATTCAAGCTCAGGTCCAAGTAACCAATCTCGGGTCTAAGCACCCATTCTCTTGTCCAAGTACCCAAATCAAATTCAATTCAATCTTGGGCCCAAGTACCCAATCTCGGGTCCAAGTACCCAAATCAAATTCAATTTGGGGTCCAAGTACCTAATTCATGGGTCAAAGTACCTAAATCAAATAAATCTCGAGTCCAAGTACCCAATCCTGGGTCCAAGTACCCAAATTCAATCCAATCTCGGGTCCAAGAACCTAAATCAAGTTTAGTCTCGGGTCCAAGTATCCAAAACAAATTCAAATAACCATCTCATCAAAAATTAAGTCTTGTTGTTTTTCACTCTCTAAAGTCTCAGATCGTTCAAGTAGGGGGCAAAGTGTAGAGCCTTAATTTTTAACCCATTCAAATCCGATAGTCTAAAATAATTTTTTGTGGTATTTTATTTATTTTAATAATATTTTAATTAATAATATTGTTTCATAGTTATTTTTAATAAAAATATAAAATATAAAAAAATGAAAAATGAAAAAAATAAAAATCGGACGGATCGATGAGCGTCGCGTGGCAGCCCAATTAGCCACACAAATGAACTGGCTGCGAATTAGGACACCAATTTTGCGGCCAAATACCACTGGCTGCGAATTGGCCCGCTGCTCCCATTTTTGCCAGCACAATTGCTGCCAGCACAGCCCACGGGCCCGACAGCTCGCGGGCTGCCGATTTTTTGACCAAAACTTTTATTGACCCTGTCTGATCCAATATATTTTAATTAGTCCAAAATAATTTTTGTGTGGTCCAATATATTTTAATTAGTCGAAAATAATTTTTGTTTTATCTTACTTAAATAATTTTTGCTTTAGTATTTAATTTTTATTAATAAAAAATAAAAAATAATAATAATAAACAAAAAAATAAAAATAAAATTTGGTGACGGAAAAATCGGCGACGAAAAAATCATTGCCGAAAATTAGTGCGGCGAAATGGCCCGCAGGCCAATTCTCGCCCGCTGCAGCAGCCAACTGCGGTAATTTTTTTTGCCAGCGCATTTTTTCCGCAGCAGTTTTTTTTCGCCAGTGAAATTTGTTCGACGCAAATTTTCTGAAACCTAATACAATTAGGTTTCGGTTTCCTTTTCTTAATGAATGTTATATGTCGTGAGTAACTAGAATTAATAAAAAATTCTTCTATAAATAAGACCAAAAACAACACAAAAAGCAAGGAAGAAATCGGAGGATAAATTGATCAAAAATTAGGTCCGAAACTAAGTAGGAAAGGTAGTGAATCAACCTGATTTCTTATTTTTTGAGAGAGCAGAAAAACTATTCAAGCAACTCAAAGGCAGCAAAGCTTGTCTTTAATCTTGTTCATCCAAGAAGAAATTTTTGGTGGAACCAACAAATGGAGGTATGCATCAATTGTCTAAAATTCTATTCTTCACAGTAGCTTAACCACTTAATTGTTTCTTTTAATTCAAGAACCTAAGAACCCTAATTCTCCTTTTCTAAAGTTAAAAAACCTTAATTTGTTGCTTTGTTTTCCAAAAAACTTCAAATTATTATTTTTCTTTCTTCAAAATCTCAAAACCCTAATTTGCTTTCCAAAATTTCAAAATCCTAAATTGAGTTCTGTTTCTCTCCAAATGCCCTAAAAACATCTTTTTTTGCTTCTATAAACTTTAAATCGTTTTGTTTATTTTCATAAAACTTCATAAAATTATCAATTATTTTTAAAAATTCTAAAAACTAATTCACTCGCCGAAACCCTAATTTAAAAATCCTAAAACCCTAATTCAACTCCAAAACCCAAAACAGTGAACCCTAACCCCCTTAAAACCTTAAACCCTAATTTTTTCTAAACACTAATCCGTTAAAACTTTAAAATTCATATAAACATAAATGTTATAATTTTACACAGTAAGCTTAAAAAATATAATTTAGTAGCTAATAGTCATAATCTAAATGTTTTGAAGAGCCCAAACTCTAATTTCATGATTTTACCTCACAAACCCTAATTTGGTTAATCAAAGAATTTTACCAACTTCTTGAATCATAAAACTTTAATTCATTTTAATTCTCTTAAAAACTCACAGTAGTCTAATTCCATAATTTCCAAAACCCTAAACACATGAAATAAAGAATCTTAAATAGAAACAGTAGCTCTAATTTGAATTTTTATTTGCCTTATTCAATTTTATATTTGATTATGCCTTGATTTATTTTATATGATTCAATTTATTTAAGTTCAATGCTTGGTTTATTTAATTTATCATGGATGGATGTTTAATTTCTATTGATATTTAATACCTTTGACGAATGATTCATTTATGATGAACGGTTATTTACTTTTATTGATTTATTTAGATTTCCAAATGTTGCATGAGGTATGTTTCCACTTTGTGGGTACCTTATTAGTTAAATATCATGTAATTTAAATTGCTTTTCTATTTTAGAATCAATGTAAAGGACATATTTCTACCTTTCGGTGGGTGTCCTATTTAGGCATGGGATGTAAAGACATGTTTCCATCCTCGGATGGGTGTCCATTTATTCATTTTGTTTGGACATTGTTTTGATTTTTAATATATCGATGCTTTATTTTAATTATTGTGGGTAATATGGATAATGTTGTTATATTTAAGAATTTTATAATATTAAGACCTGTAAAGGAGGTCGGTTCCAATGAACCGGGCGTTGTGGGGGTGCTAGGCCATTTCTCACATTCCCCACACATACCCAACTTTCCAAACCCATTAGGGGGTTGGGGATTCCTTAGGAATCGAGTCATCCACCCCTTTCTTTTTCCCGGCCTGTTCGGGTGCCGACTCCATTTTCTCTGGACTTAGGTCTGTGTTCTCAAAGGCCCCGAGCCTAAACAGTGCCAAAGTCGCAAGAACCATTCCATCGGGAGTGAGGGCAAAAATCCCCGCTCACAGCTGTATCACTATATAAAGATTGAAGAGTTAGTGAACATTGCCATGAAGGTATAGAGGCAACTCAAGCAAAAGGGGGCAGTAAGGTGTACCTCCAATTACAACCCAACTTAGACTATAAGGTGGCCAAAGAAGGATGAGAAGACTAAAGATGAGAGGTCTAAGGATACAGACTCAAGCTCCAAGGTGAAAGGCTCATGTTTTGAAAAGTACGAAGGAGCCTTTTCCACAAATAAAGGTGCCACTGATTTTTCTAATTCTTCTACTAAGCAGAGAAATATTAAATGCTTTAAATATTTGGGTAATAGACATATTGCTTCATAATGTCCCAATAAAAAAAGAATATGTTTATGAGGGATAATGGGGAAATTGAATCCGAATCAGAATCTGACAGTGATTCTATGCCTAATTTGGAGGATTGTAGTGATGTTGAGGTTGAGTTTGCTATTTGCAGTGAATCTTTGGTAGTTAGCCATGCACTTAATGTTTAGGTTAAGTAAGAGAGTATAGTACAGAGGGAAAACATCTTTCACACTAGGTGTTTGGTAGGAGGGAAAGTTTGTAACATGATTATAGATGGAGGTAGCTGTGCAAATGTGGCTAGTACAACCATAGTTGATAAGTTAGGGTTGAAGTGTGAAAAACACCCTAAACCATATAGGCTACAGTGGCTGAATGATGGTGGTGAAGTAAAGGTAACAAAATGAGTTATGGTTCCATTTTTTTATTGGGAAATATGTTGATGAAGTGTTGTGTGATGTACTACCCATGTAATGTGAGAAAATTATTGGGTAGGCCTTGGCAGTTTGATAGGAAAGTCACACTTGATGGGTGCAAGAATAGGTATTCTTTTAGTTTAAAGGGGAAGATTTTCACTTTAGCACATTTATCTCTAAATGAAGTGTATCAAGAACATATTAAAATGATGAATACTTCAAATAGGGATTCAGGTAGTGATTAAACTAAAAGAATAGAGGGACAAGAGGCCAAGAGTGAAAAGAAAAAATTAAGTGGCCCAATTGGGAGTGACTGTACAAGTAAGGAATAGAAAGAGAGATGTGCAGGAGAGAAAATAAGAGTGAAAAAAGCTGAGTTTCTTTGCAAAAGAGAGAGATCATAAGAGTGCATTTATAGGCAGGAGATCACTAATAGCAATAAGGTTTAAGGATAGTTTATTGGTTATGACTAACCTTAACTCAAATCTACCTAGTTTTTTTATTTCTTTACTGCAGGCATTTGATGATGTCTTTCATGAAGAGATGTCGAAGGGACTCCCTCCCTTGAGAGGTATTGAACATCAGATTAATTTTGTACCTGGAGCAGTAAATCCAAATAGGCTGGCCTATAGAAGTAACCCTAAGGAGACAAAGGAACTTCAAAGGCAAGTAGATGAATTCTTAGAGAAAGGGCATGTGAGAGAGAGCCTTAGCCCGTGTGTTGTACCAGTGTTGTTGGTACCCAAGAAAGATGGAACATGGAGGATGTGTGTGGATTGTTGTATAATCAATAAAATCACAATAAAGTATCGCCATCCCATTCCTAGATTAGGTGACATGTTAGATGAGTTATATGGTGCATTTATTTTCACTAAAATAGATTTGAAAAGTGGGCATCATCAAATAAGGATGAAACCAGGTGATGAGTGGAAAACTAAATTTAAAACCAAATACGGTTTATATGAATGGATGATTATGCCTTTTGGTTTGACTAATGCACCTAGCACATTGATGAGACTAATGAACCATGTTTTGCTTAATTTCTATAGAAAATTTGTTGTTGTGTATTTTGATGACATTCTCATGTACAACAAGTCTCTAAATGAGCATATCATACATGTTAAGTTAGTTTTACAGGTTTTAAGGAAAGAGAAGTTGTACGATGATTTAAAGAAATGTACTTTTTATATTGATAGACTTATTTTCTGGGATTTGTTGTGAGTGCTAAAGGGGTTGAGGTAGATGTTGAAAAGGTAAAAGTTATTCAAGAATGGTTTATGCATAAGAGTATGTCTGAGGTAAGGAGTTTTCATGGGTTAGCTAGTTTTTATAGAATATTTGTGAAAGATTTCTCATCCATTGTAGCTTCTTTGACTAAATAATAAAAAAGGATGTTGGGTCTAAGTGGGAAGAAGAGCAAAATAGTGTTTTTAATGCTTTAAAAGATAGGTGTTTTGCTCCTATTTTATGTTTATCTGACTTTGATAAAACTTTTGAACTTGAATGTGATGCTTCTGGGATTGGTATAAGTACTGTGCAGATGCAGGAAAAAGATCCCATACCATATTTCAGTGAAATGTTGAATGGTGCTCAATTGAAGTAGTCTACCTACGACAAGGAGTTGTATGCCCTAGTGAGAGCACTAGACGTGTGGCAACATTACTTGCTTCCAAAAGAATTTGTGATCCATACAAAATATGAGTCACTTAAGAACCTAAAAGGGCAAAGAAAACTGAATAGGAGGCACGCAAAATGGGTTGAATTCATTGAGACATTTCCTTATGTGATCCACTACAAGCAAGGTAAAGATAATGCTGTTGATGATGCATTATAAAGGAGGTATGCTTTAATCACTATACTTAGTTCTAAGATGTTAGAATTTGAGCAACTTAAGGATATGTATGCAACAGATTCTAATTTTAGTAATGTGTATGTTGCTTGTGAACATGCTACTTTTTAAAAATTTTATGGGCATCATGGATTTTTATTTCTTGGAAATCGATTATGTGTACCTGCAAGTTCATTAAGGGAATTGCTTATGCGTGAGTCACATGGTGGTGGATTAATGGGTGATTTTTGTGTGCATAAGACTTGGACATACTTTCTAAGCATTTTTATTGGCTACACTTGCATAGGGATGTTGAGAGAATTTGTTCTAAAAGTATTGCATGTAGGCAAGTTAAGTCCAAATCTATGCCTCATAGATTGTATACACCTCTACCTGCTCCTAATAAGCCTTGGGTTAATATTTCTATGGATTTTGTGATAGGTTTACCTAGGACAAAGAAAGGTAGAGAGCATATTTGTTGTTGTGGATAGATTTAGAAAATGGCACATTTTATAGCTTGTCATGAAACTGATGATGTAACAAATATAACTAATTTATTCTTTAGAGATGTTGTGCATTTGCATGGTATACCTAAGACAATAGTCTCTAATCGTGATGTTAAATTCTTGAGCCACCTTTGGAGAATTTTGTGGGGAAAATTGGGTACTAAGTTATTATTTTCTACTACTTGTCACCCATAAACTAATGGGTAAACTGAAGTGGTGAATAGAACTTTAGGGATTTTATTGCATGTTGTTGTAGGTAAAAAATTGAGAACATGGGAAGAGTATCTTCCATTAGTTGAATTTGCTTATAATCGTAGTTTGCATTCTTCCACTGGATTCTCACTGTAGACCGTTAATTTTTGACCCAATCGGGTTCAATATGTTCAATATGTTTTAGGCTTATGTCTAATTGGTCCAAAATAATTTTAATTAAATAGTTTTTCCTTTATTATCTAATTTTTATTAATAAAAAATAAAAATAAACAAATAAAAGTTAAAAAATAAAAATAAAAATAAAAATCGGAGTCAAAAACATCGACAACGAAAAAATCATCTCACGGGCCCGTGGACATTTCACCCGCAGGAAATTCCTACAGGCGAAATAGATTTTCTATTTCACCCACAGGAAAATCCTGTGGGCGAAATAGTCACCCGCAGGATTTTTCTATAGGCAACGCGCTCGCAGGCCCACTGCCGCAGTTTCCTGCGGCAGATTTTTTTTGCCAGCGCATTTTTTCCTGCGGTAATTTTTTCAGCAGCACAATTTTTCCAACGCAAATTTTTTGAAACCTATTTCAATTAGGTTTCGGTTTCTTTTTTTATTAATATTACTTTCCTTAACTAATTAGGAATAAACTACATCAAACCACTATAAATAAGGACCAAAGGCAATTAAATTGAGGGGAAGAAAAATTTCACAGTAGCTTTGAGAATTTGAATCCGAAAGTGAAGTGGAAAAGCAATAATTGAATTCAATTGATTTTTAAGGAGCAGAAACACGATTTAAGCAATTCAAAGGAAAAAAATGCTTGTCTTTGGAGCTTGTTCATCCAAGAAGAATTATTTTTGGAGGAATCATAAAAAAAAGGTATGTATTAAATTCTTTGTTTTTTTTATATAGTAGCTAAATTTTCCTTTGTTCTTTTAATTCAAAAATCCCAGAACCTAATCCCTTTTGTTCAAACGTAAAAACATTAATCTGTTTCTTTATTTCCCAAAGAATTTAAAGTTATTAATTTTATTTCTTCAAAACCCCAAAATTCCAATTTACTTTCCAAATTATGTAAACTCTTAAAACATATTCTGTTTTTTATGAAAAAACCCTAAAATACTTTTTCCAATTATATAAATCTTTTTTATTTATAAAAACTTTAATTTGTTTGGTTTAAACTTATAAAATCTCATGAAATCATCAAATTATTTTTCTAAACCCTAATTCAAATTCATCATCCGAGACCCAAATTCTAAAATACTAAAACCCTAATTCAATTTCTAAACATAAAATAATATACTCTAACTCCTTTAAAACCTTAAATCTTAATTTTTTCTAAGCCCTAATACTTTAAAACATTAAAAAACCATAAAAATTTAAATATTTTAAAATTACACAGTAGCTTAAAATCACCATTTAAAACCACAAATCAAAACAATTTCAAAGTATCTAAAGCCCTAGTTTCAAGATCTCACCATTAAAATATTAATTTAGTTAATCAAAGAGTCTTACCAACCTTTTAAAACCTATAACCCTAATCTATTTTAATTCCATAAAAAGTCACAGTAGCTATAATTGGACTTTTGTTTGCTTTATTTAATTCTATACATGATTATACTTTTCTCTTGTGTTTTAATTTATTTAATTTCAATACTTGATTTATTTAATTTATCATGGATGGATATTTATTTTCTATTTTGATTAATAGCTTTGATGAATGATTTATTTATGATGAATGATTATTTACTTTTATCAAGTAATTTAGATTTCCAAAAGTTGTAAGAGGTATGTTTCCACTTGGTGGGTACCTCATTAGTTAAATATCATGTAATTTAATTTGCTTTTCCATCTTAGAACTTATGTAAAGGGCATGTTTCTACCTTTCGGTGGGTGTCGTATCTAGGCATGTGATGTAAGGACATGTTTCCATCTTTGGATGGGTGTCCATTTATTTGTTTTGTTTTGTTTGGACATTGCTTTGATTTTAATATAATGATGCTTTCTTTTTTATTATGTGTAGTATAGATAATGTTGTTATATTTAAGAATTTTATAATATTAAGACCTGTAAAGGAGGCTTGTTCCAATGAACCGGGTTTTGTGGGGGTGCTGGGCCATTTCTCACCTTCCCTTCACGTACTCAACTTTTCAAACCCATTAAGGGGTTGGGGATTCCTTAGGAATCGAGTCATCCACCCCTTTCTTTTTCACAGCCCGTCCGGGTGGCGACTCCATTTTCTCTGGACTTAGGTCCGTGTTCTCTAAGGCCCTGAGCCTAAACAGTGTCGAAGTCACAAGAACCATTCCACCGGGACTAGGGGCAAAAATCCCCGCTCACAGTGGCGACTCCACTGGGGATAAGAGAAGTTGATTCCGTTGGTCTTTATATTATACTATTCTTTCTTATAATGATATTACCCATTGCATCATCTTAGATTGCATCGTGTGCGTGAGTTAGGACTCCCGTGTTACCCGTGTTATGTTATGTAAGGGATACCATACTTTCACTCAAGGTATGGAGATCGAGCATGGCATAACCACTCATAGCCTTGTACCGTTTGGTATATACTTGCTATGGGAACCTAAGCCTTTTTACCCAAAGACTAAAGCTCATATAATTGGCCTAGTTACTTTCCTTAGGTTTTACCCCAAATGCATGTTGTTTGACTGTGGTTGATTTGTCTTGGCTTAAATCATGGCTTATTTGGTTTGTTCTTTTTCTAATATGACCTAAGTAGATTGTAAGCTCAAAATAAATTTCTCTTTAAAATCCAAAAGACCAAAGCTATTTTCAAAACTTTTCAAGATGGTCTTTAGACATAAAACTTTTCTAAAAACAAATCAAAAATTCATTGGCCCATGGCCCAAATACTAAGCCCAAAATCCATTTTTCTAAAATCTTTTACAATGGGCTTAGAAATAAAATTACTTTTCTTACAAAGAGCTTCCAAAAATATTTAGGTTAATTATGAAATACCAAAAATCAATTATGGGCCTAGTTTACACTAAGAACAAATTAACCATGGGCTTGTTTTTGGCATGAATCATTAGTTACCTTTTGCAAGTGAGAATTCAATTTATGATAAACCTCTTAATTTAGTTTTAATCCAATGTAGCATAAAAGCTAATATAATTGGTTGAATGGATTAAAAATTAATAAGAAATATCATGGATTGATTTCCATTTTCGAAAATATAACTATTGGTTGAAACGTCCGAGGGAATTATTTGAAAACAAGATACCCCATGATGGTATTTTGTTAACCATATACCTAGGAAAATAGACTCGCCATTCATGTGTGGATGTTATAAGGTTGGAAGGAACGTCCTATTTATCCTTATTTGTTGATTGTTTGTGCATACATGCATACATGCATATATTTGCATCTCATATCAATGATCCTCTCTAGCTCACAGCCCTGGATTACGATAGTTCTAAAGCTTACAATAATCCGACCTACGCCGAAGACGAAGTATCTAGCAACGACTCAATCACTTGCTCACCAAAAACAATGGAGCCCAAACAAATTCAAAGGATGATGGATGAGGCCCTCAATGCCAAGATGGAAGAAATAAAAGAGGCCCTAGCTGAGACCATGAAGAACCAATTGACCGCAATCTTAGAAAACCATGTCGAGGCATCTGCTAGCACTAAGAAACCAAAGGACAAAGGGAAGACCAAAGTTAGTGAAGTGGTTTTTGATGATGAAAAATTGATCATTGATGATGATGTTGATTGGGCTCAATACTACCAAGATGTTTAAGAAAAGAAGAAAGAATCAAAGGCTGTTGAGAAGGCAACAATTGAAAAGACTGAGACATCCAATGTTGAAAAGATGATTACTGATTTAGAAAAGAAATTTGAGAAGAAGCTAAAAATCGAAGAGATGTCTGAGATCGACAAACTATTTGAACAAGATGAAGAGGTCCCTTATAAATTCAAGATGCCTTCCTTTGCTAAGTACAATGGCACCGGAGATCCTCATCTCCACGTGGAGCAGTATATTACTGCCATGCAGTCTGTCTAAGCTACTAAGGCTCAAACCCTAAGGTGCTTTATGCTCTCATTGGACCCTGTTGTCCAAAATTTGTTCAATAACTTAGATGATGGAACACAAAAGAGTTGGGATCTACTTTACAAAGCCTTCATCCAACAATATGGATATAATGTTGAGCTAGAAGTTACCTTGATGGAAGTGGAGTCCATTAGGCAAAGGCCAAATGAGAATTTTGTGGACTATGTGAAAAGGTGGAGAAACAAGGCCGCTTTACTCAATAAGAGGCCCGATGAATCTGATCAAATAAGGATGATTGTGAGAGGGGTGTTTCTTAGTCTTCGTGAGAGGATGTCTCATACACTCATCCGTGATTTCAAAGACCTTCTCCAAGCTGGTTTCCAAATTGAAGAATGGGAAAGGGAGAAGAGCCGCTTTTCAATGAAAAGGAATGAGAAAGGGAATTACCAGTTCGGAAATCAAAGCACGCAAAAAGAAGTTGATGTTAATGTAACCGGTCAAGGAAATAAAAGACAATTCTCAGAATTGGGGAAACCTCTATCTTGGGTTTTTAGCAAGCTGCAAAACAGAGGGTTGTTGCAACCGTTAGCTCCTCGACCACTACATAATCCACTGCCACCAAACTTCAATGCCAAGGCCGTTTGTCAATTTCATCAAATGTGAGGACATGAAACAGATAAATGTGCTCGTTTAAGGCATGAGATCCAAGATTTGATTGATAGTGGCAAGCTACTTGAGCCGGATAAGCCCAATACCAAGAACAACCCTTTGCCTAAGTTTGGAAGAGTACCTCCACCAGCAACCTTCATTGTGGGGAAAGGATTGGAAGAAGATTTTGTTTTATCATCCTTTTAAGATAGGGATATTGAAGATGTGAAAGGAAAAGAATCTTAAACTTAATGAACTTTCCTTAGCTTGAATGTTGCTTTTCAATCTTACTTTCTTTAATATTTTGGAACTATTATTTCAAATTTAAAGTTGCTTGAATAAATTACTTTCATCAAAATTTTTATTGGTCTTCGTTCATTTTGGTGCTCAACCAATGAGGAATCTAGCTTGATAATTCATGAATTAATATATTTATGCATCAAGACTTGAATGACTTTACTAGGTGAGGGAATTTCTCTATAGCATTGAGTTGTGTATGCTTACTTAGAGAGGGCTCCTGCATAATTACCTTTGTCAAGGTCCTAGTCAGTCTTAGAACATGCTTTGACAAACTTTCGAGGCAAAATTGCAACTCTGCTTATTTAAGAGAGAATTGATCTAGGCATTGTTTGGTTAGCCAACAACTAGTATCCACCCAATTAGATATCAATCCCTAGTTGTCCCTTTGAGCCTTCATAAAATTTTAACTTTCTTTTCATTGGCTTAAAAGCCCCATTAACCTACCCTGAGCTATTGTGATACTTTTGATAAATCTTATGATCACTAAGGTGAAGAGGCAAGAAGATAAAAAAAAAAAGGGAATTCAAAGCCAAGACCATAAGGGTAGTTGATGTTTTCAAGACCATAAGGGTAGTTGAAGTTTTCAATATCATAAGGGTAGTTGAAGTTTTCCTAATATCTCTAATATATCAACATCAACATCAGAGTAACAAATGATTTATCCCTATTAAAGAAGATTTATGTTACTCAACTTATCCATTATTGGAAGCCCAAGTTGGTACAAACAAGACAACTCTTTTAGAGCTAGAACTAAAAAAAAAGACGAGAGAAGAAAAGAAAAAAAAGACAAAAGAAAAGAAAAAAGAGAAAAGAAAAAGAAAAGAAAACCCAAAATGGTTCAAAAACCAACTGAGTTCTCTTTTACCTAAGACAACAAAAGGCTTGCATTTGGTTTATGAGGACGGTTTGACTTGAATTGGTCCAACCCAACCAAAGATTCGATCAAAATCAAAGAAAAAGGAGAATGACCATCCAATTCTTGAAAGTTCTATACTTGACAGTCCTATAAGGAAGAAGGACAAAATGATAAAATTCTCAAAGAAAGGGAAGAGTAAGAGAAATAAAGAAAAGGGAGAAGAAGAAAAGAAACGAATTTGGGAACCAACCTTTTTGCAAGGGCAAAAACTATCCTAATCAAGATCCAGATTAATGCAAAGAAGATAGAAAGAATTTGGAGTCTAGCAAGATTGCTCCCAACTGCCTAAAGTTCAAACAAGAAATTTGTAGTGTGAGGGTTTGTTCATTGTGTCACATCAGCTCCAATCTCAAAATGGCCTCCACTTTAACCCATGTCCCTTATAGACCCCTTTTTAAGGCTATCAAAGACCTGTTGATCTCTCTTGGTAGGTAGAGTCTATTAGTGGAGATAGCTTGGATAAGCATGCTTATGAGATAGACAATATTTAAACTAAAATGAGACATTTGGCCAAGTAATGTGTATGTGCCTATCTGATGTGCAAAAATTCTTGCTTAAATAGAAATGATTCCCAAGTTTAGTATGGTAACTAGGGTTGTCATGTTATAGATGTGTTAATTTGGAAAATCAAGTCCTGAGGTACATTGACATTAATTTGGCAAAGCCAACATTTGATTTCAAAATCAAAATTCAAAAAAAAACAAAAAAAAAGTTTTATCATACAAAGCCTTCAAGTTAAGGGAAGTATGTTGAACCTCCAAATGACACATTGGGCAAAGGGAATGATTATTGGCAAGGTCATGAAGAAGCTATGAACTGACATGCTGAAACCTAGTTGGAAATGGCTGCATCCCTAAATCTGCTGCATAGGGTCTCCACCACTCATGTTTTCATCATCTTTAAGATAAAATCCACAAATGCAAAACCTTCGATCTTTCCAATGCAAGATTTGAACGAGCGTCAAAAGGGAACCAATGAGAACACTTCTGCTGATCGCCTCGGTCTGTGAGTCGATGGAACAACTTTAAGTATTATTCGTGCATATCATGCATACATGAGCATATCACATTGCACTTTCTTGCCTTGTATTGTCTATTCTTTAGCCAAATGAATAGAAAACACCCTGCGAATTAAAGAATCTAAAGAAGATATTGAATCAAGGGGCATGGAAAGCCCATTGCTTGAGAAAGCTCCAGTAAATTTGCAAAGAGAAGAAGTACGTGTTTGTGCGAAGATCTTCATCCTTTGAGATCGGGTCTTCATTGAGTATCCAAAGCTAATTTAGGATCGAGTATCATCGAGTATCCAAAGCTAATTTAGGATCGAGTATCCGAGTCTAGTTTAGGATCGAGTATCCAAATTTTTTGGGTCCAGAACCCAAATTTTCCTTAGGTCAAGAACATAGAATTATCCTTGAGTCCAAAACTCGAACCGGGTCCAGAACCCAAATTTACCATTAGGTCCAGAACCTAGAATTATTTCTAAATCCAGAACTTAGCTCGGGTCCAGAACCCAAATTTTTCATTAGGTCCAGAACCTAGAATCGTCCTAAAGTCCAAAACTCGAACTGGGTCCAGAATCCAAATTTTCTATTAGGTCCAGAACCTATAATCTTTCTTGAGTCCAGAACTCAAATCGGGTCCAGAAGCCAAATTTTCCATTAGGTCCAGAACCTAGAATTATTTCTAAGTCCAGAACTTAGCTCGGGTCTAGAACCCAAAATTTTCTTAGGTCCAGAACCTAGAATTATTTCTAAGTCCAGAACTTAGCTCGGGTCCAGAACCCAAATTGTCCTTAGGTCCAGAACCTAGAATTATACTTGAGTCCAAAATGCGAACCGGGTCTAGAACCCAAATTTTCCTTAGGTCCAGAACCTAGAATTATCCTTGAGTCTAGAACTCGAACCGGGTCTAGAACCCAAATTTTCCTTAGGTCCAGAACCTAGAATTATCCTTGAGTCCAGAACTCGAACCGGGTCTAGAACCCAAATTTTCCTTAGGTCCAGAACCTAGAATTATCCTTGACTCCAGACCTCGAACCAGGCCTAGAACCCAAATTTTCCTTAGGTCGAGAACCTAGAATTTATCCTTGAGTCCAGAACTCAAACCGGGTCCAGAACCCAAAACCTCAACCATCTCAAAAATTAAGTCTTATTGCTTTTCACTCTCTTTCACAAAAGTTTCAGATTTTTCAAGCAGGGGGCAAACTGTACACCCTTAATTTTTTACCTAATCGGGTTCAATATGTTTTATTTAGTCCATAATGATTTTTGTTGTCTAATTAGTCCAAAATAATTTTAATTAAATAGTTTTTGCTTTATTATCTAATTTTTATTAATAAAAAATAAAAAAAAACAAATAAAAGTCAAAAAAATAAAAATAGGAGTAGAAAAATCGGCGACTTCCTGTGTAATATCCCAATGTGTGCCCTAGAAGTTGGATACAATTGTTGTTTTGATTTGAATTAAATGTATATATGTATTTGCAAAGGAAATGAGAGTGTGTTAAGAGAATGTATATGTTGTGTATATTGTAATATATATAACATATAAGTTGGTCAAATGAGAAGTCAAGGTAAGAGGATATTTTAATTGTGAGAAGTGAAATTACCTAAATGGGCATATAAGAGACAAAGGTTAAGTTAAATGATTGAGGGCAATTAGGTAATTGCTTGGTTAAATTGCTTGGTGGATATTTAAAGAAGAAGAGAAGTTGAATTTGTATTGTTTTTCTCTCTTCTTTGTTGGTGTGGCCGGCTATCAAAGGGAAAGAGAGAGCAAGAGAGGTCTTCTAAATCCTAACATCAAATTGAAGGAGGAAGCAAAGGATTAAGTTAGAGATTGGTGAAATTTCTTCAATTGAGGTAAGTACTCACTTGTTTTCCCTTGTTAATTTTTGAAGTGGTGTTTAAGATAAATTGTGATTGATTAATTTTATGATTTGGTGTGTTATAGATGTGTTTACAAGTATTGAAATTGATTGTAAGCTAAAGGATTGAATTGGTGTTGGTTTTGTTGTGAAGATGGTAAGTTAAGTGGATTTGGATAGTGAAAGATCAAGAGTGATGATGGTCTTAGGGTTTTGAAATGGTAGATGATTCAAAGTGTTGTTAATGTGCAATATTGTGATTAACATGCTAAATAAGTGTTAATGACATGGTTTAATAGCATTTGAATGAAGTTGTGTTGTGTATAATGTGTTTAAATGCAATTGAAAGAAGTTTGGCCACACTTAGGGTTTTGTTTATGTGAGACACGGCCAAGACCTATTAATTTTGGGAGACACGGCCAAGTTGAGGGAAGTTTGGCCGTGTTGGATGGATTTTGGAGAGACACAGCCACAAGCTTGGCCGTGTCCCTTGCCCATGTTTGTTACTGCCTGAATTTTGTTGAGAGACACGGCCGTGTCCTTTTGCCCGTGTCTGCCTCGGTATGAATTGATGTTGAGAGACACGGCCACAAGCTTGGCCGTGTCCCTTGGGTGTGTTGGCTACTGTGATGTTCTTTTGCTCTTCTTGTTTTGTGGAGAATGAACACACATTTGATGATGCATATGATTATGTATGAACAATGTTATGTTATGCATTGTGAATCATGTGAATGGTAGTATGTTATATGAATAATGTGACTAATATTATTGTAATATCCCTATGCATGCCCTAGAAGTTTTGTTGTTGTTGTTGTTGGTTTGAATTGAGAAATGGGAAGAGAATGTTTTTGTATGGTGGTTGGAAAAGAAAAGAGGGTTTAGAGATAATTGTATATGTTGCTTATATGGTGATATATATAACATATAAAGTGGTCAAAATGGAAAGTCAAGGAAAGAGGATATTTTTGTGTTGGTTGTGAATTACTTAAATGGGTATAGATATGACAAAAGCTTAGTTAAATGGATGAGGGTATTATAGTAATTTTCTTTTGGATGGGTATTTAATGCCTATTGACTTTGTGTTTCTTGATCATTTCTTCTTCTTCTTGTTGTTGGGTGGCCGGCTCATTAAAGAGAGAAGAGAGCAAGAGAACAAGTGATGGTTTTGATGATTTCAAGTTCAAAGTGAAGGAAGTTTTCAAAGTTACAAGTTGGAGTTTCAAGGAATTTCATTATTTGGTAAGTTTGCTCTTGTTTACCCTTGTTATTTTTGAAGTTATGCTTGAGTTGAGTTGTGATTTGATGATGGTATGATTAAGTTGCTTATGGTGTGATTTTAAGTATTGATTTTGCTTGATAGATGAGAAGTTGGGTTGGTGTTGGTGATGGAAGAGTAAGAGTTGTGTTTAGTGAAATTGTTTCTGTTTTACAATTAGTAAAGGCTGTGATTTGTATGATTTTTAATTAATTATAGAAAAATGTTTTTGAAGTTAATTTTTGATATGTTGTGTCTCTATGAGTCTAGAATGACTGAAAAATATGTTGATTCGATTTTGGAATGGTTATGAGTTTAGAAAGATTATTTTTATTAGACCTGTTCCAGCAGGTACCTTAACTGAGACAGCTGTATTTCGGGATTTTTAATAAAATGTAGAAAAATCATATCCAATTGAATTTTGGATATGTTGTTGCTTAGGGAGTCTAGTATTTGAGAAAAATAATTTGGAACCACGTTGATTGAATTTGATTTATGGAATTCACAAAGTTCAGAATTGCTGCCAGGATGCAGGGCAATTGGGGCAGTCTGGTTAGGTGAACTATTTGACCAAGATCTTGTGTTCAGTTTGATCTGAAATTTTAAAGGAATGATTTTAAGATACAAAACTAAATTCTGTAAAAATTTTAGAATTTTTAGTCAAGTAGATTATTTTATACAATTTTTCAAAATAAGGATAAAATGGAGTCTAAAACCAGAATGTACTATTCATATGGTCATTTTGCTAATATTCCTTTTGGATTAGGTTGTGAAGAGGTTGAATTGCCCTAATTGCATTGTTGAGATTGAATAATGTTATGTTATGCATTGTGAATGGTAATGTGTTTCATGAGTAATGCACATTGAAATGTTATACCAAAGATGTTATAGTGATTCAAATGAAATATGATTGAAGCATGCATTGATGATAGGATTGAATAATAATGTGAGTGTTTAGATAATGTAATGAATATTGTATATAATGATTGCTTAACTTGCTTGTGAAAAAGAAATGAATTGAAAAGGTATTGATAAGTTTAATGAACGGACCTATCCGTCTCCTGCGGAACCATGCGGACCCAGTGGGTTGGGCAACCGATCTTGGACTACCGATCTGGTAGGAGGAAGATTCGATATAGTCAGTATTATACGTACCTATTTGCCTCCTGCGGAACCATGCGGACCCATTGGAATGGGCAACCGAACTTGGACAACCGACCTGGATGGGGAAAGGTATGTTACTGATAATGTTATACGTGCCTTTTTGCCTCCTGCGGACCTTTGGGATTGGAGGGCAACCGACCTGGTTGGGAAAGGGTACGTATATAAAGTCATAGTTGTTGGCTATAATGATAAATTTAAATGAGTATAATGAATGGTGCTATTATATGAATATTGATGTGACATTGAACAAAGCAACATATTGAATAAATAATATGCTTTTGATTGATATATGTAATTAATTTGTGACATTGCATTTTAGCATGAATTATCTTACTAAGCCCTTGGCTTAGCGCGATAGTGTTTAATCGCGCAGGTAATAGAGCTGATAGAGTCGAACCCGAGAGTTCATCAAGACCAAGTGAGAGTAGACCTTGAAGAGTTGATTTTGGGAACTTAAAGATCAGAAGAGAATTGCCAATCATGTATACTTCTTTATATTTTGTAAAGTAATGTTTATAATGTAAAAGTATGGATATATTTAAATATGTAATCAAGTGTTTGTAAATATGTACATATTTTATAACTTCCGCTGGGTAATATTTAAATGTATATATATATATAACTAATATGTTTTGTTTTATAAGTAAATGATCTACTTTTCTATAATGTATAATGATAAGGGTATTGTATCAAGTTTAAAGTGTTTTGAATATTAAGAAAACCGTAGCATCCCTATGTTTGATGCACTTATGCTACATTGTTGTGGTTGTAGTGTGTGGGCATTGGATATGAGGGTGTTACAAGAAGTGTAAATCCTTTTTGCAGGTTGTAGTTGAGGTTATAAGGGGGATTTATTGGAAGTGTACTGAGAATGATTTTGGTTGCATTGGTTTGTGTAAAAATATTTTCAAAAATCAGAAAAAAAAAACCAGTTTTGTCGACACTTGGGACTCAATTTTTAAGTGAAACTATGGCAAAATTTCTATAAAAATTGGAACTAAAATTTGACTAAGTAAAATTGGTAGCAACATTAGGTTAGTGTGGCGCCTCTACTTAGCTTACACACGTAGGTCGGGAAGGGGTGTTACAATTTTTGGTATCAGAGCCTAGGTTTGAGATTCTCAGCCTAGGTAAAATGTAATAAAAAGAATATTTTACTTAAAAAGTTGGTTTTGAAATAATATACATGTTTGGGATTGGCAACCTCTGATCTTTAATAAGATGTAGTATGTTGTGTTTGCAGACTTAGGTTGTGATGGATTCTCACTCACGTCAGTCGATTGAGGGTAGTGCCGAGAGTATCGCTCCTGCTGAGGGAGCTAGAGTTGATAGTGTTGAGGAGGCACCTGCTTCGGTGTCGGGTAGACCAGCTGGAGAGGAGGTTCCGCCAGCCTGGTTTAGACATATGATGGAAGTTATGAGACAAGCACCAGTGCAACCAGTGCCACCACCCCCTCAGCCTTTGGTATCTGTGAGGCACTATGATAAACTAAGGAAGTATGGAGCGGAGGATTTCTTTGGTACTACTGATCCAGCTGTAGCAGAACAGTGGCTTGACAAAGTACAGAGGATCTTTATTCAGTTACAAGCTACCCCTGAGGAAAAATTTGACTATGCAAGATCTTTGCTGCAGAAAGATGCCTACGATTGGTGGAAGACAGTGCCCCATTCTATGGATGATCCTCCAACACTGTCTTACACTGATTTTCTGAGGGAATTTGAGTTGAAGTATACTCCTAGGGAGTATAAAGATGGGAAGAAAAGAGAGTTTCTAGATTTGAAGCAAGATCATCGGACCGTAACTGAGTATGAAGTTGAGTTTATTCGACTGAGTCAGTATGCTGGGGGTATCATTGCTGATGAGATTGATAGATGCAGGAGGTTTGAGGAGGGATTGAGGCCCTCGATCATGTGCTTAGTGGCTGGATCCAGATATCAGGATTTCTCACAGCTTGTGACAGCAGCTCGAAGTGTAGAGCGAGCTCAAGTTATTGCAGCTGCTTCAGAAGAAGAGGTTAGGGTTAGAAGGCCCCAGTTCGAGGCAGGGTCTTCCTCTGCGAAGAGGGGTAGAGGAAGTTTTGTTCCTCGGAGTAGTAGGAGCCAGAGACCAGCTGGTAGGTCTGTGCAGTTCCAGAGACAGAGATTTAGACCTGCAGCTTCAGTGGCAAGTGCTCCGATCCCTATGACTCAGAGATTCGCTCCACCTAGATGTGCTCAGTGTGGGGGTTATCATAGAGGTGTTTGTTGGAAGAGTGGTGGACCAGCTGTATGCTTCAGGTGTGGATCACCTGACCACTTTGTGAGAGACTGTCCTGAGAGGCAGGAGCAGATGCCAGTTGATTCTGCTGCTTCTCGAGCTAGTGTGAGGGGAGGCAGAGGAGGCAGAGGTGCCAGCCGGGGAGGTAGACCAGGATTCAGTTCTAGAGGAGGTGCTACATCCAGGGAGGGTAGACCAGAGGAGGTTGGATCTTCCCAGAGGATGTATGTTATGCAGAGGCAGCCAGATACATCGGCAGTCATAGCTGGTACTTTTTCTTTATTTAATACTCCAGTACTTGCTTTGATTGATCCGGGTTCCACGCATTCATATATTAGTGCATCTGTTTTGCCTGTATTTGATGTGCATGCTGAGTCCCTAGGATTTGATGTGTTGGTGACAAATCCGTTAGGGCATAGTTTGGTTGTGAGTAAGGTGCATAGAGATAGTGCAGTAGTGGTGCAGGGTGAGGAGTTCCTTGGGGATTTGATTGAGATGCCATTTAAGGAATATGACGTGATCTTAGGTATGGATTGGCTATCTCGACATGGAGCTGTGGTGGATTGTAAAAAGAAAATTGTTTCTTTGAGAACGGGTGATGGTAGAGAGGTGATAGTATCTAATGAGCAGGAACAGTTAGCCTCCTTATTTGTTTCAGCTGTTGCAGCCAGGAGGTTGATTAGAAAGGGGTGTGAAGCCTATCTTGCTCATGTGGTAGATACTAGAGTGAAGGGTTCTTCCATTGATAGTATTGCCACAGTTGCAGAGTTCCCTGATGTTTTTCCAGAGGAGTTGCCAGGATTGCCTCCTGAGAGAGAGGTGGAGTTTGGTATTGAATTGTTGCCTGGTACCACTCCTATCTCTATTACTCCTTACAGAATGGCACCAGCAGAATTGAGGGAGTTGAAAGTGCAATTATAGGAGTTGTTGGACAAAGGATTTATTCGCCCTAGTGTTTCTCCTTGGGGAGCTCCTGTGCTATTTGTGAAGAAGAAAGATGGTACTATGAGGTTGTGTATCGATTATAGGCAATTGAACAAGGTGACTATTAAAAATAAATATCCTTTGCCTAGAATCGATGATCTCTTTGATCAATTGAAAGGTGCAGCTGTGTTTTCTAAAATTGTTTTGAGATCTGGGTACCATCAGCTGAGAGTCAGAGCTGAGGATGTTCCGAAGACTGCCTTTCGGACCAGGTATGGGCATTATGAATTTCTAGTTATGCCTTTTGGTCTAACAAATGCACCTGCAGCTTGTATGGATTTGATGAATAGGGTGTTTAGGCCCTATTTGGATCAGTTTGTAGTGGTCTTCATTGATGATATACTGGTGTATTCGCGGAATGAAGAGGAACATGATATGCATCTGCGGATTGTGTTGCAGATTTTGAGAGAGAAGCAGTTATTTGCCAAATTGTCGAAGTGTGAGTTCTGGTTGGATCAAGTTGCTTTTCTCGGACATATTGTTTCAGCGGAAGGCATTAGAGTTGATCCAAGTAAAGTTGAAGCTATTCTGAATTGGAGTCCACCCAAGTCTGTGACAGAGATTAGAAGTTTTCTGGGTTTGGCAGGCTATTACCGACGGTTTGTGAAAGGGTTTTCTTTGATAGCTACTCCACTCACCAGATTACTTCGAAAGGGAGTGAGATTTGTGTGGACAGATCAGTGTCAGGCTAGTTTTGAGCAGTTGAGAGAGTTGTTGACTTAAGCGCCTGTTCTTACTTTACCTGTTGAAGGCAAACCATATGTGATCTACAGTGATGCTTCATATAGAGGTTTGGGGTGTGTATTGATGCAGGAAGGGAAAGTTATAGCTTATGCATCTTGACAGTTGAAACCGCATGAGCTTAACTATCCGACACATGATTTGGAATTGGCTGCCATTGTGTTTGCATTAAAGATTTGGCGCCACTATCTGTTTGGGGAGAAATGTTTCATCTACACTGATCACAAGAGTTTGAAGTATTTGGGTGTCCAGAAAGAACTCAATCTTCGTCAGAGGAGATGGTTAGAATTGATTAAAGACTACGACTGCTTGATTGACTATCATCCAGGTAAAGCAAATGTTGTTGCTGATGCCTTGAGTCGGAAGTCTTTAGCTGGTTTAACAGTTTACTCGCTCTCGTTGCTTGTTGAGTTGAGAGCATTGCATGCCAGTTTTGTACCTTGTGTTGATGGTGCATTATTGGCACAGTTGCAATTGAAGCCGATTTTGTTAGATCAGATCAAAGAAGCTCAGTTGGCCGATAAGAAGATTCAGAAGATTATTTCAGATTGTAAGAATGGGAAGACAAGAGATTTTGTTGTGAAAGACGATGGGAGTCTCTGGTTTAAAAACCGATTGTGTGTACCCGATGATGCTGAATTGAAAAGATTCATTTTAGAAGAAGCACATCAGTCAGTGTTTGCTATGCATCCGGGTAATACGAAGATGTATCATGATTTGAGACAGCATTATTGGTGGATTGGGTTGAAGAGAGACATTGCAGATTTTGTGTCGAAATGTCTCACTTGTCAGAAGGTTAAAGCAGAGCATCAAGTTCCAACCGGGTTGCTTCAACCATTGTCAGTGCCAGAATGGAAGTGGGAAAGAGTGACAATGGATTTTGTGTCTGGTTTGCCATTAACACAAAAGAAGCATGATGCTATATGGGTGATTGTGGATAGATTGACTAAGACAGCTCATTTCCTTCCGGTTCGAATGGATTACTCTTTGGAGAGATTGGCTGAGCTGTATATCCATGAGATTGTGAAACTGCATGGTGTTCCAACTTCTTTAGTGTCTGATCGAGATCCCAGGTTTACTTCCAGATTTTGGAAGAGTTTGCATAGTGCTTTGGGTTCTCGACTGCACTTCAGCACTGCTTTTCATCCACAGACGGATGGACAGTCAGAGAGGGTGATACAGATTATTGAGGACATGTTGAGAAGCTGTGTCATCAATTTCTCTGGAAGTTGGGATAGGTTTTTACCTCTTGTGGAGTTTGCTTACAACAACAGTCACCAATCCAGCATTGGTATGGCACCGTTTGAAGCATTGTATGGCAGACGGTGTAGGACACCTCTTTGTTGGAATGAGCTTGGAGATAATAAGTTGGTTGGTCCTGATTTGATTCAAGAAACTGAAGAAAAAGTAAAGTTGATTCGAGGCAGGTTAAAAGCAGCTTCAGACCGACAGAAATCTTATGCAGATCTGAAAAGAAGAGATATAGAGTTTAATGTTGGAGATAAGGTATTTCTGAAAGTGTCTCCTTGGAAGAAGATTTTGAGGTTAGGTCGGAAAGGAAAATTGAGTCCTCGTTTCATTGGGCCGTATGAAGTGTTAGAAAGAGTTGGGCCAGTGGCGTATCGACTTGCTTTGCCACCTGAGTTGGATCGTATTCATAGTGTATTCCATGTTTCTATGTTGATACTGGATGGTTCTCGCTGGCTCTCTTGAGTGGGAGGTCAGGGGTTCGATCCAGGGAGGCGACCCCTTGGGGCCAAATAAACAAATCCTGCTGGGTGGGCCGCGAGGGCTGTCCAGTACTGTAGCGATCGCTTGCCTCCTGCGGACCATGCGGACCCAGTGGGCTGGGCAACCGACGTTGGGATACCGACCTGGTTGGGGAGGGTCGTTACAATTATGACTTGTATAGTGTGGAAGAGATGAGGATCGTCCAAAAAGGTATGTGCAATGCAATTCATTATGATAAATGTTTTACTAATGAATGGTATCAATGTGTCTTGAGAAAGGATGAAATGTGATATCATCATGGTTGATAATAATGATTGAAATGTTATAAAGGAACATGTTGTTTATATGATGATGAATTAAATGAATGGTGAAGCCATTGTGATTGGCTATGATGCTTCAAATGTGATGTGAAGCCATTGTAATTGGCTATGATGATTCAATTGTAATAAATGAGGCATGCTTGCCTAGATGATTATTCAATTGTGAATGAAATGGATAATGAGATAATAAATGAATTGTGTAACTAATGTGTTATTCCATTTTCAGAGTTTGTTGTTGGTGGCATGCCTAATGAGAGTAACAATCTCTTGAAGTTAGGTTGGCTAAGTCCTTGAAGCCTAATTGAGATGTTACAACCCTTGAAGCTAGGTTGGATTGGTTCTTGAAGCCAAGTTGGGTTGATGCTTAGCATGCTTTGCTCCCCTTGAAGCTTGGTTGAACCTAATCCTTGAAGCCTAGTTGGGTCTATGATAATGATAAATGTGATGATTGAACCAAAGCATTACTCTGAAAATTGAATGGCATATTAGTATCGTTTGGGCCCGAGTCTGTCGTTGTTGTCAATATGATATATAAATGTTGTAATAAACGAGTAATGAGATTTATGGTTGAATTGGTTGGAAATGTGATTCATGATTTGTGAATTGTGAATAAAATAATGACATAAAATGATATGTAATGTGTGCATTGAAATATTGATTGTGAGAAGTAATGTTGGATCGGTGATTGGTGATAATGATATGATATGTGATTGGTGATAATGATATGATATGTGATTGGTGATAATGATATGGGTATTACTATGTTGATGGTGATTATTAATGATGAATTAGGGTCGCTGAAAATGATATGCATATGTTGTATGAAATTTGTTAAGATATGTGAAAGATGCAATTTAAAAAGGAAGACATGATAAGAAACTAACGGTACATCAAATTAATATGTCATTATATGTTAGTATTTTCATAATGTATGTTTATATGTTATATTTGTATTACTAAGCTCTCGAGCTTAGCGCGGATGTATAATCGCGCAGGTATCTTGGTGGAAGATATGAAGTCTTTTGTTACGCCACAAGAAGAGTAAGAGGTTGTCGAGACCAACTAGAGGGTAATGCATACATGTTTAATTTTAAGTATGATGTATTTCTGATGAGTGAATATTTATATGTATAAATGGAGTTTTAATTAAGACAATGATTTTGTAAATGATATTTAAATTAACGTAATATGGTTTGAACTCGGTTGCAGGTTTTTAAAAGATAACATCAAGTGGCATCTTTATACTTTATATATTTACTGTATGTATACTAGGTATATGTACAGTACTTATATAGGGTATCGGAGTGTTACATCCTGCGGGCGAAATAGCTTTTCTATTTCACTCACAGGATTTTCCTGCGAGCGAAATAGATTTTCTATTTCACCCGCAGGCCCACTGCCTCTCCCAATGCCGTAGGTTCCTGCGGCAGATTTTTTTGCCAGCGCATTTTTTCCTGCGGTAATTTTTTCAACAGCGCAATTTTTCCGTTGCAAATTTTTCAAAACCTAATTTAATTAGGTTTCGGTTTCTTTTTCTTTTTTATTAATATTACTTGCCTTAACTAGTTAGGAATAAACTACATCAAACAACTATAAATAAGGACCGAAGGCAATTAAATTGAGGGGAGGAAAAATTTCACAGTAGCTTTGAGAATTTGAATCTGAAAGTGAAGTGGAAAAGTAATAATTGAATTCAATTGATTTTTAAGGAGCAGAAATACGATTTAAACAATTCAAAGGCAAAAAAGGCTTGTCTTTGGAGCTTGTTCAACCATGAAGAATTATTTTTGGAGGAATCATAAAAAAAATGTATGTATTAAATTCTTTGTTTTTTTTATATAGTAGCTAAATTTTCCTTTGTTCTTTTAATTCAAAAATCCCAGAACCTAATCCCTTTTGTTCAAAGTTAAAAACATTAATCCATTGCTTTATTTCCTAAAGAATTTAAACTTATTAATTTTATTTCTTCAAAACCCCAAAATTCCAATTTACTTTCCAAATTATGTAAACTCTTAAAACATATTCTGTTTCTTATGAAAAAAACCCTAAAAAACTTTTTCCAATTATATAAATCTTTTTTATTTATAAAAACTTTAATTTGTTTGGTTTAAACTTATAAAATCTCATGAAATCATCAAATTGTTTTTCTAAACCCTAATTCAAATTCATCACCCGAGACCCAAATTCTAAAATACTAAAACCCTAATTCAATTTCTAAACCTAAAATAATATACTCTAAATCCTTTAAAACCTTAAATCTTAATTTTTTCTAGGCCCTAATCCTTTAAAACATTAAAAAACCATAAAAATATAAATATTTTAAAATTACACAGTAGCTTAAAATCAACATTTAAAACCACAAATCAAAACAATTTCAAAGTGTCTAAAGCCCTAGTTTCATGATCTCACTATTCAAATATTAATTTAGTTAATCAAAGAGTCTTACCAACCTTTTAAAACATAAAACCCTAATCTATTTTAATTCCATAAAAAGTCACAGTAGCTATAATTGTACTTTTGTTTGCTTTATTTAATTCTATACTTGATTATGCTTTGATTTATCTCTTGTGCTTTAATTTATTTAATTTCAATACTTGATTTATTTAATTTATCATGGATGGATATTTATTTTCTATTTTGATTAATAGCTTTGATGAATGATTTATTTATGATGAATGATTATTTACTTTTATCAAGTAATTTAGATTTCCAAAAGATGTAAGAGGTATGTTTCCACTTGGTGGGTACCTCATTAGTTAAATATCATGTAATTTAATTTTCTTTTCCATCTTAGAACTTATGTAAAGGGCATGTTTCTACCTTTCGGTGGGTGTCCTATCTAGGCATGTGATGTAAGGACATGTTTCCATCTTTGGATTGGTGTCCATTTATTTGTTTTGTTTTGTTTGGACATTACTTTGATTTTAATATAATGATGCTTTCTTTTTATTGTGTGTAGTATGGATAATGTTGTTATATTTAAGAATTTTATAATATTAAGGCCTGTAAAGGAGGCCGGTTCCAATGAACCGGGCGTTGTGGGGGTACTGGGCCATTTCTCACCTTCCCCACACGTACCCAACTTTTCGAACCCATTAAGGGGCTGGGGATTCCTTAGAAATCCAGTCATCCACCCCTTTCTTTTTCTCGGCCCGTCCGGGTGGCTACTCCATTTTCTCTAGACTTAGGTCCGTGTTCTCTAAGGCCTCGAGCCTAAACAGTGCCAAAGTCACAAGAACCAATCCACCAGGAGTGGGGGCGAAAATCCCCGCTCACACTCACCTTTTAAGATTGTGTGTGGTTTTAATCCTCTCACTCCTATGGATTTAATGCCTTTGTCATTACATGCGATTACTATCCTAGATGGATAAAGGAAGATTGAATTGATCAAGACTATACGTGGAAAGACTAGAAAACACATTGAAAAGAAGAATGAGCTATGCACGACAAGCCAATAGAGGGCGCAAAGTAGTTACTTTTGAACCTGGTGATTAGGTTTGGGGTATTTAAGGAAGGAAAGTGTGAGCGGGGATTTTCACCCCCACTCCGGATGGAATGGTTCTTGCGACTTCGGCACTGTTTAGGCTCAGGGCCTTAGAGAACACGGACCTAAGTCCGAAGAAAATGGAGTTGCCACTCGGACGAGCCGGGAAAAAGAAAGGGGTGGATGACTCGATTCCTAGGGAATCCCCAACCCCCTAATGGGTTCGGAAAGTTGGGTACGTGTGGGGAAGGTGAGAAATGGCCCAGCACCCCCACAACGCCCGGTTCATTGGAACCGGCCTCCTTTACAGGTCTTAATATTATAAAATTCTTAAATATAATAACATTATCCATATTACACACAATAATTAAAAGAAAGCATCAATATATTAAAATCAAATCAATGTCCAAACAAAGCAAATAAATGGACACCCATCCAAGGATGGAAACATGTCCTTACATCACATGCCTAAATAGGACACCCACCAAAAGGTAGAAACATGCCCTTTACATAGGTTCTAAAATAGAAAAGCAAAATTAAATTACATGATGTTTAACTAATGAGGTATCCACCAAGTGGAAACATACCTCTTACAACTTTTGGAAATCTAAATTAATTGATAAAAGTAAATAATCATTCATCATAAATAAATCATTCATCAAAGCTATTAATCAAAATAGAAAATAAACATCCATCCATGATAAATTAAATAAATCAAGTATTGAAATTAAACAAATTAAGGCATAAGAAATAAATCAAAGCATAATCAAGTATGGAATTGAATAAAGCAAATAAAAGTCCAATTATGGCTACTGTGACTTTTTATGGAATTAAAATAAATTAGGGTTTTGTGTTTTAAAGGGTTGGTAAGACTCTTTGATTAACTAAATTAATATTTGAATGGTGAAATCATGAAAGTAGGGTTTTAAGAACTTTAAAATACTTTAATTTGTGATTTTTGGTTATTGGTTCCTAAGCTACCGTGTAAAATTTAGGTTTTTATGTTTTTTTAATGTTTTAAAAAGATTAGGGTTCATAAAAATTAGGGTTTAAGGTTTTAAAAGGGTTAGTGTTCATTATTTTGAATTTTGGAAGTTGAATTTGGATTTGATATTTTGGAAGTAAGGTCACGGGTGGTGAATAATTTTTAGGAATTTGGAAATCAATTTGATATTTTATGGAATTTTATGAATTCAAAAAAATAAATTAAAGTTTTTATAAGTAGAAAAGATGTTTTTTAAGGCTTTTTGAATGAAAAAGTACCAAGTTTAAAGTTTTGAAAGAAACAAAATTTGGTTTTGGTTTTGTTGAAAAATATGTTTAATTAGAGTTTTAAGGTTTTAAGAAGAAAAAATAACAATTTTAAGCCTTTCGGAAGATAAACCAACAAAATAAGGTTTTTTTTTTCTTTAGAAAAACTAAATTAAAGTTCAAAGGTTTTTAATTTTGATTTCATAGATTTGCTATTGTGTAAAAAAAAACAATTAAAGAAAATTAATTAACACATACCTTCTTTTGATGATTTCTCCAAAAACAATTCTTCTTGGATGAACTAGCTCCAAAGACAAGCTTTTTTTGCCTTTGAATCCTCTAAATCGTGCTGCTGCTATTCCAGAAAAATGTTGAATTGAATTTCTTCTTTTCCTTCCTTGATTCGGTTTCAAATTTTCCAAACTACTCTTGGATTTTTGCCTCCCCTTAAATTAATTGCCTTTGGTCCTTATTTATAGTGGTTTGAGGTTGTTTATTCCTAATTAGTTAAGGTAAGTAATATTAATAAAAAAAATTAACCAAAACCTAATTGGATTAGGTTTCAAAAATTTTGCGTCGGAAAATTTGCGCTGCAGAAAAAAGCTGCTGCGAAAAAACTGCTCTGGCAAAAAAAACTGCTGCAGCTGGCTGCGGCAGCGCACACAGAGCAGGCCCGTAAGCTATTTCGCAGGCAAAAAATTTTTGCATGCGAAATAGCATAGTGATTTCGCCCGCAGGAATTTTCTGCGGAAGAAATGCCCACGGGCCCGCGCGACGATTTTTTCGTTGCCGATTTTTTCGACTCCGATTTTTATTTTTATTTTTATTTTTTTGACTAATATTTGTTTATTTCTATTTTTTATTAATAAAAATTAGATAATAAAGCAAAATTATTTAATAAAAATTATTTTGGGCCAATTAGACAATAAAAATCATTTTAGACTAAATAAAACATATTGGACCGGATTGGGTCAAAAATTAAGGGTCTATAGTTTGCCCCCTGCTTGAATGATCTGAAACCTTAGTGAAAGAGAGTGAAAAGCAATAAGACTTAATTTTTGATGAAACGGTTGAGGTTTTGGGTTCTGGACTCGGTTCGAGTTCTGGACTCAAGGATAATTCTAGGTTCTGGACCTAAGGAAAATTTGGGTTCTAGACCCGGTTTGAGTTCTGGACTCAAGGATAATTCTAGGTTCTGAACCTAAGGAAAATTTAGGTTCTGGACTCTGTTTGAGTTCTGGACTCAAGGATAATTCTAGGTTCTGGACCCGGTTCGTGTTCTAGACTCAAGGATAATTCTAGGTTCTGGACCTAAGGAAAATTTGGGTTTTGGACCCGATATTGGGTACTTGGACCTGAGATTGATTTGATTTGGGTACTTGGACTCGAGATTCATTTGATTTGGGTACTTGGACCCAAGATTGATTTAATTTGGGTACTTAGACCCGGGATTGGGTACTTGGACCCGAGATTGATTTGATTTGGGTACTTGGACCCGAGATTGATTTGATTTGGGTACTTGGATCTGAGATTGATTTAATTTGGGTACTTGGACCCGGGATTGGGTACTTGGACCTGAGATTGATTTGATTTGGGTACTTGGATCCGAGAATGGGTACTTGGACTCGAGATTGAGTTTGACTGACCTTTTATCATTTGAGAAGTCTGACTGCTCCGGCTGTTTTATGCATTGTGATTCTTCACCATCAAAATGGATCTTCATCCTTTGAGATCGGGTCTTCACCCATAAAAAAAATGGATCTTCATCCTTTGAGATTGGGTCTTCACCCTTAAAAATGGATCTTTATCCTTTGAGATCGGGTCTTCACCCTTGAAAATGGATCTTCATCCTTTGAGATCGAGTCTTCACCCTTGAAAATGGATCTTCATCCTTTGAGATCAGGTCTTCACCCTTGAAAGTGGATCTTCATCCTTTGAGATCGGGTCTTCACCCTTGAAAATGGATCTTCATCCTTTGAGATCGGGTCTTCACCCTTGCAAATGGATCTTCATGCTTTGAGATTGGGTCTTCACCCTTGAAAGTGGATCTTCATCCTTTAGACTTCGGGTCTTCACCCTTGGAAATGGTTCTTCATCCTTTGCGATCGGGTCTTCTTTGTTCTTTGAAGATAGGAGTGACATTGCCAGTGGCTTGGCCGTGTCCCCTGGGTGTGTCAGCTTCTGTGTCTTTTCTTTGGTTTTTCTTTGTTCTAGGCTTAGGATGGGACACAGCCAAGGTCCTGGCCATGTCATGTGACACGGCCAGTGGCTTGGCCGTGTCGCCTGCTGGTGTCACCTACTGCTTCCCTTCTCTCTTTGCTTGGTCTTTCTTGGCTTTGCCCTTTAGGTGAGACACAACTAGTGGCTTGGCCGTGTCTCCTGCCCGTGTCATGTTCTGCCAAGATTTCCTTTTAGGTGACACGGCCAAGCTTGATTTGGCTTGGCCATGTCTTGCTTGATCCATGTTCTTCTTTCCTTGTTTTGATCTTCCAAGGGAGTTTTTGCACTTTAACCACTTTTCCCTTGCAACTGCTTTTCCTTTTTTTCTCCAATTTTGATTGGATCTTATATCCTCTCCTTGCCCCCAAGGATTTTTTCTTTCATGCAAGCTTTGATTGATGTTTTTCTTGTCTAGTTCTTTGCATAAGCACACATTTCTTCTCTTTGCAAAGTGACTAGGGCTTCCACAAACGAATAGGCTTTCCATGCCCCCTTGATTCAATATCTTCTTTTGATTCTTTAATTTGCAGGGTGTTTGCTGTTCATTAAGACAAGAAAGTGCGATGTAATATGCTCATGTATGCATGATATGCATGAATAATACTTACAGTCGTTCCATCGACTCACAGACCGAGGTGATTAGCAGAAGTGTTCTCATTAGTTCCTATTTGATGCTCCTTCAAGTCTCGCATTGAAATGATTAAAAGCTTTGCATTTGGCTTTTATCTTCAAGATGTTGAAAACATGAGTGGTGGAGACCCTATGCAGCAGAGTCAGGGATGCATCCATTTCCAACTATGTTTTAGCATGTCGGTTGGTAGTTTCTTCATGACCTTGCCAATAATCAATTCAACATACTTCCCTTAACTTGAAGGCTTTGTATGACAAAACACTTTTTTTTTTAATTTTGATTTTGAAATCAAATGTTGGCTTTGCCAAATCTATGTCAATGTACCTAAGGACTTGATTTTTCCAAATTAATATATCTATAACATGACAATCCTAGCTATCGTACTACACTCGGGAATTATTTCTATTTAAGCAAGAACTGTTGCATTTCAGATAGGCACATACACATTACTTGGCCAAAGGTCTCATTCGAGTTTAAATATTGTCTATCTCATGTGCATGCTTATCCAAACTATCTACCTACCAAGAGTGATCAACAGGTCTTTGATAGGCTTGAAAAAGAATCTATAAGGGACATGGGTTAAAGTGGAGGCCATTTTGAAATTGGAGTTGGTGTGAAACAATGGACAAACCCTCACACTACAAATTTCTTTGTTGGAACTTTAGACAGTTGGGAGCAATCTTTCTAGACTCCAAATTCCTTCTATCTTCTTAGCATTAATCTAGATCTTGATTAGGACAGTTTTTGCCCTTGCAAAAAGTTTAAGACCCAAATTTGTTTCTTTTCTTCTTTTCCCTTTTTTCCTCATTATTTTTCTTACTCTTCCCTTTTCTTTTTCTTTCCTTACTCTTCCCTTTCTTTTATCATTTTGTCCTTCTTTCTTGTAGGACTATCAAGTACAAAACTTTTAAGAACTGGATGGTCTTCCTCCTTTTTCTTTGATTTTGATTGAATCTTTGGTTGTTTTGGGACCAATTCAAGTCAATCCATAAAATGGAAGCCTTTTGTTGTCTTAGGTAAAAGAGAACTCAGTTGGCTTTTTGAACCACCTTTTTAGATTTTATCTTTCTTCCTTTTCTTTTCTTTTTTCTTTTGTTTTTCTTTTGTTTTCTTCTTTTTTTGTTTTTTTTAGCTCTAAAAAGAGTTGTCTTGGTTTGTACTAACTTGGGCTTCCAATAATGGATAAGTGGAGTAACATAAATCTTCTTTAATAGGGATAAATCATTTGTTACTCTGATGTTGATGTTGATATATTAGAGATATTAGGAAAACTTCAACTACCCTTATGGTTTTGAGAACATCAACTATCCTTATGATCTTGAGAACTTCAACTATCTTCATAGTCTTGAGAACTTCAACTATCTTCATGGTCTTGAAACTTCAACTATCCTCATGATCTTGACTAATCATTGCTTTCTTTGATCTTCTTGCCTATTCATCTTAGTAATCATAAGACTTGTCAAAAGTATCACAACAGCTCAGGGTAGGTTATTGGGGTTTGTAAGCCAATAAAAAGAAAACTAAAATTTTATGAAGGTTCAAAGGGACAACTAGGGATTGATATTTAATTGGGTGGATATTAGTTGTTTGCTAACCAAACAATGCCTAGATCATTTCTCTCTTAAATAAGCAGAGTTCAATTTTGCCTCAAAAGTTTGTCAAAGCATGTTCTAAGACTGACTAGAACCTAGACCAAGGTAATTATGCAGGAACCCTCTCTAAGTAAGCATACACAACTCAATGCTATAGAGCCATTCCCTCACCTAGTAAAGTCATTCAAGTCATGATGCATAAATATATTAATTCATGAATTATCAAGCTAGATTCCTCATTGGTCAAGCACCAAAATGAACAAAGACCAACAAAAATTTTGATGAAAGTAATTTATTCAAACAACTTTAAATTTGAAAAACACAATAGTTCCAAAATATTAAATAAAGTAAGATTGAAAAGCAACATTCAAGCTAAGGAAAGTTCATTGAGTTAGGCTTCTTTTCCTTTCACATCTTCAACATTCCCATCTTGAAAAGAGGATAAAACAAAATCTTCTTTCAATCCTTTTCCCACCATAAAGGTTGCTGGTGGTGGCACTCTTCCAAATTTAGGCAAAGGGTTGTCCTTCGTATTGTGGTTATCCGGCTGGGGTAGCTTGCCACTATCAATCAAATCTTGGATCTCATGCCTTAATCAGATACACCTATCAGTCTCATGCCCTTGCATTTGGTGAAATTGACAAAATGCTTTGGTGTCAAAATTAGGTGGGAGAGGGTTAGGCAAAGGACGAGGATTTAAGGGTTGTAGTAATCCTTTTCTTTGAAGCTTGTTGAGAACCCAAGACATCGGCTTTCCCAATTTCAAAAATTGTCTCCTTGTCCCTTGGTTAGTAGCATTAACACCGACGGCCTTTTGCATGCTTTGGCTACCAGGTTGATAGCTCCCTTTCTCGTTCCTTTTTGTTGCAAAGCGGCTCTTCTCCCTTTCCCATTCTTCAATTTGCAAACCAGCTTGGAGAAGGTCTTTGAAATCACGAATGAGTGTATGAGACCTCCTCTCACGAAGACTAGGCAACACCCCTCTCATAATCATCCTTATTTGGTCGCATTCATCGGGCCTCTTCTTGAGTAAAGCAGCCTTGTTTCTCCATCGCTTCATATAGTCCACAAAATTCTCATTTGGCCTTTGCCTTATGGACTCCACTTCCATTAAAGTAACTTCTAACTCAACATTATATCCATATTGTTGGATGAAGGCTTTGTAAAGTAGATCCCAACTCTTTTGTGTTCCATCATCTAAGGTATTGAACCAATTTTGGACAACAGGGTCCAATGAGAGCATAAAGTACCTTAGGGTTTGAGCCTTAGTAGCTCGGGCAGATTGCATGGCAGTGATATACTGCTTCACATGAAGATGGGGATTTCCAGTACCATTGTACTTAGCAAAGGAAGGCATCTTGAACTTATAAGGGACCTCATCATTTTGTTCAAATAGTTTGTCGATCTCAGACTTCTCTTTGTTTTCAGCTTCTTCTCAAATTTCTTTTCTAAATCAGCAATCATCTTTTCAACATCGGATGTCTCGATCTTTTTAATAGTTGCCTTCTCAACAGCCTTCGGTTCTTTCTTCTTTTCTTGAACTTCTTGGTAGTATTGAGCCCAATCATCATCATCATCAATGATCACCTTTTCATCATCAAAAACCACTTCACTAACTTTAGTCTTCCCTTTGTCCTTTGGTTTTTTAGTGATAGCAGATGCCTCAGCATGATTCTCTAAGATTGCAGTCAATTGGTTCTTCATGGTCTCAGCTAGGGCCTCTTTGATTTCTTCCATTTTGGCATTAAGGGCTTCATCCAGCATTCTTTGGATTTGTTCAGGTTCCATTGTTTTTGTTGAGCAAGTGATTGAGTTGTTGCTAGACACTTCATCTCCGGCATAAGTCAGATTATCGTAAGCTTTTGAACTTTCGTAATCCAGGGCTGTGAGCCAGAGAGGATCAATGATATGAGATGCAAATGTATGCATGTATGCACAAACAATCAATAGATAAAAATAGGACGTTCCTTCCAACCTTATAACATCCATACACGAATGGCGAGTCTCTTTTCCTAGGTATATGGTTAACAAAATACCAACATGGGGCGTCTTGCTTTAGAATAATTCCCTCGGACGTTTCAACGAATAGTTGTATTTTCGAAAATGGAAATCAATCCATGATAATTCCTATTAATTAGGTTTTAATCCATTTATCCAACTAAAGTAGCTTTTATGCTATGCTTGATTAAAATGAAATTAAGAGGTTTATTATAAATAGATTTCTCACTTGAAAAAGGTAACTAATGATTCATGCCAAAAACAAGCCCATGGTTAATTTATTCTTAGTGTAAACTAGGCCCACAATTGATTTTTGGTATTTCATAATTGACCTAAATATTTTTGCAAGCTCTTTGTAAGAAAATATTGGGTGAAAATAGTTTTTTTTCTAAGCCCATTGTAAAAGATTTTAGAAAAATGGATTTTGGGCTTAGTATTTGGGCCATGGGCCAAAGAATTTATTTATTTATTTTTTTAGAAAAGTATTATGTCCAAAGACCATCTTGAAAGATTTTAAAAATAGTTTTGGTCTTTTGGATTTTAGAGAAAAGTTTATTTTGAGCTTACAATATACTTAGGTCATATTAGAAAAAAGAACAAACCAAATAAGCCATGATTTAGACTAAGATAAACTAACCATAGTCAAACAACATGCATTTGGGGTAAAACCTAAGGAAAGTAACTAGGCCAATTACATGAGCTTTAGTCTTTGGGTTAAAAGGCTTAGGTTCCCATAGCAAGTATATACCAAATGGTACGAGGCTATGAGTAGTTATGCCATGCTCGATCTTCATACCTTGAGTGAAAGTATGGTATCCCTTACACAACATAACACGGGTAACACGGGTGTCCTAACTCACCCACATGATGCAAACTAATATGATGCAATGGATAATATTATTATAAGAAAGAATAGAATAATATAAAGACCAACAGAATCAACTTCCCTTATCCCCAGTGGAGTCGCCACTGTGAGCGGGGATTTTTGCCCCCACTCCCGGTGGAATGGTTCTTGCGACTTCGGCACTGTTTAGGCTCGGGGTCTTAGAGAACACGGACCTAAGTCTAGAGAAAATGGAGTCGCCACCCGGACGAGCCGGGAAAAAGAAAGGTGTGGATGACTCGATTCCTAAGGAATTCCCAAGCCCTTAATGGGTTCGAAAAGTTGGGTACGTGTGGGGAAGGTGAGAAATGACCCAACACCCCACAACACCCGGTTCATTGTAACCGGCCTCCTTTACAGGTCTTAATATTATAAAATTCTTAAATATAATAACATTATCCATATTACACACAATAATTAAAAGAAAGCATCAATATATTAAAATCAAAGCAATGTCCAAACAAAGCAAATAAATGGACACCCATCCAAGGATGGAAACATGTCCTTACATCACATGCCTAAATAGGACACCCACCAAAAGGTAGAAACATGTCCTTTACATAGGTTCTAAAATAGAAAAGCAAATTAAATTACATGATGTTTAACTAATGAGGTGCCCACCAAGTGGAAACATACCTCTTACAACTTTTGGAAATCTAAATTAATTGATAAAAGTAAATAATCATTCATCATAAATAAATCATTCATCAAAGCTATTAATCAAAATAGAAAATAAACATCCATCCATGATAAATTAAATAAATCAAGTATTGAAATTAAACAAATTAAGGCATAAGAAATAAATCAAAACATAATCAAGTATGGAATTGAATAAAGCAAATAAAAGTCCAATTATGGCTACTGTGAATTTTTATGGAATTAAAATAAATTAGTGTTTTATGTTTTAAAGGGCTGGTAAGACTCGTTGATTAACTAAATTAATATTTGAATGGTGAAATCATGAAACTAGGGTTTTAGACACTTTAAAATACTTTAATTTGTGATTTTTGGTTATTGGGTTCCTAAGCTATTGTGTAAAATTTAGGTTTTTATGTGTTTATTTTTTTTAATATTTTAAAAGGATTAGGGTTTATAAAAATTAGGGTTTAATGTTTTAAAAGGGTTAGTGTTCATTATTTTGAATTTTGGAAGTTGAATTTGGATTTGATATTTTGGAAGTAAGGTCACGAGCGGTGAATAATTTTTAGGAATTTGGAAATCAATTTGATATTTTATGGAATTTTATGAATTCAAACAAGTAAATTAAAGTTTTTATAAGTAGAAAAGATGTTTTTAAGGCTTTTTGAATGAAAAGGTACCAAGTTTAAAGTTTTGAAAGAAACAAAATTTGGTTTTGGTTTTGTTGAAGAATATGTTCAATTAGAGTTTTAAGGTTTTTAAGAAGAAAAAATAACAATTTTAAGCCTTTTGGAAGATAAACCAACGAAATAAGGTTTTTTTTTTCTTTAGAAAAATTAAATTAAAGTTCAAAGGTTTTTAATTTTGATTTCATAGATTTGCTACTGTGTAAAAAAAACAATTAAAGAAAATTAATTAACACATACCTTCTTTTGATAATTTCTCCAAAAACAATTCTTCTTGGATGAACTAGCTCCAAAGACAAGCTTTTTTTGCCTTTGAATCCTCTAAATCATGCTGCTGCTGTTCCAGAAAAAAGTTGAATTGAATTTCTTCTTTTCCTTCCTTGATTTGGTTTCAAATTTTCCAAACTACTCTTGGATTTTTGCCTCCCCTTAAATTAATTGCCTTTGGTCCTTATTTATAGTGGTTTGAGGTTGTTTATTCCTAATTAGTTAAGGTAAGTAATATTAATAAATAAAGGAAACCAAAACCTAATTGGATTAGGTTTTGAAATATTTGCGTCGGAAAATTTGCGCTGCCGAAAAAAACTGCTGCGGAAAAACTGCGCTGGCAAAAAAATCTGCTGCAGCTGGCTGCGGCAGCTCTCGCGGAGCGAGCCCGTAAGCTATTTCACAGGCAGAAAATTTCTGCCTGCGAAATAGCACAGTGATTTCGCCTGCAGGAATTTCCTGCGGGCGAAATGCCCACGGGCCCGCATGATGATTTTTTCGTCGCCGATTTTTCCGACTCCGATTTTTATTTTTATTTTTATTTTTTGACTTATATTTGTTTATTTCTATTTTTTATTAATAAAAATTATTTTGGACCAATTAGACAACAAAAATCATTTTAGACTAAATAAAACATATTGGACCGGATTGGGTAAAAAATTAAGGGTCTACAGAAAGGTTTCTCAATATGAGAACATCAAAGTTGGATCCAAGAGGTGATTGTCATTTCCAAATACTAGAAAAGATTAATGACAACACTTATAAAGTTGGCTTGCCTAGTGAGTATCAAGTTTTTGCAACCTTTAATGTATCTGATATTTCTCCTTTTGATATGGATGCAAATTTGAGGATGAATCTTTTTGAGGAGGGAGGGATTGATACGAACGAAGATGGCAGTGTTAGCAAGTCTGGTGAAGCAAGCAGAGGTGGCCAACATGGCATGGAGCTCATTTTCCAAGTGGGCCAATTACAAGATCACAGGCCAAGAAGCTTAAATATGCCTTCCAAGGCTTTGTAAGGCAATTCATCGAGGATAGGCTTGGTGGACAAGCCTTTGACGCTAAGGATATAGAGAAGAAGCAGTCCATAAATTTAATCCAAGCATATGGGCCCATTATTTAATATGTATTAAGGCCCACTAGTTATGCTTATTTAAAAGGTAAGGGCCTTGTTTATTTTGTATTGAATTTGAACATTGTTTACTTTATTAGTTCTTAAAATTTGATTAGCCAACCAAACGCTACTTAGTAACCCTAATTAGTGTTTAGCTATTTAAAGCTCATTTAGGGTTGTAAGACAACAATTTTTATCATATTATTCAATTGATTTTGGCTTAGTCAAATTTTTACTTCAAGAGAGGGTTCTTCTTCTTCTTTTTGCATACAAAATTGTAATCAACTTATCAAGGTAACACTTTCTAGTTCTTCTTTATTCTATCCAATTATCTACGTTTCTAATTGCATGTCAATTATGGGTTTAGTAGGATAAACTATCATATAGGGTTCTTAGTATAGTGAATTTCTGTGTTGGGGTTTCGGATTCTTTATAATCTTAGGATTCCACATTATTAAGGATATTGGGTACCATAAAAAGCCATAATTATCTTAGGATCTCATGTCACAGTATAATTATTTTTATTCACTTTGATTTAATTACTTATGTTATAAGATAGCAAAACATTCAATTTTTTTTCTTTTCACTCTCTTTCTAGCCATAGAGTCTCTAATATTGTTCATGATGCATTTGTAAATACATGCTAAACAGCAAATAATATTGTCATTCATCAACTCAGTGAGTATTCAATCTTTTTGATGAAATTTAATTTTAACATTTAAAATATATTAGGTAGCTTATTAAATTATATATACATATTTCTTAATGATATACTATATATTTTATTTTTCTTGCTACTATAAGCACATTTTATTTTCAGACCCAAGTTTAACCATCCTCAACCTATAGTGCAATTGTAATTAATTACCTACACTAACTAATTTCATTATATATATAAGCATGGCCAATTCATGAAAATTGCATGGGCGATTCATGTAAGCTGTAAGTATACAACTCATTCATGTATATATGTATATTTATATATACATTTCGGTTGGCCTATGAAAATATATTCACTGAGCACTACTTATTTACATATTTAATATTACACACACACCTAAGTATGAAAAAACACTGTTTGGACTATAACCCATTAATATATGTAATTAATTATCCCATGAAACTCTATTTTCTTTTAGGCATATTTATAAAATTAACCAAAAAATTAAAACACTTTTCAAATTTATGCGACATTAAAAAACTTTTCAATTTTACATCAACACAAGTTTTCATTTTGCAAAAATACGGATACAGATGTGCGAGTTGCTACTTGCTTTAATTACTGATTGTGTGGGCCATGATTGCTTTAGTTACTGATTGTATGACCCATTCTTCAGCTTATGTTAACTTAAAATATAATTAATATATAATTATATAATTAAAATTTATTTAATTAAAAAATAATTAATTAATTATAGACCCTTAATTTTGGTTCTAAGTTGGTACGATCCTAATTAAATGATGCCAAAATAAATTTGGGCCGACTTTAAAAAATTTAAACTTTTAAATAGGTCAGTCCAGTTTGAAACGACATATATTCAATTGATTAATATTTTAAATGTCCATGCTTAATATATTCGACCCAAATTAAATTGTTTGGTCTAATTGATTTTTTTAGATCGATTTTGAGTCGGGAGGGTCCTAGGCTACCTGAACCATGGTTCATATTGACCTGGAAGGACCAATTTGACATGAGCTTTGGTTAACAAAATCAACATGGACCAAAGGCTCAAGTCGATTTGGCACACCAAATCAACATGGCCTTGGTCCCAATTAGGACTGTACCAACATAGAACCAAAATTAAGGGTCTATAATTAATTAATTATTTTTTAATTAAATAAATTTGGGCCGACTTTAAAAAATTTAAACTTTTAAATAGGTCAGTCCAGTTTGAAATGACATATATTCAATTGATTAATATTTTAAATGTCCATGCTTAATATATTCGGCCCAAATTAAATTGTTTGGTCTAATTGATTTTTTTTAGACCAATTTTGAGTCGGGAGGGCCCTAGGCTACCTGAACCATGGTTCATATTGACCTGGAGAGACCAATTTGACATGAGCTTTGGTTAACAAAATCGACATGAACCAAAGGCTCAAGTCGATTTGGCACACCAAATCAACATGGCCTTGGTCCCATGTCGATTTGGCACACCAAATTGACATATCCTTGGCCCATGTCAATTCAGGCAACCAAATTGACATGAGCTTTCAGTTCAAAGCAATTTTAGCCAACAATTGAGTTTCCTAATTAGATTAGAATCCTTTTATGTCTGTGATTAGGCATCTTAGGTTTAGGTTAATCCTTACTTTACCAATAAATAATGATGTTTAATACTTTAACAAGGATAAAAAAATTTATCAAGAAAGCAACAATAATCAATAACAATCAATTTTCATCAACAACCAACAAAGGCAGTGATCACTGTCTTTGATCTTATCTTGGCCAGAAGCAAACATTGTTGTAGGCAGTAGCTTGGAGTGAATAATCAATTTGGTGGAGCCTTCAACGCAAGTTTTATGTCTTAATCTTAATTTGTTTAAACATGCAGTAGTTTCATCTTTTATTTTAAATATTCTTGTTGTTTATTTTAATCATTACTTTGATCCAATTTAAATTGTTAAACCATATTCCATTTTGCCATGTTAAAATCCTAAATATCCAGAAAACCCCAAACCCTAATTTGTCTTGCAGTTTCCAAAAACTCTAACTTGTTTTGCAATTCTAAATATCGTAAATCATTTTCAAAATTAAAAAAAAAACTTAACTGTTTTATTAAATTTCCAAAACCTTAATTGTTAACCAAATTTTCAAACCCTAATTTCCAAGCCTTATTTTCCAAATTTCCTAATCCTAACTCAGTAACCATCATCCCAAACCCTAAAACCTTAATTTCAAAATCTCAAGCCCTAATTTTATTTACATAGTAATTTAAACTCTAATTTTAATAATTTATTTTGTTTGCCATTTGTTATATGGTGGATGGTTTATTTTACTTTATCATGTTTGAATGATTTAATTTCTTTAATTATTTATTTATTTAATTCTTGAATTATAAAAGGCATATTTTCACTTTATGGGTGCCTCGATTTTTATTATGTAATTTAATTTATTGCCTAAAGATTTTTGGTTAATGTAAAAGGATGTGTTTCCACCTTTTTGATGGGTATCGTATTTATTTAGCTTTAGACATTTGATTTAGTTGTAAGGGTACGTTTCCACCTCTTGTGGGTGCCCGTTTATTATTTTATTTTGAATATTACATTGATGTTAATATAATGATACCTTATTATTCGCATGTAGTATGGATAATACTGTAATAAATAAGAATTTTATAATATTTAGACCTGAAAAGGAGGCCAATTCCAATGAACTGTGCGCTGTGGAGGTGCTGGGCCATTCTCACCTTTCCCACGCATACCTAACTTTTCGAACCCATTAGGGAGTTGGGGATTCCTTAGGAATTAAGTCATCCATCCCTTTCTTTTCCTAGCCCATTCGAGTGTTGACTCCATTTTCTCCTTATTTAGGCCCGTGATCTCTAAGGCCCTGAGCTTAATAGTGTCAAAGTTGCAAGAACCATTCCACAGGGAGTGGGGGCAAAAATTCTTGCTCTCAATGGTGACTCCACTGGGGTAAGAGAAATTTATTCCGTTAGTCTTTATATTACTTTATTCTTTCTTATTATGATATTGTCCATTGCATCACTTTAGATTGCATTGTGTGCGTAGTTAGGATGCCTGTGTTACCCATGTTGTGTTATGTAAGGGATAACATACTTTCACTTAAGATATGGAGATCGAGCATGGTATAACCACTCATAGCCTCGTACCATTTAGTACACACTTGCTATGGGAACCTAAGCTTTTCCACCCAAAGACTAAAGCACATATAGTGGGCCTAGTTACTTTTCTTAGGTTTATACCTAAATGATTGTTCTTTGACTATGTTTGATATATCTTATTTTGAATTATGGCTTATTTGATTTGTTCCATTCCTAATATGGCCAAATTATATTGTAAGCCTAAAAAAATTTTTAAGCCCAAAAGACCAAAACTATTTTCAAAATTTTTCACAATGGTCTTTTGGACATAAAACCTTTTTCCAAGATAGGTCAAAAATTCTTTTTTACCTCATGGCCCGAACTCAAAGCCCAAAAATCTATTTTTTATAAATCTTTTACAATGGGTGTGAGCGGGGATTTTCGCCCCCACTCCCGGTTGAATGGTTCTTGCGACTTCAGCACTGTTTAGGCTCGGGGCCTTAGAGAACACGGACCTAAGTTCGGAGAAAATGAAGTCGCCACCCGGACGGGCCGGGAAAAAAAGAAAGGAGTGGATGACTCGATTCCTAAGCAATCCCCAATCCTCTAATGGATTCGAAAAGTTGGGTACATGTGGGGAAGGTGAGAATTGGCCCACCACCCCCCACAACGTCCTATTAATTGGAACCGGCCTCCTTTACAGGTCTTAATATTATAAAATTCTTAAGTATAATGACATTATCCATATTACACACAATAATTAAAAGAAAGCATCAATATATTAAAAATCAAAACAATGTCCAAGCAAAACAAATAAATGGACACCCATCCGAAGATGGAAACATGCCCTTACATCCATGCCTAAATAGGACACCCACCGAAAGGTAGAAACATGTCCTTTACATTGGTTCTAAAATAGAAAAGCAATTTAAATTACATGATATTTAACTAATGAGGTACCCACCAAGTGGAAACATACCTCTTACAACATTTGGAAATCTAAATAAATAGATAAAAGTAAATAATCATTCATCATAAATAAATCATTCATCAAAGGTATTAAACATCAATAAAAAGTAAACATTCATCCATGATAAATTAAATAAACCAAGTATTGAACTTAAATAAATTAAAGCATATAAAATAAATCAAAGCATAATCAAATATGGAATTGAATAAGGCAAATAAAAATCCAAATTATAGCTATTGTTTCCATTTAGGGCTCTTTATTTCATGTGTTTAGGGTTTTGAAATTTATAAAATTAGGTTTTTGTGACTTTAAGAGAATTGAAATAGATTAAGGATTTTATATTTTAAAAGGTTGGTAAGATTCTTTGATTAACCAAACTAGGGTTTGTTATGTAAAATCATGAAACTAGGACTTGGACTCTTTAAAATACTTTTGATTTATGGTTTCAAGTTTACTGTGTGAAATTAAAATATTTGTTTTTTTATGGTTTTTAAAGTTTTAAAAGATTAGGGTTTTAAAAAATTTAGGGTTTAAGGTTTTAAAGGGGTTAGGGTTCACTATTTTAGGTTTGGAAGTTGCATTTGGGTTTAGTATTTTAGAATTAGGGTTTTGGTGGATACTTAGGTTTTTAGAATTTGGAAAAAGCAATTGATAATTTTATGAAAGTAGACCAATGATTTAAGGTTTATGTAAATGGAAAAAGTGTTTTTAGGGTTTGTTGTAAGAAATAGAATCAAATTTTGGTTTTGTTGAAAAACATTTTCAATTAGAAAGACTAAATTAAAGTTCTAGGGTTTTTGAATTAAAAAACACAATTTCATAGTTTATGGTACTTGGAAAAAATATAACAATTAATACATACCTCCTTTTGATGGTTCCTCCAAAAAAATTCTTCTTGGATGAACAAAAACAAAGGCAGTTGCTGCCTTTGATGATTCGTTAATGCTTTGCTTCTTTGTCTCTCAAAAAGTCAGATTTGATTAAAGTTTTCCTTTACAGATTCGGTTTCAAACTCTCCCAATTTTCGACCCAATTTCTGATTGTCCTTTTCTTTTTCTCTGCCTCCTTATTTATAGAAATTTTTATGGTTTTTTCCTAGTTGCTCACAACATACATTATTTATTAAGAAAAGGCAACCGAAACCTAATGCATTAGGTTTCGAAAAATTTGCGTCGGAAAATTTCGCTGGCGAAAAAAAATTGCTACGAAAAAATTGTGCTGGCGAAAATATTTGCCGCAGGAAAAATTGCGCTGGAGAAAAAACTGCCGCAACCAGCTGCGAGCGAAATGGCCAAGCCATTTTGCCCGCAGGCAACTTCTGCGGGTGAAATGCCCACGGGCCCGTGCTGACTTTCAGCGATGATTTTTTCGTTGTTAATTTTTTTATTTTTATTTTTATTTTTTGATTTTGATTTGTTTATTTTTATTTTTTATTAATAAAAATTAGATACTAAAGCAAAAATTATTTAATTAGGACAACAAAAATTATTTTGGACCAATTAAAATATATTAGACAACACAAAAATTATTTTGGACCAAACAAAATATATTGGACCAGACTAGGTAAAAAATTAAGGGTCTACAATGGGTTTTGAAACAGAACCATTTTTAATAGGCTTTTAAACAACTTTTTCTTTAATGGGCTTACAATTAATAGGGTCAATTATGGAATATTTAAAATCAATTATGGGCCTAGTTTACACTAAGACTTATTAATCATGGGCCCGTTTAAAGTATGAAACACTAGTTTTTTTTTTCCAAATGGGAAATCTATTTATGATAAGCCTTTTAATTTAGTTTTAATCCAATATAGAATAAAAGCTATCTTTTGTTGGCATAAGGGATTAAAGCTTAATTAATGGGAGTTATCATGGAACTAGCTTTTAAGTTTGAAACTGCAACTATTGGTTAAAACATCTAAGGGAATTGTCCGAAAATAAGATACCCCATGTTGTTATTTTGTTAGCCATACACCTAGGTAAAGAGACTCGTCATTCACATGTGGAAGTTATAAGGTTGAAAGGATCATTCCTACTATTTTGGTTTGTTTGTTTGTTACCTATGCATCCATGCATACATGCATCACATCTCATATCATTAATCCTTTCTGGCTCAAAACCCTGGATTACAATAGTTCAAGAGTCTATGATAACCCGACCTATGCAGTGATGTAGAATCCAACAACGACTCAGTTAGCTTATCATTAAAAGCAATGGAGCCATAACATATTCAAAGGATGATAGACAACACAATCAACACCAAGATGGAAGAACTAAAAGGGGTCCTCACTGAGACCATGAAAATCAAAGTGGCTGCAATGTTTGGGAATGCAGCTGAAGCATCTGCTAATACCAAGAAACTGAATGACAAAGGGAAGGCTAAGGTTGGTGAGGTAGCCTTCACCAATGACAATATGGTTTTTGATGATAATGAATACTGGCTCAGTACTTTCAAGATCCTCAAGATAAGAAGAAGGAGCCAAAGGTTGTGGAGAAGGCAACTATTGAAAAGACTAATACTTCCAATGTTGAGAAGATGATTGTTGATCTGGAGAAGACATTTGAGAAAAAGATGAAAACTGAAGAAATGTCACAAGTTGACAAACTATTTGAACAAGATGATGAGGTCCCGTATAAGTTCAAGATGTCTTCCTTTGCCAAATTTGATAGAACTGGCAACCCTCGTCTTTTTGTGAAGTAGTATATCATAGTTATACAGTCTGCTCGAGCTACTAAGGCTCAAACTCTAAGGTACTTCATGCGTTTGTTGGACCCGGTTGTGCAGAATCGATTCAATACCTTAGAGTGTAGTACTCAAAAGAGTTAGGATTTGTTGTACAAGACCTTCATTCAACAATACCAGTATAATACTGAGTTAGAGGTCACTTTGATGGAAGTTGAGTCAATAAGGCAGAAATTAAATAAAAACTTTGTTGACTATGTGAAGAGGTGGTGGAGGAACAAAGTAGCTTTGCCCAAGAAGAGGCCTATTGAATCTGATCAGATTAGGATGATTGTTAGAGGGGTGTTGCCTAATCTTCACTAAAGGATGTCCCACGCCATTATCAGAGATTTCAAAGACCTTCTCTAAGCTGAAATGCAAATAGAAGAATGGGAAAAAGAAAAGAATCATTTTTCTGAAAGAAGAAATGATAGGGGAAGTTATCAGTCTAGTGGTCAGGGTACACAGAGGTCAGTGGATGTCAGTACAACAACTAGTCAAGCAAATAGAAGACAGTTTTTAGAGTTGGATGAACCTCTATCTTAGGTTTTCAACAAATTACAAAAGAAATGACTATTACAGCCATTGGCTTCTTGACTACTGCATGATCCTCTGCACCAAACTTTGATGTCAAGGCCATCTATCAATTCCATCAATTGGAAGGGCATGATAAAGGTAAATATGCTTTATTAAGATACTAGATGCAAGATTTGATCAATAGTAGCAAGCTGCCAGAGCCTAATAAAGCAGGAAATCCATTGCTTAAGTTTGGAAGAGGGTCACCACTAGCAACCTTTATGATAGAAGGAGGATTGATGGGAAGTTTGGAAGAGTGCCACCACTTTTGTCAATAAAACTTCCTTATCTTATTTGGTTATTTATTTTATTTTCTTTGTTTAACATTATTTTGGAACAATTATGTTTTTCAAATTTAGATTGTTTTAAAAAATTACTTTCATCAAATTTTTTTTATATTGGTCTTTATTCATTTTGGTGCCCAACCGATGATGAATCTACCTTGATATTCATAAATTAGTGTATCTATGCATCATGATCCGAATGACTTTACTAGGCGAGGGAATTGTTCTATAGCATTCTGATGTAATGCTTACTTAGAGAGGGCTCCTGCATAATTACCTTTGACTTGGTCCTAGTCAATCTTAGAGCATGCTTTGATGAACTTTCGAGGCAACATTGAACTTTGCTTTTTTAAGAGAGAAATGATCTAGACATTATTTGTTTAGCCAATAACTAGTATCCACCTTATTAAACACTAGTCCCTAGTTTATCCCCTTGAGCCTTCATAAGATTTTTAGCTTGATTTTATTTGCTTCTAAACCTCAACAACCTACCTTAAACTATTGTGATACTTATGGAAAGTCTGATGATTACTAAAGAATAAATGAGAAAGAAGATCAAAATGATGTACAGTCAAGACCACAAAGATAGTTGAAGTTTACCTGAATTGGACTTAATATCTCAGATCTATCAAGGAGCTGAAGGATCCATTCTCACTAAAGCAGACTCACTCTAAGTAGACCCACTCTACTCCAATCATCCATAGTCAGAAGCATAGAATGGTGCAAACAAGACAACTCTCTTAGAACAAGGACAAAAAATAAATAAAAAAAGAAAAAGAAAAGGGAGAAAGAAAAGGGAGAAGAAAAAAAAAAGAAAAAGAAAAAAGAGAAAAGGAAAAAAAGAAAAGAGAAAAAGAAAAAGAAAATAAAATCCCAAAAGAGCAGTTTAGAAAGCCAATAGAGTTCTTCTTACCTAAAGCATAAGAAGACTTCAACTTAGGTTACGAGCCTAACCAAAGAAAATCGAAGAAACAAGGGAAAGACCATCTTATCCAACACCGCTTCAAATCCACAATCTTGAAAATCTTGATACATGATAATAATCCTGAGTTTTTGCAAGATCAAGAATTATGCTAAATGATAGAAGAACATTCAAACTCTATCTTTTCATGAAGTCAGATAGGGAGATTCCTAGAAGAAGGAAATGTTGCCCAAAATTTAAGAATGCTTCTAACAACGTACAATTCCAATAAGGAAGTTTATAGTGTGAGCATTTGTCAGCAATATCACATTATCTGTCCTTTATGGACTCCATTTCAAGCCTCTTAAACACATGTTGATCTCTTTTGATAGGTAGAGTCTATTATTGGAGATTGTTTGGATAAGCATGCATATGAGATAAACAAAATTTAAAACTCAATGAGCCCTTTGACCAAGTAATGTGTATGTGCCTATCTGAATTCCAATAGTTCTTGCTCAAATATAATTGATTCTCAAGTTTAGTATGGTAACTAGGGTTGTCATGTTATAGACATATTGATTTGGGAAAGTCAAGTCTTGAGGTAAATTGACACTGATTTGACAAAGTTAACATTTGATTTAAAAAAAATATTTTCTTTTTATATAAAATTTCAAGTTAAAGGAAGTATGTTGCATTATCAAATTTCAAAAGCCATAATGGGCAAAAGAGGGCTAATGAAAGGATCACTTGTAAGGTCATGTCATGAAGAAGCTACCAACTGATGTGCTGAATCGTAGTTTGAAATGGTTGAATCTCTATGCTGCTTGGGCCCCACTGCTCATGTTTTCAACATCTTAAAAGCCATAAATGTAAAGTCTTTTGTCGTTTTTATAAAAAGACCTGAATGAGCATCTGAAAGGAATCCATGGAGGCACTTTAGTTGACCACCTTGGAATGCGAGTCAGTAGAACCACTGTAAGTAATATCATGCATACATGAGCATATCATACTGTATTGTCTATTATTTGTCAAAGTGAACAGCAGACACCATGTGAAGTAAATAATCAGAAGCAGATAATGAATCAGGGGGCATAGAAGGTCCATTGCTTGAGGAAGAGCCAGTCATCTTGTAGGAATGAAGATGCATGCTTATGCAAGGAACCAAACAAAATGAGAACATTAATCAAAGCCTGTATGAAAATAAGATCATTAGTTTGAGCCTACATAAGGGCAAAAACTTCCTCTTTTCAATTCTTGATTTTATGTGTGTTCAAAATATTGTCAGACTCACTTTCATAATTTTGCATCACAGCGGGCAAAGAGAGAACATTACGGCTAGCTAAAAAAATATAGTTGAATTTTTTGCAAAAGAAAGAACAAAAGAAGAAAGCCAAAATCCTCAGAAGATCAATCAAGCTAGAAGAGCTATCTGGTTTACCTTGAATCTTTGGAAAAGCTAGTTTCAGATCGAGAATCCAAATCCAATCATGGGTCGAGTACCCAAAATCTAGTATCGGGTCGAGACAAACTAAATCTAAGGTTGAGTACCCAAAATTCAATTTTGGTTTGAGAACCCTAATCCAGTTTCTTGTCGAGAATCCTAATCCAGTCTTAGGTCGAGTACCCTAATCCAATTTTGAGTCAAGCACTCTAATCTAGTTTCGAGTTGAGAACCATAATCAAGTCTTAGGTTGAGTCCCCTAATCTAGTTTTAGGTTGAGCACCCTAATCCATTTTTGGGTCAAGCACCATAATCCATTTTTAGTTCAAGCACCCTAATCTAGTTTTGGGTCGAGAATCCTAATCCAGTCTTGGGTTGAGTACCCTAATCATGCTTTGGGTCGAGTACCCTAATCCAAACTGGGTATAGAACCCAAATTATTTTTTAGTCCAAAACTCAAACCGGGTTCAGAACCCAAACCATCTTGGGTCCAGATCTCAAATCATTTTTTAGTCCAGAAATCAAACCGGGTCCAAAACCCAAGCCATCCTTGGTCTAGAACCCAAATCATTTTTAAGTCCAAAACCCAAGCCATCCTTGGTCTAGAACCCAAATCATTTTTAAGTCCAAAACTCAAACCAGGTATAGAACGCAAATCATCTCGGGTTCAGAATCTAAATTATGTTCAAGTTTAAAACTCAAGTCGGGTCCTGAACCCAAACCACCTTGGGTCCAAAATCCAAATCATTTTTCAGCCAGAACTCAATCCGGGTCTTGAACCCAAACCATCTCTAGTCCATAATCCAAATCATTTTTCAGTCAGAACTCAATCCGGGTCTTGAACCCAAACCATCTCTAGTCCATAATCCAAATCATTTTTTAGTCCAGAACTTAAACCGGGTCTAGAACCTAAACCACCTCAAGTCCAGAATCTATTTTGCCAAAATTAATCTAAAAATCATGTTACTTTTCACTCTTTGAATTAATTCATGGTCGTTCAGCCAGGGGGCAAACTGTATACCTTTAATTTTGGCCCTAAGTTATGGCCCTAATTAAAAGATGCCAAAATAAATTCGGATGAACTTTAAAAGATTTAAACTTTTAAATAGGTCGGTCTAGTTTGAAACGCTCCAAACAAATATATAACACTCTAAAGAAACCACTTATTACATATACACTTATTATAAAAAAATTCATAGTGAAAATTTTTAGGGCATTATAATTCTCTCCCACTAAAGAACTTTGTTACTCGAAATTTACTTATCATTCGTAATTTGTTTCTTTCTTGAAATCTTCAAGTTCAAGAAATTATCCTTGTCTTTTATAAATAAGTCTAAGGCACTCCAATGATACATTATGTTCTCTAATGCACATCACTTACATCTGAATGTATATCCACTTTTTATATTCTCATAACTTGGACAGTTATCTTTCACTTTTCCTATAACCTCTCATGCTAGAACCACCTCAGCTGTCATCTGATACCACTAAATGTAATAACAACTGATAATTCTCATATAAAACTATTAGAGAATGTCACTTAACATACTATCTATCTTGTAACCTTTCAGAACGCTACTTTTAAGTAATATTAATAACAGTTTGATCAAATTATCGATAATGTTTCCTTTAAAATTGTCACTAAACAAAAGTTTTCAAATATATATCATAACCCTTCACATAACATTCTATTTGTTTTCTTTTTACAACATTCAATCCAACTCTAACAACTCAAAATAAAATTAGCTCCATTCATGTATCAAATAGTTTAATATAAACTTAGTAGTTCACAATACAATATACATCAAATATGGTAAGAATTTGAGGCAATTAAGTCACTAAATACAAATATTTTAACCATGCTTATAAACTTATACAATGTATAATATTGTCAATTGTACTAAAAAATACATCAATTCTATAAATAATTTATATATATGTAAAAATTATTTGCTGCAGTACCATTAGTTCTGAACATCTTCACTATAAATCCTCAACCTCTTTCATTCCATTATACCTATGTGTCAGAAACATTCTAACATGCTAAGCCAATAACTTAGTTGTGCTTATGTAAACATATTTTGCCACTTAATATTAAAGAAAACATTTATAAAACTATAGTAATAAAACTCAATATTAACAAAACGTTTCAATAATTCAAGTATTTGCAATAATAAACTAATGCAATATTTTGATCACACAAAATAATAATTTTAACTTTATAAAACTAATCATGCTACACTACACTTCCGTTATTGCAACTTAACTCTTATTAAGCTATTTCATTTAAGACTTGCTTTCACATTTGTTAACATTGTTCATATTACCCTTATTGTATTTTTTAGTGAGTCTCACTTTTAAAATTTATATATAGAACATTTTTGTTCAATTATTATAACTTTATCACTATGATTTAGTACTATAGTTTGAAGCACATTGTTTCAAATATCACTATATGTATTTTGAAGCATTATAACACTTAGAAAATTGTTGATTAATTCAATATTTTGCATATAACCATTCTATTAAGTGCTTTAGCAATTTCGTTCGAATTATTTTTATATGTATTATCAATCACTTTCACATTGTACCACAATAAGTCAAATCTAAGTAATTGACTTTTAATATTGTTTTGCAATTCTTTCAATATTCATAACATCATATTCACACATATTTTCTTGCCCTCATATACTGAGCTATAAATCATAGGTCTGGATAGCGTGTCACTAATGGCAAATAGATGACCACTATAAATATATGGCCATAGGCCCACTATAGAAAAAGGGACCAAAGGTCCTCTTTGACGCAAAGTGTCCACTGATGGCTTAAATGCCAATATCACTGGGACATAAAAGGTGTCCTCTATAGCACAGAGCGCCCACTGTCACTATAATCATCCACCCTCTGGCCCCAGAAACTAGATTTAACATCAGTATAATCGGGCTATATATATATCACCATTTCAAGTTAATTCTTTAATTATAATATTTGTTACCATAAAACACTTCCTCTTTTATTTATTTGTCTATCACTGTAAATTTATAGGTTATAAACAATTATGATCAATTATTTCAAACACATTATCATATGAACAATCATATGTACTTACATAACATTGGTATCCAATTAATTTTGCTAATCTTGTCTATTCCTCAATTATTGTTTTTCAATTCATTTTACATTTCCACTATAGTAATGAAATTTAAATAGATTTCCACTTCTATTTATTTAGTTATTTCTTTAACATAATAAGGTCCCATGAACTATTATTTCACTTTAAGATTTGTATACATATATAAATATATTGTATGCACTACATTTAACACATTCACATGTATCACTATATATATTTATATATATATACACATTTCACTATCAGTTTATTTCCATATTACAAACTTTTACTAATTTCTTGTAATATAATGCTTACTTTATAAAATATAAATATATATATATTACTAATTTGATTAGTGAGAAATAATTTCACTAGAAAGAATAAACTATTTTTGAATCTCATTAGATTCTTTCTTTCACATTATCAATTCCTTTATGAATATTGCCATTAATAAGTATCTATCAACTCCTTATCATATTTATAAACATTCTATAACTTATCTTCAATCACTAAATAATATTACAATCAAGTATATGATGAACTTTCAATATTTATATTTCATATTCTTATTTCCATCTCTCAATCACTTCTTATAACTACTTCTTACTTTTCTTGTCTCGCTATCCACACCATTTGGAACTTCAGTGATTTGTCAATTTATATAATTTAGCTCTATAAACACTTATATATAAAAAATCAATGAATTATCTTAAATTATCAAATGAAATTGCTATCAACTATACACAAGGTAATGACTAGTATATCTTTACCACATGAATTTCCACATATCAACTAATCACTTTATTATTCTCTTAAGTTTCCTTAACTCACTCTCCAAATTATAAAATTCACTATTCTTATATCCTTCTTCATATATTATTTCTCAAATCATCTTATCCTCTTTGATAATTAATATAAAATTCACTAATCACATACAATTATCTTTTAATCTTTCTCTAACTATTCACTTATTTTAATCATTGAAGAACATTTTGATCATCAAAGATCTCATGAAGATTACATTTACTAAACCAAATAAATAATATAACATTTTCTTCAACTATATAACTAAATTCAAGTCTTGATTATTAATCAATAATAATTTCATTCCTCATACTCTTTATCATCTTAATTTTGCATAGTTTAACCACATAACTATATAAACACTTTATGCATAACTTTAAACATAACTTACTTAACTCAAAATTTTCCTTTAGTGGATTAACCAATTAGCTCCACTTATACTTTTAATTAATAAATAATTGGTTCATCATTCCAATTTTCCTAAGTAGTCTACTTTAGATAGCCACTTGGCTATTAAAGACAAATCACTTCCAACTTAAATATTTAACAATTCAATAAACCTAAGTATCATAAATATAAACTTACTTTCAAGATATCAAATCCTTTAACTCTAAAATCTTCCAAACGTTATACTTTCCAAATCCATCTTTCATTAGAAACATATTTGCTTGAATGTTATACATAATTACTTTCCTCTAATCTTTACAGTATTTATTCAATCTTAACTTTCCACATTTAACATTGTATATACTTAACACGCTAATCATTTTCTACTCTTTTTAACATTTTTAACACATATACTGGAATTCTCAACACAAAGTTAATAAACACAAACATACAGGCCTCATGCCATGCTCGTATATAATAAATATAGGCCAAAAACATTACCCAAGCACCCTACGATAGTGGAAACTCAACCCCACACCCGTGGGATACAAAACGAGGTTGTCAAACACATTTAGACACCCCCACAGTCGTGGCACCCAAGTGCCACACCCGTGGCATACAAAACAACACTCTTTCTTTAAAAAATTTTGAGAAAATAGATTCAATCCAAGGCCCACAGTTGTGGCACTCAATAACCACACCCATGGCATCCCAAAATTGTGTAATTTTTACATTAAACTCCATAAAACATAAAGATATTCAAGATCTATGATAATAATGAATCAAAATCAACTTTTTGACATAAAAAGAGTCCATATCAAATACCTTAAGAAATAACTCATTTTGAGTGATTCAATAAACTAATTCAAACATTTAAATTCAAAGAAATTCAAAAATTTGCAAACTAAAATATATAAGCACATACCTCTTTCCAAAAATTCATTTCTTTCTCTTTTCATTTTGATTACTTTTTAATAATCTCACATTTTCTAGCTTACTCTTCTAAAAACTTATATCTATATGTAATTTCCTCTTAATCCTTGATTAACTTGATGAAGGAAAGAAGAAAATAGACAAGATGGTGATGGTGGTGGTAGATGGCATGGATGAAGAAAGAAGAAGAAATAAGAAAATTCTACACACACACATGTATATATATCATGAGTTAAATCAAGTGAGGGTAATATCATTTTAACTATGGTGCACCTCTCTCATAAACTTTGATTCTAATTCAATTTTTAGTACCATAAAACCATAAAAATAGTTTTTTCAGTAAATTTTAAGATCTACTATTCACCATTTTCTACTTATATCATTTATATCTTGTACTTAACCTTCAAAACTAAATTTTCAAATTTAGTTAAAGACACATGCCAGTGTCTTCTCATTGACACACCCGTGTCAAATAAATAACTTCTGTCACTTTGGAAAATTCTCTCAAAATAGTTCTAAAGCATAGACCACTTTATATATATTTCAAACACTCCAAAAAAATATATAACACTCAAAAGAAACCACTTATTACATATACACTTATAGAAAAATTCATAGTTGAAATTTTCAGGGCATTACAGTAATAATTGTTTCTTTAATTATTGTTTTATTTTGACCATCAATGGTTTTATGATGTATTTCATTTCAATTGATTAATTTCATTAAGTTGCTTATGATTAATTAATTAAATAATAAATGTATTTTAAGTTGTTTAGGCTTTGGAATATCAATGATTCAACTAAAATTGTCATTAGTTTGAAAATATCAAAGAAAATGAAATTCTATTTTATTTGATTTTCATATTATATAGGAATTATGTTCAAATTAAAATAAAATGCACATTAAGCTATGCACCTGACGCTTCAGTTGGATAAATATATTGTAACATATATTATATATATAAACATATAACAATATATATCAATTGTATATTATAATCTATATTATTAGTCTGCAACATATACTCACATATATTCTGATATATATCGATATATACTCATATATATGTAATATATGCGCATAATGCATATACATTTTATGCATATTATATGTATGTTGTGAATATAAGAACAATAAAATTATATTAAATAAAAATTTAATTAAATAAATAAAAATTTATGAAACTTGAAGAACACAAAGATAAAAATTAAAAAGAAAACTCATAAATTTTTGTACTTTAAAATTCTATATTTCAAATAAAAAATATATCAATTTTAGATAAATAAAAGATTGATTAATTTATTTAATTTAATCATTTTATTTATATAAATTAATACTTATTTAGAATTATTAAATATATAACATATATTATTCTTAGAGTAGCCAATTTAAAGAGTGACAACTTTGTATGTAATGTTTAGGCTCATGCTATAGTTGTCATTGTCATTTATTGTAAAAATGAAAAAAAAAATTGTTAACTTCCATACATACATAAAGAAAAAATATGAAAATGTAAAAAAAAAATAATTGAAGACCAAAAAAATGAAAAAGAAAAATGAAATGCCGTATTGTGGACCATTAAATTTTGACCCAGTCTAGTCCAAAGATTTTAAAACAGTCCAAAATAATTTCTGTGGTATATATTATTTATTTTAATATTTATTATTTATTATACTTTTTATTTATTATTCATTTTATTTCATTTTAATAATATTTATTATTTATTAATTATATATATTTTTAAAAATATATATAAATAAAAAATAAAAAAACGGGCAACAACATAATCGACGACGAATTGGCTTGGGCAAATTCGCCGCAGGCCAAATCACCGTAGGTTTGACCTACGACGAAATAAGCCCTAGCCAGTTCACCCCACATGCTAGCAAGCATGATCCTCGCCAGCCCGTAGTAAATCTCGCACGCGCTCGCCATCCCACAAGCAATCTTCGCCAAAAAGGGATTTTGCCAAAATCTTATATTACTTGGTTTTAATTTTATTTCCTAGATAGTTTTGTTTTCTTAATCAATTAGTATTAGATTTTTATTTTTTCTTATAAATACCACATTAAAAACACACAGAGAAGGCGTGATTTTTATTCGGCCAAAAAGGGATTTTGATTCGGCCAGAAGGGAAATCTATGGAAGAATTATTTGGACTTTTTCTTAGCAATTGGTTCTGAGACTAGACTTTGGAAATTTGAAAGGAGAAAGCAATAAAAATAAAGGAGAAACCCTAGCAGCCAAAGGAGCAAAAATTATTGAACGAAGGAAGCAACTGGTAGTGTCAAGGCAATGGCCAAATTGCCAAACTTCAACCGAAAAAGTAATTGACTAAGGCAGTAGCAAAAATAAAACAAAAGCTTGGTTCAAATCTTTTAATTTCTGTTATCCAACAAATGAAGGTTTGTTTGTTATGTTTAATTCATTTAAATTATAATAGTTACATTATTGTTATCTCATGCATTAATTTACTAGACATTCAAACAAATCAGTAGCCATATTTACGTTTGTTTTATTCATCATAGTAGCAGATATTAAAATCCAAACCCTAATTTGAAATACACAGTGACCATGTTTTTATCAAAACCCTAAACCCTAGCACTGTCTTTATAAAAGTTCTAAATTTTTATCAAAACCCTAACGCTAATTTCTAAACTAAAAAAACCCTAGCCTTGTTTTCCAAAACCCTAATCATATTTTTCTCAAACCCTAAAACTAGTATTTAAATTTTTTAACACCAAAACCTACAACCTTAAACACCAAAACATAGACAGCGGGACCGCCATATAGGCTTGTCGAAGGGGTCAATATTTATTTGTGTATTACAAGTCTTTGTGTTTAACTTTCTTTATTTTAAATCCTAATTTAGTTATTAAAATTCTAAAAACTTTAATTTAAGATGTAAATCCTAAATTTATATATTTATTGCTTTATTTAATTTTAGATTTGATTATATAGTTTATTATATATCTTGATGATTGATTTATTTAATTTTGATGTTTGGTTTATTTAATTTATCATGGATGAATATTTTTTCAATTATTATTTGTTTATTGAAATTATAAGAGGTATGTTTCCATGATTGGGTACCTCATTAATTAATTTTCATGTAATTTAAATTATTTTCATATTTTGGAATTAATGTAAAGGACACGTTTCCACCTTTCGGTGGGTGTCTCATTTAGGTTTGGACATAGAAAAATTGTAAAGGCATGTTTCCATCCTTGGATGGGTGCCTATTTGTTTGTTTTGGTGGGACCTTGGATGAGCATGGCATAACCACTCATAGCCTTGTACCTTTTGGTATATACTTGCTATGGGAACCTAAGCCTTTAAATCCAAAGACTAAGGCTCATGTAATTGACCTAGTTATTTTTCTTAGATTTTACCCCAAATGCTTGTTTACAAAAAAACACGCTATCTGCGACGGACAGAATCCGTCGCAGATCCGTCGCAAATCCGTCGCAAATCAAGTATTGCGACCGATCTGCGACCGATCTGCGACGGATACGATCCGTTAGTAAAAAAGGCGTCGCAATTTTTAATTTGCGACAGGCCGTCGCAGATTGCGACGGATTTGCAACCACTCGGCGGTTGCAAATCTGTCGTCGCAGATTCCGTCGCAGATTCCGTCGCAGAATGCCGTCGCAGATTTTCGTCGCAAATTCGTTGCAGATTCCGTCACAGATTGTCGTCGCGGATTCCGTCGCAGATTCCGTCATAGATTTCAGATATCCGTCACAGATTCGTGGCAAATCCGTAACAATTTAATATTGATTTTTATTAGAACTATTTGTATTATCAATTAATTTTATGAGAACTTTATAAATACATTTGGAAAATTTAAACACAATCTAAAATAAACACTAATTACATTGATAAAAATAATTCTTTTATTAATCTTCAATATAATAAAATATTTTACAATTTAATTATGCATGTGTTAAGAACACTACTACAAATAATCTATCTTGAAAATAACAATATTTGGGAAAAAGTAACACAAGTGTCTCACAATATAGAACTCAAAACAAATCAAACTCTAAATCCTCTGCTGTTCCTCCCTCCTCTAGCTCTCTCAAACTTCCTTCCCTTTGATCGCACATAGGGTTTAGTATGGCTGTGTGGCACACCAGGAGCTGGGCCAAAGTGTTTCACAGCTTCACGGGCATTCTTTGGACCTCTTAAAAGAACCTGAACAAATATTTGCATTAATAAGCTGCAATATGAGCAATATCATGTAATTTGTAGCAAAACAGAAGGCAAATCTTAAGATGACTCAAGAATTCTATATCAAAGAACATAAACAGCACACAACACATATTGAATTTGAATCTGATCCTTTTCCATTCATTATCCAACTGAAATCTTTAGATTTTGGTTCCTTCTCTTCCAGTGCCAATATCTTTCCTCTCATGTTTTCCTTAAGTTCAGATTCAAGCTTGAAGGAATCTAAATGTGCCTTATATCTGTTATGGTAGTGCATGTAACGCTCCAGATCCCTTTTTGTACGCTCAGTTTTCTTTTCATGGTGTTCTTTGTATCGTCCACAACTGTGGTTAGCTATACTCGTCCAGTTGTGTTCTCTACCAGTAGCACCACCACAAAGCCAACTGAAAGGGCAAGAAATGAAGAACATTACATTTAAAGGAACCAGCAAGAAAACAAGTACCTAGAAGGGAATGATTAACTGCTGACTAAAAATAGCCTAAAAAACAGAGGACCTACTATGAGTTATTTATATGGCTCGCACACCGACAAGGCACTATCCTAGTCTACAATATTTAACAAATTCTTCTCATTGGTTTCAAAGAAACAAAATAGGCTCAAAATCAAATCAAGTTCCATAGTTATCATCAAATAATCCCGTAAGCTCAAGTCCGTGAAAACAACATTTGAAGGTCAATCAAACCCCCTATGCCCCACTCCAAAAAAAAGAACAAGGTCCAAAAAACACAGAGTTATAGTCCACATGTTCATACACTATAAAAACAAGGAAAAAGATGGGAAGTTAAACATTTTAGTCATCACAACAATAAAGAAGCAAAAAGTAAAATTGGAGATCCATGACAAGTTAAGGACTAAATTTTGTAGTTTAATTTTAAAGAAGCAAATAACACAAAGAAGAAATCCTGGCAGTAAGCTTTGGAGTTTCCGCTAGGAGGTCCCTGTCTCTTGAGTTGAATCCCAATGGGTTTAAAGCAAAAGGGTGCAGGAAAGAATAAAAGAAAAGAACAAGAAACAATGGAAAAGATAAATAAAAAAAGGCAGGAGACAAATAAAAGAATTCTCACCAAAATGCTTGCCCACAAACACAACATACTAGGTTGCATCCTCCATTCTTCTCAACTTGCTTGTGACATTTTGGACAAGGTTTTGTATGGACTGTAATCCAATTAACAGTCTCTGATTCATCCCGACATTTCTTGGACCAGCGCTCCCACATTATGCATGAACAAGGTGAGTGTGTTTCAGACAAGCAACTAAAACAAAATTGTTCACCACATGCACATTCAACCTCACAAAGTTCATCATCCTCAACTTGTACAGCATTTCCACAATGGGGAACACTAGGACACCATTTTACTCTTTTATTGTCCTCAATATATGATTCAAAAAGGAAACGATCAAATTTCTCTGCAAGATCAGGATTGCTGGCATTAACTAAACGTCTGATTTTTGTATCATCACAGACAGCATTGCACTTGGGTTCCATGCATCTAATGCGTCTACTCTGGCCGTCATTTATCTTCACGATAAAATGTTGAGTCCAACCTAAACAGAATTTCAAAACAAAAAAGTCAATTTTCAAGGCAGAAAAAGATAAATAGTATGTCTTTGCACATAATAAAATCTGCGAGACAGTAACCATCTTCTTAATGGCAAAGCCTGCATCCAGCACTTTGAAAATCCATATTGATAAAGTCTAACTTATCTTATTTTGCATCAGGAAAAGGTAAAAGTTCAGTGTTTATACTTCTTAATTAATCCCATTGATAATGTTTGTCAACAGTTGCTACTAATTTTGCTTATCCAATAGATTTTGACAGGAATACCTAAAATGACATCCATGGAAATGGTCTTTTAAAGATTTTGTAAAAATCATTAGAAACATCTAACACAACTTAGTAACTCTGGATTAAGCAACAAAAGACTTAAGGTTCAATCATTCTTCAGACTACTTAAAATTGATGAAATGCAGGTTTAAGAAAAACTTTCTGTATAATCATAATGTTTTGTCTAACATGAAGCAGTGTGGACTTAAGGATTCATTTAGCTAAATTGTTGAGCGGATGATAGCAGTATACTTACAGTCATTGCAAAAGAAATGACCACAGTCCATGGCAGTCACCTCGCTAGTGCACACATCATCAAAACAAATATTGCATGTGAATATAGATGGTGTCTGGGAGAGGATGAGGCCATTATGATCCATGTCTGTGACACCAGCTTCAGCATATAATATATCTTTCCCATTCTCTATGAGAAACTGAAGCAACCTATCTACATCCCAACGATGATAAATGAGTAAGCTCCGCGACTGGTGTTCCTTCAATGATAGCAAGTCCATTACTTTGCGTATGTCCTGCCTCTACAAAATTTGACCCTTAAAGTTTCCCTCTGCAATGAAAAGCATTACTAAGACAAGAAGAACGAGTTAAATCAAAGGATTACCTGTGCAGCCAAGAGAGATTCTCTAGTGATTACCTGCTAAAGGAGAAAGAAAATTGTAAAAAACAAATCTAAGGAAGAATTTATTGTAATTCTGTAAATAAATAAACAAATAAATAAATATATTCTCCCTCAAAACCAGAAAAACGAAAATCCAATTTCAAAGCATTGTGAAAATATAAAAGTCCTATGCTCCACCAATTACATTGTTAAAATTTTGGAAATTTAATACTTAAACAGTAATCAATCCTAGAAAATCAACCTCCACACACATGTATAGACACAGTTGTGCAATCTTAATCATTTAATGACGGTGGCTGATGGCCAAGAACGTGAAGGAAAACAAACCCAGCAATCAAGTTCCAGTGTTCCACCAATTACGAAACTCCGTCAATTACAATTTGATGTTAACCCAAAATCCTGAAACCAATAAAGAAAACGATTCCTTACCTTACTAGACGGACGACTAACATGGGCTGCCGCTATCTCACTGTCAACGTGAAAGCCATCAACATAGTCTTCATTGTCATCATTATAATCGCCATAATCATCGTAATCTCGATAATAATCATCATCACTAGGCATATAATTACCCATTGAGCCTATTTTTTTGTTATAACTATATCTGCATTCATATATCAAAAGCTACAGAGATCAATTTTTCGAAAAAAAAGGTATAAACGAAATACAAAAAAAAGAGGGATATTAGTGATAATTACTTTAATGGTAGTTCGCAATTGTGGCTTTTCTGTTTCTGCAACCACTGAGGAAAAACGATTCTCAGGTAAACGGAACGGAACTTCTGGTTCTTCTTGATCAATGCTAGAAGACGATGACTGTGAAAGAATTCAGAAAAGCCAACTAATTACCACCAATGAGAATGCAATTTGTACAAGAATTCAATAAATCCATACAGTTCAGAAGCTATCAAAAGTGGTAAAATATGGATTCTGACTTTGCACTGAAAATTCTGAAAAACTCTACCTCGAATTGATACTGTTACTGTTACAAAAATATTCGGCATTTGCGACGGAAATCTGCGACGGACATGTTTTCGTCGCAAATTTGCTACGGATCTGCGACGGATTTGCGACGTAATATTTTCCGCAAAAATTCTCGGCGGGAGTAATCCCGCCAACTTTTGCGACGATTATTTGCGACGCACTGATTTTCGTCGCAGATCTGCGACGGATTTGCAACGGATTTGCGACCAATTTCTCAAAATTCCTCTGACTCGTCCTTCCGTCGCAGATCCGTCGCAGATCCGTAGCAAATTTGCGACGGAAAACATGTCCGTCGCAGATCCGTAGCAAATTTGCGACGGAAAACATATCCGTCGCAGATTTCCGTCACAAAATTCCGAATATTTTTATAGTGAAATTTGCGACGGCAATAGATGGTAGCAGATCTCCGTTGCAAATTGGTTTTTTTTAGTGTTTTCTCTATCGCGCCAAGTTTCCGCGCCAACTTTTGCGACGATTATTTGCGACGGAATGATTTTCGTCGCAGATCTGCGACGGATTTGCAACGGATTTGCGACCAATTTCTCAAAATTCCTCTGACTTGTCCTTCCGTCGCAAATCTGTCGCAGATCCGTAGCAAATTTGCGACGAAAACATGTCCGTCGCAGATTTTCGTCGCAAATGCCGAATATTTTTGTAGTGTGTTTGACTGTGGTTAATTTATCTTGGTTTAAATCATGGCTTTTTTGGTTTGTTCTTTTTCTAATATAACCTAAGTACTTTGTAAGCTCAAAATAAATTTTTCTTTAAAGACCAAAAGACCAAAGCTATTTTCAAAACTTTTCAAGATGGTCTTTGGACAAAATTTTTCTAAAAACAAATCAAAAATTCTTTTCTCATGACTCAAATACAAAGTCAAAAATCCATTTTTTCTAAAAATCTTTTTACAATGGTTTTTTCAAACAAAACTATTTTTGCATTTCATCCAACCTTTTTTAATAAAAAGCTTACAAATTATTTAGATCAATTACGAAATACCAAAAATCAATTGTGAGCCTAGTTTATACTTAGAATTATTAATCATGGGCTTGTTTTCGGCATGAATCATTAGTTACTTTTTCAAGTGAGAAATTTATTTATAATAAACCTCTTTATTTAGTTTTAATCCAAAAAAAAAAGCTGCTTTAGTTTGTTGGATGGATTAAAACCTAATTAATGGAAATTATCATGAACTGATTTTCATGTTCGAAAATATAACTATTGGTTGAAACGTCCGAGGCAATTATTCATAAACAAGATACCCCACATTGGTTTTTTGTTAACCATATACCTAGGAAAAGAGACTCACCATATGTGTGTGAAAGTTATAAGGCTGGAAGAGACGTTCTACCTATCTTTATTTGTTGTTTGTGCATACATGCATACATACATTTATATCTCATATCATCAATCCTCTCTAGCTTACAGCCTTGGATTACAGCAGTTAAAAGCCTACGACAATGCCACTTACACTTGTGATGAAGAATACAGCAGCGACTCAATTACCTTCTCACTAAGAGTAATGGAACCTGAGCAGATTCAAAAGATGTTGGATGATGCCCTTAAAGGCAAGATGGAAGAACTAAAGTGGGCCCTAGCTGAGATCATGAAAAGTCAAATGGCTGTGCTGTTTGGAAACACTATTGAAGCATCCACAAATACTATGAAAGACAAGGGAAAGGCTAAAGTTTGTGAAGTAATCTTCGATGATGAAAAGATGGTTATGGATGGTGATGAATACTAGGCCCAATACTTCCAAGATCATCAAGATAAAAAGAAGGAGCCAAAGGTTGTTAAGAAGACAACTTTTGAAAAGACTGAAACTTCTGATGTTGAGAAGATGATTGTTGACCTGGAAAAGAGGTTTGAAAAGAAGCTAAAAATCGAAGAAATGTCCAAAGTCGACAAATTTTTTGAGCTAGATGAAGAAGTTTCATACAAGTTCAAGATGCCATCCTTTGCCAAGTTTGATGGAACTAGAAACCCTCACCTCCATGTAAAGTAATATATCACTGTTATGCAGTCTGCCCGAGCTAATAAAGCTCCAACTCTAAGGTACTTCATGCTCTTATTAGATTATGTGGTCCAAAATTGGTTAAATACCTTAGATGATAGCACATAAAAGAGTTGGGATCTGCTATGCAAGGCCTTCATCCAATAATATAGATACAATGTTGAATTGGAAGTTACTCTAATGTAGGTGGAGTCCATTAGACAAAGGCCGAATGAGAACTTCGTGGATTATATGAAGAGGTGGAGGAATAAGGCTGCATTGCTCAGGAAGAGGCCTGATGAGTCAGATCAGTTAAGAATGATAGTCAGAGGCATCCTGCCTAATCTCTGTGAGAGGCTGTCTCACACTATTATAAGGGATTTCAAAGATCTCCTCCAAGATGGTCTACAAATTGAAGAATGGGAAGGGAGAAGAACCACTTTTTCAGTAAGAAGGAATGAGAAAGGGAACTACCAATCGAGCAATCAAAGCACACAAAAGGAAGTTGATGTTAATGTGACTGGTCAAGGAAATGAAATGCAGTTCTCAGAGTTGGGGAAACCTCTATCTTGAGTTCTCAACAAGCTATAAAAGGAGGAACTATTACAACCATTGGCCCCTCGACCTTTGCCAAATCCTTTACCCCTAAAATTTGATACTAAGGCTTTTTATCAATTTCATCAAACTCAAGGACATGAGACCGATAGATGTACCCGATTGAAGCATGAGATCCAAGATCTAATTGATAGTGGTAAGCTACCTGAGCCGGAGAAGCCTAATACCAAGAATAATCCTTTGCCTAAATTTGGAATAGTACCTCCACCGGCAACCTTCATGGTAGGAAAAGAATTAGAGGAAGATTTTATCTTATTCTCTTTTCAAGATGGGAGTATTGAAGATGTGGAATAAGAAAAAATTTGATTCAACAAACTTCTCTTAGCTTGGAGTGTTGCTCTATTTATTTTGCTTTCTTTAATATTTAATTGGAACAATCATGTTTTTCAAATTTAAAGTTGCTCGAATAAATTATTCTTGTTAAATTTTTGTTGGCCTTTGCTCCTTTTTGTGCTCAACCAATGAGGAATCTAGCTTGATGTTCATAAATTAATGTGTCTATGATCATGATTTGAATGACTTTACTAGATGAGGAAATTGTTCTATAGCATTGAGTTGTGCATGCTTACTTAGAGAGGGCTTCTATATAATGACCTTTGTATAGGTCATAGTCAATCTTAGAACATGCTTTGACAAACTTTTGAGGTAAAATTGAACTCTGCTTATTTTAGGGTGAGATGATCTAGGCATTGTTTGGTTAACCAATAACTAGTATCCACCCAATTAAATATCAATCCTTAGTTGTCCCTTTGAGCCTTCATAAAATTTTAGCTTTCTTTTCATTGGTATATAAACCTCAACAACCTACCCTGGGCAGTTGTGATGCTTATGACAAATCTAATGATCACTAAGGTGAAGAGGTAAGAAGATCAAAGAATGAAATGCATAGCCAAGACCGTAGGGATAGATGATATTCTCAAGACCATAAGTGTAGTTGAAGTTCATCTAATATCTCCAATCTATCAAGATAACATCAGAGTAACAAATAATTTATCCTTGTTAAAATAGATTTATGCCACTCCACTCATCCATTATTAGAAACCCAAGTTGATACAAATAAGACAACTCTTTTAGAGCTAGACCCAAAAAAAAAGAAAAAAGAAAACAAAAAAAAAGAAAAAGAAAAGAAAAGAAAACCCAAAATGGTTCAAATATCCAACCGAGTTCTCTTTTACCTAAGGTAGCAAAAGACTTCCATTCGGTTTATAAGGACAATTTGACTTGAATTGGTCCAACCCAACCAAAGATTCAAAATCTAAGAAAAAGGAGAAAGACTATCTAGTTTTTGAAAGTCCTATACTTGACAATCCTATAAAGGGAAAAAAGAAAAGAAATGAATGTGGGTACCAAACTTTTTGCAAGGGCAAAGACTATCCCAATCAAGATCTAGATTAATGCCAAGAAGTTGGAAGAACACTGAAAGCTCTATCTTTTCATGCTCCCAACTGTCTAAAGTTCCAACAAGTAGTTTGTAGTGTGAAGGTTTATCCATTGTGTCACATCAGCTCCAATCTCAAAATGGCTTTCATTTAATATGTGTCCCATATAGACTGCATTTCAAGCCTATCAAAGACTTGTTGATCTCTCTTGGTAGGTAGAGTCTATTAGTGGAGATAGTGTCAATAAGCATGCATATGAGGTAGACAATATTCAAACTCAAATGAGATCTTTGACTAAGTAATGTGTACGTGCCTATCTGAAGCGCAACAGTACTTGCTTAAATAGAAATGATTCTCGAGTTTAGTACAATAATTAGGGTTGTAATGTTATAGATATGTTAAATTTGAAAATCGAGTCCTGAGGTAAATTGACATTGATTTGGCAAAGCTAACATTTGATTTAAAAATTTGAAAAATTCAAAAAAAATATAAAAAAAGTTTTTGTCATACAAAGCCTTCATGTTAAGGGAAGTATGTTGAATAGTCGAACCTCAAAGGACACATTGGGCAAAGTAAAGAATTATTTTCAAGGTTGTAAAGAAGCTAACAATTAACATGCTGAATCATATTTTGAAATGGATGTATCCCTGACTACGTTGCTTGGTCCTCACCATTCATGTTTTCGATATCTCGAAGATAAAAATCATAAATGTAAAACCTTCTATCATTCCAATGCAAGACCTGAGCAAGCATCTTGAAGGAACCAATGAGAACACTTTTGCCAATCACCTCAGTCTGTGAGTTGATAGAATCACTATGAGTATTATTCATGCTTATCATGCATACATGTGCATATCACATTGCATTTTCTTGTATTGTATAGTCTATTCTTTGTCAAAGTGAACAACAAACACCCTGTGAAATAAAGAATCAAAAGAAGATATGAAATCAGGGGGGATGGAATGCCCATTACTTGAGGAAGCTCTAGTCATTTTGCAAAAGAAAGAAGAGATGAATGCTTGTGCGAAGAACTAGACAACACAAACATCAATATAAGGGGCCAGCTAAAAAATGGTTGAATTTTTTGAAAAAAGTGCAAAAGAATGGAACACTAAAACTATCAAAAGAATGAAGATGAAAAACTCTAAAGATTAGTCCAACTAGAAGAGCTGCAAACATCCACAGGATGAAGATCCAGTTTAAAGGGTGAAGACCCAAATCCAAAGATGAAGATCCAGCTCAAAGGATAAAGATCCAATTCCAAAGGATGAAGATCTAGTTTAAAGGGTGAAGATCTGATTCCAAGGATGAAGATCCAACTTAAAGGATGAAGATCCAATTTCAAGGGTGAAGACCCAATTTCCAAGGATGGAGATTCGTTTTCAAGGGTGAAGACCCGACACCAAGGATGAAGATCCACTTTGAAGGGTGAAGACCCAAAGCTTAAAGGATAAAGATCCAATTTCAAGGGTGAAGACCCAATTTTGAAGGATGAAGATCCATTTTTAAGGGTGAAGACCTGATGCCAAGGATGAAGATCCACTTTGAAGGGTGAAAACCCGAAGCTTAAAGTATGAAGATCCAATTTTAAGGGTGAAGACCATATTTCCAAGGATGAAGATCCATTTTTAAAGGTGAAGACCTGATGCCGAGGATGAACATCCACTTTGAAGGGTGAAGACCCAAAGTCTAGAGGATAAAGATCCCAAAGTCTAAAGGATGAAGATCCCATTTCAAGGGAGAAGACCCAATTCCAAGGATGAAGATCCAGGTTAAAGGATGAAGATCTAATTTCAAGGGTGAAGACCTGATTTCCAAGGATGAATATCCATTTTCAAGGGTGAAGGACTGATGCTTGGATGAAGATCCACATTGAAGGGTGAAGACTCGAAGCTTAAAGGATGAAGATCCAATTTCAAGGGTGAAGACCCAATTTTCAAGGGTGAAGATCCATTTTCAAGGGTGAAGGCCTGATGCCGAGGATGAAGATCCACTTTGAAGGGTGAACACCCAAAGTCTAAAGGATGAAGATTCGTTTCAAGGGAGAATACCCAATTTCAAGGATGAAGATCAGCTTAAAGGATGAAGATCCAATTTCAAGGGTGAAGACCCGATTTTCAAGGATGAAGATTCATTTTCAAGGGTGAAGACCTAATGCCAAGGATGGAGATCCACTTTCAAGGGTGAAGACCCTGTCACATCCGTGATTTTGGAGATATAAAATTTTATATATACTCAATATATATATCTAGAGTATCGATAACATATACATATGGTTTATTAATTGTATATGTTGCATTAATACATTACATACTAAATATATTTAATACACATATAAGGTACATTTGATGTGTATATAAGATACACATTACCTGTGCATATGTGTAATATCCCAAATTTTTTGAAAAGTTCTAATGTTTAAAAAATTTAATAAAATAAATTATAATTTAAATGGATAAATTAAATTAATGGTTTTAAATGAAAATTAAAGGAATTTTAAATGAAAAAGTGGAATATATATGTGATATATATATAATATATACAACATATAAAAGTCAACACTTTTTAAAAGAAAAGTCAAAGTAAAAGGGTATTTTGGTAATTAAATCTTAAAATTTAAAATTAATAAAATAATTCAAAAATAAATAATTTTGGATAGAAGATAATATTTTGGGGTTTTAATTAATTAATTAATTAAAAATATATTAAAATAATAATATATATAAAGTTGAAAATATGAGTGGGGGAAAGAGAAAATCACTTTTTTTTCATCTTCTTCTTCTTCTTCTTTCCTTCAAGGCCAATTTTCATGGCTTCAAGAGAGGGATTTGCTTCTCCCAAACTCATTTAATTGAAATATTTAAATAGTTTCAAGTGGATTTTTAAGGTTTTCCTCTTTAATTAGTAAGTTTACTCACTTTTTCTTTGAATTTCCATGAAAGTTTAAATATGTGTATTTTGGGTTTTTAAAGTTCTAAGATTTAATTATCTATTTGGATATGGTTGAAGTTATTTTAAGTGATTAACAATAATTTTAAGGTTAGATTTAGGAAATGGTTGAATTTAAGTTGAGTTTGGTGAAGAGAGAGAATTTAGGGTTATGGAACATTTGAGTTTTTCAAATCATGAGTTTTAATTGTGAAAATTGTTTCCAAATGTGTTGTTTTTATGCATAAATAAGGATTTTAAAATCAAATGATAGAATTAGTTAAGTTTGGATAGAGTTTGAAGATGGTAGTATTGATTTAGGGTTTTGGAAAAGTGAATTTTCAAAGAATGATTACTTGTTTGATTTTAATGCTTAAATCATGTTATTTAATGATATAAGTGGTGAAAATAAGATTGAAATGATAATTGGATTGAGTTGGAATGGAGATCCTTCAATGGTGAAGGTTATGCCATTTTAGGGTTTTGAACATAAGCATGTGGTTAATTAATGTAATTGGTTTAAACATATTAAAATATGTTTGTAATGATATAAATAAACTCAAAACAATAATTTAATGGGTTAATATGGATTTGCTAAGTTAAAGTAAGGAAAGATTTAATTTTTGAAATTTTGTAAGAGTGTTGTTAAATTAAGGTTTGATGTTGAGAATGCCTTACAATGTGATATTAAACGATTGTTTATGATCACATTTGATATAGGTATTGAGGGAGGTTGATTTGCTTCATCCAAGTGGTGAAGGGCAAGTTGGAAGGATAGGATTGGAGGTTGTTTTAAGCTTGCTTTGGGTTGCTAGTGGAGGTAAGTACAAACTTTGAATAACTGCATATATTTACATGACATTGGGACTTAACACATTTAGTTGAGAAATGTATTAAGTTACTCAATATACTATTGATGAATGTAAATTATTTTATGGTATGCATAATGTGTACTATGTTGAAGTACCAAGGTAATGTGTTGAAAATGAAAAGAAATATGGTATAATGTGATGAGATATGTGAAAACAAAATGTAAAGAATTGATTTTGATATAAAAGAGAAAAAGAAGAAAAGTGAGAAAAAGATGATATAATAAGGCAATGTGCCTAGTTTGATCATGAGAAAATGAGAAAAGTTTTGATAAAGGAATTATGAAAGAATTTGATAATGAGAAATATAAATAAATTGTGTGCCTAGTATGCTATTCAATTTTCAAAGTTCTGGGTTTGGCGGCATACCTATGAATTACTGGGCAGGTAAAAAGACCGGGTCATAAACCGGGCCCAACTTATGATGTTTTTAGGGTGAAAAGACCGGATCGTAAGCCTCAAAAATAAATCTTTGAAGCTAGACCGAGTGAAAAGCCTGGGTCGTAAGCTCAGTTCTAGTTGGATTATCCATGGATATATTGCCTATGGGGCTAGACACAAGGTGTCATTATGGACCAAAGCAGTAACTCTAAAATTTGAATAACATATTAGATCCTTTTAGGCCCATGCTTGTCTTTGCTTTAATGTGAATTATGAATTGTGATACAATTGAGCAATATAATGAGATATGATGTTATGAGTTGTGATATATATATATATAGATATATATATATATATGTTGTGCATTGATATTACATTTGGACTATATTGTTATCAAAGTTTATACCACTAGGCTTCGGCTTAGCACGATTGTAATTCGTTACGCAGGTGTCATGGACGTTTTGATAGAGCCGAAGAGTTCTACTAGACCTAGTCGGGTCTAGGTTTGTATTTTTTTTAAGCTTAAAGAGTTTTTCAATACATCAAGATCAGAGCTAATTGCCAGCATGTAGATATTTGATATTACAATATATTTTGATAATATATATGTTATGATATATTTTTGGAGTATATAATGTAAATTGTAAAGAATGATTTGAATAATTTGTTTAAGATGGGATCTTATATTTGATGTTGATATATATACCTATATATAAGTATTTTGACAAAATATGGAGAAATTGAGAAGTATTGGTGAAATGGTGAATTGATTTTATTTATAGTGTTTGTTTTATGTAGGTTTTGTTTTGTTGAATTTTGGAACGTCCAAATTACAGACAAATATCTGGCGAATTGTTTCCAGAGATTTTCATATAAAATGTTATTTCGGGTTACTATAGCTAGTAAAGAATATTTATATAATATTTAATTTTATATATTATTATTTGAAATTTTAAAATAGAAATGTGAAAATTTTTATTAAATCGGTTTGTGATATTTTATACCATATATGCATATTTTATATTTGCTAAAAATATGTATTGTACATATATAGAGTATAAGGATGTTACATTTATTTTGGCATCAGAGCCTAGGTTTGAGGTTCTCGACCTAGGTGAGTTATTAGAGAGAGAAAATTGGAATAAAAAAATAATTTTCAATTGTGATGCATGCATTTACACTGGCAATCTATCTGATCCCGGATGTGGCAATGTCCATTTGATATAATGGATATGAGTTGAGATAGTGTCTGGGTTATATAGATCAGAGTGGCACAATAGAAACGTCATTCTGGAGCGTATGGATTAAGAATTTTTGGAACTTTTATTTGAAATTAAAATTCATAGCTGATTCAATTGATGAATAAGTGAAATTAAGAAAAATAATTTATGAAATGATTTAAGATATGAAATAAAAAGTTTGAGAAATGGGCAAGATAGTTACAGAAAATTTTATAGGTGTGCTATAAAATGATATTGTTTTAAATTTTTCAATAAATATAGGAATGTTGGATGAGTTTGAAAATTTAATGAAACGTTTTTCTATATGTTAGAATATAATGTATAAAATTTCATAATTTTTAAAGATGAATTACTAATTAAGAAAGGTAGAAGAACACAGATTGTTGAAGGAGTTCCAGAAACATAGAATCTGTAGAAATTGAGAAACATATTTAATCACTATAGCAAACAACCCAGAAAAATATGAAAATTTACTCCCAGTATCATATGTATTCCTATAACATATGGTTAAAATTTCATAAATGTTTATTAAGGTATGATACCTGAAAAAAATGGACAACCGGGTGTTGCCAGAGAAATTATTAAAGAGATAGATTCTCTAATTTTGGAAGATTTAATTTTTAAATATATTAAATCAACTTGGAAAAATCTAAAACATTAAATATAAGTCCATATATGTGTCAAGTGCACATGGATAAAAGTTTACTAGCTTTTATAAAGAATTGGTAAGGAATATAAAAATTGAAATTAAGAGTGACATGACAGTAAGAAAGTCAAACAATTTTGTGTACATGAGTAATAAATTAATTTCATGAGACAAATGAATAAGAACAATTATGAAAATTTATATGCAGACGGGTAGAAGTATGAAGAAGGAATATGGAGTTTTAATAATTTAGAATAAAGAGTTCATAAAAAAAATGAATGATACATGATTTAGGGTTTGAGTATGTAAAAGTAGGATATCTAATTGATGATGTTAATTAGTATAAGAAAATGAATTAGTGTTGTTTAAAAGTAAATGTTATGATCTTAAGATTGAGAATGTGATATGGATGAGATTTGGTGAAGTTCATGTTGTTGGTTGCATTATATGAAATTTGAATTTTTGAAATGGGTTTCCATAATTGTTAAAGTGATGTGTTTTGATGTTATATTAATATAAAAATAATGTTTATAAAGTTAGCTCTTGAAAGTGAGATTAATAGAATGAAGTTTAAGTAAAGTAGTAAGTTGGAAATTTAGAGTTGTAAGGGAATTTTGATGAGGATTGTTTAGATATTGATAGTTTAATGTTTAATAAGCATGGGAGTAATTTTGAATGAGTAATATTATTTATAAAAGTATTAACTAAGGTGTAATGTGGTTAATAATATAAAAATTTGTTATGAAATAAAGGGAAATGATTAAAAAGTGAAAATGAGTTACTTTAGTTAATTGAATTTGAAATGATGAAAATGGATATGAGAGGTGTGATCAATGCATAAAAAAAATGTGTAAGATGTCACATTGGAAACATGACTATGATTTATGTGAAGTGTTAGAAAAAAAATATAATAAGAAACTTATTTAAAAGATGGGTTATTAAATAAGAAAGATGTTTATTATGTTGTGGTCAGAGTGTATATATATGTTGAATTGATGAATAACCTAAGTAATGTTAAAAGAATGAGAAATGATAATATTCTCTGAAAGGTGATAAATGTTAACTTTGTATAAGTTGTATGTAAAAGAAGAATTGCGTATAATTGTATGATATTTGTGATGAGATTTTTCAATATAAACACAATTATGATATATAAGAAAATGTGAAAAGTAAGTCACATTGTGAATATGACTTATTAATGTGTATGTGGATGATTAAAAAAAATATGTATTATCGAGTATTTGTTACCTTATACAATTACTTGTCTAGTGATATTGAGAATGATATTGCAATTAATATACCTAAGAGAGATTAGGTCTTGACTTGCATAGAGTTAGGTCATGCGATAAAATTGAGTTTGGGGATGGACTCGAGCAGCGTTGGATGGTGAAATTATTATTGTAACAACTGAACTTGATGATTGTATAGTATTTTGGGCCCAAAGCATATGCGTATAAATAAGAGATAGTAAGGAAAAGGAAAGTATACTGAAGAAAGTATGGAAGTGAAAAAAAATTGAATGAAAATTTTTATAAGAGATAGATTAGAAATGGAGTAATAAATGGAAATTGTGTAAAATTGGCATATGAACGAATGTGTATATGTAAGAGATATTAATGATAATATTGTTGAAACTTGAGTTAGGCTAATGATGATCAAATGATTAAGAGTAAATTATTTTGAAACAGAAGTGATCAAAAGTAAATTACTTTGAAACAGAACTGAAATGTGTTAACTCTTTGTGTAGAAAAAGATTAAAAAAATGAATATGTTATTTTTGCGATACAAACTTAATGTTGTGATTGGAAATGTTTGAAGAAGAATGATAGAGGAGCAGTATTTATTTATAAGCCATAGACATGACCATTATTATGCCATGTCGTATTATTTGTTTAGTATATTAACCGATTAGTTTTGTTATCGATGGGCATGGGCCTGAGATGACATGACCGTTGGATAGATTTGGTGAGATTGATAGTTATGTTATAAGAAACATGGTCAAGATTTATTGTTTGCATAGTTGTATCTTATAATTTTATGTTAGAAATTTGTTTATAATTATAGAAAGTGTGGAACATAAGAGAATTGTGAAAATATGATGAGCTTTAAATGATGTGTAAGAAAAATGATTTTTGTAAATATGGTAACTATAAGAAATGTGAGAAAAGGATAAAAGAAAGGAATTATGAAATGTGAGTAAGAGCTATATTGAATGTGTTTGAAAGTGGTATAAAATGAATAAATTGATGAAAATGATGTTTAAAGTGAATGAGACTAGAGGAAATGAATATTATCTGTAATGATGAATTCAAAGAGAATTAAGATTTGAGAATAAATTTGACCTAATAGAATTAGGTCATGAATGGAAAACAGATTGATGAATTTAAAATAGACTAAAGGTTGGTCAGAATAGAATAAGGTTGTGATGGTCATATTGTGATATTTAAATCAATTGATATGAAATGTAATAAGTTTACAAGTATTTATTGAAATTCAATGTATGTAGTTGTATTAAGAATAAGCAAGCTATGTTATAATGTGCATAATACAGTGTTTTGATATGTACATACACATGAAAGGAGCAAAGTTATATCAGTTTCAAATAATTATAAGAGAAAAGTGTTAGTTATAGTATAATTGGAATGAATTTTAATAAGGAAATAAGATTTTATTATTGTATAATGGTGATATTAAATTAATATGTGGTAATTGTATAAAGAGTAGGATCAAAGTCAAGATGTGTAAAATTATTGTGTTAAGATAAAAGTTATTAACATTTGAATTTAAGGTGATGAGAGTATATTTTTAAGACAATGATGTGATCAGATATCTTGAGTGCAATAGGTGTGTGGTGTATATATATTAAGGAGATGAACTAATTTTGTCTAATGACAATTCGATTGAAGATATAATAATCTGTTGCGACTGTTTGAGTAAATAGATAGTATACTGATTAGTTATGGAATGGTAAAAAGGCAATTGAGAATGAACCTAAGAGGGAGAATAGAAATTATATAATTTGATGAAATAATAATTTGGATGATTTATTACCGTACTAGATAATTTCGAGGACGAAATTATTTAATGGGGAGAAAATTATCATATCCGTGATTTTGGAGATATAAAATCTTATATATACTCAATATATATATCTAGAGTATATATAACATATACATATGGTATATTAATTGTATATGTTGGATTAATACATTACATACTTAATATATTTAATACATATATAAGGTACATTTGATGTATATATAAGTTACACATTACTTGTGCGTATGTGTAATATTCCAAATTTTTTGAAAAGTTCTAATTTTTAGAAATTTAATAAAATAAATTATAATTTAAATGGATAAATTAAATTAATGATTTTAAATGAAAAATGAAGGGATTTTAAATTTAAAAAAAAGTGGAATATATATGTGATATATATGTAAAATATATACAACATATAGAAGTCAACACTTTTTTAAAGAAAAGTCAAAGTAAAAGAGTATTTTGGTAATTAAATTTTAGAAGTTTAAAATTAATAAAATAATTCAAAAATAAATAATTATGGATGGAAAATAATATTTTGGGGTTTTAATTAATTAATTAAAAATATATTAAAATAATAATATATATAAGGTTGAAAATGTGAGTGGGAGGAAAGAAAAATCACTTTTTTTCATCTTCTTCTTCTTCTGTCCTTCAAGGCCGATTTTCATGGCTTCAAGAGAGGGATTTGCTTCTTCCAAACTCATTTAATTAAAATATTTACAAAGTTTCAAGTGGAATTTTAAGGTTTTTCTCTTTAATTAGTAAGTTTACTCACTTTTTCTTTGGATATCCATGAAAGTTTAAATATGTGTGTGTGAGCGGAAATTTTGCCCCTACTCCCGGTGGAATGGTTCTTGTGACTTCAGCACTGTTTAGGCTTGGGGCCTTAGAGAACACAAACCTAGGTCCGGAGAAAATGGAGTTGCCACCCAGACGGGCCGGGAAAAAGAAAGAGGTGGATGACTCGATTCCTAAGGAATCCCCAACCCCCTAATGGGTTCGGAAAGTTGGGTACGTGTAAAAAAGGTAAGAAATGGCCCAACACCCGCACAACGCCTAGTTTATTGGAACTGGCCTCCTTTGTATGTCTTAATATTATAAAATTCTTAAGTATAACAATATTATCCATATTACATGCAACAATTAAAATAAAGCATCGTTATATTAAAATCAAAGTAATGTCTAAGCAATGTAAATAAATGGACACCCATCTGAAGATAAAAATATGTCCTTACATCATCCATGTCTAAACTAATAGGACACCCACCGAGAGGTGGAAAACATGTCCTTTACATTGGTCCAAAATATAAAAGCGATTAAATTATATGATATTTAACAAATGAGGTACCCACAAAATGGAAACATACCTCTTACAATTTTAATACTAAAACAAATAAATAATGACAATAAAGAAAACATCCATCCATGATAAATCAAATAAATCAAGCATTAAAATTAAATAAATCAACCATCAAAGTATATAATAAACTACACAATCAAATCTAAAATTAAATAAAGCAAGTAAAGATACAAATTAGGGTTTACTGTTTCTATTTAAAGTTCTTTAATTAACATTTAAGGTTTTGGGATTTTAGTATTATGGTTTATAATTCTTAGCTACTGGATTGTGATTTAAGGTTTGTTAGATTATGGCTTTAGGTTTATAAGATTTGAAGGTTTTAAGGATTAGGGTTTAGGAAAATTAGGGTTTACGTATTAGTTTTGAGAGAATTAGGGTTTTTGACATTTTGGAAAACATATTTGATTTTAAGTTTTAAGAAAACAATTTAGAGTCTTATAAAATAATTATGATTTTTAGAAACTGTAAAGTAGGTTAGGGTTTGGAGATTTAAGAAAATATTTGGAAATTTTGAAAAAAGGTTAGAGGAAAACAGTTTAGGGTTTTTTAAAGTTTTTGGAAATAGGTGAAACGATTTAATGTTTTTAAGGTTCTTGAAAAAAAAAGAAACGAATTAGGGTTTTTGGGGACAGAAGAAATAAATTAGGGTTTTTGAGGTTTTTGGGAAACAGAAGAAATAATTTAGGATTTTTGAGGTTTTTGGAAAACAAAAGAAATAAATTAGGGTTTTGAAGGTTTTTGGAAACAGAAGAAATAAATAGGGTTCTTAAGGTTTTTGGAAAATGAAGAAATAAATTAGGGTTCTTAAGGTTTTTGGATCGACTCACGCACTGAAGCCAACATCCGTTGGTTGGTACCTTGGTGGAAGATTTCTCATGTTACCATGTGGACATACTTGATGTATGTTCCTCTTACTGCTCTTTGTCGAGGTACTTGCTATGGTCCTCACCGACTTGGCCGTCAGTATGGAGCTGAGCCTTGCGATTCTGAATTCACTCCTGATTTAGACATGCCTTGTTTGATTGAAGCCTACTTGGATCGGCTGAGGCAAAGTTGGCCTGCATGTTACACTTATCGTCTGCCATGGATTTTACATTTGTCAATTCAGAAAGTGTATTGTTAGGATGAAAAAAGATAATTAAAGTAATAAAAGATGCTTCTTTTCCTTTTATAATTTGTCATCACCTTTTGATATTGTGTTTATTTATTTCATCCATATCTGGTCAAATACTTATAACAGTGCACATAGAATAATTTTAACATTAATTATGTTTTATTAAATTGGGGAACAACCAAACATAAAGCCAACAAACACAAGATGACTCATGTTGCCAACTAGACCTTTCTGGTTTTCTAATTGATGATTTTCTCTCATTTAGCCCTAATTGTTTCCTAGCCCGCCCTTTTGGGTTTTTGGAACTAGCAGACTGCTCTAACTTTTGCCTAGGCCGCCCTTTTTTTTGGGTTTTCAACTTAGCGAGTTTTTTTTTCTTTTATACATAAAACCTCTTCAATCTGTCGATGTTCGCCGGCTCACTAAACTCATTCCCATCCATGTTTGATAGCTTCACTGCAACCTTATTCATGACTTGTTTTACAACATATGGCCCTTCCCAGCTAGGCCTAAACTTCCCTTTAGGATCAGACACATTAGGCTTACATTGTTTCAACACTAAATCCCCGACTTTGAGTTTCCTGATCTTAACTCTTCTATTATAAGCCTGAGCTATCTTCCTTTGATACAGTTGATAATGATATAGTGCTTTTAACCTTCTCTCTTCTAGTAAAGCTAATTGTGTGTATCTGCTCACTACCCATTCTGTTTCAGGCAGTTCAGCTTCCAAGATCACTCTTAATGACTTAATCTCAATTTTAATTGGCCACACTGCTTCCATCCCATAAACCAAAGAACGGTGTCATTCCAGTAGGTGTTCGTACACTTGTTCTATATCCCCACAAAGCAAAGGGAAGCATCTCTGACCAATCCCTATAGGGCCAGGGTGAAGACATAGAATGCAATTCTTTAGGAGGCATGTGATTCAAGTTACCATATATCTGGCATTGTTGGCACTTCTTTATGAACTCAATACAATCTCTCTCCATGGTCAATCAATAGTAACCTCGTCGAATAATATTCTTAACTGTAGACCCTTAATTTTTGGCCCAGTCCTGTTCGATATTTTTTTTATATAGTCCAAAATAATTTTTGTGGTATTTTAATTTAATAATATTTATTTTAGTATTTATTATTTATAATGGTGAAGTTAATAAAAATAAAATAATAGTAATAAATAAATAAACAAAAATAAAAAATAAATAAATAAAAATAAAATCGGCGACGAATAGGAATTTGCCAAGGCCATTTCGCCCGCAGGAAATTCCTGGGGCGAAATGGCCTTGGCCAATTTCACCGCAGGAATTTCCTGCTGCGAATTGGCTAGCCGCTCACAATTTTCACCAAATTCCCTCGCAGCTTGCAGTTTCCAGCCATCAATAGTTTTTTTTTCCCAGCAAAATTTTCCAATGTAATTTTTTTCGAAACCAAATTCTATTTGGTTTTGGTTTCTTTTTCCTAATTAATTGTAGTTTCCTTAAACAATTAGAAAAGGCTTATAATTTTTCTTATAAATAATATATGAAAACTCAGAATTAGGGATCGGATAGTAGGACTTTGATTAGGTGATCGAAACTTGGATTATATAAAACCCTAGCCAGAGAAGATTAGCAACAAGAAAGCAACCAATAATTCATCAAAGGTAGCCACAGTGCCTTTGCCTTTGTTCATCTAGAAAGCAACTTTTTCGTGGAACCAACTACGCAGGTTTGATCCTTCATCATAAATTATTCATGATTACAGTAGCTTTGTTTCTTTGATTCATAAGAATATACACACAAAAACTTTGATCTTTAAATATGTAGTAACTTGATCTTCGTTTCAAGAACCCTAATTTATTTCTTCTGTTTCCAAAAAACTTAAGAATCCTAATTTATTTCTTCAGTTTCCAAAAACCTTAAGAACCCTAATTTATTTCTTCTGTTTCCAAAAACCTTTAAAACCCTAATTTATTTCTTCTATTTTCCAAAAACCTCAAAAACCCTAAATTTTTTCTTCTATTTCCCAAAAACCTCAAAAACTCTAATTTATTTCTTCTGTCCCCAAAAACCCTAATTCATTTCTTCTATTTTCAAGAACCTTAAAAACATTAAATCGTTTCTCCTATTTCCAAAAACTTTAAAAAACCCTAAACTATTTTCCTCTAACCTTTTTTCAAAATTTCTAAATATTTTCTTAAATCTCCAAACCTTAACCTACTTTTCAATTTCTAAAAATCATAATTATTTTATAAGACTCTAAATTGTTTTCTTAAAACTTAAAATCAAATATGTTTTCCAAAACGTCAAAAATCCTAATTCTCTCAAAACTAATACGTAAACCTTAGTTTTCCTAAACCCTAATCCTTAAAACCTTAAAATCTTATAAACCTAAAGCCATAATATAACAAACCTTAAATCACAATCTAGTAGCTAAGAATTATAAACCCTTATATCTTAAGATTGCAAAACCCTAATTTCATAAGATTACCCCTAAACCCTAATTTGATTAACCAAAAAACCTTAGTACTTTCTTAAATTCATAAAACCCTAATCCATTCTAACTTTCTTAAACCTTTACAGTAGGTTAAACAAATAACAACGATAATACTAAAATCCCATAACAACCATACTGCAGGCGAATTGGTTTCATTTTTATTTTTATTTATTTATTTATTTTGTTTTTATTTATTTATTATTATTATTTTTATTTTTATTAACTTCACCATTATAAATAATAAATACTAAAATAAATATTATTTAATTAAAATACCACAAAAATTATTTTGGACTATATAAAAAATATCAGACTGGACTGGGTCAAAAATTAAGGGTCTACAGTTTGCCCCCTGCTTGAACGATCTGAGACTTCAGTAAAAGAGAGTGTAAAGTAATAAGACTTAATTTTTCTGAGATGGTTGAGGTTTTGGGTTCTTGACCCGCTTCGAATTCTGGACTCAAGGATAATTTTAGGTTTTGGACCTAAGGGTAATTTTGGGTTATGGATCCGAGCTAAGTTCTGGACTTAAAAGAGATTTTAGGTTCTGAACCTAAGGATAATTTGGATTCTGGACCCGAGCTATGTTCTGGACTTAAAAGAGATTTTAGATTCTAGACCGAAAGATAATTTGGGTTATGCACCCAAGCTAAGTTCTGGACTTAAAAGAGATTTTAGGTTCTGGACCCAATGGTAATTTGGGTTCTGGACCCGAGCAAATTGAGATTTAATTATCTACAAAAAAATAATTATATTCAGTAGCATATAAATTTTGTTTGCAAAAAATTTTGCTAATTTTTTATGCACATATCTTCTCCTTGCCCCCCTGCATGTAAAAATATTTTAAAAGTACAAAAATATTTATATACACCTAAGTATTTGAATGATTAAATTGAATAATTGAGTTTCCTATTTATTTACTGTGTAGTCACTGTTCATGCACTATTTACTATTTGCAAATAGTAACCTACTATTTATAAATAATATCCTAATATTGTCACTATTTTCAAATAGTATCATACTATTTATAAATAGTAACCTACTATTTGTAAATATTAATTTACTATTCATCAATAGTGAAATTTACTTTTTGAATTTACTTTTTTTCTTTGTCGTTCCTCTATATAAACAACCAATTTCTTCGTTTCATTCACAGCAAACTTGTTAATTTCATTCGTTCATAGCTATAATTTTTTCAAATTTAGCATACAATTTTGAAAAAATGCATGCTTCAAGATCAGGAACTCATTCTAATGCTGAGTTGTTGGAGTTTATTCGGCATCATGAGGATGGAAATATAGGTCTACTAGCCGGGATACCGCTTCATCGTAGTTCAAATCAAAAGAGCAAGGTATTTATTTTTTTTTCTTTTTTTTTCTTTATTTCCTTTGTTTTTTTATTTTTTTATTTTATTTATTTTATTTGTTTTCTTTGTTTTTTCTTCTGTTTTTCATTTTTTTTTCTTTTCCTTTTCCTTTTCATTTTATTTTTATTTGTTTGTTTTTTCTTTATATTTTCTATTTTTTAGAAAATTTAGAAAAAATATATTAATTTAAGAATTTAAGTAGATAGAATAATGATATACTTACCTAGTGTTAACTTACCTAGCTCCGTGTTAGTATGATCGTTGTGTTATTCGGGGCGGAGGGAGTATCTACAAAGCCCTACAATGGTATTATGTAGCGTCTTCTCGGGTAAGGCAGATTATCCGAGATTGCGGCTTTGAGAGCTTCATCTTACAATTACCATCTGAGGAGTATCTGATAGACCGGAGTGTAGTCCAGGCGCTTGCAGAATGATGGTTGGACACAACTCATACTTATCACTTGCCCATTGGAGAGATGACAATTGGTTCGGTCGACTTTACTGCTATAAATGGCATTCGATATGATGGTCTTTCGGTTCCTATTACCAACGATATTCTGACATTTGAAGAAATACAACAATTAATGGGTATGGAACCATCGTATAAAGGGCCTTTCAAGATAAAAATTGAGGCAATTCTTAGTTATTGGATGAACTATGAAGGACGGGTTCGCAGAGACACAACCCAACATTATGCTCAAGAATTTTTGTTATATTTGCTCGGGTCGACCATTTTAGGCAGCACTGAATCCTCCATCCATTTGTCAGTGTTGAGGGCCCTTACTTATATGAGGATGGTACCACTTTACAGTTGGGGTGAAGCTGGCCTTGATTGTCTTTACCATGGTCTTGACAAAATTTTTCGAAAGAAGAAGTCTTTTGTTGGCTTTATGGCGGTTGTCGAGGTACTCTTCTTTCACCAATATCAATTCCATTCTTATTCTTGCATGAATTTGATCTTTATTATTGTTGTAGGCATGGGCATATGAGCACAACCTTGTGAGGGTGCCTAGTATTTCCCGAGAGAGAGTCGGGTATCCGAGATTAAATTTCTGGTTGTCTGAGTGTGTAAAAGTTCCCGGCTCTCACCATGTGCATACCCAACGTTTTGTCTTGAGCTGCTTAACCTAGAACCAGGTAAAATAGCATTAGTATGCTTTAAAATTTATGTGAAAGTTTACTTACCTTATGTCATTTTGCAAGTGAATTTAGCCTGGTGGAACCCAGAAGAGCAGACAAACTGGACTTCCTTCATGAATGCTGCACTGTCTTTTCAACATACTCGCCGAGTCATCGCCGGCCCTGTGTCTAGTGGCTGGTTTCTCAGAGAGAGAGAGTATATGAGTGGTTTCTTGGTCCCGAGCAGCGAAGGATCCTAATGCATTGCCCGAAATATACCTTGAATATCACATCAATACTGGAGGATGCATGGTGGTTGGCCCGACATGGTTATGATGTTGAAACATTTCTCTATCCAACGGGTACATCTTATACCCATTTCATTCAAATAGGGCTCTTGAACTTTGATGTATCTCCTGTTGGTGTACGGAAAATTCCCGAAGAAAATGAGGATAGAGATGAAGAGGAACATCATGAAGAGGGAGTAGAGTTTGTTCCACATCTCGAGGCTAGCACTTATCAAGTAAAACTTTTACCATTTTTCCATTGCAATCGCTTCTTTCTTAACTTGTTTTGACTTTTTTAATGATTGTTGTAGGTTGCTGGCTAATTTGATCATGAGGCTAGACCTTCTTTTACTGCTCCTTCATTTGCTCATTCTAGTCCACCAGATATGCCATCTCATCTGCAGGGTATAGATATGAATTACCTGGTAAGTTTTTTTTATATGATAACTTATGCTATATGTATGCATGATTATGTATGCTCTTACTCTTTTCCTTTCTGGCTCACAGTGGATGCTTGAAGAACAAAACAAGAGACTTCAAGAAGAGTTGGCCGCTAGTCGTCAGCAGGTTTCCTATTTTGAAAATTTGTATCATCAATTAGAATAAAATTTTCAAGACTTCCGATTTCAGGGGATGAGGGATCCTGGTGCCTCTTCATCTAGAGGCCCCCAAGCTGATGACCATGAGATTCTTTCATCAACTTCTGATGAGGACCATGACAGATCAGAACTCTGAGGTAATAGGGATTCTGGTGCTCCAGCTTCGAGCGAACTCAGGAAGAGTGATTTGCCTCCTCCTCCGACAAGCGATGATTTTTTTAGAGCTTTATTTGATGACCTACCACCACCTTCTTAGTGATGTACGAATATTGTATCAATTGAGCAGACATTGTACAATAAGTATAAAAATAATAATGATAATATATAACGTTTTTTTTTACTGCAACTCTTTTTTTTAAATCAAATGTTGATCTTGCCAAATCAATGTCAATGTACCTCAGGACTTGATTTTCAAATTAACATATCTATAACATGACAACCCTAGTTACCATACTAAACTCAGGAATCATTTCTATTTAAGCAAGATTTGTTGCATTTCAAATAGGCACATACACAATACTTGGCCAAAGGTCTCATTTGAGTTTGAATATTGTCTATCTCATATGCATGCTTATTCAAACTATCTCCACTAATAGATTCTACCTACCATGAGAGATCAACAGGTCTTTGATAGGCTTGAAATGGTATTTATAAGGGATATGGGTTTAAATGAAGGCCATTTTGAGATTAGAGCCAGTGTGACACAATGGATAAACTTTCACACAACAAATTTCTTGTTTGAACTTTAGGCAGCTGGAAGCAATCTTGCTAGACTCCAAATTCCTTCTATCTTCTTGGCATTAATCTGGATCTGGATTGAGATAGTCTTTGCCTTTGCAAAAAGTTTGGTACCCAAATTTATTTCTTTTCTTCTTCTCCCTTTTCTTTCTTTTTATTTTTCTTACTCTTCCCTTTCTTTGAGCATTTTATCATTTTGTCCTTCTTCCTTGTAGGACAGAACTTTCAAGAACTGGATGATCTTCCTCCTTTTTTTTCTCCAATTTTGATTGAATCTTTGGTTGGGTTCGACCAATTCAAGTCAAAATGTCCTTATAAACTAATTGGAAGCCTTTTGCTACTTTAGATAAAAGAGAACTCAGTTGGCTTTCTGAACCTCCTTTTTATCTTTATTTTTTTCTCTTTTCTTTTTTTCCTCTCTTTCTTTTATCCCTTTTTTCTTTTTTTTTCTTCTTTTCTTTTCTTCTTCTTTCTCTTTTTTTGGTTATAGCTCTAAAAGAGTTGTCTTGTTTGTACCAACTTGGGTTTCCAATAATGGATGAGTGGAGTGACATAAATCTTCTTTAATAGGGATAAATCATTTGTTACTCTGATGTTGTCTTGATAGATTGGAGATATTAGGAAAACTTCAACTACCCTTATGGTCTTGAGAACATCAAATATCCTTATGGTCTTGACTATTCATTCCTTTCTTTGATCTTCTTTCCTCTTCATCTTAGTGATCATAAGACTTGTCAAAAGTATCACAACAGCTCAGGGTAGGTTGTTGAGGCTATATGCCAATGAAAAGAAAGCTAAAACTTTATGAAGGCTCAAAAGGACAACAAGGGATTGATATTTAATAGGGTGGATATTAGTTGTTAGATAACCAAACAATGCCTATATCATTTCTCTCTTAAATAAGTAGAGCAAACTTAACCAAACAATGCCTATATCATTTCTCTCTTAAATAAGCAGAGCAAACTTTCACCTCAAAAGTTTGTCAAAGCATGTTGTAAGACTGACTAGGACCTAGACAAAGGTAATTATGCAGGAGCCCTCTCTAAGTAAGCATACACAACTCAATGCTATAGAGCAATTCCCTCACCTAGTAAAGTCATTCAAATCATGATGCCTAGATACATTAATTTATGAATATCAAGCTAGATTCCTCATTGGTTGAGCACCGAAATGAACAAAGACTAACAAAATTTTTGATAAAAGTAATTTATTCAAACAAATTTAAATTTGAAAAATATAATTGTTCAAATTAAATATTAAAGAAAGTAAAATTGAAAGAACAACATATTAAGCTAAGGAAAGGTTGTTGAGTTAAGCTTCTTCTCCTTTCACATCTTCAATATTCCCATCTTGAAAGGATGATAAAACAAAATCTTCTTCCAATTCTTTTCCTACCATGAAGGTTGCTGGTGGTGGTACTCTATTGAACCTTGGCAATGGATTGTCTTTAGTGTTTGGCTTGTTGGGCTCAGGTAGATTTCCACTATCAATCAAATTTTGGATTTCATACCTCAACCTCACACATCTATCCGTGTTGTGTCCTTGCATTTGATGAAATTGACAAAATGCCTTAGTGTCAAAATTAGGTGGGAGAGGGTTAGGCAAAGGACGAGGATTTAAGGGTTGTAACAATCCCTTCTTCTGTAGCTTATTGAGAACCCAAGACAGCGGTTTCCCTAATTTTAAAAACTGCCTTCTTGTTCCTTGGCTAGTAGCATTAACACCAACTTCTTTTTGCGTGCTTTGGCTACCAGATTGATAGTTTTCGTTCTCGTTCTTTCTTGTTGAACTTCTCTCTTTCCCATTCCTCGATTTGCAGACCAGTTCGGAGAAGTTCTTTAAAATCACGGATGAGTGTATGAGACATCCTTTCACGAAGATTGGGCAACACCCCTCTCATAATCATCCTTATTTGAATAGATTCATCGGGCCTTTTCTTGAGCAAAGCGGTCTTATTTCTCTATCTTTTCACATAGTCCACAAAATTCTCATTTGGGCGTTGCCTAATGGACTCAACTTCCATTAAGGTAACTACCATTTCAATGTTGTATCCATATTGTTGGATGAAGGCCTTGTATAGTAGATCCCAACTCTTTTGTGTACCTTCATCTAAGGTATTGAACCGATTTTGGATAACAGGATCCAATGAGAGCATAAAGTACCTTAGAATTTGAGCCTTAGTAGCTCGGGCAGATTGTATAGCAGTGATGTACTGCTTCACATGGAGATGAGGGTTTCCAATTCCATCAAACTTTACAAAGGATGGCATCTTGAATTTGTATGAAACTTCTTCATCTAGCTCAAATAGTTTGTCGACTTCGAACATTTCTTCGGTTTTTAGTTTCTTCTCAAATTTCTTTTCTAAGTCCACAATCATCTTTTCAACATTAGAAGTTTCGATTTTCTCCATAGCTGATCTTTCAACAATCTTCGGTTCTTTCTTCTTGTCTTGAGGATCTTGGTAGTATTGAGCCCAATCATCATCATCATCAATGATCACCTGTTCATCATCAAAAACTACTTCACTAACCTTAGTCTTCCCTTTTTCCTTTGGCTTCTTAGTGCTAGCAGATGCTTCGGCATGATTTCCTAAAATTGCAGTCAATTGGTTTTTCATGGTCTCAGCTAGGGCCTCTTTTATTTCTTCCATCTTGGCATTGAGGGCATCATCCACCATTCTTTGAACTTTTTCGGGATCCATTGCTTTTGGTGAGCAAGTGATTGAGTCGTTGCTAGATTCTTCATCTCCAGCGTAGGTCAAATTGTCATAAGCTTTTGAACTGTCGTAATCTAGGGCTGTGAGCCAGAAAGGATCAATGATATGAGATGTAAATGTATGCATGTATGCATGTATGCACAAACAATTAACAAACAAGGATAAATTGGACATTCCTTCCAACCTTATAACATGCACACACGAATGGCGAGTCTCTTTTCCTAGGTATATGGTTAACAAAAAACCAACATGAGGTATCTTATTTTAGAATAATTCCCTCGGACGTTTCAACTAATAGTTATATTTTCAAAAATGGAAATCAGTTCATGATAATTCCCATTAATTAGGTTTTAATCCATTTAACCAACTAAAGTAGCTTTTATGCTATACTGGATTAAAACTAAATTAAGAGGTTTATTATAAATAGATTTCTCACTTGAAAAAGTAACTAATGATTCATGCCAAAAACAAGCCCATGGTTAATTTATTCTTAGTATAAAATAGGCTCACAATTAATTTTTGGTATTTTATATTTGACCTAAATATTTGTAAGCTCTTTTGGATGAAAATAATTCTGTTTCTAAGCCCATTGTAAAAAATTTAGAAAAAATAGATTTTGGGCTTAGTGTTTGGGTCATGAGCAAAGAATTTTAGATTTGTTTTTAGAAAAGTTTTATGTCCAAAGACCCTCTTGAAAAGTTTTAAAAGTAGTTTCGGCCTTTAAAGAAAAATTTATTTTGAGCTTACAATATACTTAGGAAATATTAGAAAAAGAACAAACCAAATAAGCCATGATTTAAGCTAAGATAAATTAACCATAGTCAAACAACAAGCATTTAGGGTAGAAACAAAGGAAAGTAACTAGGCCAATTACATGAGCTTTAGTCTTTCGGTTAAAAGGCTTAGGTTCCCATAGCAAGTATATACCAAATGGTACGAGGCTATGAGTGGTTATGCCATGCTCGATCTCCATACCTTGAGTGAAAGTATGGTATCCCTTACATAACACAACACGGGTAACACGGGCGTCCTAACTCAATCACACGATGCAATCTAATATGATGGAATGGATAATATCATTATAAGAAAGAATAGAATAATATAAAGACCAACAGAATCAACTTCTCTTATCCCTAGTGGAGTAGCCACTGTGAGCGGGAATTTTTGCCCCCACTCCCGGTAGATTGGTTCTTGCTACTTCGGCACTGTTTAGGCTCGGGGTCTTAGAGAACACGGACCTAGGTCAGAACAAAATGGAGTCGCCACCCGGACGGTCCGGGAAAAGAAAGGGGGATGAATCGATTCCTAGCAAATCCCCAATCCCCTAATGGATTTAAAAAGTTGGGTACGTGTGGGGAAGGTGAGAAATGGCCTAGCACTCCCACAATGTCTAGTTCATTGGAATCGGCCTCCTTTGCAGGTCTTAATATTATAAAATTCTTAAGTATAACAATATTATCCATATTATATGCAACAATTAAAATAAAGCATCATTATATTAAAATCAAAGCAATGTCCAAACAAAGCAAATAAATGGACACCCATCCGAAGATGGAAACATGTCCTTTACATTGGTCTAAAATATAAAAGTGATTAAATTACATGATATTTAACTAATGAGGTACCCATAAAGTGGAAACATACCTCTTACAATTTTAATATTAAAACAAATAAATTATGACAATAAAGAAAACATCCATCCATGATAAATCAAATAAATCAAGCATTGAAATTAAATAAATCAACCATCAAGGCATATAATAAACTACACAATCAAATCTAAAATTAAATAAAGCAAGTAAAGATACAAATTAGGGTTTACTGTTTCTATTTAAAGTTCTTTAATTAACATTTAGGGTTTTGGGATTTTAGTATTATGGTTTATAATTCTCAGCTACTAGATTGTGATTTAAGGTTTGTTAGATTATGGCTTCAGGTTTATAAGAATTTAAGGTTTTAAGGATTAGGGTTTAGGAAAACTAGGGTTTACATATTAGTTTTGAGAGAATTAGGGTTTTTGACATTTTGGAAAACGTATTTGATTTTAAGTTTTAAGAAAACAATTTAGAGTCTTATAAAATAATTATTATTTTTAGAAACTGTAAAGTAGGTTAGGGTTTGGAGATTTAAGAAAATATTTTAAAATTTTGAAAAAAGGTTAGAGGAAAACAGTTTAGGGCTTTTTAAAGTTTTTGGAAATAGGAGAAATGATTTAATGTTTTTAAGGTTCTTGAAAAAAGAAGAAACGAATTAGGGTTTTTAGGGACAGAAGAAATAAAATAAGGTTTTTGAGGTTTTTAGGAAACAGAAGAAATAATTTAGGGTTTTTGAGGTTTTTGGAAAATAGAAGAAATAAATTAGGGTTTTGAAGGTTTTTGAAAACAGAAGAACTAAATTAGGGTTCTTAAGGTTTTTGGAAATTGAAGAAATAAATTAGGGTTTTTAATGTTTTTGGAAATAGAAGAAATAAGTTAGGGTTCTTGAAACGAAGATCAAGTTACTACATATTTAAAGATCAAAGTTTTTGTGTGTATATTCTTATGAATCAAAAAAACAAAGCTACTGTGATCATGAGTAATTTATGATGAAGGATCAAACCTGCGTAGTTGGTTTCACTAAAAATTTGCTTTCTGGATGAACAAAGACAAAGGCAGTGTGGCTACCTTTGATGAATTGTTGGTTGCTTGCTTGTTGCTAATCTTCTCTAGCTAGAGTTTTCTGTAATCTAAGTTTTGATCACCTAATCAAAGTCCCACTATCCGATCCCTAATTCTGAGTTTTCATATATTATTTATAGGAAAAATTATAAGCCTCTTCTAATTGTTTAAGGAAACTACAATTAATTAGGAAAAAAAACCAAAACCAAATAGAATTTGCTTTCGAAAAAAAATTGCGTTGGAAAATTTTGCTGGCGAAAAAAGACTGCTGCGAGCTGCGAGGGAATTTGGTAAAAATTGCGAGCGGCCAGCCAATTCTCCGCAGGAATTTCCTGCAGCGAAATTGGCCAAGGCCATTTCACCTCACGAATTTCCTGCAGTGAAATGGCCGCAGGAAATTCCTGCGGGCGAATTGGCCTTGGCCAATTCCCTTCGTCGCTGATTTTTCCGTCGTCGATTTTATTTTTATTTATTTATTATTTACTATTTATTTTTGATTATTTATTTTTATTTTTATTTTTATTAACATCACCATTATAAATAATAAATACTAAATAAAAATTATTTAATTAAAATACCACAAAAATTATTTTGGACTATATAAAAAAAAATCGGACCTGACTGGGTCAAAAATTAAGGGTCTACAATGTGTTTTGGGTTTCTGAAGTTTTAAGATTTAATTATCTATTTGGATATGGATGAAGTTATTTTAAGTGATTAACAATGATTTTAAGGTTAGATTTAAGAAATGGTTGAATTTAAGTAGAGTTTGGTGAAGAGAGAGAATTTAGGGTTATGGAACATTTGAGTTTTTGAAATCATGAGTTTTAATTTTGAAAATTTGTTCCAATTGTGCTGTTTTGATTCATAAACAAGGATTTTAAAATCAAATGATGGATTTAGTTAAGTTTGGATAGAGTTTGAAGATGGTAGTATTGATTTAGGGTTTTGGAAAAGTGATTTTTTAAAGAATGATTAATTGTTTGATTTTAATGCTTAAATCAAGTTATTTAATGATATAAGTGGTGGAAATAAGATTGAAATGATAATTGGATTGAGTTGGAATGGAGATCCTTCAATGGTGAACGTTATGCCATTTTAGAGTTTTGAACATAAGCATGTGGTTAATTAATGTAATTGGTTTAAACATGTTAAAATATGTTTATAATAATATAAATAAACTCAAAACAATAATTTAATGGGTTAATATGGATTTACTAAGTTAAAGTAAGGAAAGAATTAATTTTTGAAATTTTGGAGTGTTGTTAAATTGAGGTTTGATGTTGAGAATGCCTTAGAATGTGATATTGAATGATTGTTTATGATCACAATTGATATAGGCATTGAGGGAGGTTGATTTGCTTCATCCAAGTGGTGAAGGGCAAGTTGGAAGGATAGGATTGGAGGTTGTTTTAAGCTTGCTTTGGATTGCTTGTGGAGGTAAGTACAAACTTTGAATGACTGCACATATTTACATGACATTGGGACTTAACACATTTAGTTCAGAAATGTGTTAAGTTACTTAATATACTATTGATGAATGCGAATTATGTTATGATATGCATAATGTGTATTATGTTGAAGTACCAAGGCAATGTGTTGAGAATGAAAAGAAATGTGGTATAATGTGATAAGATATGTGGAAACAAAATATAATGAATTGATTTTGATATAAAAGAGAAAAGTGAGAAAAGTTAGAAAAATATGATATAATAATGCAATGTGCCTAGTTTGATCATGAGAAAATGAGAAAAGTTTTGATAAAGGAATTATGAAAGAATTTGATAATGAGAAATATAAATAAATTGTGTGCCTAGTATGTTATTCAATTTTCAGAGTTCTGGGTTTGGCAGCATGCCTATGAATTGCTGGGCAGGTTAAAAGATCGGGTCATAAGCAGGGCCCAGCTGATAAATATGATGTTTTTAGGGTGAAAAGACCGAGTCGTAAGCCTCAAAAATAAATCCTTGAAGTTAGACTGAGTGAAAAAACTGGGTCGTAAGCTCAGATCTAGTTGGATTATCCATGGATATATTGCCTATGGGGCTAGACATAAGGTGTCATTATAGACCAAAGCAGTAACTCTATAATTTGAATAACATATTAGATCCTTTCACTACAAGGAAAACTGAATCAGACAACGCTTTCTGGTCGTTGTCTGATGAAGACAAAAACCGTTGTCTATTGAAGCGATGTCTGATAGCATTTCAGACAATGGTTTTAAAACTGTTGTCTGATGTAGGTTTGCACAACAATTTTTAATTTTATCAGACAACGGTGTTTGGCCGTTGTTTGATGATGATTCAGACAACGGTTTTTAATTTTTCAGACAACGGTTTTTAACCGTTGTCTGATGGTTTCCACAACGGTTTCTAAATTGTCAGACAACGGTTTCTAAATTTTCAGACAACGGTTTTTAACCGTTGTCGGATGAAGGTTTAGACAACGCTTTTTGACCGTTGTCTGATAAAGACAAAAAATGTTGTCTATTGAGGCGATGTCTGATAGCATTTCAGACAACGGTTTTTAACCGTTGTCTGAAGATAGTTTCCACAATGGTTTTTAGTTTTATCAGACAACGGTTTTTAACTGTTGTCTGATGAAGGTTTACACAATGCTTTCTTATTAAAAACCATTGTCTGATTAAGGTTTACACAATGCTTTCTTATTAAATACCGTTATCTAATGAAGGTTTACACAACACTTTTTAATTTTTCAGATAATGGTTAATTAATCTAAAACCGTTGTAGAAGGACGCTAAATACAACGGTTAATTAATGTGGCACACTGAATATTAGACAATAGTTTCAATGTTCATTTTCATTTCACCACCATTGTCTGTTAAACTGTACATTATACATATAAGACAACACTTTACAATGGAGGATTGCAAATTTGGGAATCAAAAACCTCCACAAATTCAACCATTCAACATATTAACAAACTAAAAAAAATCAACACTATACATATTTCACTGAATTATACTATTAACTTCAACTTGAATGACGCTTCATGAAATATTTGGCGAAGTCAATCCTAATCTCGTTGATGTCGGCATCACTATACTCCAAGTTGCCTCTGCGTAGCCACTGAAAAATGAATCAAATTTTGGTTAGCCGCATGTGGTAAATACAAAACTATTATATAAAAAATGAAAATAATTAAAATTCTCACCTTAGCTGCAAACTGAAGCTCCTTGTCATAACAGATTTCCTTCATGTACCTCATGACAAAGAGGCCGCAGTCCGTGGCCCCTTTCTGCACAGGAACCCCCTGAAATAGCAAATGAAAACAAAAATGAAATACCACATGTTACATCCATATGTAAACCCATACGCAAACCAACACATCAACCTAATCACACAACCTAACCTGTTAATCATCAATCAAACAAAAAGACTTCAAGAAAACCACTGTCATCCTCAATCAACACAACAGTATTCATCAACACAACAGTATGCAGTTCTGGCAAATAAAATTAGGCAATATCTAACCTTCCTTTTGTCATTTTGTAACCACTATTCTTCCGATAGTAATACATAGTTGATTGTGTCAAAAGTATGTTTAGTTGGCTCTCCAAGATTTACAATATTGATTCATTAAAAGGGACCGTCTTAAAAGTCCATTATCTAGATTATCAAAAATTGGGATGTGCTAGGAATGGGTATTATTGTAATTATACTTCACATGAAATGTCAAGACCCTAGAGAGAACAATTACTGTCCAATTCCGTGAAGAGCCTAGAGAGGCCAATTCCGTGAAGAGCTAGCTAGCGAGCTTACATGTGTTTAATGTGAAGAAAACAAAGGTGGGAACAAGTTTAAATTACCTGGCTTACAATTCCTGATTCATGCATCCAATCCATTGGAATTTGAAACCCCTTGTATCTATTGGTGGCAGATTCTTTCATTCTTGACATATTGTAGACACCATGCTCTAATATGCAATGAATCACACACAAGTTAGAACTAATGAAATTATATATGATGTCTGCAATATCAAAGCCAAATAACACAAATTGGGTTGTTAAAAATGTATTTACTTTTCGAGCAAAGCCTGCATTTTTTTTAGGGCATGACTGCATGTTTGGCGAGGATCATCCCGAAATAATGAGGCCTCAGATTCTAACTTCTTGAGATCACAATAACCAAAAGCAGCTTCATGCAATGCATCTGCTTCTGCTCTGGCCAGTCAAAGTGCTTAAGCATAGCTCTTTCGTCCACCTAAACATTATATTATCAGAAAGATAATTAATCATACCTCTAAAGCCCAGTGAAACACAATTATTTTGCAGAAGATATACATAAGATTGTTACCAGATAAGATAGCTCGTCGTCAAGCCATTTAACAAAAGGCACCACATCTTCAATATCAGCAAATGCAGCACTCTCAACTTCTTTGATCAGAAATCTAATAAAATCTCCCTGCGTTTCTACATCTGTTTTAATTTGTAAAATTATAAAATATAATTCATAATCTTGCATTACTAGAATAATATAAAAAATATAAATTAAAAAATCTCAAATTAAGATAATGAACCATTAATTAGATAGTTCAATTAATTGGGTATTATTATAATTAAGGCAAAATAACACTGGAAAATAGACTATAGAGATTTGAAAAATAGACAAGCTTGCTCACAGAAACGCTAGAACCGTGGGTCCCAATCCAAATGCTGCTTGATGAACGATTTGTTGAGAGTCGTGGATGCCAAAATGGATGAGGCTTTGGATCAGAAGAGATGTAATCATCTTCACTAGTGAAAAAATCATCAAACTTGTGGTAGACACAAGGATACCTTCAATGAGAACAAAATCCCCCAGTATATAAGGATTATTGGGGAAATCCAATAGTTAAATTGAGCCTTGGAACCAAATAACAAAGAGGAAAAAATTGCATAATATCTCCAGGATAAAAACGAGCTTCAAAATGATAATGAATATGAGAAACATTAAATGCAAAGAGACCAAATGGCCAAACAGCTGCAAAGCCAAAACAACTACTTAATAAGCTGCATTTTAAAGGATAGACAGAAGCTCCTTGAACAAAAATTACATATCTAAACCAAAGCCCATTGCAAGCATAAGTCTTCTTGGGCTGTTCAATCCTCGGTTTAACCTTTAAGGGTAGCAAGGCTAATCTCAATTGGTGAGAAACAGAGAATTGTGTCCAATCCTTGGACCTAGAGAGGGAACTAAAGAACAAGACAGTCCCGCAAAAATCGACCAAGAAATTGTGCGAAAGAGAAATACATATTTTTAAGAAATAAAACCATGAGAGCACAGTGTAAAAGGGGCCATCAATAAACACGGAGATAGAAATTGCTGATACCTTTGCGGTAAGATATTCCACTGTGGAGGTATAAAGGTCCCTTATTTGGTTCTTAAACACAAGTATTAATAACAGGGAGCAGCAGTCAAAGGCAAATGCAGCGACTACTCTAACTGGAGAAATAAAAATGACATAAACCAAATCCACATATAAGAAAGATAGAAGAGAAACTAAAAAGATAACCAGAGAGCAAGATCTAAACTCTCTTGAAGGGGTAGCCCCCACAAAAATAGATGAAGACTTCTGCGTGAGCGAGGATCTCTTTCCTGGACTAAAATTGAAGCACCAAAAGTCCCAGAACAACCTCCAAACCTTCAGAGCATAAGCCCTTAAGCTGGTCTCTCGCCGGTAGAGCTTCGATGGGGCTAGACCAAAAATGTGGGCAAGCCAGAGAAAGATACACATTTTAGAACCACCAAGGGGTGAAAAGAAGTAAGGGCTGAAGAAATCGAGTTAGATTGCGCTGATAATGGATGTAAAAGGGGTGAAATTGATGGCGAAAAATCACTTTCTGGAGAGATGTATAAAGGAAGCCAAGCTCTGTAGGAAAGCTTGAAGAGGATATAAAATGAAGAGAGGAGGGAAAAATAATTGATTGGCTAATAATAAAAATTTCAAAAACGGCCGTGTTTTTTGGCAAAATGGGGGGCAAATGAAATTTTTTTTTGGAAATAAAGGGGGAAATTTAAGTGTTCAAAATTTTTAAAGTTTTGACATCCCTCTTTTGAAACAAAATGAATTTTTAAAAATTTTGTTAAATTAACTTTATAAATTCACTTATATAGATGACTTATAAATTTCAATTTATAATTCATCCATAAGTGCTTAAGGCAATACAATTTAAATAATTAGTAGTAATAAATTTCTATTGAACCCTATATAATTATAAAATTTAGAGTTAATGTAAATTAGATTGAGCAAAAACTAAATAAGTCTAATATATACTTATATATACTTGTATATATACTAATATATACTTATATATATATACTAATATATATATATATACTAAATATACTAATATATATACTAATATATACTTGTATATATACTAATATATACTAATATATATATTACTATATACTTGTATATATACTAATATATATACTTGTATATACTAATATATATACTAATATATACTTGTATATACTAATATATATACTAATATATACTAATATATACTTGTATATATTAATATATATACTAATATATATACTAATATATACTTGTATATATACTAATATATACTTGTATATACTAATAAATATACTTGTATATACTAATATATACTTGTATATACTTGTATACATACTAATAAATACTTATATATATACTAATATATACTAATATATATACTAATATATATACCTGTATATATACTACTATATATACTAATATATACTAATATATACTTGTATATATGCTAATATATACTAATATATATACTAATATATACTAATATATATTAATATATACTTGTATTTATACTAATATATACTTATATATATACTAATATATACTAATATATATACTTGTATATACTAATATATACTAATACATATACTAATATATACTAATATATACTTGTATATATACTAATACATACTAATATATATACTAATATATACTTGTATATACTTGTATATATATTAATATATATACTTGTATATACTAATATATAAACTAATATATACTAATATATATAGTAATATATATAGTAATATATACTTGTATATATACTTGTATATATACTAATATATATACATGTATATATACAAATATATACTTGTATATACTTGTATATATACTAATATATACTAATATATATACTAATATAAACTTATATTTTTACTAATATATATACTAATATATACTAATATATATACTTGTATATACTAATAATACTAATATATACTAATATATACATGTATATATACTAATATATACTAATATATATACTAATATATACTTGTATATACTAATATATATACTAATATATACTAATATATACTTATATATATATATTAATATATATACTAATATATACTTATATATATACTAATATATACTAATATATACTTGTATATATACTAATATATACTAATATATATACTAATATATACTTGTATATATACTAATATATATACTTGTATATACTAATATATATACTAATATATACTAATATATATACTTGTATATACTAATATATACTTATATATACTTGTATATACTAATATATATACTTGTATATATACTAATATATACTAATATATATACTTATATATACTTGTATATATATTAATAAATACTTGTATATACTTATATATATACTTGTATATACATGTATATTCTTGTATATATATACTAATATATTCTTGTATTCCTACTTATATAATATCATATTATATCTAAATCATTATTTAATGGTATATACTTTAAAGTTTCTAATGGGTTTATGAAATGTTTATAAATCCAAACCTTAGCTTTTAATACTAATATATACTTATATATACTAATATATATACTTGTATATACTAATATATACTTGTATATACTAATATATATACTAATATATACTTGTATATACTAATATATATACTTGTATATATTTGTATATACTAATATATACTTATATATACTTGTATATATACTTATATATATATTCTTGTATATACTAATATATATACTTGTATATACTTGTATATATACTACTATATATACTTATATATACTACTATATATACTTGTATATACTAATATATACTTGTATATATACTAATATATACTAATATATATACTTGTATATACTTTAAAGTTTCTAATGGGTTTATGAAATGTTTATAAATCCAAACCTTAGCTTTTAATACTAATATATACTTATATATACTAATATATATACTTGTATATGCTAATATATACTTGTATATACTAATATATATACTAATATATACTTGTATATACTAATATATATACTTGTATATATTTGTATATACTAATATATACTTATATATACTTGTATATATACTTATATAAATATATACTTTTATATACTAATATATATACTTGTATATACTTGTATATATACTTGTATATATACTTATATATACTAATATATATACTTGTATATACTAATATATACTTGTATATACTTGTATATATACTAATATATACTTGTATATATACTAATATATACTAATATATATACTTGTATATACTTGTATATATACTACTATATACTTGTATATACTTATATATATACTTGTATATATATATACTAATATATACTTGTATTCCTACTTATATAATATCATATTATATCTAAATCATTATTTAATGGTGGACTTAAAAGTTTCTAATGGGTTTATGAAATGTTTATAAATCCAAACCTTAACTTCTAATACTTGTATATATACTAATATATACTTATATATATACGTGTATATACTAATATATATATACTTGTATATATACTAATATATACTTGTATATACTAATATATACTTGTATATACTTATATATATATAATAATATATACTTGTATATATACTAATATATACTAATATATATACTTGTATATATACTAATATATGCTTGTCTGAACATATATTATACAATGGTCTGAACAGTTAATCAGACAACTTTTTAAATAACCGTTGTCTGAAACATCTTATCAAACAACGGTTTTTTTTTTACCAAAAAAACACTTGTCTGAATATATATTATACAACGGTCCCTAAAAACTGTTGTCTGTATGCTTGCTTCAGACAACAGTTTTTTTTAACCGTTGTCTGAAACGCTGAATTATACAACACTTTCGAAAAAACCTTTGTCTGAAACATCTTATCAGACATCGGTTTTGTATGACCAGAAAAACAGTTGTCTGAACATATATTACACAACGGTCCCTAAAAAACCGTTGTCTGGTGTGACCAAAATGACAACTAATATACAACGGTTAAAAAAAACACCAAAAACAGTTGTTTGAAAATTAATCAGACAACGCTTTTTTGGGAAAAAAAAACGTTATCTGTTTTTTTTAGACAATGGTTTTTTCCTTAACCGTTGTCTGATGACCGTTGTCTGATTTAGTTTTTCTTCTAGTGTTTTGATCCCATTCTTGTCTTTTCTTTAATGTGAATTATGAATTGTGATACAATTGAGCAACATAATGAGATATAATGTTTTGAGTTGTGATACATATATGTGTTGTGCATTGACATTACATTTGGACTATATTGTTATCAAAGTTTGTACCACTAGGCTTCGGCTTAGCGCGATTGTAATTCGTTGCGCAGGTGTCATGGATGTTTTGGTATAGCCGGAGAGTTCTATTAGACCTGGTCGGGTCTAGGTTTGCAGTTTTTTGAGCTTGAAGAGTTTTTCAATACATCAAGATCAGAGCCAGTTGCCAACATGTAGATATTTGATATTACAGTCTATTTTGATATTATATATGTTATGATATGTTTTTGAAGTATATAATGTAAATTATAAAGAATGATTTGAATAATTTATTTAAGATGGGATCTTATATTTGATGTTGATATATATACCTATATATAAGTATTTTGAGAAAATATGGAGAAATTGAGAAGTATTGGTGAAATGGTGAATTGATTTCATTTGGAGTGTTTGTTTTATGTAGGTTGTGTTTTATTGAATTTTGAAAATGTCCAAATTACAAACAAAACTCTGGCGAATTTTTTCCAGAGATTTTCATATAAAATATTATTTCAGGTTACTATAGCTAGTAAAGAATATTTATATACTATTTATTTTTATATTTTTAGTATTTGAAATTTTAAAATAGAAATGTGAAAATTTTTATTAAATCAGTTTGTGATATTTTTATACTGTATATGCATATTTTACATATGCTAAAAATATGTATTGTACGTATATAGGGTATAAGGGTATTATAGACTCGACTCCAAGGATGAAGATCCATTTTCAAGTGTAAAGGCCTGATGCCAAGGATGAATGTAATATCCTCATTTATGCCCTAGAAGTTTTGCATATTGTTGTTGTTGTTAATGTTATATATTGGATTGAATATATGTGTTAAATTGTAAGAGAAAAGAAATTGAGAAGAGAAAGTATATGTATATGTATTTTGGGAAGAAATAGGGTTTAGAGACAAATTTATATGTTGTGTATATGTTAATATATATGACATATAAAGTGGTCAAAAGGCTTGGTCAATGCAAGAGAAGATATTTATTTGAGATTGGTAAATTACTTAATTGGGCACATATAAGACAAAAAGATAATTATGTGAATAAGGGCACTTTGGTAATTGCTTGGATAAAATCACATGGTGGATATTTAAAGAAGGTTTGACTTGTGTTTTCTTCATCATTTCTTCTTCTTCTTCTTCTTGTTGATGGCCGGCCCTCCATAGCCAAAGAGAAAGAAAGAGACAAGTGATGGTTTTGATGATTTCAAGCTTAAATTGAAGAAAGATTAAGTGTTCAAGTGTTGATTTAAGAAGTTTTTAACTAAGGTAAGATCTTTTCTCTAATTTCTTCAATTCTTTTGAAGTGATATGATTAAGTTGCTTATGGTATGATTGTGAGTATTGATTTTGCTTGATAGATGAGAAGTTGGGTTGGTGTTGGTGATGGAAGAGTAAGATTGGTGTTTAGTGAAATTGTTTCTATTTTAGGATTAGTAAAGGCTGTGACTTGTATGATTTTTAATTAATTTTAGAAAAATGTTCTTGAAGTGAATTTTTGATATGTTGTGCCTCTATGAGTCTAGAATGACTGAAAAATATGTTGATTCGATTTTGGAATGGTTATGAGTTTAGAAAGATTATTTTCATTAGACCTGTTCCAGCAAGTACCTTAACTGGGACAGCTATATTTCGGGATTTTTAATAAAATGTAGAAAAATCATATCCAATCGAATTTTGGATATGTTGTTTCTTAGTGAGTTTAGTATTTGAGAAAAATAATTTGGAATCACGTTGATTGAATTTGATTTATGGAATTCACAAAGTTCAGAACTGCTGCCAGGATGCAGGGCAATTGGGGCAGTCTGGTTAGGTGAACTATTTGACCAAGATTTTGTGTTCAGTTTGATCTGAAATTTTAAAGGGATGATTTTAAGATACAAAACTAAATTCTGTAAAAATTTTAGAATTTTTAGTCAAGTAGATTATTTTATACAATTTTTCAAAATAAGGATAAAATGGAGTTTAAAAACCAGAATGTACTATTTATGGTTAGGGTTTTAATTCTTTGTTCTTCTTGCATTGCTTTGGTTCTCCAAAGGTAGGTTGGTCCTTAAACCTAACCCTAAACACTTTAAATACACTTGAATCAATGAATGTTATAATCAATTGTTCTTTGCCCTAATTGCATTGTTGAGATTGAACAATGTTATGTTGTGCATTGTGAATGGTAATGTGTTTCATGAGTAATGTGGAATGAAATGTTGATATTTATGAATGATGCTATGTGAAATATAATGTGATCATGGATGAGATATATATATATATACTTGAATAATGAGATGTTATATTGTGAAATGAAATGTGAAGCCATTGTTATTGGCTAAGATGATGTAATTGAAAGAAAGAAGGCATGTTTGCCTAAATGTGATGAGAATTGAGAATGGAAATGAATTGTTTGTTTAATATGTTATTCAGTTTCAGAGTTCTGGATTTGGGTGGCATGCCTAAGAAATGATGAAAGGTAACAGTCTTGCCGGGTTGAGGACCTCCTCATAGGTGTTGAGTTGATGGTCCAAGAGACTGGGTCTGTTACACTATGAGATATATGATTTGTAACAGTCTTGCCGGGTTGAGGATCTCCTCATATGTGTTGATTTGATGATCCAAGAGACTGGGTCTGTTACACTATCCATGGATAGAGATACATGTATATACATTGCCTACGGGCGTGATTATTGTGACTATGAACCAAAGCAGTAACTCTGAACTCTGAATATCGTATTAAATACTTGTTGGGCCCATAGGTGTCAAGGTTATATGAATGTCCTAAATAATGTTATGAGTTTAATGAAATGAGATGTTGGTTATGGAGTATGATTGATTAATGTTGAATGTGAAAAGATGTTGAAATGTGGTATGCTCATATGACTATGATTTGTGAAATGCATAATTGTGTGGTTAACTTTATATTTATGATGTTGATCTTATCAATAACATATGTGGCATTGCATTTCATTAAAGCATACTGTTAGCATGTTTTATCTTACTAAGCCGTTGGCTTAGCGCGATAGTGTTTAATCGCGCAGGTAGTAGAGTGGATAGAGTTGAACCCGAGAGTTCATCAAGACCTAGTGAGAGTAGACCTTGAAGAATCCATTTTGGGAGCTTAAAGATCAGAGCAGACTTGCCAATCATGTATAAATTTTGTGTTGTAAAACTTGAGTTTTGATGTATATGAATTTGTAAATATGTAAATATTTTATAACTTCCGCTGTGTAATATTTAAATATGGGGGTTGTCACAAAACCTTTATTTTATGTTGTACTAGAAGTGTAAATCCTTTTTGCAGGTTGTAGTTGAGGTTACAAGGGGGATTTATTGGGAGTGTACTGAGAATGATTTTGTTTGCATTGGTTTGTGTAAAATGTTTTTAAAATAAGAAAAAAACCGGTTTTGTCGACACTTGGGACTCAATTTTTAGGCGAAACTATGGCAAAAATTTTGTAAAAAAAATCGGAACTAAAATTTGACTAAGTAAAATTGGTAGCAACATTAGGTTAGTGTGGCGCCTCTACTCAGCTTACATATGTAGGTTGGGAAGGGGTGTTACAATGAAGATCCAAATTCCAAGGATGGAGATCCATTTTGAGGGTGAAGACCTACAGTCCATGGAACAGTTGGAGCAACTAGAATTCTCAATTGATAAAAGGTTAATCAAATTTAGTCTTGGGTCTAAGAACCCTATCTCGGGTCCATATACCCAATTCAGTCTTGGGTCCAAGTACCCAATTTCGGGTCCAAGTATCCAATTCAATCTCGGATCTAATTACCTAAATATTTTTTGAGTCCAAGTACCCAACCTCGGGTCCAAGTACCCAATTCAATCTCTGGTCCAAATATCCAATATCGGGTCCATGTACCCAAATTTTTTTCTGGTCCAAGTACCCAGTCTCAAATCCAGAACTCTTTTCGGGTTAAGAACCCATCCTAATCATGTTGCTTTTCACTCTCTTCTACTGAAAGTCTTAGATCATTCAAGTAGGGGGCAAACTGTAGACCCTTAAATTTTGACTCATTCCAGTCTAAAGATTTTAAAACAGTCCAAAATAATTTTTGTGGTATATATTATTTATTTTAATATATATTATATGTTTTAATAATATAATATTTATTTTACTTATTATTTATTATTCATTTTATTTCATTTTGATAATATTTATTATTTATTAATTTCTTTTATTTTTATAAAATTTAATAGTTATTTTTAATAAAAATAAAAAAAATAAAAAATAAAAAAAAATCAGTGACGGCAGGTGTGCTTGTGGCGAACTGGCCACAGGCCAAACCTGCGGCGAAATAAGCCCAGCCAATTTGCTCCACATGCCAGCAAGCCTATTCCTCGCCAGCCCACAGCAAATCTTGCATGCCCTCGTCATCCCGCAAACAATCCTTGTAGGCCCAGCAGCCATCCCGCGCGCGCTGCCTATTTTTGCCGAAACCTTATTTTACTTGCTTTTAATTCTATTTCCTCGACAGTTTTACTTCCTTAACGAATTAGTATTAGGTTTTTATTTTTTTCTTATAAATACCACATTAAAAACACACAGAGAAGGGGGAATTTTTATTCGGCCAAAAAGGGATTTTTATTCGGCCAGTAGAGAAAATTTATGGAAGAATTGTTTGGACTTTTTCTTAGCAATTGGTTCAATGAATAGACTTTGGAAATTTGAAAGGATAAAGTAACAAAAATAAAGGGGAAACCCTAGCAGCCAAAGGAGCAAATATTATTGAATGAAGGAAGCAACTGGTAGTGTCAAGGTAATTGCCAAATTGCCAAACTTCAACCGAAAAAGCAATTGAATTAGGCAGTAGAAAAAATCAAATAAAAGTTTGGTTCAAATCTTTTAATTTTGATGAGACAATAAACAAAGGTTTTTTTTGTTATGTTTAAATCATTTAAATTATAATAGTTACATTATTTTTATCTCATGTATTAATTTACTAGACATTCAAACAAATCAGTAGCCATATTTACGTTTGTTTTATTCATCATTTTAGCGGATATTAAAATCCAAACCCTAATTTGAAATATACAGTGACCATGTTTTTATCAAAACCCTAAACCCTAGCACTGTCTTTATAAAAGTTCAAATTTTTTTCAAAACCCTAACCCTAATTTCTAAACTAAAAAACCCTAGCCTTGTTTTCCAAAACCCTAATCATATTTTCCTCAAATCCTAAAAATAGTTTTAAAATTTTTAACACCAAAACCTACAACCCTAAACACCAAAACATACACAGCGGGACCGCCGTATGGGCTCATCGAAGGGGTCAATATTTATTTGGGTATTACAAGTCTTTGTGTTTAACTTTCTTTATTTTAAATCCTAATTTAGTTATTAAAATTCTAAAAACTTTAATTTAAGATGTAAATCCTAAATTTATATATTTATTGCTTTATTTAATTTTAGATTTAATTATGTAGTTTATTATATATCTTGATGATTGATTTATTTAATTTTGATGTTTGGTTTATTTAATTTATCATGGATGAATATTTTTTCAATTATTATTTGTTTATTGAAATTATAAGAGGTATGTTTCCATGATTGGATACTTCATTAATTAATTTTCATATAATTTAAATTATTTTTCATATTTTGGAATTAATGTAAAGGATACGTTTTCACCTTTTGGTGGGTTTTTCATTTTGTTTTGGACATTGGACAATTGTAAAGGCATGTTTCCATCCTTGGATGGGTGCCTATTTGTTTGTTTTGTTTGGACCTTGCCATGATTTTTAATAAAGTATTTATTTATTCTATTGATCGAATGTAGTATGGATATTATTGTGTTAATAAGAATTTTATAATATTGAGACCTGAAAAGGAGGCTGGTTCCAAAGAACCGGGCGTTGTGGGGGTGCTGAGCCACTTCTCACCTTCCCCACATGTACCTAACTTTTTGAACCCATTAGGGGATTAGGGATTCTTTAGGAATCGAGTCATCCACTCCTTTCTTTTTCCCGGCCTGTCCTGGTGGCAACTCCATTTTCGTCGGGCTTAGGCCCGTGTTCTCTAAGGCCTTGAGCCTAACAGTGCCGAAGTTATAAGAACCTTTCCACCGGGAGTGGGGGCGAAAATCCCCACTCATACGTATCCAAAGTAAATTTTTCCTTCTTTTATAGGCAAATCTTGCACAACTACACACACATACATACATATATATATTGGCCAACTTGCAAAAGAAATTTTCAAATATTTATGTTTTTTTTTATTTTTTACTTTTCTTTCTTTTCTCCACATTATTAATTATTTTGTAATCACATAATATGCCCCATTGATATTTATTATTCATTTTTCCCTACCTTATGATATATAATATTTCTATTGATTCTTGTATTCCTATACATTTTAGGCCAATTGAATGAATAAATCCATTAATTTTCGAGTTTGGTATGATCGTACATACTCTAATACTATATATATACATATGTGTTGTCCCAAGATGGCAACCAAGAGAGGGGGTGAATTAGTTATTTGTGAAGTTGATGGCAAATTAAAAATTCAACAAACAAGAAATGTAGAAGATGTAGAAGATTGAGTAGTGAGTAAAAGAAAGAACATAAGAGATTTATAGTGGTTCGGATTCAACAATCCTACATCCACCCCCCAACCTCAATTGGGTATTTCACTATACTTGAAGTTTTACAAGCTCACTTCCAACTTTGGTGTTTTTACAAGTTCACACCCAACTTGACAAGTGTTTTCCTAAGGCTAACACTCAAACCCCTTACAAGAGTTTTCCTAGGCTAACTATCAAACCCAACAAGTGTTTGTGGCTCACAATAAACCTTATAATCGGTGTTTTAGTGGCTAACACACAACCTTAAATGAAGAGATAAATAGATAAAAGCTTAAGGAAATAAATTTCAAGAGTTTGGACAATATTAGTATATATTCTCTTGCTAGAAGACCTATTTGAGGTGGTATTTATAAGCCTCAAACAAGTTCTGCCCGTTGGTGAAGTGGGTATAAAAGTGCAACTCCAACAGCCATAAAATCTTCTTGGATTTTTGTGTCAAACTATTGGGACAGTTGCGCACCACCTTGGGATGGTAACGCACCCCCTTGGGGCAGTCGCGCATCTGTTTGTGTGGTCATCCTAGCTGTCTGGTGCAGTTTAGCAATTCAAATCTCTAATGGCTACTTGACACATGGCATCTTCTTATTGGTTCATTAACTAGCCGTTGAAGCCCTCCAACGGCTTTATGAATTTAGCGATCATGCTAAGGTTATTGAGAGGGGACTTGACATTGTTAAAATAGATGAAAAAGTGATTCAACCAACCTTGGTTGAATTTCAAGAGTCCCGAAAAAGTCATCCCTTCTACTTTTGGTGGTAAGGAAGAGCAAAAATCTGATATGCCCATGTTGCACAAAGACAAAGATTATTACCAAGTTCCTATAGTACTGAAGGATCACCCCAAGGCAACCTTCACATGTCCCTTTGGGACAATTTCTCTTCAAAGAATAATATTTAGGGGAAGCCATACAGTGGGCGCACTTCAATGTTGCATGTTGATCATCCTCTCAGTCATGGGCTGCACATGCATTATGGGGGGAAGGAGCCCTACATATCGCATATGGGAGCGGTGGAAATCAGGTTTCATCTAAACTCTCTTTTAGTTTATGCATGCTCACATTGAGGACAATGTGAAATTTTAAGTGTGGGGTGCATATTGTGTTTTGTGTTTTTACTTTAAGCTATTTTTTTTTTGTGTTAGTTTAGTTAATGTTTTTCATGTTTTCTTTGAATAAATGAATTTTGAAAAGTTCAATTGTTATATATATTACTGATTGATGAGTACTTGCTTGATTACTTACTAAGACTTCAATATCCATCTTCTTCCTTTTTTTATGAAGAAGTAAAAATATTCATCTTCTTCCTTTTTTTATGGCACCCATAACTTGAGAGAGAGGAAGAGAATAGTTTATCTTTCTTCTATACACCAAATACTACAAGAGATTCAAGAGGATTTAAGTGGATATTGAATGCTTAGCAAGTAATCAAGTAGTTATCTTTAAACTTATTTTTGTGTGATTCTAAGATTATGTTTGGAATGTTTAGAGAAGGAAAGTATGTTTTAATTGATAAATTTTATAGAAATGATATTAAAATGATGAATAATTGGTGAGTATGTGATGAATTGATAGTTGGTTGGTTAAATGGACAAAGTTGGCAAATTTAAGGTTATGGGTGAACTATGATTTTGGTGTGGATGGTTATAATTATGGAAATGGATGAATTTAATGTTGTCGTAATATGTATATGATGATTCTATGGATAGAAATTGGTTATGAGCAAGTTTGGATAAAGTTGATATCTAGGGTTTATGGCGTGTTATGTAAAATTTGGGTTTTGCATGGAAGTTGAGATAATTATAAAAATGTGTTGTTGCAATGTTATTTTGATATGTAAATTATCTTTTTTGGGGTTGAATGTTGGATATGAGTTTATTTAGTTAAAGTTTGGATAAAGTAGTAAATGGTGAATTTATGCTTTTAATTGAATTTTAATGGAAATGGGTTAAATAATGGTGATTTAATATACAATGGTTTGTAATGTGAATTTAAATGAGTAATGCAATTAATTTTGGATTATATGTGTGTAGGCTATATTGAAAGAAGTGGAAACGTATAGAGTTTTATCAAGTAAAGGCCTGAAAAGGGGAAACAAGGTTAGTACATACTATTATAATCATTATTATATGAACATTAATGTTGTTGGCATAACACATTGTGAATTGGAGAATGTGTTATGTTACTTACATTATTAGAGTTGATAAAGGGCATGTGTATTGTATAAGAAAAAAGAGTGTTTAGTGCATTTGATGTGAGTAATGGGCCATTGTAGAATGGCTATCAAGGTGTTATGTGTAATATTGGATGGAATGCTTGATTTATATTTGTTATGGCATGTTAAGCCATTAAAAAATGGCTAAATGTGATGTTGTATAAAATGTGAAAATTGCAAGTTGTGCACTAAAATGTGAAAGAGAGCCACTTTTGCAATATACACGATGATGGTTTGAAGAACCATAATATGAATTGAGATGTAGAAATATGTTGAAAAATGAGTATGTATTGTGTGTAACATATATATTATCTAGTTGCTTGAAGATTGTGCTTAGATGTTAGCAATGCCATGCATTGTGGATGAGTCACTGAGTGTCACAGATGATAATTACACCCACTAGTGAGATGAAATAGTCCAAGGCAACGAGCCTGAGGTTAGATAATTGTATTAGAAGGTTGGGCCCAACGTATGTGGTTTTTTATGACTTAAAGAAAAGTAAAATTAATTTGTGTATTACTTAAATTTGGTGTATGTTGTAATTACAAAGCTATTATGTCAATGTAGTATTTTATATATACTGCTAAGCCGTATGGCTTAGCGCGATTTTGTGAATCGCGTAGGTAACAAAAGTGCATATCAGGGTGAGCCTGCGTGTGATTGAGACTTGAAGTTGCAGGTGCCACGAGACCAACTTAGATGGTAATGCATTCATGCATAATTATATGTACAATGCAATATGGATTTTGTATAGTAAAGATATTATATGTTTTTGTGGATAATTTAATTGGTACTTTAACTTAAAACATAAATTTAAAATATTCATTGGTTAAGTTTATGGTTTTTCTGGAATATTTATAAAATGATAAATAATTGGAAAGTTTTGAAAAGTTTGGGTAAAAATGATGATGATTATATATGTATATTTTGGGAGTGTGATTTTCTTATGCAGGTTGTGTAATATCCCAAATTGTACCCTAGGAGAATTGGATTAATTGTTGATATTAATTGGATTATGTGTATAAGCTTAATGGTAAGAGAATAAGGAATATGAGAAAGTGTATATGTGGTGTATATGAGTTATATATGGTTGCAAGTCAAAGGAAGAGATTATTGTTATTATTTAATTGTGTTTAAGAATTATTTAAGTGAGTTTTGTGTAGTGGGAAAAGATATTTTATTTGTTTAATATTAAATGAAAGGTGGAGAGGATTTTAAGGAAAGTTGTTGGAGAGAGAAGGTTTGAATTTGTCTTTGGCTTCTCTTCTTTCCTTTCTTACGTGACAGCCCATTTCTTTCTTTCCTTTTTCCATTTCTTTTCCTTTGTTCTTCGGCTAGCAGAAACAAGAGAGAGAGGAAGAGATTTATCCTTGCAAGATCAAGAGTAGAAGAGTTTTCAAGAGAACAAGTTGAAGGTTTAAGAGTTCTCCATCCTTGGTAAGTTCTTTCTTGACTCTTTGTGTTGTTTTGAGTTGATTGGATATTTGATGGTTTGAGTTGTGTGTTTGAGATGTGTTTTTGAGTGCTTGGTTCTTTGGTTTTTGGATTTTGGGGTTTGATTGAAGGAAAGAGTAAGGTTGTTGGTAAGGTAGAGATGTGTTGGTGTTATGGGTTTGAAATAATGAGTATGGTTTGTGATTTGTGTTTAATGTGTGTGTTTTGAGTTGTTTTGATGTTCTTGGCAAGTTCATTATGGTTTAGGGTGTGTCTAGTTGAGTTATGTTGAAGTGAAAGATGATGAAAGAGTGTTGTTTGTTGGTTTGATGGTGGTTTGGCCGGAATCTGGGTTTTTGGTCGGACACGCCCATGGGCACGTCCAGGTTTGTTAGGCGTGTCAATTGTGTTTGAGGCAGTAGGTGAGACACGGCCATGAGCACGCCCGTGTTAGTTAGCGTGTCATAGCTACTGTGATTTTGGAGAAATTACACGGCCAGGAGCACGTGCATGATGTTGGACGTGTCAATACTTTTGAGAGACATAATGTATTACACGCCGATGAACACGCCCGTGGTGTTGAGCGTGTAAATGTTTCTGTGTTGAAGAGTTAGGGCACGGTCAGGAACACGGTCGTGTGGGTGAGCGTGTCCAGTTTAGGGTTTTGCCTTAGTTGGTTCTAAACCTCATGAGCTTAAGAGGGTTTCTTTATTCTTTTGGAATAGGTTGTGAAGAAGGTGAATTTACCCATATTCAAGAGGTGATAGATTCTTGAAGAAAGAAGTGTTTAGAGTTGTGAGGGTTGTTGTTAAGGTAAGTACAAGTTCTTCATTAATGCATATACATGTTGAGACTCAATGCATATGAATGTAAATGTGTTGAGTATTGCATTATATTGTTCATACATATAAATAATGTTATTTTGTGTATAATGTGAATTGTTAAGTATATGCCATGTTGAGATATGATGAAATGTGAAATCAATGTGGTTGATAATAATGATGTGAATGAAAAGGTTGAGGTATGCTTGCTTATGAGATATGAAGCCATGATGATTGGCTAAGAAATGTTAAATGAGAAATGAATTGAAATATGAAACTAAATAAAATGATTGTGTGTATAATATGTTGATTCAATTTTCAGAGTACTGTATTTGGCGGCATGCCTATGAATCATTGGATCGGTGAAATGGGATGGCCCGTAAATCGATGCCAATTGAAAATGTGAATCACTGGATAGGCGAAATGGGATGGCCCGTAAGCTGGTTCCAGTTGAAAAATGTGAAATGAATCATTGGATAGGCGAAATGGGATGGCCCGTAAGCTATTTTCCAATTGAAATTTAGTAACAGTCTAGCCGGGTTGAGGATCTCCTCATATTTATGAGTTGATGGTCCAAGAGACTGGGTCTGTTACGCTATCCATGGATAGAGATATGATATATATTGCCTACGGGCTTGATGAGTTGTGATATTGGACCAAAACAGTTACTCTGAACCTTGAATAACATATTAGTGTCATTTTGGGCCCATGCTTGTGTTTGTTATAATGTGATTATGAATTGGAGAAATTGATGAGAAATGATATAATGTTATGATATATGAACATAATTTGATTGTATGACTTGAACATTGCACCATGGCATATTGATATTATAGCTTGTATTACTAAGCCGTAGGCTTAGCGCGATTGTGGGTCTTCGCGCAGGTGTCAGAGAAGAACCTGAGAGTTCCACTAGACCGAGTGAGTCTAGACATTGAGGAGTTATTCTTGGACTTAAAGATCAGAGATCAAGCTGCCACTTATGTATAAATTTTATATTTGTAACTTTGATTTCAATGTTTATGTCATTGTGAATATTTCTACCATTTCCGCTGCGGAGTAATTAAATGTTTTTAACTATTGTGTTTTATAAATACTCTCGTGAATTTGGATCTCTTTTATTTGTTTTAAAAGGTATGTTTTGTGTATTTTATAAACAGTGGCAACCTATATTCAGTATACGTATATTACGATCGTATCAGCATGCTGTATACGTATACGGTATATAGGGGTGTTACAATTATTTTGGTATCAGAGCCTAGGTTTGAGATTCTCAACCTAGGTAAACTGTAAGAAAAAGAGTATTTTGATTTGAAAAGTTGGTTTTTGAGTAAAATATATACTTAGTATTGGCAGACTCTGATCTTTAATAAGGTGTATTCTGCTATATTTGCAGATTTAGGTTGTGATGGATCCTCATTCGCGTCAGTCTGTTGAGGGAAGTGCGGAGAGTATAGCTCCGGATGAGTATAGAGATGAGGTTAGAATTGATAGAGCCGGGGAGGCACCTGCTTCTGGGGCAGGGGGACCAGTTGGTGATGAGGTTCCACCAGCTTGGTTCAGGAATATGATGGAAGTAATGAGACAAGCTCCAGTGCAACCACCGCCACCACCACCTCAGCCTCAGGTATCAGTCAGGCAGTATGATAAATTGAGGAAGTTTGGAGCAGAAGATTTTCTGGGTACTATAGACCCGGCAGTGGCTGAACAATGGTTAGACAAAGTACAGAGGATCTTTATTCAGTTGCAAGCCACACCTGAAGAAAAATTTGATTATATCAGGTCATTACTGCAGAAGGACGCCTATGACTGGTGGAAGACTGTGCCTCATGCCATAGATGATCCACCTACCCTATCTTATGCTGATTTTCTCAGGGAGTTTGAGAGGAAGTATACTCCAAGGGAGTATAAAGATATGAAGAAAACGGAGTTTCTGAGTTTGAGACAGGATCACCGGACAGTAACAGAGTATGAGGTTGAATTTATCTGGTTGAGCCATTATGCAGGTGGTATTATATCTGATGAGATTGACAGATGCAGGAGATTTGAAGGGGGATTGAGGCCTCTATTATGTGTCTTGTGGCTGGTTCCAGATATCAGGATTTCTCCCAGCTTGTTGCTGCAGCTAGGAGTGTGGAGAGAGCCCAGGACATTGCAGCATCTGCTTCTGAAGAGGAGGTTAGAGTGAGAAGGCCCCAGTTTGAGGCAGGGTCTTCATCTGTTAAGAGGGGTAGAGGCAGCTTTGTTCCCAGAGTTGGGAGGAGTCAGAGGCCGACTGGTAGGTCAATACAGTATTCGAGACAGAGATCACGATCTACAGCTTCTGTAGCTAGTGCTCCTACCCCAGTGATTCAGAGATCTACTCCACGGGTATGTGAGCTTTGTGGTAAGATCCATGTGGGTGGTTGTCAGAGGATTGGTGGATCAGGTGTGTGTTTTCGTTGTGGATCGCCTGATCATTTCATTAGAGAGTGTCCTGAGATGCAGGAACAGAGGTCAGTGGATTCTGTAGTTTCTCGACCCAGTTTTGGCAGAGGAGGTAGAGGAGGCAGGAGTTTTGGCAGAGGGGGTAGATCTGGGTTCAGTCAGAGGGGAGGATCTTCATTTAGAGACAGTAGACCTGATGAGGCCGGACCATCCCAGAGAGTTTATGTAATGCAGAGACAGCCAGATGCTTCAGCTGTCATTGCTGGTACTTTCTCTTTATTTGGCATCTCTGTTATTGCTTTAATTGACCCTGGATCCACTCATTCATATTTTAGTGCATCTATATTGCCTATGTCTGAATTGCATGCTGAATCCTTAGGATTCGATGTTTTGGTGACAAATCCGTTAGGGCATAGTATGATTGTTAGTAAGTTGCACCGAGAGTGTGCAATTGTGGTTCAGGGTGAAAAGTTTCTTGGTGATTTGATTGAGATGCCATTTAAGGAGTATGATTTGATTTTGGGTATGGATTGGTTATCTAGACATGGAGCTGTGGTAGATTGTAAGAGGAAGAATGTTACTTTGAGAACTAGTGATGATAGAATTGTGATGGTATCTAGCGAGCAGAAGCAACTTGCATCCTCGTTGATTTCAGCTGTTTCAGCTAGGAGGTTGATCAGAAAAGGGTGTGATGCCTATCTTGCTCATGTCTTAGATACCAGGGTGGTAGGTTCTCAACTTGATAGCATAGCCACAGTTGCTGAGTTTCCGGATGTTTTCCCAGAGGAGTAGCCAGGATTGCCTCCTGAGAGAGAGGTGGAGTTTGGTATTGATTTGTTGCCGAGTACCACTCCTATCTCTATTACTCCTTATAGAATGGCACCTGTTGAACTGAGAGAATTAAAGGTGCAATTACAGGAGTTGTTAGATAAAGGATTCATTCGCCCTAGTGTTTCACCATGGGGAGCTCCTGTGTTGTTTGTAAAGAAGAAGGATGGTACTATGAGATTGTGTATCGATTATAGGCAATTGAATAAAGTGACTATCAAGAATAAGTATCCTTTGCCTAGAATTGATGATCTCTTTGATCAGTTGAAGGGAGCAGCAGTATTCTCTAAGATTGATTTGAGATCAGGGTACCATCAATTGCGGGTCCGAGCTGAAGATGTGTCGAAGACAACTTTTCGAACCAGGTATGGGCATTATGAGTTTTTGGTGATGCCTTTTGGTTTGACGAATGCACCTGCAGCTTTCATGGATTTGATGAATAGGGTGTTTAGGCCCTATCTTGATCAGTTTGTGGTGGTGTTTATAGATGATATTTTGGTGTATTCTCGGAATGAGGAAGAGCATGACAAGCATTTGAGAATTATGTTGCAAATCTTGAGAGAGAAGCATTTGTATGCTAAGCTGTCGAAGTGTGAATTCTGGCCTGATCAAGTAGCTTTTCTCGGTCACATTGTTTCAGCTGATGGCATTAGAGTTGATCCGAGTAAAGTTGAAGCTATTTTGAATTGGAGTCCACCGAAGTCTGTGACGGAAGTTAGAAGTTTTCTGGGTTTAGCAGGCTATTATCGGCGATTTGTAAAGGGTTTTTCTTTGATAGCTACTCCACTTACCAGATTTCTTCGGAAGGGAGTGAGATTTGTGTGGACTGATCAGTGTCAAGCTAGCTTTGAGCAGTTGAAGAAGATGTTAACTCAAGCTCCTGTTCTCACTTTGCCTATAGAAGATAAACCATATGTGATTTATAGTGATGCTTCACATAGTGGTTTGGGTGGTGTGCTGATGCAAGAGGGTAAAGTGGTAGCTTATGCTTCTCGTCAGTTGAAGCCGCATGAGCTCAATTATCCGACTCATGATTTGGAATTGGCGGCTATTGTGTTTGCTTTGAAGATATGGCGACATTATTTGTACGGAGAGAAATGCTTTATCTATACCGACCATAAAAGATTGAAATATTTGGGAGTTTAGAAGGAACTTAATCTTCGTCAGAGAAGATGGTTGGAATTGATTAAAGACTACGACTGTTTGATTGATTATCATCCAGGTAAAGCAAATGTTGTTGCTGATGCCTTGAGTCGGAAGTCTTTAGCAGGTTTGACTGTGTTTTCGCTCTCGTTGCTTGTTGAGTTGAGGGCTTTGCATGCTAGTTTCATATCTTGTGATGATGGTGCATTGTTGGCACAATTACAATTGAGACCAGTGTTGTTAGATCAGATTAAGGAGGCTCAGTTGGCTGATAAGAAAATTCAGAAGGTTGTTTCTGATTGCCAAAAAGGAGAGAGCCGAGATTTTGTTGTGAGAGATGATGGTAGTTTGTGGTTGAAGAATAGATTGTGTGTTCCTGAGGATGATAACTTGAGGAAGATTATTTTAGAAGAAGCACACCAATCAGTGTTTGCTATGCATCCGGGCAGTACGAAGATGTACCATGATTTGAGACAGCATTATTGGTGGTCCGGTATGAAGAGAGACATTGCGGAGTTTGTGTCTAGATGTCTCACATGTCAGAGGGTTAAAGCAGAGCATCAAGTTCCAACTGGGTTGCTTCAACCTTTGTCAGTGCCTGAATGGAAATGGGACAGAGTAACAATGGATTTTGTTTCAGGGTTACCTTTGACCCAAAGGAAACAAGATGCTATTTGGGTGATTGTTGATAGGTTGACTAAGACAGCTCATTTTCTTCCAGTTCGGATGGATTACTCTCTTGAGAGATTAGCTGAGCTGTATATCCATGAGATTGTGAGATTGCATGGAATCCCAATTTCTTTAGTGTCTGATCGAGATCCGAGGTTTACTTCGAGGCTTTGGAAGAGTTTGCATAGAGCTTTGGGTTCTCGACTGCACTTTAGTACTGCTTTCCATCCGCAGACGGATGGGCAGTCAGAGAGAGTGATACAGATCATTGAAGATATGTTAAGAAGCTGTGTCATTAATTTCTCTGGAAGTTGGGATAGATTTTTTGCCTCTTGTGGAATTTGCTTACAATAACAGTCACCAATCGAGTATTGGGATGGCACCATTCGAAGCATTGTATGGAAGAAGGTGTAGGACACCTTTGTGTTGGAATGAAATTGGTGAAGGTAAGTTAATTGGTCCTGATTTGGTTAAAGAGACTGAGGAAAAAGTAAAGATCATTCGAGATAGATTGAAATCAGCTTCAGACCGACAGAAGTCTTATTCGGATTTGAAGAGGAGAGACATTGAGTATAGTGTAGGAGAGAAAGTATTTTTGAAAGTATCTCCTTGGAAAAAGATCTTGAGGTTTGGTCAGAAAGGAAAATTGAATCCTAGTTTCATTGGACCGTATGAGATATTGGAAAGAGTAGGACCAGTTGCTTATCGACTTGCTTTGCCACCTGAGTTGGATAGGATCCATAGTGTATTCCATGTTTCTATGTTGAGGAGGTACAGGTCGGATCCATCTCATGTGTTGTCAATTGAATCTGTTATAGTTAGTTCAGATCTAACATTTGAAGAAGAACCAATTGCTATCTTGGCACATGAAGTGAAAGAATTGAGAAACAAGAAAGTGCCATTGGTAAAAGTTCTATGGAAGAACCATGCAAAAGAAGAGGCTACTTAGGAAAGTGAGCAAACTATGCGAGACCAGTATCCTCATTTGTTTCGGACTTGATTTCAGGTAATTTCGAGGACGAAATTTCTTTTAAGAGGGGAAGAATTGTAATATCCCAAATTGTACCCTAGGAGAATTGGATTAATTGTTGATATTAATTGGATTATGTGTATAAGCTTAATGGTAAGAGAATAAGGAATATGAGAAAGTGTATATGTGGTGTATATGAGTTATATATGGTTGCAAGTCAAAGGAAGAGATTATTGTTATTATTTAATTGTGTTTAAGAATTATTTAAGTGAGTTTTGTGTAGTGGGAAAAGATATTTTATTTGTTTAATATTAAATGAAAGGTGGAGAGGATTTTAAGGAAAGTTGTTGGAGAGAGAAGGTTTGAATTTGTCTTTGGCTTCTCTTCTTTCCTTTCTTACGTGACAGCCCATTTCTTTCTTTCCTTTTTCCATTTCTTTTCCTTTGTTCTTCGGCTAGCAGAAACAAGAGAGAGAGGAAGAGATTTATCCTTGCAAGATCAAGAGTAGAAGAGTTTTCAAGAGAACAAGTTGAAGGTTTAAGAGTTCTCCATCCTTGGTAAGTTCTTTCTTGACTCTTTGTGTTGTTTTGAGTTGATTGGATATTTGATGGTTTGAGTTGTGTGTTTGAGATGTGTTTTTGAGTGCTTGGTTCTTTGGTTTTTGGATTTTGGGGTTTGATTGAAGGAAAGAGTAAGGTTGTTGGTAAGGTAGAGATGTGTTGGTGTTATGGGTTTGAAATAATGAGTATGGTTTGTGATTTGTGTTTAATGTGTGTGTTTTGAGTTGTTTTGATGTTCTTGGCAAGTTCATTATGGTTTAGGGTGTGTCTAGTTGAGTTATGTTGAAGTGAAAGATGATGAAAGAGTGTTGTTTGTTGGTTTGATGGTGGTTTGGCCGGAATCTGGGTTTTTGGTCGGACACGCCCATGGGCACGTCCAGGTTTGTTAGGCGTGTCAATTGTGTTTGAGGCAGTAGGTGAGACACGGCCATGAGCACGCCCGTGTTAGTTAGCGTGTCATAGCTACTGTGATTTTGGAGAAATTACACGGCCAGGAGCACGTGCATGATGTTGGACGTGTCAATACTTTTGAGAGACATAATGTATTACACGCCGATGAACACGCCCGTGGTGTTGAGCGTGTAAATGTTTCTGTGTTGAAGAGTTAGGGCACGGTCAGGAACACGGTCGTGTGGGTGAGCGTGTCCAGTTTAGGGTTTTGCCTTAGTTGGTTCTAAACCTCATGAGCTTAAGAGGGTTTCTTTATTCTTTTGGAATAGGTTGTGAAGAAGGTGAATTTACCCATATTCAAGAGGTGATAGATTCTTGAAGAAAGAAGTGTTTAGAGTTGTGAGGGTTGTTGTTAAGGTAAGTACAAGTTCTTCATTAATGCATATACATGTTGAGACTCAATGCATATGAATGTAAATGTGTTGAGTATTGCATTATATTGTTCATACATATAAATAATGTTATTTTGTGTATAATGTGAATTGTTAAGTATATGCCATGTTGAGATATGATGAAATGTGAAATCAATGTGGTTGATAATAATGATGTGAATGAAAAGGTTGAGGTATGCTTGCTTATGAGATATGAAGCCATGATGATTGGCTAAGAAATGTTAAATGAGAAATGAATTGAAATATGAAACTAAATAAAATGATTGTGTGTATAATATGTTGATTCAATTTTCAGAGTACTGTATTTGGCGGCATGCCTATGAATCATTGGATCGGTGAAATGGGATGGCCCGTAAATCGATGCCAATTGAAAATGTGAATCACTGGATAGGCGAAATGGGATGGCCCGTAAGCTGGTTCCAGTTGAAAAATGTGAAATGAATCATTGGATAGGCGAAATGGGATGGCCCGTAAGCTATTTTCCAATTGAAATTTAGTAACAGTCTAGCCGGGTTGAGGATCTCCTCATATTTATGAGTTGATGGTCCAAGAGACTGGGTCTGTTACGCTATCCATGGATAGAGATATGATATATATTGCCTACGGGCTTGATGAGTTGTGATATTGGACCAAAACAGATACTCTGAACCTTGAATAACATATTAGTGTCATTTTGGGCCCATGCTTGTGTTTGTTATAATGTGATTATGAATTGGAGAAATTGATGAGAAATGATATAATGTTATGATATATGAACATAATTTGATTGTATGACTTGAACATTGCACCATGGCATATTGATATTATAGCTTGTATTACTAAGCCGTAGGTTTAGCGCGATTGTGGGTCTTCGCGCAGGTGTCAGAGAAGAACCTGAGAGTTCCACTAGACCGAGTGAGTCTAGACATTGAGGAGTTATTCTTGGACTTAAAGATCAGAGATCAAGCTGCCACTTATGTATAAATTTTATATTTGTAACTTTGATTTCAATGTTTATGTCATTGTGAATATTTCTACCATTTCCGCTGCGGAGTAATTAAATGTTTTTAACTATTGTGTTTTATAAATACTCTCGTGAATTTGGATCTCTTTTATTTGTTTTAAAAGGTATGTTTTGTGTATTTTATAAACAGTGGCAACCTATATTCAGTATACGTATATTACGATCGTATCAGCATGCTGTATACGTATACGGTATATAGGGGTGTTACAGGTTGTGATAATTGAATTGGGATTTACTGAAATTACAGTTAAAACTCTGGCAAAATTTTTCATAGAGATTTTCTTTGTAAATTTGTATTTTTAACAATTTGGTACCTAAGTATTTATCATTCATTAATAATTTTTTGTACTAATTTAAATGAAAAGTTTTATTATGGATTTACAATGACACTTTATATTCTGTATGCATATTGTAATATATGATATATATGTATTGTATGTATATAGGGTATAAAGGAGTTACATTTATTTTGGTATCGGAGCATAGGTTTAAGATTCTCAACCTAAGTGAAAATAAGCAAGAGGAATTTTATAATAGTGATTTGTATTTTAATACATGCATATGCATTGGCATCTGTGTTGGTCTCTGATATGGCAATGTCCATTTGATGTAACAGATATAAATTGAGATGGCATCTGAGATGCATATATCATAGTAGCGCAATGGAAGCGTCATTCTAGAGATTGTAGATTAAGATTTTTTAGAACTTTTATTTGTAATTAAGGTTAATGTTGATTCAATTGATGAATAAGTGACAGTAAGAAAATGATATAAAAAGTATGAGAGATGAGTATTATAGATGCTGATAATTCTACATGTGTGCTACAAAGTGATATTGTTAAAATTTTTAGACAAATCTAGGAATATTAAAAGAGCATAAAAATTTAATGGGAAGTTTTTCTATAAGTTAGAATGGAATGTATAAAATTTCATAATTTGTGTAAATGAATTACTATTTATGAAAAATAGAAGAACACATATTGCTGGAGCAGTTCTAGCAACTTAGAATCTGTAAATGTTGAGAAACATATTTAAAAATCTTGGAACAGAAATGGAAGTGGTATATTGATATTCATATGGATATCTGCTTTAGTGATAAAAAGGGACAGGGATTGTTATCATCTTTTCGTTATTTCAAAAATCAAAGTTGATTGATATTAAAAAAAAACTTTTCGAATACTCTTATTTTCTTTACATTACTCTTTTTCTTAAACTTTATGCTTACAAATCCTGATATGAATCTAGATCATTACCAAGATAAGAATTTGTGAGAAAAAAAATAAATCAAATAACAAAAAAAGAATGGGTAGAAACTTATCAGAAATTTTGACCTGTAATATAGCAAACCAACCCAGAAAACTCGAACATTTTTTCATAAAATATCATACATGTCCCTAGAAAATGTGGTTAAAATTTCATGAATTTTATTAGGGTTTGACACATGAAAAAAATGGATAATCGGGTGCTACCAAAGGAATTATTAAAGAGACACATTCTGCAGTTTTTGAAAACTTAATTTTTAAATATAGTAAATCAGCTTAGAAAAATATAAAATTTTAAATATAAGTCTGTATACATGTCAAGTGCATATGGTTAAAAATTTACAATCTTTTGTGAAGATTTGGTGAGGAATGAAAAATGGAAAAGTGAGATTGATATGAAAGTGAGGAAGTCATGCAAATTTGTGTAAATGAGTAATAAATTAATTTCTTATGACAAATGAATGAAGAAAATTATGAAAATTTATATATGGTTGGATAGAGGTATGAAGAAGGAATATGGAGTTTTTAATTAATTAGAGCAAAGATTTCATAATTAAAATTCAAGAGAGAACTCGTATATGATAAAAAATTATTTATTATGGAAGTATATTGAGGATTTATTAATATGCTGCATAGTACTGATTAAGTCAATATTGACTATTTGTAAGTAAGAATTCAAATGTTTTTCCTTATATTGACCAATTAAAATATAAATCTATATAAATGGATTACTAAGTTAAAGTGATTTGAGGTTATGTATGCAATCCATATTTGATTGCATGATTGAGATGTGCTCATTGATGTGCTATGTGGAAATGGATATTATTAGAAAGGGTAATAAATGCGTTTTTGGAATATTTAAGGTGGATGTAAAAATTTAATGATGGATATAAAATGACTGCATAATAAATGAATTTTTAATTTATTTCATGAATGGTAGTTAATTGATTAATCAAGACATGACCTAATGGATTTAAGTGGATGGAATAAATTAAAACATAATGAGTAATTTATGGGAGTATTTGTAATTGATATTAGATTATCAAAGATAGTAATGAGATCAAATCATCAAAGGAGTTTGGAAGTAGGATTTATATAAAGAGAATTTGGCATTTATATGTATAAAAAAATGCATCGCTGGAATTAAAGAATTTGGAAGTTAATGATAGAAATGATATGAAATGCATGGATGTATTGTTATGTTGAATAGCTGAGTTTGTGGTTAGAATTCTGAGTTAATATGTACATTGGATATAAATAAGTGGAGAATATATATTTATGAATGATCTTTATGATGGACATTATAAAAATGATTAAGAGTATTTGTAAGGGGGTAGAGTAAAATATTATGTGGTTACTAATGATGATAAGTTGTGATAATAATTTGGTAGTTAATTATGCAGGAAGTGAGGATGGGCAATTAATTTTAGTGGAGTTTAATTACTACATTAAGTAATTTTGTGACAAAATTATTTAAGGGGGAGAAAAATGTAACATCCTCATTTTTGGTATACATTGGAGTAATTGATATGGAGAATTAAGTAGGAATGATTGGGAAAGGAAAATTATAAGATGTAAATATAGTAGATACAAGATATATACTTGTAGTATAAATGAGATATATAAGATATATACATATACATAAGATATATCACACATATATATATCATGTAAGCAATTGTGGTGGAAAACGTAATAATAATAATAATAATAATAATAATAATAATAATAATAATAATAATAATAATAATAGGAAGCAGCGGAGATGAAGCATAATCAAAATATCAGATCTATAGGTGACTCCAGCGAGGGACGAAGCAGCGGAGAGATCTAAAATTTGTTTGGAGAATCTATTGATCCTTGTTTTGATTTCAATTGGTCCGCTCCATTCTCCTTCACAGCCAAAGTGAGTTTTTACTTCATTAATTGTTGTTCCATGGTTTTCGTTTCCAGATTCAATTTGGTGTAACAGCAGAGATTCTGATTTGATGACTGCCATTCCAACGTCGGACCCCACTGGTCCGGCATCCAAATCCTTTTCTGAAGTTGCTCGGTTACCCTCTTTCAATCCTGAAGTGGATCGATCCTTTCCTGCTGATTGCAATAACTTGGATTGCAAATTTTATTCGTTTCGAGGCATGCCGGCTGTGGAATTCACGGAGGCTGATATCGAAGAGTTTTCTCTTCCTTTTCGTTTTGCATTGGTGGGTCACTTCGCTGGTAATCGACCTTCAATGAATGCTATTCGTAAATATATTGATAATGTTGGCTTTAAAGGTGGTGTTTCTATTGGTTTATTGAATGAGAATGACATTCTCCTTAACTTTAAATTTTAAGACGATTTCCATAGATGCTGGCTTCGACAGCTTTGGATATTCAATGGTTATGCAATGAGAGTTTTTAAATGGAGTCCAGACTATGATCCTCAAATTGATAGTTCTATCTATCCAGCTTGGGTTTCCATGGATGGTTTACCCGTTCATTTGTTCCCCAAAAAACCATTATTTGCTCTTGCTAGTCAAATTGGCATTCCGTTAAGAGTTGATTCTGCTACAGCTTCTATCACTCGTCCCTCTTCTGCACGAGTTTGTATTGAAGTCGACCTTGCTAAACCACTTCCTGATCGTATTTGGATTGGTAACCAGCAGAAAGGTTTCGTTCAATCAGTGGTTTATGAGAACTTACCTTCCTTTTGTACGGTTTATTGTAAACTTAGGCATTCTAATGCAACTTGTGGTTCTCAAAATACTGGTGCATCTATTCAGGCTTCTCATCCCAATCTGGTTAGTAAATCTGAGGCTGTTACTAGGCAAAATTGGATTCCTAAAGCCATTCAACATGATGCTTCTGACATTCAGCAAATTATTGATAATATTAACCTTACTGCTAAAGATACTTCTAAGTAAGTCAGTGAGCCTTCTTCAAAAGGCAAATCCATACAGGTGAATAACTGCCCCAATGATGCTCTTAATAGTTTACCAATTATTGTGGATTCCATTCAGGTTGATGGTAATGCCATTTTGACTTCAGAAATTTTGCCCAAGCGAATTGGTGAGTATTCTACAATTGTTTCTGTTCCTAAACGTAAATCTGCTCGTTTAGTTAATGTTGAACATCCAACTGATGGCAATGGGGATAAGGAAGATTTCAACCTTTCTTTGTCGAACTCTTTTGCGGCTTTACATGATGATGACACTGGGGAAGAAGTTGTACAGCAAATTAATTCTGCGGCACAGAAACAGCAAGCTGTTTTGGATGAATCTTTGCGTGTTTCTTCAGATGCGGAACAGGAACAAGTGAATATCCAAATAGAGTCTGAGCATCATTCTGATACTGGTTTACTACCTAATCTTATGACAAAGAATAAGAAGGATACTAGACGTAATCCGGTGCGGGCAAAAGGGAAGAAGAATCATAATAATTTACTGCAGGATAAGGATGTCAATAACTTCGGGATTGAGGGTGCCAGTTGTGCTAAATGAATTTCTTAATCTGGAATTTACGTGGAGTTTCCTCTTCTTTAACTCGCCTTCGACACCTTATTTCTTGTCATAAGCTGGATTTATTGGTTATTATTGAACCTATTACTAATTCTGCTAAGATTGATTTTTTTGCTGCTCAACTTGGCTTCGATTCTTCTTGGTTTTCTTCTTCTAACAAGATTTGAATGCTGTGGAGGTCTCATTCCTTCGAGTTATCCACTTTTATTGATGAAGGTTAGATGGTTTCCTGTATGGTATCTTTCCTTCCTTTATCTATTTCTTTTGCTTTAGTCTTGGTGTATGGTGCTCACACTAGAGCACAGAGGCAGAGTTTGTGGATGAAACTTGTGAATTTTGTTTCCTCCAATGGTCTTCCATTAGTTGTGGGGGGGGGGGGGATTTTAACATTATTAAATATGCTCATGAGTATCTAGGAGAGGGTGAACCTGATCCTGCAGCGCTTCAAGATTTTATTGATTGTTGTGATGACTGTGATTTAATTGAGATTCCGTTTAGTGGTGCTGAATTTACTTGGACCGGGACTCGCCAAAATGGTATAATATGGGAACGGCTTGATAGGGTTATGGCCAATACAGGTTATTTAGACATTTTTTATTATATTCATTGCTTGGTGCTTGAGTCTTGGTTATAAAGGGTTTATCATTGAAATTGACAATCTTGTGTTAGCTCAACAAATTGAGGGGATTCTGAATGGGGATTCCATTCTTGTTGATCGGATTTGTACTGCAATGAGGTCTGACAAATGCTTGATTCAGCACTCTATTCAGGAATCCAATCAAGTGGCGCATCACCTTGCTCAGCTTAGTAGATTCCATGTAACAATATTTAATTTTAACTCTTTCACTGCTTTGCCTAATTTTGTTAAGAGCTTAATCGTTTTGGAGAGTGTGGATACTCCATACTTTCGCTTTGCTTAGTCACAGGTACTGAACTTCCCTTTTTATGGAGGGTTTGTACTATTTTTTGATAATCAATAAAAATTATCCGGTGGTGCCGCCCACCTTTACTAAATAATAATAATAATAATAATAATAATAATAATAATAATAATAATAATAATAATAATAATAATAATAATAATAAGGAAAGAAAGAAAGACAAAGAAGGAAGAAAAGTGATTGGTGGGAATTATTTAATTAATTATTATATATGTATAATTAAAGATGGGAAGTTGTTAAATAACTAAATAAAAGAGAAACAGAAAATCAAAAGAAGAACAAACACTTGGTTGAAATTAAAAGGAAAAATAAATAGATAATTAAATAATTAATTATATTAATATATATATAGATGGAAAATGAAGAAAGAAGCAAAAATGGTCATCTTCTTCCTTTTTTTTATGGTACCCATAACTTGTGTAAATTATGAAAAGTGCAAGTTGTGCACTAAAATGTGGAAGTATGCCACATTTACATTATATATGACGATGGCTTTTGGAACTATGGTGTGAATTGAGTTGAGGACATATGTTGAAAAATGAATATGTATTGTGTGTAACTTATATATTATATAGTTCCTAGAAGATTGTGCTTAGATGTTGGCAATGCCATCTACTATGGATGAAACATTGAGTGCCATAGATGATAACTACATCCACTGGCAAGATGAAATAGGCTAAGGCAATAAGCCAGACACTATATAATTGTATAAGAAGGTTGGGCCCAACGTATGTGGTTATTTATGACTTAAAGAAAAGTAAAATTAATTTATGTTTTACTTAAATTTGGTGCATGTTATAATTATAAAGCTATTATGTCAATGTTCTATTATGTATGTACCACTAAAACTTATGGCCTAGCGCAGTTGTGTGAATCGCGTAGGTAACAGAAGTGCAGATCAGGGTGAACCTGCGTGCGATTGAGACTTGAAGTTGTAGGTGCCACGAGACCAACTTAGAGGGTAATGCATTCATGTATAATTATATGTATGGTGTAATGTGGATTTTGTATAATAAATATATTATATGTATATGTGGACAATTTGATAAGTACTGTTACTTAAAATATAAATTCAAAATGTACATTAGTTAAGTTTATGGTTTTTCTAAAATATTTATAAAATGATAAATAATTGGAAAATTTTGAAAAGTTTAGGGAAAAATGCTGGAGATTATATATATATATATATTGAGAGTGTGATTTTCTTATGTAGGTTGCGATAATTGAATTGGGATTTACTGAAATTACAGATAAAACTCTGGTGAAATTTTTTTCAAAGATTTTTTTTTGTAAAATTGTATTTTTAACAATTTAGTACCTAAGTATTTATTATTCATTAATAATTATTTGTAGTAATTTAAATGAGAATTTTTTTTATGGATTTTTTATGGCACTTTTTATTTTATATATGTATTTTACATATATGGGATATATGTACTGTACGTATATAGGGTACAAGGGTATTACAAAATCAAATGTAATTAAAACATAAACTATCAAAGTATGTAATAACCTCAAAAACTTCAAAACCAATGCAATTTTCCCTCTCTAACCTTCACTTCCACCAATCCCTAGCCTTCCTCACTTGAGCGACTTTGCATTACTCACTCATAAACCAAATATTTTGTAGAAATATTACATTAGAATCATTTATATACTCATTTTATATGAAGTAACCATTAGTTTTACAATTTTCACCCAAACTTCTATTAAAACCCTAATTTTCTTGGTTACTACCTTACCCAAACATCACCATAACCAACTCTTTTCTATCATCCAATCAAAAAATTATCACATATGCATCAAAATAACATCAAAATAATCTACTTTGACAAATAAAAACACCCCTATCAAAAATTCTAATTTCACATATTAATCCCATAAACCCTAACCTCACCGAAACTCAATTTTTTCACCAAATAACCTTAAAATCACTACATATACATCAAAACTACTTCAAAACAATCCAGATTAACAATTATTGGTTCCTCCATCAAAACCTCAAAATTGACATATTCACAGAAGTCACTAAAACTAAGCTTAAAGCTTAAATTACTTACCTAAACCTTGATTACACTTCAAAAACACCTTAATTCCTTTGAAATCCTTATAAAATTTGATGGATTGAAGAAGCAAAATCTCCCTTCCCCTAAAGTGGAAATCAGCTTCTTCAAGAAGTAAAAGAAGAAGATCAAATGTTGACTTTACAATTTTCTTTTTTAATCGCATATCTTAAATAATTAAATAATTAATAATTATTAAATATTAGATATTTCTTCTTCCATCCATAATTCATTTTTTTAATTATATATATTTTCAAATTTTTATTTTTAATCTTTGACTTTTTTACTTTTTACTTTTGTCTTTTAGTGAAATGTAAACTTTTTGTATATCTTGCATATACATTAAGTATGCACTATTTACATTAATAAGCTTTTGAGTGCCCTAAGCGCATGAAGATTGGTACCTTATTCGTGGAAGAGGAGAAGCAAGAGGAAGAATGGAGAATTGCTTCTATTCATTTCTTAGAGCCATACAAACCAAAGTGGAAGAGTAACCATAAGGTCAAATGTATGTGAAATCCAAAATTGGGGGTAAAACCGCTGAAGCCTTAGTGGATACCCAACATTATTTACATTGCAAAAGAACTTGGGGATGAGATTGGTCTATCCTATACCAAGAAGAAGGATTTTGTCTAGAAAATCAATGCCAAAAGTCTCAAAATTGAAGGTGTAGCTAGCTAGAGGCATAAACATTTGAATTGGGCAATGGGAAGCTGTAGACCCTTAATTTTTTACCCAATCTGGTCCAATATATTTTATTTAGTCTAAAATGATTTTTGTTGTTTAATTGGTCCAAAATAATTTTTATTAAATAATTTTTGCTTTAGCATCTAATTTTTATTAATAAAAAATAGAAATAAAAAATAAAAGTTAAAAAATAAAAATAAAAATAAAAATCAGAGTCGGGAAAATCGGAGACGAAAAAATTATAGTGCGGGCCTGTGGGCATTTTGCCCTCAGGAAATTTCTGCCTGCGAAATCACTGTGCTATTTCGCATATAGAAATTTTCTTCCTGCGAAATCACAGTGCTATTTCGCACGCATAAATTTTCTGCCTGCGAAATAGCTTACGGGCCCGCTCCTAGTGCTCTGCCGCAGCCAGCTGCAGCAGATTTTTTTGCCAGTGCAGTTTTTCCGCAGCAGTTTTTTTTTGGCAACGCAAATTTTCCTACGCAAATTTTTTGAAACCTAATCCAATTAGGTTTTGGTTTTTTTTTATTAATATTACTTACCTTAACTAATTAGGAATAAACAACCTCAAACCACTATAAATAAGGACCAAAGGCAATTAATTTAAGGGAGGCCAAAAAATCCAAGAGTAGCTTGGAAAATTTGAAACCAAATCAAGGAAGGAAAAGAAGAAATTCAATTCAACTCTTTTCTGGAACAGCAGCAACACGATTTAGAGGATTCAAAGGCAAAAAAAGGCTTGTCTTTGGAGCTAGTTCATCCAAGAAGAATTGTTTTTTGAGAAATCATCAAAAGCATGTATGTGTTAATTAAAATTTTTTAATTGTTTTACTTACACAGTAGCAAATCTATGAAATCAAAATTAAAAACCTTTGAACTTTAATTTAGTTTTTCTAAAGCAAAAAAAAAACCTTATTTCGTTGGTTTATCTTCTAAAAGGCTCAAAATTGTTATTTTTTCTTCTTAAAAACCTTAAAACTCTAATTGAACATATTTTTCAACAAAACTAAGATGTAAATTCTATTTCTTTTAAAATTTTAAAGTAGGTTCTATTTCATTCAAAAAGTCTTCTAAAATAACTTTTCTACTTATAAAAACTTTAATTTATTTGTTTAAATTCATAAAACTTCATGAAATTATCAAATTGATTTCTAAAATCCTAAAAATTATTCACCACCCGTGACCTTACTTCTAAATCTTAAAATCCAAAATTCAACTTTTAAACCCAAAATAATGAACACTAACCCTTTTAAAACCTTAAACCCTAATTTTTATGAACCCTAATCCTTTTAAAACATTAAAAAACATAAAAACATAAAAACCCTATTTATTTTAATTCCATAAAAAGTCACAGTAGCCATAATTGGACTTTTATTTTCTTTATTCAATTCCATACTTGATTATGCTTTGATTTATTTCTTATGCTTTAATTTATTTAATTTCAATACTTGATTTATTTAATTTATCATGGATGGATGTTTATTTTATATTTTGATTAATAGCTTTGATGAATGATTTATTTATGATGAATGATTATTTACTTTTATCAATTAATTTAGATTTCCAAAAGTTGTACTTTTATCAATTAATTTAGATTTCCAAAAGTTGTAAGAGGTATGTTTCCACTTGGTGGGTACCTCATTGGTTAAACATCATGTAATTTAATTTGCTTTTCTATTTTAGAACCTATGTAAAGGGCATGTTTCTACCTTTTGGTGGGTGTCCTATTTAGGCATGTGATGTAAGGACATGTTTCCATCCTTGGATGGGTGTCCATTTATTTGCTTTGTTTGGACATTGCTTTGATTTTAATATATTGATGCTTTCTTTTAATTATGTGTAGTATGGATAATGTTATTATACTTAAGAATTTTATAATATTAAGACCTGTAAAGGAGGCAGGTTCCAATGAATCGGGCGTTGTGGGGGTGCTGGGCCATTTCTCACCTTCCCCACATGCACCCAACATTTCAAACCCATTAGAGGGTTGGGAATTCCTTAGGAATCGAGTCATCCACCCTTTCTTTTTCCCAACCCGTCCGGGTGGCGACTCCATTTTCTTCGGACTTAGGTCCGTGTTCTCTAAGGCCCCGAGCCTAAACAGTGCCTAAGTCGCAAGAACCATTCCACCGGGAGTGGGGGCGAAAATCCCCGCTCACAGTGGTGACTCCACTGGGGATAAGAGAAGTTGATTCCATTGGTCTTTATATTATTCTATTCTTTCTTATAATGATATTATCCATTGCATCATATTAGATTGCATTGTGTGCGTGAGTTAGGACGACCGTGTTACCCGTGTTATGTTATGTAAGGGATACCATGCTTTCACTCAAGGTATGGAGATCGAGCATGGCATAACCACTCATAGCCTCATACCATTTGGTATATACGTGCTATGGGAACCTAAGCCTTTTAACCCAAAGACTAAAGCTCATGTAATTGGCCTAGTTACTTTCCTTAGGTTTTACCCCAAATGCATGTTGTTTGACTATGGTTGATTTATCTTGGCTTAAATCATGGCTTATTTGGTTTGTTCTTTTTCTAATATGACCTAAGTATATTGTTAGCTCAAAATAAATTTTTCTTTAAAATCCAAAAGACCAAAGCTATTTTTCAAAACTTTTCAAGATGGTCATTGGATATAATACTTTTCTAAAATAAATAAATTCTTTGGCCCATGGCCCAAATACTAATCCCAAAATCCATTTTTCTAACCTTTTTTACAATGGGCTTAGAAACAAAACTATTTTCACCCAACCATTTTTTACAAAGCTTGCAAAATATTTAGGTCAATTATAAAATACCAAAAATCAATTGTGGGCCTAGTTTATACTAAAAATAAATTAACCATGGGCTTGTTTTTGGCATGAACCATTAGTTACTCTTTTCAAGTGAGAAATCTATTTATAATAAACCTCTTAATTTTGTTTTAATCCAACATAACATAAAAGCTACTTTAGTTGGTTGAATGAATTAAAATCTAATTAATGGGAATTATCATGAATGGATTTCCATTTTAAAAAAATACAACTATTGGTTGAAACGTCCTAGGGAATTATTCAAAAATAAGATACCCCATGATGGTATTTTGTTAACCATATACCTAGGAAAAGAGACTTGATATTCGTGTGTGGATGTTATAAAGTTGGAAGGAACATCCTATTTATCCTTATTTGTTGATTGTTTGTGCATACATGCATACATTTGCATCTCATATCATTGATCCTCTCTGGCTCACAGCCCTGGATTACAATAGTTCTAAAGCTTACAACAATCCAACCTACGCCGGAGATGAAGTATCCAGCAACGACTCAATCACTTGCTCACCAAAAATAATGGAGCCCAAACAAATTCAAAGAATGGTGGATGAGGCCCTCAACGCCAAGATGGAAGAAATAAAAGAGGCCATGGCTTAGACCATAAAGAATCAACTAGCTGCAATTTTAGGAAACAATGCCGAAGCATCTGCCAGCACCAAGAAAGTCAAGGGGAAGGCTAAAATTGATGAAGTAGCTTTTGATGATGATAAGGTGATCATTGATGATGATGATTGGGCTCAATACTACCAAGATCTTCAAGAAAAAAAGGAGCCAAAGTCATTGAGAAGGCAACTATTGAGAAGACCGAAATTTCTGATGTTGAAAAGATGATTGCTGATTTAGAAAATAAATTTGAGAAGAAGCTGAAAACCGAAGAGATGTCTGAGATCGACAAACTATTTGAACAAGATGAAGAGGTCCCTTATAAATTTAAGATGCCTTCCTTTGCTAAGTACAATGGCACCGAAAATCCTCATCTCCACGTGAAGCAGTATATCACTGCCATGCAGTCTGCCCGAACTACTAAGGCTCAAACCCTAAGGTACTTTATGCTCTCATTGGACCCTGTTGTCCAAAATTAGTTCAATACCTTAGATGATGGAACACAAAAGAGTTGGGATCTACTTTACAAAGCCTTCATCCAACAATATGTATATAATGTTGAGTTGGAAGTTACCTTGATGGAAGTGGAATCCATTAGGCAAAGGCCGAATGAGAATTTTATGGACTATGTGAAAAGGTGGAGAAACAAGGCTGCTTTACTCAAGAAGAGGCCCGATGAATCCGATCAAATAAGGATGATTATGAGAGGGGTGTTGCCTAATCTTCGTGAAAGGATGTCTCATACACTCATTCGTGACTTCAAAGATCTTCTCCAAGCTGGTCTACAAATTGAAGAGTGAGAAAGGGAGAAGAGCCGCTTTGCAACAAAAAGGAACGAGAAAGGGAGCTATCAACCTGGTAGCCAAAGCACACAAAAAGAAGTTGATGTTAATGTAACCAGTCAAGGAAATAAAAGACAATTTTCAGATCTGGGGAAGCCTCTATCTTGGGTTTTTAGCAAGCTGCAAAAGAAAGGATTGTTACAACCCTTGACTCCTCGTCCTTTGCCTAATCCTCTACCACCTAACTTTGATACTAGTGCATTTTGCCAATTCCATCAAAGGCCTGGACACGAAATGGACAATTGCATGAAGTTGAGGCATGAGATCCAGAATTTGATTGATAGTGGCAAGCTACCCGAGCCGGATAAGCCCAACACCAAAGACAATCCATTACCAAGGTTCAATAGAGTACCTCCACCGGCAACCTTCATGGTGGGAAAAGGATTGGAAGAAGATTTTATTTTATCATCCTTTCAAGATGGAAATATTGAAGATGTGAAGGGAAGAGAAGCTTAAACTCAACAAACTTTCCTTATCTTGAATGTTGCTTTTCAATTCTACTTTCTTTAATGTTTTGGAACTATTGTGTTTTTCAAATTTAAATTTGTTTGAATAAATTACTTTCATCAAAATTTTTGTTGGTCTTTGTTCATTTTGGTGCTCAACCAATGAGGAATCTAGCTTGATAATTCATGAATTAATATATTTATGCATCATGACTTGAATGACTTTACTAGGTGAGGGAATTGCTCTATAGCATTGAGTTGTGTATGCTTACTTAGAGATGGCTCCTGCATAATTACCTTTGTCTAGGTCCTAGTCTGTCTTAGAACATGCTTTGACAAACTTTTGAGGCAAAATTGAACTTTGCTTATTTAAGAGTGAAATGATCTAGGCATTGTTTGGTTAGCCTACAACTAGTATCCACCCAATTAAATATCAATCCCTAGTTGTCCCTTTGAGCCTTCATAGAATTTTAGCTTTCTTTTTAATGGCTTACAAACCCCAATAACCTACCTTGAGCTGTTGTGATACTTTTGACAAGTCTTATGATTACTAAGATGAATAGGCAAGAAGATCAAAGAAAGCAATGATTAGTCAAGATCATAAGGATAGTTGAAGTTTCAAGACCATGAAGATAGTCGAAGTTATCAAGACCATGAAGATAGTTGAAGTTCTCAAGATCATAAGGATAGTTGATGTTCTCAAAACCATAAGGGTAGTTGAAGTTTTCCTAATATCTCTAATATATCAACATCAACATCAGAGTAACAAATGGTTTATCCCTATTAATGAAGATTTATGTTACTCCCCTCATCCATTATTCGAAGCCCTAGTTGGTACAAACAAGACAACTCAGTTTGAGCTAAAAAAAAGGGGGGAAAACAAAAAAAAAGACAAAAGAAAAGAAAAAGACAAAAAAATGAGAGAGAGAAAAAAGAAAAAGAAAACCCAATGCCCGGTTCTGTGGAACCGGCCTCCTTTACAGGCCTTAATATTATAAAATTCTTAAGTATAATAACATTATCCATATTACACACAATAAAAAGAAACCATCATTATATTAAAATCAAAGCAATGTCCAAACAAATAAAAACAAATAAATGGACACCCATCCAAGGATGGAAACATGTCCTTACATCACATGCCTAGATAGGACACCCACCAACAGGTAGAAACATGCCCTTTACATAAGTTCTAAAATAGAAAAGCAAATTAAATTGCATGATGTTTAAATAATGAGGTACCCACCAAGTGGAAACATACCTCTTGCAACTTTTGGAAATCTAAATTGATTGATAAAAGTAAATAATCATTCATCATAAATAAATCATTCATCAAAAGTATTTAAATAAAATAAACATCCGTCCATGATAAATTAAATAAATCAAGTATTGAAATTAAATAGATTAAAGCATAAGAGATAAATCAATGTATAAACAAATATGGAATTGAATAAAGCAAATAAAAGTTCAATTATAGCTACTGTGACTTTTTATGGAATTAAAATAGATTAGGGTTTTATGTTTTAAAAGGTTGGTAAGACTCTTTGATTAACCAAATTAAGGTTTGAATGGTGAAATCATGAAACTAGGGTTTTAGACACTTTAAAGTACTTTGATTTGTGATTTTAAATTGTATTTTTAAGCTACTGTGTAAAATTAGCATATTTGTGTTTTTATATATTTTTTTTATGTTTTAAAGGATTAAAGTTTAGAAAAAGTTAGGGTTTAATGTTTTAAAAGGTTTAGGGTTTACTATTTTAGGTTTAAAAGTTGAATTAGGGTTTTATGCTTTAAAATTAGGGTTCTCGGGTGATTTGTTGAATTATGGTTTAAAAATACAATTTGATGATTTCATGAGGTTTTATGAATTTAAACACACGGATTGAAGATTTTATAAGTAGAAAATATGTTTTTGAAGGCTTTTGAATGAAATAGAACCTAATTTAAAAATTTGAAAGAAACAGAATCAAGTTTTGGTTTTGTTAAAGAATTTGCTCAATTAGGGTTTTGAGACTTTTGAAGAAGCAAAAAATAATAATTTTAAATCTTTTTGGAAAATAAAGTAATTTATTAGTGTTTTAATCTTGGAAAAATTAAATTAAAGTTCTAAAGTTTTTGATTTAAAAAACCTTAATTTCATAGGTTTGCTACTGTGAAAACATAAATCAAAAGGAATTTAACATACCTTCTTTTGTCGAGTATCCAAATCCAGTTTAGGATCGAGTATCCAAATCCAGTTAGGATCGAGTATCCCAATCTAGTTTAGGATCGAGTATCCAAAGCCAATTTAGGATCGAGTATCCAAATTTGATTTAGGATCGAGTAACCAAATCCAGTTTAGGGTCAAGTATCCAAATCCAGTTTAGGATCGAGTATCCAAATCCAAATCCAGTTTAGGATCGAGTATCCAAATCCGATTTCAGATTGAGTATCCAAGTCTAGTTTAGGATCGAGTGTCCAAATCTCTCGGGTCCAGAACCCAAAACCTCAAAAATTAAGTCTTATTGCTTTTAACTCTCTTTCACTAAGGTTTCAGATCATTCAAGCAGGGGGCAAACTGTAGACCCTTAATTTTTGACCCAATCCGATCCAATATGCTTTATTTAGTCCAAGATGATTTTTGTTGTCTAATTAGTCCAAAATAATTTTAATTAAATAGTTTTTTCTTTATTATCTAATTTTTATTAATAAAAAATAAAAATAAACAAATAAAAATCAAAAAATAAAAATAAAAATAAAAATCGGAGTAAAAAAAAAATCAGCAGCGCAAAGTAGTCGCGCGGGCCCGTCGGCCCAGCAGCAGCTCACCCGCAGGAAATTCCTGCGGCGAAATAACTTCCCGCAGGAATTTCCTGCAGGCTGGCACGCCCACTGGCCCCAGCCAAGGGCCCGGCTGCCACAGTTTTTGCCAGCGCAAAATTTTTCAACCCAAAATTTTGAAACCTAATCCAATTAGGTTTTAATTTCTTTTTTTTATTATTATTACTTACCTTAATTAATTAGGAATAAATAACCTTAAACCACTATAAAATGGACAAAAGTCAATTGAAATTAAGGGAGGCTGAGAGAGAGGAAATCCAAAGAGAATTTGGAAAGTTTGAAACCAAATCAAGGAAGGAAAAGAAGAAATTCAATTTAAATTTTTTCTGGAACAGCAGCATCACGAGAAAAGGGATTCCAAAGGCAAAAAGGCTTGTCTTTGGAGTTAGTTCATCCAAGAAGAATTGTTTTGGAGCAACTTATAAAAGAAGGTATGAAATTCTAAATTCTAATTTTTTACACACTAGCTAACTAGGGTTTTTTTTTGTGTTTTTCAAAAGTTAAAATCTTTGAACTTTAATTTAGTTTTCCAAAGTTAAAACACTAAAAACATGACTTTCTTTCTAAAAAGACTTAAAATTGTTATTTTTTCTTCTTAAAGACCTTAAAACACTAATTGAACATATTTTTCAACAAAACCAAAATCAAATTCTGTTTCTTTTAAGATTTTAAAGTAGGTTCTATTTCATTCGAAAAGCCTTAAAAAACATCTTTTCTACTCATAAAAACTTCAATCCTTTTTGTTTAAATTCATAAAACTTCATAAAATATCAAATTGATTTCTAAAACCCTAAAAATTCTTCATTACCCGAGACCCAAATTTCAAAACCCTAAAATCCAAAATTTAACTTTTAAATCTAAAATAATGAACCCTAATCCTTTTAAAGCCTTAAACCCTAATTTTTATGAACCCTAATCCTTTTAAAACATTAAAAAACATAAAAACATGAAAACCCAAAAATTGCACAGTAGCTTAAAATTCAATAATAAAAAAAATCACAAATTAAAGTATTTTAAGGTATTTAAAACCCTAGTTTCATGATTTCATCATTCAAACCTTAATTTGGTTAATCAAAGAGTCTTACCAATCTTTTAAAACATAAAACCCTAATTTATTTTAATTCCATAAAAAGTCACAGTAGCCATAATTGAACTTTTATTTGTTTTATTCAATTCCATATCTACTTATACCTTGATTTATCTCTTATGCTTTAATTTATTTAATTTCAATACTTGATTTATTTAATTTATCATGGATGGATGTTTATTTTATTGATATTTAAATACTTTTGATGAATGATTTATTTATGATGGATGATTATTTACTTTTATCAATCATTTTAGACTTTCAAAAGTTGTAAGAGGTATGTTTCCACTTGGTGGGTACCTCACTAGTTAAACATCGTATAATTTAATTTGCTTTTCTATTTTAGAACTTATGTAAAGGGCATGTTTCTACCTTTTGGTGGGTGTCCTATCTAGGCATGGGATGTAAGGACATGTTTCCATCCTTGGATGGGTGTCCATTTATTTGTTTTGTTTTGTTTGGACATTGCTTTGATTTTAATATAATGATGCTTTCTTTTTATTGTATGTAGTATGGATAATATTATTATATTTAAGAATTTTATAATATTAAGACCTGTAAAGGAGGCCGGTTCCAATGAACCAGGCGTTGTGGGGGTGCTGGGCCATTTCTCGCCTTCCCCACACGTACCCAACTTTTTGAACCCATTAAGGGGTTGGGGATTCCTTAGGAATCGAGTCATCCACCCCTGTCTTTTTCCCAGCCTGTCCGGGTGGCGACTCCATTTTCTCCGGAATTAGGTCCATGTTCTCTAAGGCCCCGAGCCTAAACAGTGCCGAAGTCGCAAGAACCATTCCACCTGGAGTGGGGGCGAAAATCCCCTCTCACAATAAGGAAATGTGCCTAGATTGAATATGTGAAAATGAGAAAGAGATTAATAATGAGAAATATGAATAAATTGTGTGCCTAGTTCTGGGTTTGGCGGCATGCCTATGATTGCCTACGGGCTATACGCTGGAATGGTGAAAAAACTGGGTCGTAAGCCAGGCCAGCTGATAAATATGATATTTTTGGGGTGAAAGGACTGGGTCGTAAGCATCAAAAATTGTAGCAGTTTAACCGGGTTGAGGACCAAGATACTGGGGCCTAAGGGTCTAGCCGGGTTGAGGTCCAAGAGACTAGGGCTGTTAAATTATCCATGGATATATATATTGCCTACGGGGCAAGACACATGGTGTCATTATGGACCAAAGCAATAACTCTGAAATTTGAATAGCATATTAGATCCTTTTTGGGCCCATGCTTTTATTTGTTTTAATGTGAATTATGAATTATGAAATATTTGAAAAATAAAAGAAAGTGAATTGGTGTGACATCTATATGCATTATGCATTGGCATTGCATTGAGTTTTATTGTTATTATCAAAGTGATGGACATAGCCAACTAGCTTGGCTGTGTCCCAAAGAGAAATGAAAGACACAACCCAAGCCACTCATGGGTTGGCCGTGTCACCTATGGAAATGTTGAATTCTTTTGCATGGATTGAAGAACAAGTGGGAGACAAATAATGTCCTTTTGCCAAAAGAATGATTAAAGAAAGGAAAAGCCTGCCTAATCGATGGAAAGGAAGAGTAAACAAAGAGAATGTGGGAGACAAGGGAGAGTGGTGTGAGTTGGAAGATATGGGTTTGAGCTTTGAATGATTTAAAAAGAGAAGAAGAGGAAAGAAGCAGAGGGCGGACTGAGAGAGGGAGAAGGAGTCGACTACTGGAGTAAGAAGGAGAGTCTTGAGCTGAGTTTGAATAAGAAGATACATCCTATACAAGACCTAAACCAAGAATCAAGGATTCAAGTGAAGAAATACAAATTAATCGCCATGGATTGTTTGGTTTCTTTTACTCATTTCTCTTGTTCTATTTTTCTTGTTTTGAACATGAACTAATTCATTCTCTATCTATATATTGATGAACCCTAGCTTATTTGTATGGATTGAATAATCTTATTTAATTGAATCATTTGATTGGGTTGTTTTATTCTTATGATGCTTAATGATTTATTTCCAATTGATAATAGCATGCTTATTGATTGGTTGCAATTTTCGTATTATTGACTTGAGAAAGCTTGATATGAATTGAATACTCATAAGGGTTGAGGATTGATTGGAGTGTTAGAGATAGACTTATAAGATCCTTTTGTTTATAATTCCTTGTTCTTAATGCAAGATCTACTTAATTATGTTTGAGAAGAGATTCTGGCATTCTACTTAGTGATTAGGTATAATTCACTTGAGAGAGGTTTTAGTCTAAATTAGAGGAATGCCAATTCAACTCTATTATGTGATTTAATTGAATTGATTTTCATAAATATAATTGTGGCTAGGGGGATTCAATATCTGAATAGTATTATTATCATCAATCCTTTTTGGACAACATTTACTTTCCCTTGACTTTCAGTTATTAAATTAATTGTCTTTAATTAGAAAACATCACAAAACTATTGATTTGCTAAACAGCAGTTAAGATTTGCACTAATACTTGATCTTGTCCCTAGTGGAATGATACTTCACTCACTAATTTATTACTTGGGCGACCAGTGCACTTGCGGTATTGCTATAGCATTAGGTGCGCGCGCACCATTTTCCTATAAATACCACATTAAAACATAAAAAGGGGGGGGGGAATCTTTTGGAAAAGGAGAGAAAATTCTTGAACTAAAATTTTGAATCGAACTTGGGTCTCTTGAATTCTAACGGCCAAAAGAAAACCCTAGCAAGCAAGAAGAAATACAAAACACAGCAACCAAAGGAGGCAACAAGCAATCATCTCCAGATTGCTTTGCTCAACCAAAACCAAATCTGAAGCAGGCAACAGCTTGGTTCAATTTCTTCAATTTGGTGGAGCCTTCAAACATAGGTAAAGTTATCTAAATTTAGTTTATTAAATCATTAATCATCTTCATCTTTTAAGCCATCATCACACTGCCTTAGTTTTTTTAATTCTTCATTTAATTTAGTTTATGCAGTAGCATAAATTAATTCATACAATAGCTAAGTGTAGACCCTTAATTTTTGTCCAGTTGAGTACAATATATTTTAATAAGTCCAAAATAATTTTTGTTATCTTAATTAAATAATATTTGCTTTAGTATTTAATTTTTATTAATAAAAAATAAAAAAATAATTATAATAAACAAATAAATAAAAATAAAAATAAAAATTGGGGACGAAAAATCGACGACGAAAAAAGGGTTGAGGGCGGTGAAATAGCCCGCAGGCAATTTCACCCACCCCAGCTGCGGTATCTTTTTTGCCAGCGTAATTTTTCTGTAGCAGTTTTTTTTTGCCAGTGAAATTTTTTCGACTCAAATTTTTCCGAAACCAAATTCAATTCGGTTTCCGTTTCCTTTTCTTAATTAATGTTAAATTTCATGAGCAACTAAGATTAATCATAAAAATCTTCTATAAATAAGGACTAAAACAACACAGAAAGGGAGGGAAATTGAGGAGGAGAAAAACATTGAAAGGAAATCAGATTTTAAGAATTCTTATGGCAGTGAAATCGATCTGACTTTTTGAGAGAAGTAAACAAGCAATATAATTTATCAAAGGCAGCCAAGCTTGTCTTTGTTCTTGTTCATCCAAGAAACAATATTTGGTGGAATGAACAAACGAAGGTATGAATTTCTTTATTTATTTTTCTTTACAGTAGCTTCATCACTCAAGATTAAAAATTTTTGTTTCTGTAAAATCTTAAAACCCTAATCTACTTTCTAACTTTTCAAAATTTTAAATCGTTTCATTAATTTACCAAAACCCTAATTTGCTTTCCAATTCATCAAAACCCTAATCTACTTTCTATCTTTTCAAAAACCTTAAATCGTTTCATTAATTTACCAAAACCCTAATTTGCTTTCCAATTTTTCAAAGCCCTAAATTGAATTTGTTTCTTCCCAAAAATCCTAAATTGAATATGTTTCTTTCCAAAACCCTAAAAAATATCTTTTTTTGTTTCTATAAACCTTAAGTGGTTTTGTTTATTTTTATAAAATTTCATAAAACTATAAATTGTTTTTCCAAATTGTAAAATCAAATACATTCTCCGAAAACACTAAAAACCCTAATTCAACTTTAGAATCAAGATAGTAGCCTCAAACCAATTATTCTAAATCCTAGTTTTCTTAAACCGTAATTCCCTTAAAACCTTAAACCCTAATTTTTAAATCCTAATCTTTAAAACTCTAAAACCTTGTAAACCTAAATATTAAAATTCAACACAGTAAATAGCTAAGAATCATAAACCTAATGCTTTAAAGTGTTCAAACCCTAATTTCATGATTTCACTCCTCAAACACTAATTTGGTTAATCAAAGAATTTTATCAACCCCTTAAATTATAAAACTTTAATCCATTTTAATTCTTTTAAAATTTACAGTAGCTTAAACCCATGAATTCCAAAACCCTAAACACATTAAATAAAGAATCTTAAATAGAAACAGTAGCCCTAATTTGAATCTTTAATTGCTTTATTTAATTTTATATTTGATTATGAAGTCTATTATATGCTTTAATTTATTTTCAATGCTTTGTTGGTTTATTTAATTTCAATGATTAGTTTATTTAAATTACCATGGATGAATGTTTATTTTATATTTTGATTGATATATTTGATTAATGATTTATTATGAATGAATTTTTACTTTGTCAATTTATTTAGATTTCCAAATGTTGTAAGGGGTATGTTTCCACTTAGTGGGTACCTTATTAGTTAAATATCATGTAATTTAAATTGGTTTTATATTTTAGACCAATGTAAAGGACATGTTTCTACCTTTTGGTGGATATCCTATTTAGGCACGGGATGTAAGGACATATTTCCATCTCGAATGGCTGTCCATTTATTTGTTTTGCTTGGACATTGCTTTGATTTTTAATATATCAGTGCTTTATTTTAATGGCTGTGTGTAATATGGATAATATTATTATACTTAAGAATTTTATAATATTAAGACCTGTAAAGGAGGCCGGTTCCAATGAACCGGGCGTTATGGGGGTGCTGGGCCATTTCTCACCTTCCCTACACGTGCCCAACTTTCCGAACCCATTAGGGGGTTGGGGATTCCTTATGAATCGAGTCATCCACCCCTTTCTTTTTCTTGTCCTGTCCGGGTGGTGACTCCATTTTCTCTAGACCTAGGTTCGTGTTCTCTAAGGCCCCGAAGTCACAAAACTTTTCCATCGGAGTGGGGGCGAAAATCCCCGCTCACAGTGGCAACTCCACTGGGTATAAGAGAAGTTGATTCCGTTGGTCTTTATATTATTCTATTCTTTCTTATTATGATATTATCCATTGCATCATATTAGATTGCATCGTGTGCCCGTGTTACCCGTTTTATGTTATGTAAGGGATACCATACTTTCACTCAAGGTGTGGAGATTGAGCATGGCATAACCACTCATAGCCTCGTACCATTTGGTATATACTTGCTATGGGAACCTAAGCCTTTTTACCCAAAGACTAAAGCTCATGTAATTGGCCTAGTTACTTTCCTTAGGTTTTACCCCAAATGCATATTGTTTGACTATGGTTAATTTATGTTGGCTTAAATCATGGCTTATTTGGTTTGTTCTTTTTCTAATATGACCTAAGTACATTGTATGCTAAAAATAAAATTTTCTCTAAATCCAAAAGACCAAAGCTATTTTCAAAACATTTCAAGATGGTCTTTGGACATAAAACTTTTCATTTGCTCATGGCCCAAATACTAAGCCCAAAATCCATTTTTTTTTTAAAAATCTTTTTACAATAGGCTTAGAAAAAAAATTATTTTTATCCAACATTTTCTCACAAAGAGCTTGCAAATTATTTATGTCAATTACGAAATACCAAAAATCAATTGTGAGCCTAGTTTATACTAAGAATAATTAACCATGGGCTTGTTTTTGGCATGAATCATTAGTTACCTTTTTCAAGTGAGAAATCTATTTATAATAAACCTCTTAATTTCATTTTAATCCAATATAGCATAAAAGCTACATTAGTTGGTTAAATGGATTAAAACATAATTAATGGGAATTATCATAAGTTGATTTTCATTTTCGAAAATATAACTATTGGTTGAATCGTCCTAGAAAAATATTCGAAAACAATGTACCCCATGTTGGTATTTTGTTAACCATATACCTAGGAAAAGAGACTCGCCGTGTGTGGATGTTATAAGGTTGGAAGGAGCATCCTAATTATCTTTCTTTGTTGATTGTTTGTGCATACATGCATACATGCATACATTTACATCTCATATCATTAATCCTCTCTGGCTCATAGCCCTGGATTATGACAATTCAAAAGCTTACAACAATCCGACCTATGCTGGAGATGAAGTATCTAGCAATGACTCAATCACTTGCTCACCAAAAATAATGCGTCCCGAACAAATTCAAAGAATGGTGGATGATGCCCTCAATGCCAAGATGGAAGAAATAAAAGAGGCCCTAGCTCAGACCATAAAGAACCAATTGACTGCAATTTTAGAAAATCATGCCGAAGCATCTGCTAGCACTAAGAAGCCAAGGGACAAAGGGAAGACTAAAGTTGGTGAAGTGGTTTTTGATGATGAAAAAGTGATCATTGATGATGATGATGATTGGGCTCAATACTACCAAGATCCTCAAGACAAGAAGAAAGAATCGAAGATTGCTGAAAGATCAACTATGGAGAAGACCGAAACTTCTGATGTTGAAAAAATGATTGTTGATTTAGAAAAGAAATTTGAGAAGAAATTGAAAACCGAGGAAATGTCCGAAGTTGACAAATTATTTGAGCTAGATGAAGAAGTCCCGTAAAAGTTCAAGATGCCATCTTTCGCAAAGTTTGATGGAATCAGAAATCCTCATCTCCATGTGAAGCAGTATATCACTACCATGCAGTCTGCCCGAGCTACTAAGGCTCAAACTCGAAGGTACTTCATGCTCTCATTGGATCCTATTGTCCAAAATTGGTTCAATACCTTAGATGATGGAACGCAAAAAAGTTGGGATCTGCTTTACAAAGCCTTCATCCAATAATATGGATATAACGTCTAGATGGATGTTACGTTAATGGGAGTGGAGTCCATTTGGCAAAGGTCGAATGAAAATTTTGTTGATTATGTGAAGAGATGGAGAAACAAGGCTGCTTTACTCAAGAAAAGGCCTGATGAATCCGATAAGGATGATTGTGAGAGTGGTGTTGTCGAGTCTTTGTGAGAGGATGTCTCATACACTCATCCATGATTTTAAAGACCTTCTCCAAGCAGGTTTGCAAATTGAAGAATGGGAAAGAGAGAAGAACTATTTTTCAATAAGAAGGAATGAGAAAGGGAACTATCAATCTGGTAGCCAAATCATGCAAAAGGCAGTCGGTGTCAATGCTACTAACCAAGGCACAAGGAGACAATTTTTGGAATTGGGGAAACCGATGTCTTGGATTCTCAATAAACTTCAAAGAAAGGGATTGCTACAACCCTTAAATCCTTGTCCTTTGCCTAACTCTCTCCCACCTAATTTTAACACTAAAGCCTTTTGTCAGTTTCATCAAATGCAAGGGCATGACAAGGATAGATGTGTGAGGTTGAGACATGAGATCCAAAATCTAATCGATAATGGGAAGCTATCCAAGCCCAATAAGCCAAACACCAAAGATAATCCATTCAATAGGGTACCACCACCAGCAACCTTCATGATTGGAGGAGTTTTGCATGAAGATTTTGTCATGTCTTCTTTTCAAGATGTGGGTGGAGAAGCAACCAATGAAGAAGAGGTATTTGGTGGAATTAAACAAGTTATGGTGGGTAAAGAAGTAATGATTTGTGTTGTCAATGGGTTTTGGGATTCAAGCGATAGTGATGATGATCATGTATCCAAGAAGGAAGAGTGGACTTGGTCCGAGCCCGAAGAGGATTAGGTAATGAACACTAGATTCGGTAAGCCTTATGCAAGGACACCACCTAAGGAGGTAGAAACTAATAAGGGTAAGGAAGTTGAAGTAGGAAATAAAGAAGAGGAAGATGATGTTGTGCTCAAGCAATTGAAAAGAACACAAGCAAGCGTTAGCATTTGGGACTTATTAGCTACTTCTAAAAAGCACCGAGAAACTATGGCAAAGCCTTAGCTAGCATGCCAATTTCTACCTCCAAAACACTGGAGGAGCTGATCAACTTCATAAAAATTGGAGAAGTAATGAAATGTGAAGATGTTCAAGAAAAGAGTGAAGTTAATATGGAAGCAGTTTCTTTTTCGAATGCGGACTTACCATAGGAGGGGAGATATCACATCTGCCCTCTCTTTATCAAAATAGAAGTCAAGGGGAAGAGGACTCCATGTGTAATGGTCGATGATGGGTCAACCATAAATGTTTGTCCACTTAAGATATTGCCAAAGCTGGCCATGTCAACAAGAGATCTAAACCCGATGGAGGTAACAATTCAAGCTTATGACAACACTAAGAGACACGCCGAAGGGACTTTCAAAGCTGCTATCAAGGTTGGTCCAATTGAATCTATTGTTGAATTTGTTGTTTTAGACATAACGGTTACCTTTGCCTTACTCTTGGGGCTACCATGGTTTCATCCTCTTGGTGGAGTTCCTTCCACACTTCATCAAAAGATCAAGTTCCCCAACGGAGATGAAACAGTGGTCATCGAAGCTGAAGATAATGAGATTGTTAACGCTCTAATGATTGAGAGGCCTCTCAATGGTTTTTAAGTAGCTGCAATTTTTGATGATGAAGTAGTGAACTCCAAAGTCTTAAATATGATGAAGAATATGAACTACCTTCCCAGAGCTAGTCTTGGAAAGGGTAAGACCGATTTGACAAAGCTGCCAGACTTGAGAACTCAAACTTCCAAGAAAGGGTTTGGATATGATGAATACAACGATGTCCAGCCAAAGAAGATTGAGAAGATGAGCTTCCCACCACTTGAAAAAGATCTTTGTCAAAGCTCCAGATATGGGACCACTCCATGGAAAGCCTGAGCCAACCATGTTCATGGGAAAGTTGATCTCGGGTTTTGAAATTTTTTGCAGATGTGGCCGAGCTAGTCGACCAAGTGAAGAAAGAGCTCACCCTGTCAACCAACAAAGAATCCAATCCAAAAGAGAAGAACGAAGCTGTCTTGAAAGCCAAGAAGACTCCGAAGGAGATTGCTACCCTGGTTGAAGAGAATTTTGAAGACATCCTACCTTATGATTTTGAGAATAATGATTTTGATTTTGATTTTAATTTGTCTACTTTGTATGAGGATAATGATGTTTTCTTTTCCGAAATGAATGCAATAAAGTCTGATTTTGCTTACTTGTGTGATGTTTCTCCTAATGGTTGCATACATTCAAATAGCAGTTACATGAGCATCTTTAATATTAATTTTTTTAACGCGCAATCATTAAATTTGGGAACAACCAAAAATACTAAAAACATTAGCATAGCATCCAACCTTACTCCTAATGAGAGAGAGAGATTTGAAAAAATATTCAAAAAGTATTAAGAAGTGTTTGCTTGGTCTTATGAGGATATGCCTGGAATAGATCGAGACATAGCCGAGCATCATATTCCTACTTACATTCACATGAAACCTGTCAAACAAAAGCTTAGGTGATTAAGACCTAAGTGGGCTGAATTGGTTAAAGAAGAGGTCACTAAGAAAATACAAGTGAAGTTCCTAGAAGTGATAGAATACCCAGATTGGCTAGCCAACATAGTACCTGTGCCAAAGAATGATGGAAGGATAAGGGTCTGTGTGGATTATAGAGGTTTGAACAAGGCTTCCCTTAAAGATAATTTTCCTTTACCTCATATAGATGTTCTCATTGATAGTGCAGCCTCTAGCATGCTACACTCATTTGTAGATGGATTTTCCGGATACAATCAAGTGTTAATGGCCCAAGAGGAAAAAGCCAAAATTGCTTTCATTACTACATGGGGTATATTTTGTTATAGGGTGATGCCATTCGGCTTAAAGATTGCTGGGGCAACCTACCAAAGGATGGCTACCATACTATTTCATGACATGATGCACAAAGAAGTTGAAGTATATGTTGATGATACGATGGTGAAATCGGATACGAGGGAACAACACTTCCAAAACATAGAATTATTCTTCGATAGAGCTTTGAAATATAAGCTAAGATTAAGCCCGATGAAGTGTGTGTTCTGTGTTACCTCAGGTAAATTATTGGGACATGTGATTGGTCCGAATGGCATTAAGATTGATCCTGACAAAGTTAAAGCAATCAGGGATATGCCAGCCCCTAAGACAAAGAGAGAAGTTCGGGGATTTATTGGTAAATTGCAATACATTAGCATATTCATAGCAAAACTCACAACAATTTGTGAGCCTATCTTCAAATTGCTTAAAAAGAATCAGCCGGTCATATGGAATGAAGAATGTCAAAAGGCCTTTGAGCGAATAACAGAGTATTTGTTGAATCCTCCTATTTTAAAACCACCTAAACCCAGCAGACCTCTATTACTATACTTAGCAGTAGAAGAAGAGTAGATAGGAGCCATGCTAGCCCAAGCAAATGAGTTAGGGATTGAGCATGCAGTTTACTATTTGAGTAGAAAGCTCCTACCTTATGAAGTTAAGTATAGTATCATTGAAAACACCTGTATAGTCATGGTTTGGTCTTCTAAGAAGTTGCGGCAGTACTTTCAATCGTATAGTGTGCAAGCAATTTTCAGGTTGGATCCAATGAAGTACTTAAGGGAGACACCCTCTTTGATTGGGAAGTATGGTCGATGGTTGATAATATTAGAAGAATTTGAGATTGAGTATATAACCAGGAAAACAATCAAAGGTAGAGCGGTGGCAGAATTCCTAGCCCAATAACTATTAACAGATAGCGAAGAGGTAATCTTGGAATTTTCGAAAGAACATTTAGAGGCAATTGAAGTACAAGGGTGGAAAATATATTTTGATGGAGCAGTAAACAGGAAAGGAGCAGGATTGGGAGTTATACTAGAATCGCCCGAAGGGGAACTTATCCCTTTAGCCAAAAAATTGAAATTTAGGGCAACCAATAATATGGTGGAGTATGAAGCTTGTATTTTCGGTTTGGAAACCCTAATGATTATGAAGGTGGATAAGGTGGAAGTTTTTAGCAATTCATTGCTAGTAGTATCCCAAATAAATGGAGAGTGGGAGTTGAAAGAGGAAAAATTAAAACCATACCACCATTACCTGACCATGATGAAGAAGAACTTTAAGGAGTGTAGGTTTATACACCTATCAAGAGAAGAAAATCAGATGGCTGATGCCCTAACCACATTGGCTTCGGTATGGGAAAATTTTGCTAGCTTATTTCTTAAGCCTCTGATTTTGACCAGTTCCTCAACTCCTTGGTATGAATATGAAACAATCATGGAAATTGATACAGACCATGATGCGTGGTATGATACTATAAGGCAATTTTTGGAAGAAAGAAAATACCCGCCGGGGGCAACAAAGAAAGAGAGAAGAGCCATAAGGCGGTGGTCATTGCAATACATCACATTCCATGGAGAGTTATATCGAAGATGGCCTGATGGGGGTACATTTAAGATGTTTAAGAAAGCCTGAAGTGGAGCATATCATGTCAGAAATACATGCGAAAAGTTGCAGTCCGCACATGAGTGGTTTGGCTCTAGTTAAGAAGATTATTCGACAAGGTTACTACTAGTTGACCATAGAGAGAGAATGTATTGAGTTTGTAAAGAAGTGCCAATAATGTCAGATGTATGGTAATTTGAATCACATGTCTCCTGAAGAATTGCATTCTATGTCTTCACCCTGGCCCTTTGCCACCTAGGGTATCAACATTATAGGAGAGATACATTCGACAGCTTCAAACGGTCACCGTTTCATTATGGTAGCAGTAAATTATTTTTCAAAATGGGTCGAAGCCAAATCCTTTAACAAAATGGGTGCAAGTCAAATGGCTAGATTTATTAAAAAGAATCTCATCCATAGATACGAGGTCTCGCACAGTGTGATATCAGACAACAGGGTACAGTTTCAAGGAGCAGTTAAGGATTTATTCTCAAAGTACCAAATCAATCATCATAGATCCTCTCCTTATAGACCAAAGGCTAATGGTGCAGTAGAAGCAACAAACAAAACAATTAAGCAAATTTTTTCCAAGATGACCAAGACTTGCAGGGATTAGTCAGAGATGCTTCCCTTTGCTTTATGGAGATATAGGACAATTGTAAGAACACCTACTGGAATGACACTGTTCTCTTTGGTTTACAGGATGGAAGCAGTGTTGCCAATTGAAATAGAAATCAAGTCATTGAGAGTAGTCTTGGAAGCCGAACTACCTGAAACAGAATGGGTAGCGAGCAGATACACACAGTTAGCTTTACTAGAAGAGAGAAGGTTAAAAGCATTGTATCATCACCAACTGTATCAAAAGAAGGTAGCTCGGGCCTATAATAGAAGGGTTAAAATCATAAATTTCAGAGTTGGGGATTTGGTGTTGAAGCAATGTAAGCCTAGTGTATCTAATCCAAGAGGGAAGTTTAGGCCTAGCTGGGAAGGGCCATATTTCGTGAAACAAGTCATGAACAAAGGTGCGGTGAGGTTATCAGACATGGATGGGAACGAATTTAGTGAGCCAGTAAACATTGACAGGTTGAAGAGGTTTTCTGTATGATAAAAAGAGAGAGAGAGAGAGAGAGAGAGAGAGAGCTCGCTAGGTTGAAAACCTAAAAAGGGCAACCTAGGTAAAAGTTAGAGCAGTCCGCTAGTTCCAAAAACCTGAAAGGGTGGGCTAGGCAACAATTAGGGCTAAATGAGAGAAAATCGTCAATTAGAAAACCCGAAAGGGCTAGTTGGCAACAAAAGTAATCTTGTGTATGCTGGCTTTATGTTTGGTTGTTCCCCAATTTAATAAAATAGAATTAATGTTAAAATTGTTCTATGTACATTGTTATAAGTATTTGACTAGATATGGAAGAAATAAATAAACACAATAGCAAAAGGTGATGACAAATTATAAATGGAAAAGAAGCATCTTTTATTACTTTGATTATTTTTCATCCTAACAATACACTTTCTGAATTGACAAATGTAAAATCTATGGCAGATGATAAGTGTAACGTGCAGGCCAACTTTGCCTCAGTTGATCCAAGTAGGCTTCAGTCAAGCAAGGCATGTCTAAATCGAGAGTAAAGTCAAAATCACGAGGCTCAGCTCCATACTGACGGCCAAGTCGGCGAGGATCATAGCATCTACCTTGATGAAGAGCTGCAAGGGGAACATACATCAAGTATGTCTGCATGGTGACATGAGAAATCTTCCACTATGGTACCAACCAACGGATATTGACTTCAGAGCGTGAGTGGATCCAGTCAACCCAGTCAACATATGAAGAAGCAGGATGGAGTAGTTTCCTAGCAGAATGATGACATGGCTGATATCTGGCAAAATCTATGGATGGAGTGTCAAGAAAGCAATGACACTCCTGAAGCCAAATTTGTGAGGAAAGAATTAAATTAAATAAAAAAAAAGAGAGAGTCCGCTAAGTTGAAAACCCGCAAGGGCAGTTTAGGCAAAAATCAGGACAGCTTGCTAGCTCTAAAAACCCACATAGGGAAACTAGGCAAAAATTATAGCAATAAAAAATAATAATAAAAAAAGAGGTCTGCTAAGTTGAAAACCCGCGAGGGCAGCTTAGCCAGAAATTAGGACAGCTCGCTAGTTTCGAAAACCAGTATGGGCGGACTAGGCAAAAATTAGAGCAATAAAAAGAAGGAAAAGAAAACCTAAATTGAAAACCCGAAAGGGCAATTTAGGTAATTACCTGAAGCAGCAATGAACTCCCAGTCAATCTCTTTGTCAATCCTGATTTAAGCTGGTCTAACCCAACTAAAGTCTCAGTTAAGATCACAGGTACCGGCGACAAGCCTCCTTCCATTTGGTCCATAATATCCAATACTCGTCGATCAATATCGCCATCAGAAGAGACAAGCAAGAATTGGCCGAGCAAGAAAAGACAGAGTATACATCCCCATGCCTTAGTAGGAGCCAAATGAGAGAGACAAAAATCAATCAAGGGAGCAAGTGGAATTTTTTCACCTCTCATCAACTAAAGACCTTCGGGTTTTGGAATTTGAAATAACATCTGCATCTTCTGTTGAGTCTTAAAATCAATGTGGGTAACACCATTTGTTGATTATTTGGATATCCAAGGATGGCCTCAAATTCTTCAATCAAGGGACTTATTTCAAAGCCATTAATTTTAAATGCCCTAGAATCCATGTTCCAAAAGGAAGACATGGCATGTAAGAAGGAGTGGTCCAATTTAACATTTTGAAAACACTTTAAAATATCAAGTTTTGACCACAAAATTTGCTTCCTGTGAATGGCATCCATATTCTTGAATAAAATTTTTATCTTCTTTAAATGAAGTTCGGTCATGGTTGATGAAAGAGGAAAAATCAAAATTGTTTACGTTGGTATGGAAAGTATTTTGGCTTCTGTATGAAATATGGCATGAAAGGTGATTTGTATAGAGGAAATTTTTTTTCCCAAATTGATAAGGTAAAAGTGATGGAAAAGGACGAAACCATATTGTGTAAGGAAAAGAATTGGCGATAAAATCCTTTACCGTGTTGCATTTGGTTTTAGCAAGGTGATGCGGCTATGAAAAGGAAATTGTGATGCACTATTTATGATGTGATAAATAAAAAAAAGTATAATAATTGTGGCGCAGTAATAAAAAAATAAGTTACAGTAAAGGCAGAAACTATGTATTATTATGCTTATTATACAATTGATACAATATTTATCACTAAGAGAGTGGTGGTAGGTCATCAAATAAAGCCTTGAAAAAGTCATCACCTGTTGGAGGAGGAGGCAAATTGCTAGTCCCAGGATCACCTGAAGTAGGACCACCAAAATCCCTATCACCTTGAAGTTTCGATCTGTCACGGTCCTCATCAGAAGCAGACGAAAGGATCTCATGGTCATCAGTCTAGGGGCCTCTTGATGAAGAAGTACCAGGATCCCTCATCCCCTGAAATTGGAAGTCTCAAAAATTTTGTTTGGATTGATGATATAAATTTTCAAAATGAGAAGCCTGTTGATGACTTGCAGCCAACTCTTCTTGAAGTTTCCTATTTTGTTCTTTATGCATCCGCTGTGAGCTAGATAGAAAAAAGGAAAGAGCATACATAATCATGCATACATATAGCATAAATTACCATGAAACAAGAGAACTTACCAGGTAATTCATATCAATGCCCTGCGGATGAGATGGCATATCTGGCGGGCTAGAATGAGCAAACAAAGGGGCGGTAAAAGAAGGTCCGGTCTCATTATCAAATGAGCCAACAACCTGCAACAATCATTAAAGAATCAAAAAAGAAAGAAGCAGTTGCAAGGGAAAAATGGTAAAGTTTTACCTGAGAAGTACTAGCTCTGAGATATGGAACAAACTCTCCTGCATCTCTATGATGTTCCTCTTCATTTCTACCCTCATTTTCTTCAAGAATTTCCCATATACCAACAAGAGATACATCAAAGTTCAAGAGCCTTCTTTGAATTAAATGGGCATAAGATGCACTCGGCAGATAGAGAAATGCTTCAATACCATAACCGTACTGAGCCAACCACCATACATCCTCCGACATTGGCATAATTGTGAGCGGGGATTTTCGCCCCCACTCCCAGTGAAATCATTCTTATGACTTCGACACTGTTTAGGCTAGGGGCCTTAGAGAACACGGACCTAAGTCCGGAAAAAATGGAGTCGCCACCCGGACGGGCCGGAAAAAAGAAAGGGGTGGATGAATCAATCCCTAAGGAATCCCCAATCCCCTAATGGGTTCGAAAAGTTAGGTACATATGGAGAAGGTGAGAAATGGCCCAGCACCCCCACAACACTCGGTTCATTAGAACCGGCCTCCTTTACAGGTCTTAATATTATAAAATTTTTAAATATAATAATATTATCCATATTACACACAATAATTAAAATAAAGCATCGATATATTGAAAATCAAAACAATGTCCAAACAAAACAAATAAATGGACACCCATCCGAGGATAGAAACATGTCCTTACATCCCATGCCGAAATAGGACACCCACCAAAAAGTAGAAACATGTCCTTTACAGTGGTTCTAAAATAGAAAAGCAATTTAAATTACATGATATTTAACTAATGAGGTACCCACCAAGTGGAAACATACCTCTTACAACATTTGGAAATCTTAATAAATCGATAAAAGTAAATAACCATTCATCATAAATAAATCATTCATCAAAGATATTAAACATCAATAGAATGTAAACATCCATCCATGATAAACTAAATAAATATAGCATTGAACTTAAATAAATCAACAAAGCATTGACAATAATTAAAGCACATAATCAAATAAAAAATTGAATAAAGCAAATAAAGATTCAAATTAGGGCTACTGTTTCTATTTAAGATTCTTTATTTAATGTGTTTAGGGTTTTGGAATTTATGGGTTTAAGCTACTGTGTGTTTTAAAGGAATTGAAATGGATTAAAGTTTTATAATTTAAGAGGTTGATAAAGTTCTTTGATTAACCAAATTAGTGTTTGAGAAGTGAAGTCATGAAACTAGGGCTTGGGCACTTTAAAATATTTAGATTTATGATTTACGGTTACTGAATTATGGGTTTTAAGTTTACTGTGTTTGAATTTTAGGTTTATAAGGTTTCAAGGTTTAAAGGATTAGGGTTTAGAAAAATTAGGGTTTAAGGTCTTAAGGGAGTTAGGGTTTACTGCTTTGGGTTTTGGAGCTGAATTACGGTTTTAGAATTTTAGAATTAGGGTTTCGGAGAATGCATTAGATTTTAGAATTTGGAAAAACAATTGATAATTTTATGATGCTTTATGAAAATAAACAAAACAATTTAAGGTTTATAGAAACAGAAAAGATATTTTTTAGGGATTTTGGAAAGAAACATATTCAATTTAGGATTTTGAAAATTTGGAAAGCAAATTAGGGTTTTGAGATTTTGAAGAAACAAAAATAACAGTTTTAAGATTTTTGAAAAACAAATAAACGAATTAAGGTTTTTAGGCTTTAGAAAAGATAAATTAAAGTTCTAGGGTTTTTTGAATCAAAAGAGATAATTGGATGATTTAATCTACTGTGAAGAAATATGACATTCATACCTCCGTTTGTTGGTACCACCAAAAATTTCTTCTAGGATGAACAAGTGTAACACCTCTATACCCTGTATACGTACCAAACATGCTTAAACGATCGTAATATACGTATACTGAATATAGAAAATGCCACGGTTTAAAAAGACACAACAAATATCTTTGTAAATAAGTGAAACCAATCTCAAACAAATAAAAGAAATCCAAAAGACACTATATACAAAATGTTTAATAATTCACAGCGGAAGTTATTACAAATATGTTATAAATCAAGGTTTACAAAACATAGAATATATATACATGATTGGCAGCTCTTCTCTGATATTTAAGTCCCAAAACAACTCTTCAATGTCTACTCTCACTCGGTCTCGAGGAGCTCTCAAGTTCAACTCTGTTACCTGCGCGATCAAACACTATCGCGCTAAGCCATCGGCTTAGTAGTACAAAATATACCAACATTATACTTTAAGGCAAAGTAAAGTTACACATCTAAATCATAAAGTTAACATCACACCTTTATATTTCATAAACCATACACATAGAAACATATCACATTACCACATCATACTATGTTCTATGTCATAACAATATTTATATTACATCTTCATAGTTCCATTGATCTTACCATTCAAGAATCACATTATATACAAAGACAAGCATGGGCCCAAATCACTCTAATATGCCATTCCATTTTCAGAGTTAATGATTTGGTTTTGATATCACAATTATCATTATCATATACCCAACTAGGCTTCAAGGATTTAGGTTCAACCAAGATTCAAGGGGAACAAAGCATGCTAAGTATCAACCCAACTTGGCTTCAAGAACCAATCCAACCTAGCTTCAAGGGTTGTAACATCTCAATTAGGCTTCAAGGATTCAATCCAACCTAACTTCAAGAGAATGTTACCAATAGGCATGCCACCAATAACAAAACTCTGAAAATGAATAACACATTAGACACACAATTCATTTATTATTTCATTCTCACATTTCATCATCAATTAGGCAAACATGCCTTATGTTCTTCCAATAGAATCATCATAGCCAATTACAATGATCTCATATCATGTTATATCTCAAATCATATTATTCATATAGCATCATTGATACAACATTTCAAAAATACATTATTATTGAAATGTACATAATCAAACACATTAAACATCCATTAAAATGATCATTGATATATATACATATATATAATTCACCTTATTCTTAAATTTAGAATCCTCAATACACATTTGTTTAGGTCATCTTTGTTTTAAGTATGTTCAAAGTGTAAATACAAAAAGACCTTGGAAGGATTCAACAATGTGAGAAAAACAAGAAACAAATCACAGTAAGGGACACCCTCAAGGGACACGGCCAAGCTTATGGCCGTGTCTCTCAACCAAAAGCAACAGAAGCAGACATGGGCAAGGGACACGGCCGTGTCCTCTCCAAAAATCACCAAACATGGCCAAATTTCCATGGACTTGGCCGTGTCTCTCAAAAATATTTTAGGTTGGCCGTGTCTCTTCCTTGGTTTGGCCGTGTCTCTTATAAACAAAAACCCTAACCATAGCCAACACTCTTTTGATTGAAATTAAGCACCTTATGCACAATACAATCCCATTCAAATGGATGTAATCCATGTTATTAACACATATTCATCACAATATTCACAATAACACTATAACAACCATACAATCAATCAATTACCACATCAAACCCTAAACCAACATCAATCTTCTTCTTTCAATATCAACATCCACTTAACTTACCATCTTCAAACAAAACCAACACCAATTCAACCTTTTTAACTTACAATCCATTTCAACACTTATAAACACATCTCAAACACACCAATTCATAATATCAACAAATCACAACTTATCTCAAGCACAACTTCAACAATAACAAAGGAAAATGAGAAAGTACTTACCTTAAATGAAGAAATTTCACAAATCTCCAACCAAATCCTTTGATTCCTCCTTCAATTTGAAACTTGAATAAGCAAATCCCACTTTTGCTCTCTTCCTTTGAAATGGCTGGCTATACAAAGAAAAGAAAAGAAATGAAGACAATTCAACCTTCTTTTCTTCTTTAAATATCCATCAAGCAATTCCATCAACACAATTACTTAAATGCCCTTTCCTATTTGTTCACACTTCCTTTAAAACTCTTGCCCTCTTAAGTAATTTCACTCATCCTAAATAAAAAATATCTTCTTCCCTTGACTTTACACTTGACCAACATATATGTTATATATATTAACATATGTACAACATATACATTCCATTAACACAATCATTTCCTTTACTAAAACATATGTACATTTAATTCAAATCAAACAACAATTGAATTAAAACTTCTAGGGCACACATGGGGATATTACAATTCTCCCCCTCTAAAAAGAAATTTCATCCTCGAAATTACCTGATATCAAGTCTGGAATAGTTAAGGATATTGATCTCGCATGGTTTGTTCACTCTCCCAAGTTTCTTCTTCTCTCCCATGATTCTTCCACAAAATCTTTACCAAAGGCACTTTCTTATTTCTCAACTCTTTCACATCACGTGCCAAGATAGCAACTGGTTCTTCTTCGAATGTCAAATCTGGACTCACTTCAATAGATTCAATTGGCAACACATGAGATGGATCCGACCTGTATCTCCTCAACATAGAAACATGAAATACATTATGGATCCTTTCTAACTCAGGTGGCAAAGCAAGCCGATAAGCAACTGGTCCAACTCTTTCCAAAACTTCATACGGTCCAATGAAACGAGGACTCAATTTCCCTTTCCGACCAAACCTCAAGATCTTTTTCCAAGGAGACACCTTCAAAAATACTTTATCTCCCACATTATACTCAATGTCTCTCCTCTTCAAATCTGAATAAGATTTCTGTCGGTCCGAAGCTGTTTTCAACCTATCTCAAATCATTTTCACTTTCTCTTCAATTTCTTTAACCAAATCAGGACCAATTAACTTACCTTCACCAAGTTCATTCCAACATAGAGGTGTCCTGCACCGTCTACCATACAATGCTTCGAATGGGGCCATACCAATGCTGGATTGATGACTGTTATTGTAAGCAAATTCAACAAGTGGTAAGAATCCATCCCAACTTCTAGAGAAATCAATGACACAGCTTCTCAACATATCCTCAATAATCTGTGTCACCCTCTCAGACTGCCCATCTGTCTGAGGATGGAAAGCAGTGCTGAAATGTAATCGAGAACCCAAAGCACCATGTAAACTCTTCCAAAACCTCGAAGTAAATCTGGGATCTCGATCAGACACTATAGAAGTTGGAACACCATATAGCTTCACAATCTCATGGATATACAGTTCAGCTAACCTCTCTAAAGAGTAATCCATCCGAACCGGAAGAAAATGAGCTGTCTTAGTCAACCTATCAACAATCACCCAAATAGCATCATGCTTTCTTTGTGTCAATGGCAGACCAGATACGAAACTATGGTTACTTTATCCCATTTCCATTCAGGCACTGACAAAGGCTAAAGTAACCCTGTTGGAACTTGATACTCAGCTTTTACCCTCTGACATGTGAGACATTTAGACACAAAATCTGCAATGTCTCTCTTCATACCAGACCACCAATAATGCTGTCTCAAATCATGATACATCTTTGTACTGCCCGGATGCATAGCAAATACTGACTGATGTGCTTCTTCTAAAATGACCCTTCTCAAATTAGTAACATCAGGTACACACATTCTGCTCTTAAACCAAAGACTCCCATCACCTCTCAAAATAAAATCTCGACTCTTTCCATTCTGACAGTCTGAAACAATCTTTTGAATCTTCTCATCAGTCAATTGAGCCTCTTTAATCTGATCCAACAATATTGGTTTCAATTGCAACTGTGCCAACAATGCACCATCATCACAAGGTATAAAACTAGCATGCAATGCTCTCAACTCAACAAGCAACGAGAGCGAATAAACAGTCAACCCTGCTAAAGACTTCCGACTCAAGGCATCAGCAACAACATTTGCTTTACCTGGATGATAATCAATCAAACAGTCATAGTCTTTAATCAATTCCAACCATCTTCTCTGTCGAAGATGGAGTTCTCTTTGGACACCCAAGTATTTTAAACTTTTATGATCAGTATAGATAAAACACTTTTCCCCATATAGATAATGTCGCCAAATCTTCAATGCAAACACAATGGCTGCTAATTCCAAATCATGGGTCGGATAATTGAGCTCATGAGGTTTCAACTGTCGAGAAGCATAAGCTATAACTTTACCTTCTTGCATCAGAACACAACCCAAACCATTATGCGAAGCATCACTGTAAATCACATATGGTTTATCTTCCACAAGTAAAGTAAGAACAGGTGCTTGAGTCAACATTTCTCTCAACTGTTCGAAGCTAGCCTGACACTGATCTGTCCACACAAATCTAACTCCCTTTCGAAGCAATCTGGTAAGTGGAGTAGCTATCAAAGAAAATCCTTTTACAAACCATCGGTAATAGCCTGCCAAACCCAGAAAACTTCTAACTTCAGTCACAGATTTTGGTGGACTCCAATTCAAAATAGCTTTAACTTTACTCGGATCAACTCTAATACCCTCTGCTGAAACTATATGACCGAGAAAAGTAACTTGGTCAAGCCAAAACTCACACTTCGACATTTTAGCAAACAATTGCTTCTCTCTCAAAATCTGTAGCACAATCCGCAGATGCTTATCATGCTCCTCCTCATTACGCGAATACACCAATATATCATCAATAAAGACCACTACAAACTGATCAAGATAGGGCCTAAACACCCTATTCATCAAATCCATAAAAACAGCAGGTGCATTCGTCAAACCAAAAGGCATAACTAGAAACTCATAATGCCCATATCTCGTACGAAAGGCTGTCTTAGGAATATCCTCAGCTCTGACTCTCAACTGATGGTATCCTGATCTCAAATCAATTTTGGAAAATACTGCTGCACCTTTCAATTGATCAAAGAGATCATCAATTCTAGGCAAAGGATATTTATTTTTAATAGTCACCTTGTTCAATTGCCTATAATCGATACACAATCTCATAGTACCATCTTTCTTCTTCACAAACAAAACAGGAGCTCCCCACGGTGAAACACTAGGGCGAACAAACCCTTTATCTAGCAACTCCTGTAACTGCACCTTCAGCTCTCTCAGTTCAGCAGGTGCCATTCTGTAAGGAGTAATAGAAATAGGAGTGGTACCAGGCAATAATTCAATACCGAACTCCACCTCTCTCTCAGGAGGCAACCCTGGCAACTCCTCTGGAAACACATCTGGAAACTCTACAACTGTGGGTATATCATCAAGTTGAAAACTTTTTACTCTAGTATCCACAACATAAGCAAGGTAAGCATCACACCCTTTTCTAATCAATCTCCTAGCTGCAACAGCTGAAACAAACAAGGATGCTAGCTGTCCCTGCTCACTAGCTACTAACACCTCTCTACCATCACTGGTTCTCAAGGTAACAACTTTCTTTTGGCAGTCAACCACAGCTCTATGTCTAGATAACCAGTCCATGCCTAGGATCACATCATATTCCTTAAAAGGCATCTCAATTAAATCTCCAAGGAACTCCTCACCTTGCACCATTACTGCACTATCTCGGTGCACCTTACTAACAATCACACTATGCCCTAAAGAATTTGTCACCAATACATCAAATCCTAGGGATTCAGCATGCACATCAGACACAGGCAAAACAGATGCACTAATATATGAATGTGTGGAACCCGGATCAATCAAAGCATGTACTGAAGTATCAAATAAAGAAAAAGTACCAGCTATGACTGCCGAAGCATCTGGTTGCCTCTGCATCACATAAATCCTCTGAGAAGATCCAGCCTCCTCTGGTCTACTCTCCCTGGATGTAGAATCTCCTCTAGAACTGAACCCAGATCTACCTCCTCTGCTGAAACCTCTGCCTCCACGACCTCCCCTCACACTAGGTCAGGAAGCTGCAGTATCCACTGACATCCGCTCCTGTCTCTCAGGACAATCTCTAACAAAGTGATCAGACGACCCACATCTGAAACATACCCCTTTCACACCAGTCCTCCAACAAGGACCACCATGTGGTCTACCACAATGAATGCATATGGGTAAGGTGGATCTCTGCATCACTGGGGTCGGAGCACACGCCACTGAAACTGTAGGTCTAGATCTATGCCTCTGAAACTGTACTGACCTACCCGCTGGCCTCTGACTCCTACTAACCTGAGGAACAAAACTTCCTTTACCTCTTTTCACAGATGAAGACCCTGCCTCAAACTGTGTCCTTCTAACCCTGATCTCTTCCTCTGAAGCAGCTGCAATAACCTAAGCTCTCTCCACACTCCTAGCTGCTACCACAAGCTGGGAAAAATCATGATATCTAGATCCAGCCACATGACACATGATAGAGGGCCTCAATCCCTCCTCAAATCTCTTGCATCTATCTATCTCATCAGATACAATACCCCCAGCATAATGGCTCAATCGAATAAACTCAACCTCATACTCAGTTACGGTCCGGTTATCTTGTTTTAAACTCAAAAACTCCATCTTCTTCATGTCTTTATACTCTCTTGGGGTATATTTCAATTCAAACTCTCTTAGAAAATCAGCATAGGACAAAGTAGGCGGATCTTCCATAGCATGGGGTACTGTCTTCCACCAGTCATATGCATCCTTCTGCAACAACGATCTTGCATAATCAAACTTTTCCTCTGGAGTGGCTTGCAACTGAACAAATATTCTCTGTACTTTATCTAGCCACTGCTCAACTACAGCTGGATCAATAGTACCCAAGAAGTCTTTTGCTCCATATTTCCTTAATTTATCATACTGTCTCACTGATACCAAAGGCTGTGGGGGTGGTGGCGGTGGTTGCACTGGTGCTTGCCTCAACAAATCAATCACCTGCCTAAACCAACCTGGCGGAACCTCCTCACCAGCTGGTCTCCCTGACACAGAAGCAGGTACCTCTTCAGCACTATCCACTCTAGCTCCCTCTCTAATCTCATCAGGAGCTATACTCTCAGCACTACCCTCGACTGACTGACATGAGTGAGAATCCATCACAACCTATATCTGCAAACACAGCAGAATACTTCTCATTAAAGATCAGAGACTGCCAATGCCAAACATGTATGTTATTCAAAAATCCACTTTTTTTAAAATCAAAACACTCTTTTTCTTACACATGACCTAGGTTGAGAATCTCAAACCTAGGCTCTGATACCAAAATAATTGTAACACCTCTATACCCTATATACGTACCAAGCATGCTTAAACGATCATAATATACGTATACTGAATATAGAAAATGCCACGGTTTAAAAAGACACAACAAATATCTTTGTAAATAAGTGAAACCAATCTCAAACAAATAAAAGAAATCCAAAAGACACTATATATAAAATGTTTAATAATTCACAGTGGAAGTTATTACAAATATGTTATAAATCAAGGTTTACAAAACATAGAATATATATACATGATTGGCAGCTCTTCTTTGATCTTTAAGTCCCAAAACAACTCTTCAATGTCTACTCTCACTCGGTCTCGAGGAGCTCTCAGGTTCAACTCTGTTACCTGCGCGATCAAACACTATCGCGCTAAGCCATCGGCTTAGTAGTACAAAATATACCAACGTTATACTTTAAGGCAAAGTAAAGTTACACATCTAAATCATAAAGTTAACATCACACCTTTATATTTCATAAACCATACACATAGAAACATATCACATTACCACATCATACTATGTTCAATGTCATAACAATATTTATATTACATCTTCATAGTTCCATTGATCTTACCATTCAAGAATCACATTATATGCAAAGACAAGCATGGGCCCAAATCACTCTAATATGCCATTCCATTTTCAGAGTTAATGCTTTGGTTTTGTTATCACAATTATCATTATCATATACCCAACTAGGCTTTAAGGATTTAGGTTCAACCCAGCTTCAAGGGGAACAAAACATGCTAAGTATCAACCCAACTTGGCTTCAAGAACCAATCCAACCTAGCTTCAAGGGTTGTAACATCTCAATTAGGCTTCAAGGATTCAATCCAACCTAACTTCAAGAGAATGTTACCAATAGACATGCCACCAATAACAAAACTCTGAAAATGAATAACACATTAGACACACAATTCATTTATTATTTCATTCTCACATTTCATCATCAATTAGGCAAACATGCCTTATGTTCTTCCAATAGAATCATCATAGCCAATTACAATGATCTCATATCATGTTATATCTCAAATCATATTATTCATATAGCATCATTGATACAACATTTCAAAAATACATTATTATTGAAATGTACATAATCAAACACATTAAACATCCATTAAAATGATCATCATTGATATATATACATATATATAATTCACCTTATTCTTAAATTTAGAATCCTCAATACACATTTGTTTAGGTCATCTTTGTTTTAAGTATGTTCAAAGTGTAAATACAAAAAGACCTTGGAAGGATTCAACAATGTGAGAAAAACAAGAAACAAATCACAGTAAGGGACACCCTCAAGGGACACGGCCAAGCTTGTGGCCGTGTCTCTCAACCAAAAGCAACAGAAGCAGACATGGGCAAGGGACACGGCTGTGTCCTCTCCAAAAATCACCAAACACGGCCAAATTTCCATGGACTTGGCCGTGTCTCTCAAAAATATTTTAGGTTGGCCGTGTCTCTTCCTTGGTTTGGCCGTGTCTCTTATAAACAAAAACCCTAACCATAGCCAACAATCTTTTGATTGAAATTAAGCACCTTATGCACAATACAATCCCATTCAAATGGATGTAATCCATGTTATTAACACATATTCATCACAATATTCACAATAACACTATAACAACCATACAATCAATCAATTACCACATCAAACCCTAAACCAACATCAATCTTCTTCTTTCAATATCAACATCCACTTAACTTACCATCTTCAAACAAAACCAACACCAATTCAACCTTTTTAACTTACAATCCATTTCAACACTTATAAACACATCTCAAACACACCAATTCATAATATCAACAAATCACAACTTATCTCAAGCACAACTTCAACAATAACAAAGGAAAATGAGAAAGTACTTACCTTAAATGAAGAAATTTCACAAATCTCCAACCAAATCCTTTGATTCCTCCTTCAATTTGAAACTTGAATAAGCAAATCTCACTTTTGCTCTCTTCCTTTGAAATGGCCGGCTATACCAAGAAAAGAAAAGAAATGAAGACAATTCAACCTTCTTTTCTTCTTTAAATATCCACCAAGCAATTCCATCAACACAATTACTTAAATGCCCTTTCCTATTTGTTCACACTTCCTTTAAAACTCTTGCCCTCTTAAGTAATTTCACTCATCCTAAATAAAAAATATCTTCTTCCCTTGACTTTACACTTGACCAACATATATGTTATATATATTAACATATGTAAAACATATACATTCCATTAACACAATCATTTCCTTTACTAAAACATATGTACATTTAATTCAAATCAAACAACAATTGAATTAAAACTTCTAGGGCACACATGGGGATATTACAACAAGAACAAAGACAAGCTTGGTTGCCTTTGATGGATTGAATTGCTTGTTTGCTCTCTCAAAAATCCCATCAATTTCACTGCCAGAAGGAACTTTTAAAATCCTATTTCCTTTCAAGATTTTCCTCCTAAAATCCGATCCCCTTTTTGCCAGCGCATTTTTTCCGCAGCAGTTTTTTTTCGCTAGCGAAATTTTTTCGACTCAAATTTTTTCAAAACCAAATACAATTAGGTTTCAGTTTCCTTTTCTTAATCAATGTTAGATTCTATGAATAACTAAAATTAATCATAAAATTCTTCTATAAATAAGGACTAAAACAACACAAAAAGTGGATCGGATTTTAGGAGGAGAAATTGACAGCGAAACTGAGGAGGAAAACCTTGAAAGGAAATCGGATTTTAAAAGTTCCTTCTAGCAATGAAATCGGGGGGACTTTTGAGAGAGCAAACCAGCAATTCAATCCAGCAAAGTCAGCCAAGCTTGCCATTGTTCTTGTTCATCCTAGAAGAAATTTTTGGTGGAACCAACAAACGGAGGTATGAATGTCATATTACTTCACAGTAGCTTAAATCATCCAATTATCTCTTCTGATTCAAAAAATCCTAGAACTTTAATTTATATTTTCTAAAGCTTAAAAACATTAATTCATTTATTTGTTTTCCAAAAATCTTAAAATTGTTATTTTTGTTTCTTCAATATCTCAAAACCCTAATTTCCTGCGAGCGAAATGGCCCTGGACATTTCGCTCGCAGGATTTTCCTGCGAGAGAAATAGCCAAGCTATTTCTCCCGCAAAAATAATCTGCGGGCAAAATTTCTTTGGCCATTTCGCCGCAACCCTTTTCGGCGATGAAATTTTTCATCGCCAATTTTTTTTATTTTTATTTATCTGTTTATTAATATTATTTTTTATTAATAAAAATTAAATACTAAAGCAAATATTATTTAATTAAGATAACAAAAATTATTTTGGACTAATTAAAATATATTGAACCACACAAAAATTATTTTGGACTAATTAAAATATATTGGATCGGACTGGGTCAAAAATTAAGGGTTTACAGTTTGCCCCCTACTTGAATGATCTGAGACTTTAGTGAAAGAGAGTGAAAAGCAATAAGACTTAATTTTTGAGATGGTTGAGGTTTTGGGTTCTGGACCTGGTTCGAGTTCTAGACTCAAGGATAATTTTAGGTTCTTGGACCTAAGTGTAATTTTAGGTTCTGGACCTAAGAAAAATTTGGGTTCTGGACCCGAGCTAAGTTCTAGACTTAGAAAAGATTCTAGGTTCTGGACCTTAGGATAAATTGGGTTCTGGACCCGAGCTAAGTTCTGGACATAGAAAAAATTCTAGGTTCTGGACCTAAGGAAAATTTGGGTTCTGGACCCGAGCTAAGTTCTAGACTTAAAAGAGATTCTAGATTTTGGACTTAAGGAAAATTTGGGTTCTGGACCCGAGCTAAGTTCTGGACTTAAAAGAGATTCTAGGTTTTGGACCTAAGAAAAATTTGGGTTTTGGACCCGAGCTAAGTTCTGGACTTAAAAGAGATTCTAGGTTCTAGACCTAAGGAAAATTTGGGTTCTGGACCCGAGCTAAGTTCTGGACTTAAAAGAGATTCTAGGTTCTTGACCTAAGAAAAATTTGGGTTCTGGACTCGAGCTAAGTTTTGGACTTAAAAGAGATTCTAGGTTCTGGGCCTAAGGAAAATTTGGGTTCTGGACCCGAGCTAAGTTCTGGACATAGAAGAGAATCTAGGTTATGGACCTAAGGATAATTTGGGTATTGGACCCGAGCTAAGTTTTGGACTTAGAAGAGATTTTGGGTTCTAGACCTAAGAAAAATTTGGGTTCTAGAGCCGAGCTAATAAAGATTTAATTATCTGTAAAAAATTTGAGTTTTGGACCCGAGCTAAGTTCTGGACTTAGAAATGATTCTAGGTTCTGGACCTAAGGTCATTTGGGTTATGGATCCAAACTAATTTCTGGACTAAGAGATTCTAGGTTCTAGACCTAATCAAAATTTGGGTTCTGGACCTGAGCTAATAATTTTTTGATTTCAAAACATTTGGCTAATTTTTATGCACGTCTTCTTTTTTTTACCCCTTGCGTGTAAAAATATTTATACACACGCAAGTATATAAATGAAATTGAATAATTGAATTTACTGTTTATATACTGTGTAGTCACTGTTCATGCACTATTTTCTGTTTATAAATAGTAACTTACTATTTATAAATAGTAGTAAATAGTATTTACTATTGAAAATAGTAATTTACTATTCGTTAATAGTAATTTACTATTCACGAATAGTAAAAATTACTATTTATCAATAGTAAATTTTACTATTCATGAATAGTAAACCTAATTTTGAATTTTTTTTCCTTGTCATTTCTCTATATAAACCAACGAAATCCTTCATTTTATTCATAGCTAAATCCATAATTCTCATAATTCTCTCAAATTCTTTCAAATTTAGCACATAGTTTTCAAAAAAATGTATGCTTGAAGGTTAGAAACTCATTCTAATGCTCAGTTATTAGAGTTTATTCGGCATCATGAAAATGAAAATATAGATCTACTAGCCGGGATCCCGCTTCATCGAAGTTCAAATCAAAAGAGTGCGGTAATTATTTTTCTTCTTTTGATTTTATTTATTTATTTATTTTTGTCTATTGTTGTTTTTTTATATTATTTATTTTGGTCTGTTATTTATTTATTTATTATTTATTTATTTATTTATGTTTTTATATTATGCTCTTTATTAGAAAATTTAGGAAAAATATATTAATTTAAGCAGATAAGATAATATGTACTTACCTTGTATTAACTTAACTGGCTCTGTGTTAGTATGATCGTTGCGTTGTTCGGGCCGGAGCGCGTATTTACAAAGCTCGATAGTGGTATAATGTAGTGCCTTATTGGGTAAGGCAGATTATCCGAGATTGCAGCTTTGAGCACTTCATCTTACAATTGCCATCCAAGGAGTATCAGATAGACCGGAGCATAGTCCAGGCGCTTTCAGAATGATAGTGTAGACCCTTAATTTTTGATCCAATCAAGTTCAATATGTTTTATTTAGTCCATAATGATTTTTGTTGTCCAATTAGTCCAAAATAATTTTAATTAAATAATTTTGCTTTATTATGTAATTTTTATTAATAAAAAATAAAAATAAACAAATAAAAATAAAAATCGGAGTCGAAAAAATTGGTGAAGAAAAAATAGTCACACGGGCCCGTGGTCTATTTCCTGCAGGCGACGCCCCAGCCCGCCCACTTACAGTTTTCTGCGGCAGTTTTTTTTTACCAGCGAATTTTTTCCTGCGGTAATTTTTTCGGCAGCGCGATTTTTTCCGACGCAAAATTTTTGAAACCTAATTTAATTAGGTTTTAGTTTCCTTTTCTTATTTAGATTATTTGCCGTGATTAATTAGGATTATACATAGAAAGACCTCTATAAATAAGGATCAAAGGCAACCAAATTAGAGGAAGGAAATTTTTGGCTGTAGCTTGGAAATTGGAAAACCAAATCAGTGAAGGAAAAGTAATAAATTCAATTCAATTGATTTTTAAAGGAGCAGCATCACGATTTAAGCAATTCAAAGGCAAAAAAGGTTTGTCTTTGGAGCTAGTTCATCCAAGAAGAATTGTTTTTGGAGGAATCATCAAAAGAAGGTATGTGTTAATTGATTTTCTTTAATTATTTTTACACAGTAGCTAAAATTAGGAAATTGTGTTATTCAAAATTAAAAACCTTTGAACTTTAATTTAGTTTTTCTAAAGTTAAAAACATTATTTCGTTGCTTTATTTCCCAAAGAATTTAAAGTTATTTTTTTTATTTCTTCAAAACCCCAAAACCAAAATTTGTTTTCTAAATTCATAAAATCTTAAAACATGTTCTGTTTCTCACAAAAAAACCATAAAAACACTTTTTCCAATTATATAAATATTTTCTATTTATAAAAACTTTGATTTGTTTGGTTTATTTTCATAAAATCACATAAAAGTATCAAATTGATTTTTAATCCTAAAAGTTCCATGCATCACCCGTAACCATAAATTCTAAAAACACTAAATCCAAATTCAATTTCTAAACCTAAAATAATAAACTCTAAACCCTTTTAAAACCTTAAACCCTAACTTTTTCTAAACTTTAATCTTTTAAAACATTAAAAACCATAAAAATACAAATTTTACAGCTTTACACAGTAGCTTAAAAACACAATGAATCACCATTTAAAACCACAAATCAAAAGTATTTCAAAGTGTCTAAAACCCTAGTTTCATGATTTCACCATTCAAATATTAATTTAGTTAATCAAGGAGTCTTACCAACCTTTTAAAACATAAAATCCTAATCTATTTTAATTCCATAAAAAGTCACAGTAGCTATAATTGAACTTTTATTTGCTTTATTCAATTCCATACTTGATTATACTTTGATTTATCTCTTATGCTTTAATTTATTTAATTTCAACACTTGATTTATTTAATTTATCATGGATGGATGTTTATTTTATATTTTGATTAATAGCTTTGATGAATGATTTATTTCTGATGAATGATTATTTACTTTTATCTATTAATTTAATTTTCCAAAAGTTGTAAGAGGTATGTTTCCACTTGGTGGGTACCTCATTAGTTAAACATCATGTAATTTAATTTGCTTTTCTATTTTAGAACCTATGTAAAGGGCATATTTCTACCTTTTGGTGGGTGTCCTATTTAGGCATGTTATGTAAGGACATGTTTCCATCCTTGGATGGGTATCCATTTATTTGCTTTGTTTGGACATTGCTTTGATTTTAATATAATGATGCTTTCTTTTTATTGTGTGTAGTATGGATAATATTGTTATATTTAAGAATTTTATAATGTTAAGGCCTGTAAAGGAGGCCGGTTCCAATGAACCGGGCGATATGGGGATGCTGGGCCATTTCTCACCTTCCCCACATGTACCCAACTTTCTGAACCCATTAGGGGGTTGGGGATTCCTTAGGAATCGAGTCATCCACCCCTTTCTTTTTCATTGGCCGTCCGGGTGGCGACTCCATTTTTCTCCATACTTAGGTCTGTGTTCTCTAAGGCCCCGAGCCTAAACAGTGCCGAAGTCGCAAGAACCATTCCACCGGGAGTGGGGGTAAAAATCCCCGCTCACAGTGGCGACTCCACTGGGGATAAGAGAAGTTGATTATGTTGGTCTTTATATTATTTTATTCTTTCTTATAATGATATTATCCATTGCATCATCTGAGATTGCATCGTGTGCGTGAGTTAGGATGTCCGTGTTACCCGTGTTATGTTATGTAAGGGATACCATACTTTCACTCAAGGTATGGAGATCGAGCATGGCATAACCACTCATAGCCTCGTACGATTCGGTATATACTTGCTATGGGAACCTAAGCTTTTTAACCCAAAGACTAAAGCTCATGTAATTGGCCTTGTTACTTTCCTTAGGTTTTACCCCAAATGCATGTTGTTTGACTATGGTTAGTTTATCTTGGCTTAAATCATGGCTTATTTGGTTCGTTCTTTTTCTAATATGACCTAAGTATATTGTAAGCTCAAAATAAATTTTTCTTTGAAATCCAAAAGACCAAAACTATTTTCAAAATTTTTCAAGATGGTCTTTGGACATAAGACTTTTTTAAAAACAAATAAAAAATTATTTGGCCCATGGTCCAAAATACTAAGCCCAAAATCCATTTTTCTAAAATCTTTTACCATGGGCATAGAAACAAAACTATTTTCACCCAACCATTTTTTTTACAAAGAGCTTGAAAAAATATTTAGGTCAATTATGAAATACCAAAAATCAATTGTGGACCTAGTTTACACTAAGAATAAATTAACCATGGGCTTGTTTTTGGCATGAACCATTAGTTACCCTTTTTCAAGTGAGAAATCTATTTATAATAAACCTCTTAATTTCTTTTTAATCCAACATAGCATAAAAGCTACTTTAGTTGGTTGAATGGATTAAAACCTAATTAATGGGAATTATCATGGATTGATTTCCATTTTTGAAAATAACTATTGGTTGAAACGTTCGAGAGAATTATTCGAAAGCAAGATACCCCATGTTGGTATTTTGTTAACCATATACTTAGGAAAAGGGACTCACCATTCGTGTGTGGATGTTATAAGGTTGGAAGGAACGTCCTATTTATCCTTATTTTTTAATTGTTTGTGCATACATGCATACATGCATACATTTGCATCTCATATCATTGATCCTCTCTGGCTCACAGCCCTAGATTACGATAGTTCAAAAGCTTACAACAATCCGACCTACGCCGGAGACAAAGTATCTAGCAACAACTCAATCACTTGCTCACCAAAAACAATAGAGCCTGAACAAATTCAAAGGATGGTGGGTGAAGCCCTCAATGCCAAGATGGAAGAAATCAAAGAGGCCATAGCTGAGACCATGAAGAACCAATTGACTGCAATCTTAGAAAATCATGTCGAGGCATCTGCTAGCACTAAGAAACCAAAGGACAAAGGGAAGACCAAAGTTAGTGAAGTGGTTTTTGATGATGAAAAGGTGATCATTGATGATGATGATGATTGGGCTCAATAGTATCAAAGGCTATTGAGAAGGCAACTATTGAAAAGACCGAGACATCCGACGTTAATATGGGAGCAGTTTCTTTTTCTTATGCGGACTTACCGGAGGAGGGAAGAGACCACATCCGCCCTCTCTTTATCAAAATAGAAGTCAAGGGGAAGAGGACTTCATGTGTAACGGTCGATGATGGGTCTGCCATAAATGTTTGTCCACTTAAAATATTGCCAAAGCTAGCCATGTCAACAAGAGATCTAAACCCAACCGAGGTGACAATTCGTGCTTATGACAACACTAAGAGGCATGCCGAAGGGACTTTCAAAGCGGCCGTCAAGGTTGGTCCAATTGAATCTATTGCTGAGTTTGTTATTTTAGACATACCAGTTACCTTCGCCTTGCTCTTGGGGCGACCATGGTTTCACCCTCTTGGTGGAGTTCCTTCCACCCTTCATCAAAAGATCAAATTCCCCAATGGAAATGAGACAGTGGTCATTGAAGCTAAAGATAATGAGATTGTTAACGCTCTAATGGTTGAGAGGCCTCTCAATGGTTTTCAAGTGGCTGCAATTTCTGATGATGAAGTAGTGGACTCCAAAGTTTTGAATATGATGAAGAACATGAACTACCTTCCCGAAGCTGGTCTTGGAAAGGGAAAGGCTGGTTTGACAAAGTTGCCAGATTTTAGGACTCAAACTTCCAAGAAGGGGTTAGGATATGATGAAGACAACGATGTCCAGCCAAAAAAGAGTGAGAAGATGAGTTTTCCACCACTTGAGGAGATCTTTGTCAAAGCTCCAGAAATGGGACCACTCCAAAGAAAGACCGAGCCGATCATGTTCATGGGTAAGTTAATTCCAGGTTTTGAAATTTTTGCAGATGTTGCTGAGCTAGTGGAGCAAGTGAAGAAAGAGCTTACTTTGTCAACCAAACAAAGAATCCAATCCAAAAGAGAAGAATGAAGCTACCTTGAAAGCTGAGAAGACTCCGGAAGAGATTGCTGCCCTAGTTGAAGAGAAGTTTAAAGACATCCTGCTTTATGATTCTGAGAACAATGATTTTGATTTTGATTTTAATTTATATGCTTTGCATGAGGATGATGATGTTTTCTTTTCCAAAATGAATGCAATAAAGTCTAATTTTGCTTACTTGTGTGATGTTTCTCCTGATGGTTGCATACATTCAAATAGCAGTTACATGGGCATCTTTAATATTAATTCTGTTAACACACAATCATTAAATTTGGGAACAACTGAAAATCCTAAAAGCATTAGCATAGCATCTGACCTTACTTCTGATGAGAGAGAGAGATTTGAAAAAATATTCAAAAAATATGAAGAAGTGTTTGCTTGGTCTTACGAAGATATACCGGGGATAGATCGAGACATAGCCGAGCATCACATTCCTACTTACACTCACATTAAGCCTGTCAAGCAAACGCTTAGGAGACTAAGACCTGAGTGGGTTGACATGGTTAAAGAAGAGGTCACTAAGCAAATACAAGTGAAGTTCCTTGAAGTGATAGAATACCCAGATTGGCTAGCCAACATAGTACCAGTGCAAAAGAAAGATGGGAGGGTAAGGGTCTGCGTGGACTATAGAGATCTAAATAAGGCTTCCCCTAAGGATGATTTTCCTTTACCTCATATAGATGTACTCATTGATAGTGTAGCCTCTAGTGTGCTACACTCGTTTGTAGATGGATTTTTCGGATACAATTAAGTGTTAATGGCCCAAAAGGATAAAGCCAAAACTGCCTTCACTACTACATGGGGTATATTTTGTTATAGGGTGATGCCTTTTGGCTTAAAGAATGCTGCAGCAACCTACCAAAGGATGGCCACCACACTATTTCATGACATGATGCACAAAGAAGTTGAAGTATATGTTGATGATATGATGGTGAAGTCGGATACAAGGGAGCAACACTCCCAGAACTTGGAATTATTCTTCGATAGAGCTTTGAAATATAAGCTAAGATTAAATCCAAAGAAGTTTGTATACGGTGTTACCTTAGGTAAATTGTTGGGACATGTAATTAGTCTGAATGGCATTGAGATAGATCCTGACAAAGTTAAAGGAATCAGGGATATGCAAGCCCCAAAGACGGAGAGAGAAGTTCGGGGATTCATTGGTAAACTGCAATACATTAGCAGATTTATAGCAAAGATCACAAAAATCCGTGAGCCTATCTTCAAATTGCTTAGAAAGAATCAGCCGGTCGTATGGAATGAAGAATGTCAAAAGGCCTTTGATCGAATAAAAGAGTATTTGTTGAATCCACCTATTTTGAAACCACCTAAACCCGGCAAACCTCTATTACTATACTTAGCAGTAGAGGAAGAGTCGATAGGAGCCATGCTAGCCCAAGCAGATGAGTCGGGGATTGAGCATGCTGTTTAATATTTGAGTAGAAAGCTCCTACGTTATGAAATTAAGTATAGTATCATTGAAAAGACATGTATAGCCATGGTTTGATCTTCTAAGAAGTTGCAGCATAACTTTCAATCATATAGTGTGCAAGCAATTTCCAGGCTGGATCCAATGAAGTACTTAAGGGAGACACCCTCTTTAATTGGGAAATATGGTTGATGGTTGATAATATTAGAAGAATTTGAGATTGAGTATGTAACCAGGAAAACAATCAAAGGTAGAGCGGTGGCAGAATTCCTGGCTCAACAACCATTACCGGAAAGTGAAGAGGTAATCTTGGAGTTTCCAGATGAACATTTAGAAGTAATTGAAGTACAAGGGTGGAAAATGTATTTTGATGGAGCAGTGAACAGGAAAGGAGCAGGTTTAGGAGTTATACTAGAGTCGCCTGAAGGGGAACTTATCCCTTTAGCCAAGAAGTTGAAATTTAGGGCAACCAATAATATGGTGGAGTATGAAGCTTGTATTTTCGGTTTGGAAACCCTAATGATTATGAAGGTAGATAAAGTGGAAGTTTATGGTGATTCGTTGCTAGTAGTATCCTAAGTAAATGGAGAGTGGGAGTTGAAAGAAGAAAAATTGAAACCATACCGCCATTACCTGACCATGATGAAGAAGAATTTTAAGTAGTGTAGGTTTATACACCTGTCAAGAGAAGAAAATCAGATGGCTGATGCCCTAGCCACATTGGCTTCGGCATGGAAAATCCTGCCAGCCTATTCCTTAAGCGTCTGATCTTGACCAGTTCATCAACTCCTTGCTATGAATATGAGACAATCATGGAAGTTGATATAGACCATGATGCGTGGCATGATACTATAAGGCAATTTTTGGAGGAAAGAGAAAACCCGCCGGGGGCAACAAAGAAAGAGAGAAGAGCCATAAGGAGGTGGTCATTGCAATACATCACCTTCCATGGGGAGTTATATTGAAGATGGCCTGATGGAGTGCATTTGAGATGTTTAAGAAAGCCTAAAGTGGAGCGCATCATGTTAGAAATACATGCAGGAAGTTGCGGTCTACACATGAGAGCTTTGGCCCTAGTTAAGAAGATTATTCGACAAGGTTACTATTGGTTGACCATGGAGAGAGACTGTATTGAGTTTGTAAAGAAGTGCCAGCAATGTCAGATGTATGGTAACTTGAATCACATGCCTCCTGAAGAACTGCATTCAATGTCTTCACCCTGGCCATTTGCCACCTAGGGTATCGACATTATAGGAGAAATTCATCTGACAGCCTCAAACGGTCACCGTTTCATTATAGTAGCAGTTGATTATTTTTCAAAATGGGTCGAAGCTGAATCCTTCAACAAGCTGGGTGCAAGTCAAATGGTTAGGTTTGTCGAAAAGAACCTCATCTGCAGATATGGGGTCCCGCATAGTGTGATATCAGACAATGGGGTACAGTTTTAAGGAGCAGTTAAGGATTTATTCTCCAAGTACCAAATCCATCATCATCGATTCTCTCCTTATAGACCAAATGCTAATGGTGTAGTAGAAGCCACGAACAAGACAATTAAGCAAATTCTGTCCAAGATGACTAAGACTTACAGGGACTAGTCGGAAATGCTTCCCTTTGCTTTATGGGGATATAGGATGAGTGTGCGAACACCTACTGGAATGACACCATTCTCTTTGGTTTATGGGATAGAAGTGGTATTGCCAATTGAAATTGAGATCAAGTTATTGAGAGTAGTCTTGGAAACGGAGCTACCTGAAATGGAATGGGTAACAGGCAGATACACACAGTTAGCTCTACTAGAAGAGAGAAGATTAAAGGCGTTGTATCATCACCAACTATATTAAAAGAAGATAGCTCGGGCCTACAATAGAAGGGTCAAGGTCAGAAAATTCAGAGTTGGGGATTTGTTGTTGAAGCAATGTAAGCCTAATGTGTCTGACCCAAGAGGGAAGTTAAGGCCTAGCTGGGAAGGGCCATATGTCGTAAAACAAGTCATGAACAAAGGTGCAGTAAAGTTATCAGACATGGATGGGAATGAATTTAGTGAGCCAGTAAATATTGACAGGTTGAAGAGGTTTTATGTATGAAAAATAAAAAAGTTAGAGCAGTCCGCTAGTTCCGAAAACCCGAAAGGGCGAGCTAGGAAACAATTACAACTAATGAGAGAAAATCATCAATTAGAAAACCCGTAAGGGCTAATTGGCAATAGGAGTAATCTTGTGTATGCTGGCTTTATGTTTGGTTGTTCCCTAATTTAATAAAACATAATTAATGTTAAAATTGTTCTATGTGCACTGCTATAAGTATTTGACCAGATATGGATGAAATAAATAATCATAATTGCAAAAGGTGATGACAAATTATAAATGGAAAAAAAGCATCTTTTATTACTTTTGTTATTTTTCATCCTATCAATACACTTCTGAATTGATAAATGTAAAAGCTATGGCAGTCGATAAGTGTAACGTGTAGGCCAGCTTTGCCTCAGCTGATCCAAGTAGGCTTCAGTCAAGCAAGGCATGTCTAGGTCAGGAGCAAAGTCAGAATCACGAGGCTCAGCTCCATACTGATGTCCAAGTCGACGAGGATCATAGCATGCACCTTGATAAAGTGCAACAAGAGGAACGTGCATCAAGTATGTCCGTATGGTGATACGAGAAATCTTCCACCAAGGTACCAACCAATGGATATTGACTTCAGAGCGTGAGTGGATCCAGTCAACCCAGTCAGCATATGAAGAAGCAGGATGGAGTAGCTTCCTAGTAGAATGATGACGTGGCAGGTATCTGGCAAAATCCGTGGAGGGAGTATCAAGCAAACAAAGAACTCCTGAACCCAAACCTGTGAAGAAAGAATTAAATTAATAAAAAAAAAGAGAAAAAAAGAGTCCGCTAAGTTGAAAACCCGCAAGGGCAGCTTAGGCAAAAATTAGGACAGTTCGCTAGTTCTGCAAACCCGCATGGGCGAACTAGGCAAAAGTTAGAGTGATAAAAAAAATTGAAAACCCGAAAGGGTAGTTTAGGTAATTAGCTAAAGCAGCAACGGACTCCCAGTCAGTCTCTTTGATAATCCCGATTTAAATCGGTCTAATCCAACTAAGGTCTCGTCTAAGATCATAGGTATCGGCGACAAGCCTCCTTCTATTTGATCCATGATATCAAATACTCGTGGATCAATATCGCCGTCAGAAGAAACAAGCAAGAATTGGACGAGAAAGCAAAGACAAAGCATGCGTCCCCATGCCTTAGTAGGAGCCAAGTGAGAGAAAAAAAGTCAATCAAAGGAGCAAGTAGAATTTTTTAACCTCTCATCAACTAAAGAACTTCGGGTTTTGGAATTTGAAATAACATCTGCATCTTCTGTTGAGTCTTCAAAATCAATGTGGGTAACGCCATTTGTGGATTATTGGGATGTCCAAGGATGACCTCAAATTCTTCAGTCAAGGGACATATTTCAAGGCCATTAATTCAAAATACCCTAGAATCCGTATCCCAGAAGGAAGCCACGGCATGTAAAAACGAGTGGTCCAATTTGACATTTTGAAAACATTTTAGAACATCAAGCTTTGACCATGAAATTTGCTTCCAATGGATGGCATCCATATTCTTAAATAGAAAAATTTATTTTCTTTAAATGGTGCTCGGTCATGGTTGATGAATAAAGGAGAATTAAAATTGCTAAAAGGAGTCTTCACGTTGAAAGAGAGAGATTTTTGGTTTATGAATTAAAATATGGCATGCAAAGTGATTTATATAGAAGAAAATAAACCTTTTCCAAAAGTGAAATGGAAAAGATGATGGGAAAAGATAAGAACATATGGTCTAAGAAAAGGAAGTGGTCACAATTTCTTTTTCCACTTTGGATTTGGTTTAACAAAAGAAGTGGATATTAATTATGATGTACCATATAAAAAATAAAAAAAAGAAGAAATTGGTAGTAACGAAAAAAAGAGAGGAAAAGAGCGGATTACAGTAAAGAGGACAATTGTATATTTTTCATTACTGTACAATGTTTTACAATTGCTACAATATTTACATATCAATAAGAGGGTGGTGGTAAGTCACCAAATAAAGACTTGAAAAAGTCATCGCCTATTGGAGGAGGGGGCAAATTACTCATCCCAGGATCATTCGAAGCAGAAGCACTAAAATCCTTATTGCCTTGGATTTCCGATTTGTCATGGTCCTCATCAAAAGCAGACGAAAGAATCTCATGGTCATCAGTCCGAGGGCCTCTCGATGAAGAAGCACTGGGATCCCACATTCCTTGAAATCGAAAGTCACAAAAATTTTGTTTGGATTGATGATATAAACTTTCAAAATGAGAAGCTTGCTAACGACTTGCAGCCAATTCTTCTTAAAGTTTCTTATTTTGTTCTTCGAGCATCCGCTGCGAGCCAAGAAGGAAAAAGGTGAGAGCATACATAATCATGCATACATATAGCATAAACTATTATGAAATGAGGAATGTACCAGGTAGTTCATATCAATACCCCATGGATGATATGGCATATCTGGCAGGCTAGAATGGGCAAATGAAGGGGCAGTGGAAGAAGGTCTAACCTCATGATCAAATGAGCCAACAGCCTACAACAATCATTAAAGAATCAAAGAAAGGAAAAGTAGTTGCAAGGGAAAAGTGGTAAAAATTTTACCTGAGAAGTACTAGCCCCGGGATGTGGAACAGACTCTCCTACATCTCCGTGATGCTTCTCCTCATCTCTACCCTCATTTCCATCAGAAATCTCCTGCACACCGACAGGAGATACACCAAAGTGAAAAATGAGGCAGCAACGGACTCCAGTCAGTCTCTTTGATACTCCAGATTTAAATCGGTCTAATCCAACTAAGGTCTCTTCTAAGATCATAGGTACCGGCGACAAGCCTCCTTCTATTTGATCCATGATATCCAATACTCGTGGGTCAATAAGAAGAAACTAGCAAGAATTGGCCGAGAAAGCAAAGACAAAGCATGTGTCCCCATGCCTTAGTAGGAGCCAAGTGAGAGAAAAAAAGTCAATCAAAGGAGCAAGTAGAATTTTTTAACCTCTCATCAATTGAAGAACTTCGGGTTTTGGAATTTGAAATAACATCTGCATCTTCTGTTGAGTCTTCAAAATCAATGTGGGTAACGCCATTTGTTGATTATTGGGATGTCCAAGGATGACCTCAAATTCTTCAGTCAAGGGACATATTTCAAGGCCATTAATTCTAAAGAACCTAGAATCCGAATCCCAGAAGGAAGCCACGGCATGTAAAAATGATTGGTCCAATTTGACATTTTGAAAACATTTTAGAACATCAAGCTTTGACCATGAAATTTGCTTCCAATGGATGACATCCATATTCTTAAATAGAAAATTTTATTTTCTTTAAATGGTGCTCGGTCATGGTTGATGAATAAAGGAGAATTAAAATTGCTAAAAGGAGTCTTCACGTTGAAAGAGAGAGATTTTTGGTTTATGAATTAAAATATGGCATGCAAAGTGATTTATATAGAAGAAAATAAACCTTTTCCAAAAGTGAAATGGAAAAGATGATGGGAAAAGATAAGAACATATGGTCTAAGAAAAGGAAGTGGTCACAATTTCTTTTTCCACTTTGGATTTGGTTTAACAAAAGAAGTGGATATTAATTATGATGTACAATATAAAAAATAAAAAAAAAGAAAAAATTGGTAGTAACGAAAAAAAGAGAGGAAAAGAGCGGATTACAGTAAAGAGGAAAATTGTATATTTTTCATTACTGTACAATGTTTTACAATTGCTACAATATTTACATATCAATAAGAGGGTGGTGGTAAGTCACCAAATAAAGACTTGAAACAGTCATCGCCTATTGGAGGAGGGGGCAAATTACTCATCCCAGGATCATTCGAAGCAGAAGCACTAAAATCCCTATTGCCTTGGAGTTCTGATTTGTCATGGTCCTCATCAAAAGCAGACGAAAGAATCTCATGGTCATTAGTCCGAGGGCCTCTCGATGGAGAAGCACTGGGATCCCACATTCCTTGAAATCGAAAGTCACAAAAATTTTGTTCGAATTGATGATATAAACTTTCAAAATGAGAAGCTTGCTAACGACTTGCAGCCAATTCTTCTTGATGTTTCTTATTTTGTTCTTCAAGCATCCGCTGCGAGCCAAGAAGGAAAAAGGTGAGAGCATACATCATCATGTATACATATAGCATAAACTATTATGAAATGAGGAACGTACCAGGTAGTTCATATCAATACCCTATAGATGAGATGGCATATCCGGCAGGCTAGAATGGGCAAATGAAGGGGCAGTGGAAGAATATGTAACCTCATGATCAAATGAGCCAACAGCCTACAACAATCATTAAAGAATCAAAGAAAGGAAAAGTAGTTGCAAGGGAAAAGTGGTAAAAATTTTACCTGAGAAGTACTAGCCCCGGGATGTGGAACAGACTCTCCTACATCTCCGTGATGCTTCTCCTCATCTCTACCCTCATTTCCATCAGAAATCTCCTGCACACCGACAGGAGATACACCAAAGTGCAAGAATCTCGTTTGAATAAAACGAGGCAGCAACGGACTCCCAGTCAGTCTCTTTGATAATCCCGATTTAAATCGGTCTAATCCAACTAAGGTCTCGTCTAAGATCATAGGTATCAGCTACAAGCCTCCTTCTATTTGATCCATGATATCAAATACTCGTGGGTCAATATCGCCGTCAGAAGAAACAAGCAAGAATTGGACGAGAAAGCAAAGACAAAGCATGCGTCCCCATGCCTTAGTAGGAGCCAAGTGAGAGAAAAAAAGTCAATCAAAGGAGGAAGTAGAATTTTTTAACCTCTCATCAACTGAAGAACTTCGGGTTTTGGAATTTGAAATAACATCTGCATCTTCTGTTGAGTCTTCAAAATCAATGTGGGTAACGCCATTTGTTGATTATTGGGATGTCCAAGGATGACCTCAAATTCTTCAGTCAAGGGACATATTTCAAGGCCATTAATTATAAATACACTAGAATCCGTATCCCAGAAGGAAGCCACGGCATGTAAAAACGAGTGGTCCAATTTGACATTTTGAAAACATTTTAGAACATCTAGCTTTGACCATGAAATTTGCTTCCAATGGATGGCATCCATATTCTTAAATAGAAAATTTTATTTTCTATAAATGGTGCTCGGTCATGGTTGATGAATAAAGGAGAATTAAAATTGCTAAAAGGAGTCTTCACGTTGAAAGAGAGAGATTTTTGCTTATGAATTAAAATATGGCATGCAAAGTGATTTATATAGAAGAAAATAAACCTTTTCCAAAAGTGAAATGGAAAAGATGATGGGAAAAGATAAGAACATATGGTCTAAGAAAAGGAAGTGGTCACAATTTCTTTTTCCACTTTGGATTTGGTTTAACAAAAGAAGTGGATATTAATTATGATGTACTATATAAAAAATAAAAAAATAAGAAAAAATTGGTAGTAACGAAAAAAAGAGAGGAAAAGAGCGGATTACAGTAAAGAGGAAAATTGTATATTTTTCATTACTGTATAATGTTTTACAATTGCTACAGTTTTTACATATCAATAAGAGGTGGTGGTAAGTCACCAAATAAAGACTTGAAAAAGTCGTCGCCTGTTGGAGGAGGGGGCAAATTACTCATCCCGGGATCATCCGAAGCAGAAGCACTAAAATCCCTATTGCCTTGGAGTTTCTATTTGTCATTGTCCTTATCAAAAGCAGACGAAAGAATCTCATGGTCATTAGTCCGGGGGCCTCTCGATGAAGAAGCACTGGAATCCCTCATTCCTTGAAATCAGAAGTCACAAAAATTTTGTTCGAATTGATGATATAAACTTTCAAAATGAGAAGCTTGTGATGACTTGCAGCCAATTATTCTTGATGTTTCTTATTTTGTTCTTCAAGCATCCGCTGTGAGCCAAGAAGGAAAAAGGTGAGAGCATACATAATCATGCATACATATAGCATAAACTATTATGAAATGAGGAACGTACCAGGTAGTTCATATCAATACCCTGCTGATGAGATGGTATATCCGGCAGGCTAGAATGGGCAAATGAAGGGGTAGTGGAAGAAGGTCTAACCTCATAATTAAATGAGCCAACAGCCTACAACAATCATTAAAGAATCAAAGAAAGGAAAAGTAGTTGCAAGGGAAAAGTGGTAAAAAATTTACCTGAGATGTACTAGCCCTGGGATGTGGAACAGACTCTCCTACATCTCCGTGATGCTCCTCCTCATCTCTACCCTCATTTCCATCAGAAATCTCCCACACACCGACAGGAGATACACCAAAGTGCTAGAATCTCATTTGAATAAAAAGAGCATAAAATGGACCCGGTAAATGGACAAATGACTCGGTATCATAACCATACCGGGCCGACCACCATGCATCCTCCGGCATCGATATAATATTTAAAGTATATTCCAGGATTTGCATTGGAATCCTCCGCTGCTCTGGACTGAGAAATCATTCGTAAACTCTCTCCCCGAGAAACCAGCCACTGGACACAGGGCCAGCAATAATTTGGCGAGAATGTTGGAAAGATAGTGCAGCCCTCATCAAAGGAGACCAATTTGCTCGCTCCTCTGGATTCCACCAGGCCAAATTTACCTGCGAAATAACATAAGGTAAGTAAAACTTTCACATAAAATTTAAAGCATACTAATGTTATTTTACCTGATCCCAGGTTAAGCGACTCAACATAAAGCGATGAGTGTGCACATGATGAGAGCCAAGAACATCCACACGATCGGACAACCAGTAATTTAATCTCGGATAGCCGACTCTCTCTCGAAAAATACTGGGTACCCCCACGAGGTTGTGTTCATATGCCCATATCTACAATAACAATAAAGATTACATTCTTGCAAGAGAAAAGGGGAAAAGACATTGGTGGAAGAAAGAATACCTCGATAACGGCCATCAAGCCGACAAAAGAATTCTTATTTCAGCAAAGCTTATCAAGGCCATGGTAAAGACATGCGAGACCAGCTTCACCCCAGCCAAAAGATGGTACCATTCTGAGATAAGAAAGGGCACTCAACACTGACAAGTGAATGGACGATTCAGTGCTACCAAAGATGGTTGATCCGAGTAGATATAACAAAAATCCTCGAGCATACTGTTCGGCCCTGTTTCTGCCAATCCAACCTTCATAGTTAATCCAATAACTGCGAATCGGCTCAATTTTTATCTTAAAAGGCCCTTTATATGGCGGTCCATACCAATTAATTCCTAAATTTCTTCAAATGTTAGAATTTCATTGGTTAGAGGAACCAGAGCACCATCATATCGAAGGCCCGTTGTGGCAGTAAAATTGAGCGAACCAATTGTCATCTCCCTAATGGGCAAGTGAAAAGTGTGAGTTGTATCCAGCCATCGCTCTGCCAGCGCCTGGACTATGCTTCGGTCTATCTAATATTCTTCGGACGGCAATTGTAAGACAAACTGCTCAAAGCCGCAATCTCAGATAATCTGCCTTACCCGAGAAGGCACTACATCATACCATTGTCGGGCTTTATAAATGCACCCTCCGGCACGAACGACACAACGATCATACTAACACAAACCAGGTAAGTACGTATTATTATATCTATTTAAATTAATTTATTTTTCACAATAACAAAAAAAATATAAATAATAAATAATAAAAATAATAATAATAAAAAGATAAAAAATAAAAAATAATGAAATAAAAAATATATATATATATAAAAGAGAGAGAAAGGGAAAAGTAATTACCTCGCCCTTTTGGTTGGAACTGCGATGGAGTGGCATCCCGACCAGTATATCTAGATTTTGATCTTCATTATGCCAAATAAACTCCAATAACTCGGCATTAGAATGAGTCCACGACCTCGAAGCATGCATTATTTTTGAAAAATATATGCAGAAATTAAAAAAAATTTGAGAGAATTACAAAATTGAAATTTGATAAATAGTAAAATTTACTATTTATCAATAGTATTACTATTGATAAATAGTAAATGTCACTATTTATTTATAGTATTACTATTTGATGAATAGTAAATATTACTATTTATGAATAGTATTACAATTGATAAATAGTAAATATCACTATTTATAAATAGTATTACTATTGATAAATAGTAAAAGTACTTTTCCCACTAGTAAATATTGTTTGATACTATTTACAAATAGTAAATTTACTATTTATGAATAGTGAATAGTGCATGAACAGTGACTATACAGTAAATAAATAGAAAATTCAATTATTCACTTTAATCATTCAAATAATTACGGGTATATAAATATTTTTACACCTAGGGGGTGCAATAAGAAGACACATGTCTAAAAATTAGCCAAACTTTTTTCTCGGGTCCAAGTACCCAAATCAAATCAATTTAGGATCGAGTATCCGAGTCTAGTTTAGGATCGAGTATCTAAATCTCTTGGGTCTAGAACCCAAATTTTCCTTAGGTCCAGAACCTAGAATTATCATTGAGTCTAGAACTCGAACCGGGTCCAAAACCCAAATTTTCCTTAGGTCCAGAACCTAGAATTATCCTTGAGTCTAGAACTCGAACCAGGTCCAGAACCCAAATTTTTCTTAGGTCCATAACCTAGAATTATCCTTGAGTCCAGAACTCGAACCGGGTCCAGAATCCAAATTTTTCTTTAGGTCCAGAACCTAGAATCGTCCTTGAGTCCAGAACTCGAACCGGGTCTAGAACCCAAATTTTTCCTTAGGTCGAGAACCTAGAATTATCCTTGAGTCTAGAACTTGAATCGGGTCCAGAACCCAAATTTTTCTTTAGGTCCAGAACCCAAATTTTTCTTAGGTCCAGAACCTATAATCATCCTTGAGTCCAGAACTCAAACCGGGTCCAGAACCCAAAACCTCAACCATCTCAAAAATTAAGTCTTATTGCTTTTCACTCTCTTTCTCTAAAGTTTCAGATTTTTCAAGTAGGGGGCAAATTGTAGACCCTTAATTTTTTACCCAATCTAGTTCAATATGTTTTATTTAGTCCATAATGATTTTTGTTGTCCAATTGGTCCAAATAATTCTAATTAAATAATTTTGCTTTATTATGCAATTTTTATTAATAAAAAATAAAAATAAACAAATAAAAATCAAAAAATAAAAATAAAAATAAAAATCAGAGTTGAAAAAATCGGCAACAAAAAAACAGTCTCACGGGCCCGTGAGCTATTTCGCCCGCAGGAAATTCCTACCGGCGAAATAACTGTGCTATTTCGCTCACAGGATTTTCCTGCAAGCGAAATAGAATTTCTATTTCGCCTGTAGGAAAATCCTGCGAGCGACTCCCCAGCCCGCCCACTGCCGCATTTTTCTACGGCAGTTTTTTTTTGCCAGCGTATTTTTTCCTACGGCAATTTTTTCGGACGCAAAATTTCCAAAACCTAATTTAATTAGGTTTTAGTTTCCTTTTCTTATTTAGATTATTTTCTGTGATTAATTAGGATTATACATAGAAAGACCTCTATAAATAAGGATCAAAGGCAACCAAATTAGAAGAAGGAAATTTTTGGCTGTAGCTTGGAAATTGGAAAACCAAATCATTGAAGGAAAAGTAATAAATTCAATTCAATTGATTTTTAAAGGAGCAGCATCACGATTTAAGCAATTCAAAGGCAAAAAAGGTTTGTCTTTGGAGCTAGTTCATCCAAGAAGAATTGTTTTTGGAGGAATCATCAAAAGAAGGTATGTGTTAATTGATTTTCTTTAATTGTTTTTACACAGTAGCTAAAATTAGGAAATTGTATTATTCAAAATTAAAAGCTTTTGAACTTTAATTTAGTTTTTCTAAAGTTAAAAACATTAATCCGTTGCTTTATTTCCCAAAGAATTTAAAGTTATTAGTTTTATTTCTTCAAAACCCCAAAACCAAAATTTGTTTTCTAAATTCATAAAATCTTAAAACATGTTCTGTTTCTCACAAAAAACCCTAAAAACACTTTTTCCAATTATATAAATCTTTTCTATTTATAAAAACTTTAATTTGTTTGGTTTATTTTCATAAAATCACATAAAAGTATCAAATTGATTTTTAATCCTAAAAGTTCCATGCATCATTCGTAACCATAAATTCTAAAAACACTAAATCCAAATTCAACTTCTAAACCTAAAATAATAAACTCTAAACCCTTTTAAAACCTTAAACCCTAACTTTTTCTAAACTTTAATCTTTTAAAACATTAAAAACCATAAAAAATACAAATTTTACAACTTTACACAGTAGCTTAAAAACACAATGAATCACCATTTAAAACCACAAATCAAAAATATTCCAAAGTGTCTAAAACCCTAGCTTCATGATTTCACCATTCAAATATTAATTTAGTTAATCAAAGAGTCTTACCAAACTTTTAAAACATAAAACCCTAATCTATTTTAATTCCATAAAAAGTCACAGTAGCTATAATTGAACTTTTATTTGCTTTATTCAATTCCATACTTGATTATACTTTGATTTATCTCTTATGCTTTAATTTATTTAATTTCAATACTTGATTTATTTAATTTATCATGGATGGATGTTTATTTTATATTTTGATTAATAGCTTGGATGAATGATTTACTTATGATGAATGATTATTTACTTTTATCAAGTAATTAAGATTTCCAAAAGTTGTAAGAGGTATGTTTCCACTTGGTGGATACCTCATTAGTTAAACATCATGCAATTTAATTTGTTTTTCTATTTTAGAACCTATGTAAAGGGCATATTTCTACCTTTTGGTGGGTGTCCTGTTTAGGCATGTGATGTAAGAACATGTTTCCATCCCTGGATGGTGTCCATTTATTTGCTTTGTTTGGACATTGCTTTAATTTTAATATAATGATGCTTTCTTTTTATTGTGTGTAGTATGGATAATATTGTTATATTTAAGAATTTTATAATATTAAGACCTATAAAGGAGGCCGGTTCCAATGAACCGGGCATTGTGGGGGTGCTTGTTTTATTAATTTTTGTCATAGATTTGTATCTTATTTATTATGATGATTATTGTTTTCTTTAAGTATTTTGGTAGTTTTAATATGTTTATTTAGTGTTTTCATTAATTTTGGTAGTTTTAATTTATTTAAGTGTTTATGTTATTTTTGTCCTAGTTTTTAGTGTGTGTTTGTGTGTTGTTAGTTAATGTTTATTTGATTCTTGTTTAAAGTGTGTTTCAAGTGTTTGAGTTAGGTTAATATGCAAGGAACCATATTAAGGGAAAAACCAAGGATCAAGAGAGGAAGGAAAGACCAAGGAACCGAGAGGAAGAAAACAATGGACAGTAGCTGACACATGCTGAGGACACGGCCAAGCTTGTGGCCTTGTCCCATACCAAGCTAAGGAGGAAGCCAACAGATCAGTAGCTGACACACTCAAGGGACACGGCCAAGCTTGTGGCCGTGTCCCTCCAAACTTGTCAAACACAGCTAAGTTGTTTAAGCTTGGCCGTGTCACACTCAAGTCCAAAGAAAGAAGAAAGATGAAAATCAAACAGAGGGAGACACCTTCAGGGGACACGGCCAAGCTTGTGGCCGTGTCCCTCCAAACTTCTCAAACACGGCCAAGTTCACTTGAGCTTGGCCGTGTCACTCATGGATTAAAGAAAATGCGGATTTTTGGAGCGGAGGTTTCATATAAATAATAGAATTAGGGTTTTCAAAGGGAAAGCTATTTTTCATAGAGTTTTTCAGCCGTCAATGAAACAATTAGGGATTTGAATTGTTTTCTTTGATATTTAGATTACACTTTGATTAAAATAGTCTAGATTAAATTTGTTCTAGCCATTGATACATTCTTCGAGCAAGTTCTGAACAAGAGATTCTTGTAACACCCCGATACCCTATATAATTACTATGCGTATACCTAGTATACATACAGTAAATATATAAAGTATAAGGATGTCACTTTTCGTTACCTTTTAAAAACCTGTAACAGAGTTCAAACCATAATACATTAATTTAAATAACATTTACAAAATCATTATCTTTATCAAAACTTCATTTATACATATAAATACTCTCTCGTCAGAAATACATCATAATTAAAGTTCAGAAATACATCATAATTAAAATTTATACATGTATGCATTACCCTCTAGTTGGTCTCGACAAACTTTACTCTTCTTGTGGCATAATAAAAGACTTCATATCTTCCATCTATATACCTGCGCGAATAAACACCCGCGCTAAGCCCGAGAGCTTAGTAGTCCAACTATAAAAATAAACATATAGTATAGAAGTATTGACATATAATGATACATCAATTCAATATATAATTAGTTCTTAGCATATCTTCTTTTCTTTTTAATTTCATCTTTAATATATCCTAGCTAATTTCAAATATGATGTACATATATACATAATATTATCACCAACCCCAATGCATCACCAATACTCAAAACCAGTATATTAATACCCCTACATTATATATATACCATACCAATCATTATTGCAATACACAAATTATATATCATACAAATCATAAATCACATTTCCAATAAAGACAACCTTTATCATCAACCACAATTCATTTACATATTACACTTAATAACATTATATTATTCACAATTCACCAAGCATAATTCATTATTAATACTCACAATCAATATTTCAATACTTGCAATTCACATTGACAATAAAGACAGACTCGGGCCCAAAACACTAATATGTTATTCAAAGTTCAGAGTTACTGCTTTGGTCTATAATCATAATTATCAAGCCCGTAGGCATCATATATCAATATCTCTATCCATGGATAGTGTAACAGACCCAGTCTCTTGGATCATCAACTCGGCTAAACTCGAGGTGATCCTCAACCCGGCAAGACTGTTACCAATCATATATCTCATAATCACAATTTCTCATAGTGTAACAGACCCAGTCTCTTGGATCTCAATTCAACTCAAAATGAAGAGATCCTCAACCCGGCAAGACTGTTACTTTTTTTTTCATTTTATAGGCATGCCTCCAAACCCAGAACTCTGAAATCGAATAACACATTAGTTACACAATTCATTTATTATTTCATTATCCATTTCATTCTCAATTGAATCATTATCTAGGCAAACATGCCTCATTTATCACAATTGAATCATCATAGCCAATCACAATGGCTTCACATCTCATTTGAATCATCATTGCCAATCACAATGGCTTTATATTACATTTAAATCATCATTGCACATTTGAATCATCATATCACATTTCATTCATTATATCACATTTGAATCATCATTGCCAATCACAATGGCTTCACATCATACACATCATTATTGATATATATATATATACAACACCAATTACATTAACTACACGAACATGTCATTATTCGAACATACATCATTAATTTCATTGCATATGTATCTTAAATTCATCGTCATATAAACAATATGTCTATTTATTTCATTTCAACCATTTCTCAAGACACATTAACATCATTCATTATTAAAACGTTTATCATAACAAATTACATTGTACGTACCTTTTTGAATGATCATCGCCTCTTTCGCGCTATATAAGTCATAACACTAGTCACGTTATGCAAACAATATAATACATTACCATTCACAATATATAATATAACATTGTTCAATCTCAACAATGATGTTAGACAAATGATCTCTATTTTGATCCTTGACAACTCATATGGATGATCTATTTAACATGTATTTGAGAATCTTGTTACAAAATTAAATTGCTTCAAATAAAGCAGAACAGAACACTTCTAGCGGTCGCGCCTCACCTGAATACGACCGCGCCATACAGTTACACGATGAAACCTTATCACAGTAGGTTTCGCGGTCAGAAGTCCGACCTAAGTCGCGACCGCACATGACTAAATAGCGACCGCCCATGACTAATAGCGACCGTCCCAAATTACGTCTCTCATACATAAACCCTAAATCTAGCCAAACTTCTTTTGGTTAACTTAAATCTCATTGTACACAACATATCCTCATTCAAATGGACATAATCAACATCATTAGCAATTATTTTACATACTCATCACAACATTTTCATCACCAACATATAACAATCAAACTTTCAAACAACTTCAATTAGCAAGAGAAACAAATGTGTACTTACCTTAAGCACCACTTCTAAACACTTCCTTTTCCAAGACTTCTTCACTTCCCAAATCAATGACAATTCACTTCCTTCAAAACTTAATACTTAAAAACACATCACAAACACACTTAATCAACCATCCATATCAACTCACCAATCCCAATCACAATTTCAAAAGAACAAAGGAAAATCAAGAGAAAGAACTTACCTAAGTTGTTGAATTCCACAAATCTTCAATTAAATCCTTTGATTCTCCCTTCAATTTGATGTTAGAATTAAACAAATCTCACTTTGCTCTCTCTTGTCTAAGGAGGAGCCAACCAATGTGGAGAAGAGAAGAAGAAGAAGAAGGAAATGAAGAAAAGACAAAATATCACCTCTTTAAATCTCCACCAAGTGATTCAACAAGAGTAATTACCTAAACACCCTTATACCATTTGTCTTGATTACCATTCATTACATGCCCTTTATAGTAACTTCACACTTAACAAAAATAAATATCTTCTTTCCTTGACTCTTCATTTTGACCAACTTATATGTTATATATATCATCATATACACAACATATACCATTCTCTCTAAACCCTAAATTCTTTCCCAAATCACATATACATAAACATTCTTTTCTCTATTTCTTTTCTCTTGTAATTTAACACATATATTCAATCCAATTATATAACAACAACAACAACATAATCACAACTTCTAGGGCATATATGAGGATATTACAATTCTTGAGAAGCAAAAGGGAGTTGTAATTTGGTTTTGTTCTCAAACTTTATCTCTTAAATTTCTTGGGAATTGTATTCATGAATATTATTATGTCTAAATTGATTTCTTTGAATTTTAATGAGATTAGTGTGTTTGATAGCATTAATATGAACTAATTTGATCTAGTATGGGGTTTGTATGGATCTACTATGATTGTATGAATTGGTTATTGCTCTTAACTAAATTTATTTCTTTAGCCTTGATTGAATGGAATTATTGTTAATATATAATTGATTGGCAACCAATTATGTGTTTAAGGTATTAGATGAAGGATTGAGAGATGAAGTCTAATGCTGGAACAATTTAATTAGGGACTTAGGTGAATTAGAAATATAACCTAAGAAAAGGATTATTTCAATTGTAACAAGATTATTTGAAAAAAGTTTGAATGCGAGAGCTTATTTCCTTGACTCGATTAATTAAGTTGCTTGAGATCTAATCTTTGAAACTAAATTGGTTGAGAGGAATAACTGTTCATACATATAAGTTAGTAGAGAAGTGCAAACCCTAGACCTTTCTATAAGTGAATCAATACATCAGCTCAGTTTACTTTTATTGTTTTAAACTCCAATCGATCTGTCTTCATTAGTTGTTAGCAATTTAAACTTATTAATTACTTGTTATTTATAATCTGATAATCAATTAGCTAATCTAGCTTCCTTGAGAGGTGACCTTGGGGCGATCACCTTTGCTACAAGTGCCTCATATACTTGCGAGTGACGCTTATAGTAGAGTTAATTAGAGCGCAACAAGTTTTTGGTGCCGCTGCCGGGGAAGAGAATTGGCGTAATTGTTTATTAGTCATAGATACTTTAGATTATTTTTCATTGTTTACTTTTGATTTTATTTGTCTTTTGCTTTTAATAATTATTTTCTTCTAGAAATTCTATTTATGCAAGGCAGTAGATCACTCGGAGGAGAACTATACCTAGTTATTCCAAAAATTCAAAGAGTGAAAAGGAGCAGAGAAGAGTTTAAACTATACACCGGATTTGATACAGAGGAGGACATTTCTAATTTTGAGTCGGATACTGCACAATCTGTCAATATGGGAGAAGAAAGACAATGAACTATGAGAGATTTTGCTAGACCTGTCATTGGAACTTCCACTTCTTGCATAAGATTGACAGATGCAGTAAGAAATTATGAGTTGAAGAACATTCATTACAACATGCTGCCATCATTCTATGGAGTTCCAAATGAAGATCCTTTGAACTTTATCCGGGATTACTATTCTACCCTCAACACTTTTCCATTGGGAGGACTAATAGAGGACTAGTTGAGGATGAGATGTTTTCCGTATACATTGAAGGATAAAGCAAAGAGCTGGCTTATGATGTTGCCTGAAAATTCTTTGACAACTTGGAAGCAAGTTTATAATAAATTTATGGGCAAGTTTTACTCACATCAGAAGACAGCTGAATTGAGAGGGAAGATAGCTACATTCTCTCAATTTGAAGGAGAGCCATTTCATGAGGCTTGGGACAGATTTAAGATGTTATTGATCCAGTTTCCACATCATCACTACCCACTTCAACTTCTTAATCAGTTTTTCTACGATGGTCTAACCCAGCAATTTTAGAACACTGTTGATAACGCAGCTGGGGGAGCTATGGGAGAAAATACAATTGATGAAACTTATGAGATCTTTGAGATGTTGGGAGCTAATTCTCAACAGAAAAGTGTAAGAGGAAGAAGTAAAGGGGTAAATCAATTGGAAGCCAATAGTGAGATGGTCAATCAGATAGCTGAATTGACAAGGCAAGTGCAGATGCTGAATATGAAAAACAACACTTCTTCATCCACTCAAGAAGTGCGTGGAATTTATGGAACTTTCGGGCATGGAGCAAATATTTGCCCCTCCGCATATGAGTCTTATGGTATTGAAGCTGAGCAAGTCAATGCTATGGGGGGATATCAACCAAGGGCCCGGAATGATCCTTACTCAAATACTTACAATCCTGGTTGGCGGAATCATCCTAATTTTTCCTGGGGCAACAAACAATTCTCAACAGCCTTTCCATTTGCTCTAGAGATAGAATCAACCGTAGGGTCAATCCTCAAATCAAGGGTAGCTTAAGATAGAGAGTTTGGAGGAAAGTTTACAGGCTTTTATCCAAGTCAGTGCTAAAAATCAAGAGATGACCAAAAAGAGGCTGGATTCATTAGAAGCATCTTTTAAGAAAGTGGAGACTCAAGTAGGGCAACTTGCACAACAGATGCAGATTCAACAAAAAGGGAAATTTCCAAGTCAACCTGAGCAGACACAATCAGTGACTGTTCTTAGAAGTGGCAAGGTAATTAACAATAATGTTGAAAATAATTCTGTGAATGCAGGTGACCAAGAGAACAAGAAGGAAGGAGAACCAGAGAACAAAGGTGCTGGAGAAAGATCAATGGAGAAATCCCCTTCAGCAGATTTACACAAGGCAAGCAATCCATATCGGCCACCTATACCATTCCCCAGCAGGCTGAAGAATGATAAACGAGATAAGCAATTTTCTAGCATCTTCAACATGCTGTCTAAGGTAAGTATGAACTTACCCTTACTTGAAGCAATAAAGAACATGCCAGCTTATGCCAAATTCTTCAAAGAACTGATCACCAAGAAAAAGTGGTATGAGCTGAATGAAAAGGTGATAGTTTCAGAGGTAGCTAGTGCTGTTCTGCAGCATAAACTACCTCCCAAGATAAAGGATCCTGGGAGCTTTATGATTCAACTTACTATGGGGAATGGAAAGGGGACTGATGGCATGTGTGATTTAGGAGCTAGTGTAAATTTGATGTCTTATTCTGTGTATCAAGAATTAGAATTAGGGGAACTTAAACAAACCAAAATGGTTTTGCAATTAGCTGATAGATCTCTTAGATTCCCGAAAGGGGTTATAGAAGATGTGTTAGTTAAGGTTGGAGGGTTGATAGTACCTGTGGATTTTATAGTTCTTGACATGGAAGGAAGTAACCCTACACCATCAGCACACACTATTTTGCTGGGTAGGCCTTTTATGGCTACTACCAACACCTTAATAGATGTTAAAAATGGTAAATTATCAATGACTTTCTTGGGACAAATGGTTGAATTTTCTATTTTTAACACTTCTCCCATTCCTACAACTGCTTTATATGAGGATTGTTCTTTAATTGATTGTGTTGACGCAGTTGTTTCAGATGTTTTCTTGCAGACAGGTTCCTCGGATAAATTGGAGGTGGCACTGACTTTAGATCGTGGTTTGGATATTTTTGATTCAGAAATAGTCAGTTGCCTTGAGACATTAGAGAGTGCTGAAATAGAGGAACTTAAGGAGGACCCAGTATTTGAACTTCCCTCCATCCAAAAGGAAGAGAAGAATCCTTCACTAGAGTTAGAACTGAAAGAGTTACCTAAAAATCTAAAATATGTGTTTTTAGGAGATCACAATACCTTACCTGTGATAATATCTAGTGAACTTAATGAAGGGGAGGAGATGAGATTGGTGAATGAGCTTAAAAGATTGAAAAAGTAATAGGGTGGGGATTGAGTGACATAAAAGGTATTAGCCCTTCAATGTGCATGCATAGAATCACCTTAGAAGAGGGGGTAAACCAGTGAGGGAGACCCAAAGACGCTTTAACCCAAAGGCATATGAGAGCCTGAGGATTTACAAGGATCGCACTAAAGCACTTCATGACAGAATTATAGTGCGAAAGACATTGAGTCTAGGTATGAAAGTTTTACTTTTTAACTCTCGTCTCCATCTGTTTCCAGGTAAACTCAAGTCTCGATGGAGTGGTCCTTTCAAGATAACTCAGGTACATCCTTTGAATTGCTTAACTCTCGAACAAATGAGACTTTTAAAGTAAATGGACGGAGAGTTAAGCCATACAATGAAGGGTTCCAAGAAGTGAGGATCATTGACAGCACTTTGATCCACGATCCCTAAGGTCTTGCAGTGATGTCCAGCTATATGACATTAAAGAAGCGCTAAATGGGAGGCAACACATCGGTTTGCATTTCTTTTTATAGTTATAATTTTATATTCAGCAATTTTGATTTTATGTTTGTTTAAATAAATGGAATGGGTGCTTTGATCGGTTTTTATTTTTCTAATGTGTTTCAGGGTTGATCAAAGAAGAGGTTTGCAATTTCTTTAAGATGTGGTGGTTTAAAATAAAAAAAAAGGTTAAGTTAAAAATGGCAGTAAGAGACACGGCCAAGCTTCACCAAAACAAATTCCATTTCTTTTGTTTTTGCAAAGTTTTTCACAGTAGGTGGCACGACCAACAAGCTTGGCCGTGTCACATGGGACACAACCAAGCTTCACCCAAAACTCCTTTGTTTTTATTTTGCAACTTTTCCTTACAGTAAGTGACACACCCATGGGACATGGCCAAGTCACTGGCCATGTCCCTTAAAACACACCAGACACGGCCAAGCTCGCCCAAGCTTGGCCATGTCCCTTCACTTTCACTCTTTAAAAAACACGATTTTTACACTTTTTGCTCATTCCAAACCCTAGATCTGTTTTTGATTTCTCTCTCTCTCTCTCAACTCCTCTCTCACGAACTCCATTGATTGTGCTTCAAAGCTTCAAAACCTCCATTAAATCTCAATTTTCTTCACCAAAACTAAAATTAATCTGTTAAAACTTCTTCTTCTCTCATAAAAGATCAATTTAATCAGTTTTAATTTCAAAATTTTTTTTCAGATCTTTCAAGATGCCAAGAATGAAGATGGTTTCACACTGCAAGAAGAAGAGACCTACAACTGAAGGTGCATCTTCATCTTCATCATTTTCATCTTTGAAGAGAGCAAATCTTTTGGCTCGGGGTTTCTTCCCGACGAGGTATGTCAATGATGAATCCCTTAATGCTCTAAATATTAGGGATAATTTTTATCATTATGTTCAACCCCTTGGGTGGGAGAACCTAGTCTCCTTGTGACCTTTCCAATTTCAAGAGCTTACTTTGGAGTTCTTAACATCTCTTAATGTTGAAAGAGATGCGCAGAAAATTTGCTCTAGGTTGAGTTTTAAGTTGTTTGGAAAATCATTTGTGATTAGTATTGAACAATTAAATGGTATATTTGGTTTCCATCAACACGGTGAAAGGTCGGTACCTAAGGAATTTAAACAATAATTTGCTTGGGGAGCATTAGGGTCGGGAACTTATGTGGCCAAATCGGCCAAAGCAACTAAATTAAGCAATCCCGCTTTGAGGTATTTGCATCGTTTTATGTCTTGCGGATTCTTTGCTAGGAAGGAAAGCTCGGGTGTAGTGGAACTGAGTGAACTATATTTCTTAGATTGTGCATGTAATGCAGTGCCTATTAGTTCCGGCTATTGGTTAGCCGATGTTTTTGATAGTGTGGCAAACAAAAAGAAGGGGGCTATCTGTATTGGTGGATTGGTTACCACATTGGCCATAGCCCTTCTTGATGATTTTGACCCGAGTACCTGTGGCATGACTAGAATTTTGGGTAATGATTCATTGGATTTGGCCACACTAGAGAAGATGCATATGGTGGTGCACATGAGAGGGGCTTATATGATGGCTTCAGCTGAGCCAGAAGTACCGGGGGACAGACAAAAGAGAACACGGCTTCAAGAGGAGTCTGACTCAGATTCTCTTGATTTGGATGAGGATGCTTCGGTCTCAGATAATCAGGAGATATTTAATAGAATTGAGGCCCTAGAGAGCAAGGTAGACCGTAACCATGCTGCGGTCTTGCAACAGTTGGATCAAATTAATAGCAACCTTGCTAAGATTTTAGTCTTCATCCCTCGGCTGCATCATCTTCACATCCGCCTTCACCGTAGATTGCATTGGTTCTAATCTTTTGAGAGAGTTCCTTATTTTCTTGTGTTTAGTTATAGCATATTTTTGTCGTTATTTTTTGTTTTTGTTTTTAATGCTAACAGTTTATATTTTGGATATTTTATTTTTATATATTGTATTTTGTTTTTAAACATTTGCTGTTTGTGATGAAAAGTTAGGGTTTTGCCTTACAAGGGACCGATGGAAAACAGGTTGAACCTTAACCCTTTTTCTTTATTATTCTTGTTTTCCATTGAGGACAATGTAAATTCTAAAGTGTGGGGTAATCTTTTAGCTTTTCTTTAATTTTTGTTTTGTTTGTCTTTGTGTGTTATATTGTGTGTTGTGCATGGCATAATTGTTGAAAACTTATTGACTTTTCTGTGATTCTAGCATTATAGTTGAGACATTAGTATCAGCATAGAGATTAGCATTTGAATTCATTCAGGATCAATTTTCACATTCTGCAATTCATGACATATAAATCTTTGAGAACCCACCTTTGTGAGTTTTGAGCCTCATAGATTGAATGTTATTGTCAATTGAATTTCTTTTCTTAAGTGTGCACCTTAATGATTTTGCATCTCTAGAGCTTGCTTTTGCATACTAATTGAACTCACATTATGATTTCATCTCAAGTTTTAAAATGATGAAGGCAAATTAGGTTAGCCTTTTAGCTTAAAAAGACCTCCCTTAATTATGAATTCCTTAGTGAGCCAAGTTGAGCCTTTGACCTTTTCTTGATTGATCAACACAATTCACAACTCAACTTTTTCTTATTATCATCATACCTGCATTAAGGAATGGAGTTTCTTATGATATGACAATAGGGTGGTTTAATTCATAAGTGTGGGGTAAGCAATTTAAAAAAAAAACAAAAAAAACAAAAATAGTATTGCTTTAGTAAGTTGTAGGGCTGAAATGCATACTTTGCACATTGTATATGCTAAGAGTCGATTATTCTTTTCCTCTACATTGTAAGCTAGATGTTTCATGCAATTTTATTTTTTATATATATATATATTTAAAAAAAGTAAAAATAAAAGAAAAAGGAAAATAAAAGTGAAGATATATACATATACAGAATTCATATATTTTCTAGCATTAGAGGAATGTCGACTCATGTACTTTTCTTTAAGTATGTAAGTATGTGAAAGTATCAAGGGTTGGTGAATATGCCATTTGAGGGAGTTATGAGTTTCTAAGCAAGAGTATTGTCTTATTTAGATACTCCATTTGTTCATGTTCCAACTTAAATGTCTTTTCTCACACCTGCACCTTAGCCCCATTACATCCAAATAAAAGACCTTCGGATTATTTTTTGAGAAAATCAGTGAGAGAGATTGGATAATTAAGCAAGTTTATGGTAGTATGCAGTCATGAGTGGTTTGAGTGAATTAACCTATGAAATCGAGTGAAACACTTAGATGAGAGATGAGATTTGTATGTCTGGATTAATGAATGAGTTAAGAAAATCTTGATTGAAGGAAATTGCAATTATTTATGGCTGAGTCTTAAAGGATTTCATCTTATATGCTGGAATTATAGTTAAGGTTGTTTGAGTTTTTAATTTATGCCATGTGAATTTGCTTGAGGACAAGCAAAGTTTTAAGTGTGGGGTAGTTGTTTTATTAATTTTTGTCATAGATTTGTATCTTATTTATTATGATGATTATTGTTTTCTTTAGGTAATTTGGTAGTTTTAATATGTTTATTTAGTGTTTTCATTAATTTTGGTAGTTTTAATTTATTTAAGTGTTTATGTTATTTTTGTCCTAGTTTTTAGTGTAACACCCCGATACCCCATATAAAATACTGTACATATACCAGGTACACATACAATATGTATATAGAGTATAAGAATGTCACTTTTCATCACCATTATAACTCTTTACTTTAATTTTTAAAACCATAATACATTTAAATCATATGAAAGTATTTACAAAATGGTTATTCTTATCATGGTAATACATACATATAAGTTACATTGTTTCTTCCAAAGATTCATTTATACAAATGAATACATTCTTATGAAAATACAGTATAATTACATGCATGCACCACCATCTAGTTGGTCTCGAACTATACTTGTCCTCATTGTGACATAGTAGCTTATCTCCAGCTTCATCACCTATATACCTGCGCGATTAAGATAACCGCGCTAAGCTCGAAAGCTTAGTAGTACAAGTAACCATTAAAATATACAATATAAAGATAACATACCTCATATATTTAGTCTCATGTTTTAACATTTTCTTACTCTGTTTTCTCCTTTTTCAATGCATTCTTCATATAATCCTATTAACCTTATAGAGGATATACATATACACATATAACATAACCATCAAACATAATTCAATAAATTGATAGAACCTTTATATTATGATACTTACCAATTTCACCTCATACATATCATATATATCATTTTATACTTTATAATCGCATATTGCATATAACTTCACAAACCATATCTCCTTTCAATAATTCATGTATGTTATATAATCATATCACTAACCATAATTCATCATTCACAACTCACATTTCCAACAAAGGCAACATAGATCCCATTACTCATTTATTTCAACTTGTATATACATCACATTAACAACAAAGACAGACTCGGGCCCAAAAGACACTAATATGTCATTCAAAGTTCAGAGTTAATGCTTTGGTTTTGTTATCACATTTATCAATATCATATACCCAACTAGGCTTCAAGGATTAAGTTCAACCAAGCTTCAAGGGGAGCAAAGCATGCTAAGCTTCTACCCAACTTGGCTTCAAGAACTAACCCAACCTAGCTTCAAGGGTGGTAACATCTCAATTAGGCTTCAAGGATTCAATCCAACCTAACTTCAAGAGATTGTTACACTTATTAGGCATGCCACCAACAACAAAACTCTGAAAATGAATAACACATTAGCCACACAATTCATTTATTATTTCATTATCAATTTCATTCTCATTCTCATCATCATTTACATCATCATAGCCAACCACAATGGCATCATTTAGGCAAAACATGCCTCATTTATCTCATTCTCAATATCATAGCCAACCACAATGGCTTTATACATCATCACCTCTCAATTTACATTTCATATTCCATCACAATATCACATTTCATAGTTCACCACAATATCACATTATCACATTTCATAGTTCATCACAATATCACATTATCACATTTCATAGTTCACCACAATATCACATTATCACATTTCATAGTTCATCACAATATCACATTATCACATTTCATAGTTCATCACAATATCACATTATCACATTTCATAGTTCATCTTTGATATTTATATACATAATCATTCATTACTCAAGTATGCACAATCAATTGCATTACCATATAAATTGGAATACACATCATACAAATCATATCCTCACATCTTTCACATTTCATAACATATATATATTGAATGCCTTCACATCTTATATGTATTAATGTATTATCATATCTCTTATCTTTTCATTGCATATACAATATTAATATTTATTTTAACAATATACTTATATGCAATCCAATAGGGTTTTGTACTTACCTCTAAAGAACTCACTCCCATATAACTTCTCTTCCATAGATCTTTCAATACATGGATTAGGGCAATTCCATCTCTTAAAACCTAATCCAAAAGTAATCATACACACTCACTTAGAAATACACATGAGGTAATACAAATAAGAATCAATTAGGGCAAACTCAACACATGACACGCTCATCAACACGGGCGTGTTCCTGATCGTGCCCTAACTCCACAACACAGAAACATTGACACGCTCATAACCACGGGCGTGTCACTGGGCGTGTAATACATTCTGTATCTCAAAAACATCAACACGTCCAATCAACAAGAGCGTGCTCATGGCCGTGTCAATTCTCCAAACTCACAGTAGCTATGACACGCTCAATAACACGGGCGTGTTACTGGTCGTGTCAATTCTACTGCCACACAGAACTTATGACACGCTCAATAACATGGGCGTGTCACTGCTCGTGCTACCAACTCCAGAAAATAGAACCAACGACACGCCTAACAAACTGGCCGTGTCTCTGGGTGTGTCCGACTAAAAACCCAGATTCCGGTCAACACACAACAACATCCAACAATACCCATCTTTTTATCATTACTCACTTCAAACAATCTTCATCAAACACACCCAAAAACCATAACAAACTTACCAAAACATCAACAACACTCAAAACACACACCAATCATCATTATAAACTTCATTCATATACCAATTTATCAAATCCCCAAATTTCATTAAACTCAACCCTTATTCAACAATTCATCATCATCTTCACAAATAATCATATTATCATCATCCAATTACCAAATCAACACATATATATACTTAAATCTTTCAATATCATCATCATCACACATCAACCATACCAAACCCAACTCAAACAATGAAAATCAATTTAAAGAAATAAATACTTACTTGAATCCTTTATCAAATCTTCATCTCTATCATCAAATCTCTTGAATTCCTTAAGAAATTTGGTAAGAAAATCACATCTTTCTCTCTTCTCTCTCTCTCTCTCTCTCTCTCTCTCTCTCGGCCAAGAAGAACGAAGAAGACGAAGAAGGAGTAGAAGGAAGAAGAAGTTTCTACTTCTTTCCTTTGTCCTTATCCATATATATATATATATAATAATAATAATAATAATAACAATAACAATAACAACAGTAATAATAATAATAATACTTTAAATCTCCACCACATATTCTTTCTTTGATTTTCTTCTTCTCTTTTCTTTTTGTCTTTATTATTATTATTATTATTTAGTTATACAAATATATATACAACTCACTTATCCTTCACCATTATATATATCCCATGTATATGTGATGTATATGTATATGTCTTACATATATTATCCTTATATTTCACATATACACATATACATTAAATCCAAATACAACAACAATAACTCCAAAACTCTTAGGGTCTATTCCGGGATATTACATTTAGTGTGTGTTTGTGTGTTGTTAGTTAATGTTTATTTGATTCTTGTTTAAAGTGTGTTTCAAGTATTTCTGTTAGGTTAATATGCAAGGAACCATATTAAGGGCAAAACCAAGGATCAAGAGAGGAAGGAAAGACCAAGGAACCTAGATGAAGAAAATAATGGACAGTAGCTGACACATGCTGAGGACACAGCCAAGCTTGTCGCCGTGTACCAAGCTAAGGAGGAAGCCAACAGATTAGTAGCTGACACACTCAAGGGACACGACCAAGCTTTTGGCCATGTCCCTCCAAACTTGTCAAACACAGCCAAGTTGTTTAAGCTTGGCCGTGTCACACTCAAGTCCAAAGAAAGAAGAAAGATGAAAATCAAACAGAGGCAGACACCTTCAGGGGACACGCCCAAGCTTGTGGCCGTGTCCCTCCAAACTTCTCAAACACGGCCAAGTTCACTTGAGCTTGGCCGTGTCACTCATGGATTAAAGAAAATGCGGATTTTTGGAGCGGAGGTTTCGTATAAATAATAGAATTAGGGTTTTCAAAGGGAGAGCTATTTTTCATAGAGTTTTTCAGCCGTCAATGAAACAACTTAGGGATTTGAATTGTTTCCTTTGATATTTAGATTACACTTTGATTAAAATAGTCTAGATTAAATTTGTTCTAGCCATTGATACATTCTTCGAGCAAGTTCTGAAAAAGAGATTCTTCAGAAGCAAAAGGGAGTTGTAATTTGGTTTTGTTCTCAAACTTTATCTCTTAAATTTCTTGGGAATTGTATTCATGAATATTATTATGTCTAAATTGATTTCTTTGAATTTTAATGAGATGAGTATGTTTGATAGCATTAATATGAACTAATTTGATCTAGTCTGGGGTTTATATGGATCTACTATGATTGTATGAATTGGTTATTGCTTTTAACTAAATTTGTTTCTTTAGCCTTGATTGAATGAAATTATTGTTAATATATAATTGATTGGCCACCAATTATGTGTTTAAGGTATTAGATGAAGGATTGAGAGATGAAGTCTAATGATGGAACAATTTAATTAGGGACTTAGGTGAATTAGAAATATAACCTAAGAAAATGATTATTTCAATTGTAACAAAATTATTTGAAAAAAGTTTGAATGCGAGAGCTTATTTCCTTGACTTGATTAATTAAGTTGCTTGAGATCTAATCGTTGAAACTAAATTGGTTGAGAGGAATAACCGTTCATACATATAAGTTAGTAGAGAAGTGCAAACCCTAGACATTTCTATAAGCGAATCAATACATCAGCTCAGTTTACTTTTATTGTTTTAAACTCCAATCGATTTGTCTTCATTAGTTGTTAGCAATTTAAATTTATTAATTACTTGTTATTTATAATCTTATAATCAATTAGCTAATCTAGCTTCCTTAAGAGACGACCTTGGGGAGATCACCTTTGCTACAGCTACCTCGTATACTTGCGAGTGACGCTTATAGTAGAGCTAATTAGAGCGCAACAGTGCTGGGCCATTTCTCACCTTACCCACACGTACCCAACTTTCTGAACCCATTAGGAGGGTTGGGGATTCCTTAGAAATCGAGTCATCCACCCATTTCATTTTCCCGGTTCATCCGGGTGGCAACTCCATTTTTCTCCGGACTTAGGTTTGTGTTCTCTAAGGCCCCGAGCCTAAACAGTGCCGAAGTCGCAGGAACCATTCCACCGGGAGTGGGGGCAAAAATCCCCACTCACAGATGGTTGGACACAACCCACACTTTTCACTTGCCCATTGGAGAGATGAAAATTGGTCTGGTTGATTTTACTACTATAACTAGCCTTCGATATGATGGTGTTCCAGTTCCTCTGACTAATGATATTTTAACATTTGAAGAAATTCAAAAATTAATTGGTATGGAACTATCATATAAAGGGCCTTTTAAGATAAAAATTGAATTGATTCGTAGCTATTGGATGAACTACAAAGGATGGATTCACAGAGACATGGCCCAACAGTATGCTCGAGGATTTTGTTATATTTGCTTGGGTCGACCATCTTAGGCAGCACTGAATCTTCCATCCACTTGTCAGTGTTGAAGGCCCTTTCTTATTTTAGAATGGTACCATCTTCTAGCTGGGGTGAAGCTGGTCTCGCCTGTCTTTACCATGGTCTTGATTAACTTTGCCGAAATAAGAAGTCTTTTGTCGGCTTGATGGCAGTTGTCGAGGTATTCTTCTTCTACCAATGTCAATTCCATTCTTTTCTTCCATGAATATGATCTTATTATTTTTGTTATAGGCATGGGCATATGAACACAACCTCGTGAGGGTACCCAGTATTTCCTTAGAGAGAATCAGGTATTCGAGATTAAATTTCTGGTTGTTCGATCGTGTGGAGGTTCCCAGCTCTCACCATGTGCATACTCATCGCTTTGTGTTGAGCCGCTTAACCTGGGACCAAGTAAAATAACATTAGTATACTTTAATTTTTATGTGAAAGTTTACTTACCTTATGTTATTTTGCAGGTGAATTTGGCCTGGTGGAACCCAGAAGAGCGGACAAACTGTTCTCCCTTCATGAAGGCTACGTTATCTTTCAAACATTCTCGCTGAGTTATCGCCGTCCTAGTGTGTAGTGGCTGGTTTCTCAGAGAGAGAGTTTATGAGTGGTTCCTCGATCCAGAGCAGAGGAGGATTCCAATGCCTTGCTCAGAATACACTTTAAATATTATGTCGATGCCGGAGGATGCCTGGTGGCCGGCTCGGTACGGTTATGGTATTGAAGGATTTCTCTATCCGCCGAGTGCATCTTATGCCCATTTTATTCAAAGAAGGCTCTTGAACTTTGATGTATCTCCTGTTGGTGTATGGGAGATTCCCGAGGAAAATAAGGGTAGAGATGAAGAGGAACATCACGGAGATGCAGGAGAGTTTGTTCCACATCTTGGGGCTAGTACTTCGCAGGTAAGACTTTACCATTTTTTCCTTGCAACCGCTTCTTTCTCTTCTTTTTTTTATTCTTTAATGATTGTTGCAGGCTATTGGTTCATTTGATCATGAGGCTAGACCTTATTTTACTGCCCCTTCATTTGCTCATTCTAGCCCACCAGATATGCCATCTCATTCGCAGGGCATTGATATGAATTACTTGGTAAGTTCCTTATTTCATGGTAATTTATGCTATATGTATGCATGATTATGTATGCTCTTACCTTTTTCCTTCGTGGCTTACAGCGGATGCTCAAAGAACAAAATAGGAAACTTCAAGAAGAGTTGGCTACAAGTCGTCAGCAGGCTTCTCATTTTGAAAATTTATATCATCAATCCGAACAAAATTTCTGAGACTTTCGATTTCAGGGGATGAGGGATCCTGACGCTTCTTCATCAAGAGGCCCCCAGACTGATGACCATGAGATCCTTTCGTCTACTTCTGATGAGGACCATGACAGATCTGAACCCCAAGGTAATAGGGATTTTGGTGCTCCCACTTCGGGCGATCTCAGGATGAGTAATTTGCCTCCTCCTCCAACAGGCGACGACTTTTTCAGGGCTTTATTTGATGACCTATCACCACCCTCTTAGTGATGTACAAATATTGTATCAATTGTATAAATATTGTACAATAATGAAAAAAATACAATTTCCATCTTTACTGTAACTTTTTTTTTACTTTTTTTTAAACGTTATTTTTTATATTTTTTATCACAGTACATCACAATTTCATAATTCATAGCCACATCACTTTGCTAAACCAAATTCAATGCGGTAAAGGAAATTCATTGCTAATTCCTTTCCTTATGCCATACGGTCTCACCCTTTCCCATCACCTTTTCCTTATCAATTTTGGAAAGGCTTGTTCTTCTATATAAATCAACTTTTATGCCATATTTCTTACAGAAACCAAAAACTTTCCATTTCAATGTAAAAAACTCCCTTTAACAATTTTTATTTTCCTTCATTCATCGACCATGACCGAACATCATTTAATGAAGATAAAAATTTTGTTTAAGAATGTGGATGCCATTCACTGGAAGCAAATTTCGTGGTCAAAACTTGATATTTTAAAGTGTTTTCAAAATGTTAAATTGGACCACTCTTTCTTACATGCCATGTCTTCCTTTTGGAATATGGATTCTAGGGTATTTAAAATTAATGGCTTTGAAATATGTCCCTTGATTGAAGAATTTTAGGCCATCCTTGGATATCCAAATAATCAACAAATGGTGTTACCCACATTGACTTTCAAGACTCAACAGAAGATGCAGATGTTATTTCAAATTCCAAAACCCGAAGTTCTTCGGTTGATGAGAGGTGAAAAAATTCTACTTGCTCCCTTGATTGATTTTTGTCTCTCTCATTCGGCCCCTACTAAGGCATAGGGATGTATGCTCTGTCTTTGCTTGCTTGGCCAATTCTTGCTTGTTTCTTCTGACAGTGATATTGATCCATAAGTATTGGATATTATGGACCAAATGGAAGGAGGCTTGTCGCCGGTACTTGTGATCTTAGCCGAGACCTTAGTTGGATTAGACAGACTTAAATTAGGATCGAAAAAGAGACTGACTGGGAGTCTGTTGCTGCTTCAAGTAATTACCTAAACTGCCCTTTCGGGTTTTCAATTTAGGTTTTCTTTTTTTCCCTTCTTTTTATTGCTCTAATTTTTGCCTAGTCCGCCCATGTGGGTTTTCGAAACTAGCGAGCTGTCCTAATTTTTGCCTAAGCTGCCCTCGAGAGTATTCAACTTAACGGACCTCTTTCTTTTTTGTTATACATTTGTTATTGCTCTAATTTTTTCCTAGTCCGCCCATGTGGGTTTTCGGAACTAGCGAGCTGTCCTAATTTTTGCCTAAGCTGCCCTTGCGGGTTTTCAACTTAGCGGACTTTTTTTTTCACTTTTTTTATTTTTATTTTATTCTTTCTTTACAACTTTGGCTTCAGGAGCGTCTTTGTTTGCTTGATACTCCATCCATGGATTTTGCCAGATACCTGCCACATCATCATTCTGCTAGGAAACTACTCCATCCTGCTTCTTTATATGCTGACTGGGTTGACTGGATCCACTCATGCTCTGAAGTCAATATCCGTTGGTTGGTACCTTGGTGGAAGATTTCTCATATCACCATGCGGACATACTTAATGTATGTTCCCCTTGCTGCTCTTCGACCAGGTACATGCTATGATCCTCACTGACTTGGCCATCAGTATGGAGCTGAGCCTCGCGGTTCTGACTTTACTCCTAATTTAGACATGCCTCACTTGACTGAAGCCTACTTGGATCGACTGAGACAAAGCTGGCTTGCACGTTACATTTATCGATTGCCATAGATTTTAAATTTGTCAATTCAGAAAGTGTATTGTTAGGATGAAAAATAATTAAAGTAATAAAAGATGCTTCTTTTCCATTTATAATTTGTCATCACCTCTTGCCATTGTGTTTATTTATTTTGCCCATATCTGGTCAAATACTTATAGCAGTGCACATAGAAAAATTTTAACATTAATTCTGTTTTATTAAATTGGGGAACAACCAAACATAAAGCCAGCATATACAAGATTACTCCTGTTGCCAACTAGCCCTTTCGGGTTTTCTAATTGATGATTTTCTCTCAGTTAGCCCTAATTGTTGCCTAGCCCACCCTTTTAGGTTTTTACAACTAGCGGACTGCTCTAACGTTTGCCTAGGCCGCCCTTTTTGGGTTTTCAACCTAGCGAGCTCCTTTTTTTTTATATATATCGTACATAAAACCTCTTTAACATATCAATGTTTACTGGCTCACTAAACTCATTCCCGTCCACGTCTGATAACTTCACTGCACCTTTGTTCATGACTTGTTTCGCGACATATGGTCCTTCCCAGCTAGGCCTAAACTTTCCTCTTGGATCAGATATATTAGGCTTACATTGCTTCAACACCAAATCCCCAACTCTGAATTTTATGATTTTAACCCTTCTATTGTAGGCCTGAGCTATCTTCTTTTGATACAGTTTGTGATGATACAATGCCTTTAACCTTCTCTCTTTTAGTAAAGCTAACTGTGTGTATCTGCTTGCTACCTATTTTGTTTTAGGCAGTTTGGCTTCCAAGACTACTCTTAATGACTTGATTTCTATTTCAATTGACAACACTGCTTCCATCCCGTAAACTAAAGAGAACGGTGTCATTCCAGTAGGCGTTCGTACACTTGTCCTATATCCCCATGAAGCAAAGGGAAGCATCTCTGACCAATCCCTATAAGTCTTGGTCATCTTGGATACAATTTGCTTAATTGCCTTGTTTGTTGCTTCTACTGCACCATTAGCCTTTGGTATATAAGGAGAGGATCTATGATGATGGATTTGGTACTTCGAGAATAAATCCTTAACTGCTCCTTGAAACTGTACCCCATTGTCTGATATCACACTGTGCGAGACCCTGTACTGGCAGATGAGGTTCTTTTCAATAAATCTAGACATTTGACTTGTACCCAGTTTGTTAAAGGATTCAGATTTGACCCATTTTGAAAAATAATCTACTGCTACCACAATGAAATGGTGACCGTTTGAAGCTGTCGGATGTATCTCTCCTATAATGTTGATACCCCAGGTGGCAAATGGCCAGGCTGAAGACATAGAATGCAATTCTTCAGCAGGCATGTGATTCAAGTTACCACACATCTGACATTGTTGGCACTTCTTTATGAACTCAATACAATCTTTCTCCATGGTCAACCAGTAATAACCTTGTCGAATAATCTTCTTAACTAGGGCCAAACCACTCATGTGCGGAGCGCAACTTCTCGCATGTATTTCTGACATGATATGCTCCACTTCAAGCTTTCTTAAACATCTCAAATGCACCCCATCAGGCCATCTTCGATATTACTCTCCATGGAATGTGATGTATTTCAAAGACCACCGCTTTTATGGCTCTTTTTTCTTTCTTTGTTGCCCCCGGCGGGTATTCTCTTTCTTCCAAAAATCGCCTTAAAGTATCATACCACGCATCATGGTCTGTATCAATTTCCATGATTGTTTCTTATTCATAGCAAGGAGTTAATGAACTGGTCAAAATCAGAGGCTTAAGGAATAAGCTGACAGGGTTTTCCCATACCGAAGCCAATGTGGCCAGGGCATCAACCATCTGATTTTCTTCTCTTAATAGGTGTACAAACCTACACTCCTTAAAATTCTTCTTCATCATGGTCAAGTAGTGGTCGTATGATTTTAATTTTTCTTCTTTCAACTCCCACTCTCCATTTACTTGGGATACTACTAGTAATGAATCTCCAAAAACTTCCACCTTATCTACCTTCATAATCATTAGGGTTTCCAAACAGAAATACAAGCTTCGTACTCCCCTTCCGGGATAAGTTCCCCTTCCGGTGATTCTAGTATAACCCCAAACCTGCTCCTTTCCTGTTTACTGCTCCATCAAAATACATTTTCCACCCTTGTACTTCAATTGCTTCTAAATGTTCATCCGAAAATTCCAAGATTACCTCTTCACTTTCTGGTAATGGTTGTTGGGCTAGGAATTCTGCCACCGCTCTACCTTTGATTGTTTTCCTAGTTACATATTCAATCTCAAATTATTCTAATATTATCAACCATCGGCCATATTTCCCAATCAAAGAGAGTGTCTCCCTTAGATACTTCATTGGATCCAACCTGGAAATTGTTTGCACACTATACGATTGAAAGTATTGCCACAACTTCTTAGAAGACCAAACCATGACTATACAGGTCTTTTCAATGATACTATACTTAATTTCATAAGGTAGGAGCTTTCTACTCAAATAGTAAACTGCATGCTCAATCCCTGACTCATCTGCTTGGGCTAGCATGGCTCCTATTGACTCTTCTTCTACTGCTAAGTATAGTAATAGAGGTTTGTCGGGTTTAGGTGGTTTTAAAATAGGTGGATTCAACAAATACTCTTTTATTCGCTCAAAGGCCTTTTGACACTCTTCATTCCATATGACCGGCTGATTCTTTTTAAGCAATTTGAAGATAGGCTCACAGATTGTTGTGAGCTTTGCTATAAACTGCTAATGTATTGTAATTTACCAATGAATCCCTAAACTTCCCTCTCCGTCTTTGGGGCTGGCATATCCCTGATTGCTTTAACTTTGTCAGGATCAATCTCAATGCCATTTGGACCAATCACATGTCCCAATAATTTACCTAAGGTAACCCCGAACACAGTTCTTCAGGTTTAATCTTAGCTTATATTTCAAAGCTCTATCGAAGAATAGCTTTAAGTTTTGGAAGTTTTGTTCTCTTGTATCTGATTTAACCATCATATCATCAACATATACTTCAACTTCTTTGAGCGTCATGGCATCACCCTTTAAGCCGAATGGCATTCTTTAAGCCGATTGGCATCACCCTATAACAAAATATACCCCATGTAGTAATGAAAGCAGTTTCAGCTTTATCCTCTTGGGCCATTAACACTTCATTGTATCCAAAAAATCCATCTACAAATGAGTGTAGCAAGCTAGAGACTGCACTATCAATGAGGACATCTATATGAGGTAAAGGAAAATCATCTTTAGGGGAAGCCTTGTTCAACTCTCTATAGTCCACACAGACCCTTATTCTTCCATCTTTCTTTGGCATGGGTACTATGTTGGCTAGCCAATCTGGGTATTCTATCACTTCAAGGAACGTCACTTGTATTTGCTTAGTGACCTCTTCTTTAACCAATTCAGCCCACTCAGGTCTTAATCGCCTAAGCTTTATTTTGATAGGTTTCATATGAGTGTAAGTAGGAATATGATGCTCGGCTATGTCTCAATCTATTCCAGGCATATCCTCATAAGACCAAGCAAACACTTCTTCATATTTTTTGAATATTTTTTCAAATCTCTCTCTCTCATCAGGAGTAAGGTCGGATGCTATGCTAATGTTTTTAGGATTTGAATGTATGCAACCATCAGGAGAAACATCACACAAGTAAGCAAAATCAGACTTTATTGCATTCATTTTGGAAAAGAAAACATCATCATCCTCATACAAAGCAGACAAATTAAAATCAAAATCAAAATCATTGTTCTCAAAATCATAAGGCAGGATGTCTTAAGACTTTTCTTCAACCAGGGCAGTAATCTCCTCCGGAGTCTTCTCGGCTTTCAGGACAGCTTCATCCTTCTTTTCTGGATTGGATTCTTTGTTGGTTGATAGGGTGAGCTCTTTCTTACTTGGTCCACTAGCTCAGCCACATCTGCAAAAATTTCAAAATCCGGGATCAACTTTCCCATGAATATGATTTGCTCAGGCTTTCCTTAGAGTGGTCCCATATCTGGAGCTTTGACAAAAATTTGTTCAAGTGGTGGGAAACTCATCTTCTCACTCTTCTTTGGCTGGACATCGTTGTTTTCATCATATCCCAATCCTTTCTTGGAAGTTTGAGTTCTAAAGTCTGGCAGCTTTGTCAAACTAACCTTACCCTTTCCAAGACCAGCTCCGGGAAGGTAGTTCAAATTCTTCATCATATTCAAGACTTTGGAGTCCACTACTTCATCATCAGAAATTATAGCTACTTGAAAACTATTGAGAAGCCTCTCAATTATTAGAGCATTAACAATCTCATTATCTTCAGCTTCGATGACCACTGTCTCATCTCCGTTGGGGAACTTGATCTTTTGATGAAGGGTGGAAGGAACTCCACCAAGAGGATGAAACCATGGTCACCCCAAATAACAAAATCAATGACTTGTATGTCTAAAACAACAAACTCAACAATAGATTCAATTGGACGAACCTTGACAGCAGCTTTGAAAGTCCCTTCGGCATGTCTCTTAGTGTTGTCGTAAGATTCAATTATTACCTCGGTCAGGTTTAGATCCCTTGTTGACATGGCTAGCTTTGGCAATATCTTAAGTGGGCAGACATTTATGGCAGACTCATCATCGACCATTACACATGGAGTCCTCTTCCCCTTGACTTCTATTTTGATAAAGAGAGGGCGGATGTGATCTCTTCCCTCCTCCGGTAAGTCTGCATCCAAAAAAGAAACTGCTTCCATATTAACTTCACTCTTCTCTTGAACCTCTTCACATTTCATTACCCCTCCAATTTGTATGAAGTTGATCAGCTCTTCCAGTGTTGTGGAGGTAGAAATTGGCATGCTAGCCAAGGCTTTGGCCATAGTTTCTTGGTGCTTTTAGAAGTAACTAGTAAGTCCCAAATGCTAACACTTGCTTGGGTTCTTTTCAATTGCTTGAGCACAGCATCATCTTCCTCTTCTTTATTTCATATTCCAACTTCCTTTCCCTTATTAGTTTCTACCTCCTTAGGTGGTGGCCTTGCATAAGGCTTACCGGATCTAGTGTTCATTACTTCATCTTCTTCGGGCTCGGACCAAGTCCACTCCTCCTTCTTGGATATAAGATCATCATCACTATCGTTTGAATCCCTAAACCCATTGACAACACAAATTGTTACTTCTTTACCCACCATAACTTGTTTAATTCCACCAAATACCTCTTCTTCTTTGATCGCTTCTCCACCTACATCTTGGAAAGAAGACATGACAAAATCTTCATGCAAACCTCCTCCAATCATGAAAGTTGCCGGTGGCGGTGCCCTATTAAACTTTGGTAATGGGTAGTCTTTGGTGTTTGGTTTATTGGGCTTGGGTAGCTTTCCATTAATAATTAGATTTTGGATCTCATGTCTCAACCTCACTCATCTATCCGTGTCGTGCCCTTGCATTTGATGAAAAATGCTTTAATGTGGAAATTAGGTGGGAGAGGGTTAGGAAAAGGGCGAGGATTTAAAGGTTGTAGCAATCCCTTTCTTTGAAGTTTATTAAGAACCCAATTTCCCCAATTTCGAAAATTGTCTCCTTGTTCCTTGGTTAGTAGCATTAACACCGACTGCCTTTTGCATGCTTTGGCTACCAGATTGATAGTTTTCTTTCTCGTTCCTTCTTGTTGAAAAATGGTTCTTCTTTCTTTCCCATTATTCTCTTTGAAATCACGGATGAGTGTATGAGACATCCTCTCATGAAGACTAGGCAACACCCCTCTTACAATCATCCTTATTTGATCAGATTCATCAGGTCTCTTCTTGAGTAAAGTAGCCTTATTTCTCCATCTCTTCACATAATCCACAAAGTTCTCATTCGACCTTTGCCTAACGTACTCTACTTCCATTAAGGTAACTTCCATCTTGACATTATATCTATATTATTGGATGAAGGCTTTGTAAAGTAGATCCCAACTCTTTTGTGTTCCATCATCTAAGGTATTAAACCAATTTTGGACAACAGGGTCCAATGAGAGCATAAAGTACCTTGGAGTTTGAGCCTTAATAGCTCAGACAGACTACATGGCAGTGATATATTACTTCACATGGAGATGAGGATTTCCGGTTCCATCAAACTTTGCGAAAGATGGAATCTTTAACTTGTACGGGACTTCTTCATTTAGCTCAAATAATTTGTCAACTTCGGACATTTCCTCAGTTTTTAATTTCTTCTCAAATTTCTTTTCTAAGTCAGCAATCATCTTTTCAACATCAAAAGTTTTGGTCTTCTCCATAGTTGATCTTTTAACAATCTTCGGTTCTTTTTTCTTCTCTTGAGCATCTTGGTAGTATTGAGACCAATCATCATCATCATCAATGATCACTTTTTCATCATCAAAAACCACTTCACCAACCTTAGTCATCCCTTTGTCCCTTGGCTTCTTAGTGCTAGCAGATATTTCGGCATGATTTCTAAAATTGCAGTCAATTGGTTCTTCATGGTCTCAGCTAGGGCCTCTTTTATTTCTTCCATCTTGGCGTTGAGGGCATCATCCACCATTCTTTGAATTTGTTCGGGATTCTTTGTTTTTGGTGGGCAAGTGATTGAGTCATTACTAGATAATTCGTCTCCGGCATAGGTCAGATTGTTGTAAGCTTTTGAACTGTCATAATCCAGGGCTGAGAGCCAGAGAGGAGCAATGATATGAGATGCAAATGTATGCATGTGTGCATATATGCACAAACAATCAACAAGGAAAAATTAGGATGTTCCTTCCAACCTTATAACATCCACACACGAATGGCGAGTCTCTTTTCCTAGGTATATGGGTTAAAAAAATACCAACATGGGGCATCTTGTTTTCGAATAATTCCCTTGGACGTTTCAACCAATAGTTATATTTTCAAAAATGGAAATCATTTCATAATAACTCCTATTAATTAGGTTTAAATCCATTGGACCAACTAAAGTAGCTTTTATGCTATATTGGATTAAAACAAAATTAAATAGATTTCACACTTGAAAAAAAGTAACTAATGATTCATGCCAAAAACAAGCCCATGATTAATTATTCTTAGTATAAACTAGGCACACAATTGATTTTTGGTATTTCGTAATTGACCCAAATAATTTGTAAGCTCTTTGCAAGATAATTTTGTTTATAAGCCCATTGTAAAAAGATTTTTAGAAAAAATGGATTTTGGGCTTTACATTTGGGTTATGATCAAAATAATTTGTAATTTGTTTTTAGAAAAGTCTTATGTCTAAAGACCATCTTGAAAAGTTTTGAAAATAGCTTTGGTCTTATGGACTTTAAAGAAAAATTTATTTGAGCTTGCAAATGTACTTGGGTCATATTAGAAAAAGAACAAACCAAATAAGCCATGATTTAAGCCAAGATAAATTAATCATAGTCAAACAACATGCATTTGGGGCAAAAATCTAAGGAAAGTAACTAGGCCAATTACATGAGCTTTAGTCTTTGGGTTAAAAGGCTTAGGATCCCATAGCAAGTATATACCAAATGGTACTAGGCTATGAGTGGTTATGCCATGCTCGATCTCCATACCTTGACAGAAAGTATGGTATCCCTTACATAACACAACACGGGTAACATGAGCATCCTAACTCACGCATACGATGCAATCTAATATGATGCAATGGATAATATCATTACAAAAAAGAATAGAATAATATAAAGACCAACGGAATCAACTTCTCTTATCCCCAGTGGAGTCACCACTGTGAGCAGGGATTTTTGCCCCCACTCCTGGTGGAATCGTTATTGCGACTTCGGCACTGTTTAGGTTGGGGCCATAGAGAACACGGACCTAAGTCCAGAGAAAATGGAGTCACCACTCGAACGGGCTGAGAAAAAGAAAAGGGTGGATGACTCGATTCCTAAGGAATTCCCAACTCTCTAATGGGTTCGAAAAATTGGGTACATGTGGGGAAGGTGAGAAATGGCCAGGCACCCCCACAACGCCCGGTTCATTGGAACCGGCCTCCTTTATAGGTCTTAATATTATAAAATTCTTAAATATAACAATATTATCCATATTACACACAATAATTAAAATAAAGCATCGATATATTGAAAATCAAAGCAATGTCCAAACAAAACAAATAAATGGACACCCATCCAAGGATGGAAACATGTCCTTACATCCCATGCCTAAATAGGACACCCACCGAAAGGTAGAAACATGTCCTTTACATTGGTTCTAAAATAAAAAAGAAATTTAAATTACATGATACTTGACTAATGAGGTACCTACCAAGTGGAAACATACCTCTTACAACATTTGGAAATCTAAATAAATCAATAAAAGTAAATAACCATTCATCATAAATAAATCATTCAACAAAAATATTAAACATCAATAAAATGTAAACATCCATCCATGATAAACTAAATAAATCAAGCATTGAACTTAAATAAATCAACAAAGCATTGAAAATAAATTAAAGAACATAATCAAATAAAAAATTGAATAAAGCAAATAAAGATTCAAATTAGGGCTACTGTTTCTATTTACAATTCTTTATTTAATGTGTTTAGGGTTTTGGAATTAATGGGTTTAAGCTACTATGAGTTTTAAAGGAATTGAAATGGATTAAAGTTTTATAATTTAAGAGGTTGATAAAGTTCTTTGATTAACCAAATTAGTGTTTGAGAAGTGAAATCATGAAACTAGGGCTTGGGCACTTTAAAACATTTAGATTTATGATTTACGGTTACTTAATTATGGTTTTTAAGCTTACTGTGTTTGAATATTAGGTTTATAAGGTTTCAAGGTTTAAAGTATTAGGGTTTAGAAAAATTAGGGTTTAAGGTTTTAAGGGAGATAGGGTTTACTGTTTTGGGTTTTGGAGTTGAATTAGGGTTTTAGAATTTTAGAATTAGGGTTTTGCAGAATGCATTAGATTTTAGAATTTGGAAAAATAATTGATAATTTTATGATGCTTTATGAAAATAAACAAAACGATTTAAGGTTTATAGAAATAGAAAAGATATTTTTTAGGGTTTTTGGAAAGAAACAGATTCAATTTAGGATTTTGAAAATTTGGAAAGCAAATTAGGGTTTTGAGATTTTGAAGAAACAAAAATAACAATTTTACGACTTTTGGAAAACAAATAAACGAATTAAGGTTTTTAAGCTTTAGAAAAGGTAAATTAAAGTTCTAGAGTTTTTTGAATCAAAAGAGATAATTGGATGATTTAAGCTACTGTGAAGAAATATGACATTCATACCTCTGTTTGTTAGTTCCACCAAAAATTTTTTCTTGGATGAACAAGAACAAAGACAAGCTTGGCTGCCTTTGATGGATTGAATTGCTTGTTTGCCTCTCAAAAGTCCCCCAGATTTCACTGCCAGAAGGAACTTTTAAAATACAATTTCCTTTCAAGGTTTTCCTCCTCAGTTTCGGTCTCAATTTCTCATCCTAAAATCCGATCCCCTTTTTGTGTTGTTCGAGTCCTTATTTATAGAAGAATTTTATGATTAATTTTAGTTATTGACGGAATCTAACATTGATTAAGAAAAGGAAACCGAAACATATTTGTATTTGGTTTCGGAAAAATTTGCGTCAGAAAAATTTTTCCAGCAAAAAATAACTACTGTAGAAAAATTGCACTGGCAAAAAAAAACTGCTGTGGAAAAAATACGCTGGCAAAAAAATTGCCGCAGATGGCTGTGGGCTGCGAATGAAAATTGGCCTGCGGGCCATTTCGCCACAACCCTTTTTGGCGACGAAATTGTTCGTCGCTAATTTTTTTATTTTTTTTATTATTATTTATTTTTTATTAATAAAAATTAAATACTAAAGCAAATATTATTTAATTAAGATAACAAAATTTATTTTGGACTAATTAAAATATATTGGACAACGCAAATTATTTTTGGACTAATTAAAATATTTTGGACCAGACTTGGTAAAAAATTAAGGGTCTATAATAATATTTAAAGTATATTCCGGGCAAGGCATCGGAATCCTCCACTACTCTGGACCAAGAAATCACTCCTAAACTCTCTCTCCGAGAAACCAGCTACTAGACACTGGGCCGGCGATGACTCGGTGAGAATGTTGGAAAGATAGCGCAACCTTCATGAAGGGAGACCAGTTTGTTCGCTCTTTTGGGTTCCACCATGCCAAATTCACCTACAAAATAACATAAGGTAAGTGAACTTTCACATAAAATTTAAAGTATACTAATGTTATTTCACTTAGTCCCAGGTTAAGCGGCTCAACACAAAGCGATGAGTATGCATATGGTGAGAGCCGGGAATGTCCACATGATCATACAACCAGAAATTTAATCTTGGATACCCGACTCTCTCTAGGGAAATACCGGGTACCCTCACGAGGTTGTGTTCATATCCCCATGCCTACAACAACAATAATAAAGATCACATTCATGCAAGAAAAGAGTGGAAATGACATTGGTGGAAGAAGAGTACCTCGACAACCGCCATCAAGCCGACAAAAGACTTCTTATTTCAACAAAGTTTATCAAGACCATGGTAAAGACAGGCGAGACCAGCTTCACCCCAGCTAGAAGATGGTACCATTCTAAAATAAGAAAGGGCCTTCAACACTGACAAGTTGATGGAGGATTCAGTGCTGCCTAAGATGGTCGACCCAAGCAGATATAACAAAAATCCTTAAGCATATTATTGGGCCTTTTCTCTGTGAACCCGTCCTTCGTAGTTCATCTAATAACTATGAATCAGTTCAATTTTTATCTTAAAAGGTCCTTTATATGATGGTTCCATACCAATTAATTACTGAATTTCTTCAAATGTCAAAATATCGTTGGTAAGAGGAACCGAAACACCATCATATCGAACACCGGTTATAGCAGTAAAATCGACTGAACCAATTTTCATCTCTTCAATGGGCAAGTGAAAAGTGTGAGTTGTGTCTAACCATCATTCTGCAAGCGCTTGGACTATGCTCTGGTCCATCTTATACTCCTCAAATGGCAATTGTAAGATAAAGCTTTCAAAGCCACAATCTTGGATAATCTGCCTTACCCGAGAAGGCACTACATCGTACCATTGTCGGGCTTTGTAAATACACCCTCCGACCCGAACAATGCAACGATCATGCTAACATGGAGCCAAGTAAGTTAATACAAGGTAAGTACATATTTTTCCTAAATTTTCTAAAAAAATATTATAATATAAGAATATAAATAAAAATAAAGGCAAACACAATAATAATAAAAGAGCATAATATAAAAACATAAATCAAAAATCAAAAATAATAAAAAATAATAATAACAGAAAAATAATAAAAAATAATAAAAAACAACAAACCAAAAAAAACAACAAAACAAAAAGAGACGAAAAAAATCAAGAAAAGAAGAAAAAAAGAAGAAAAATAATTACCGCACTCTTTTGGTTGGAATTACGATGAAGCAGCATCCCGGCTAGTAGATCTATATTTTTATCTTCATGATGCTGAATAAACTCTAATAACTCGGCATTAGAATGAATCTCTGACCTTGAAGCATGCATTTTTTTTAAAACTATGTGCTAAATTTGAAAAAATTTGAGAGAATTGTAGAAGTTGAGGATTTAGCTGCGAATGAAATAAAGGAATTCGTTGGTTTATATAGAGAAACGGCAAGGAAAAAAAATTCAAAAGTTTTACTGTTCATAAATAGTAAACTTTTATTGTTGATGAATAGTAAATTTCACTATTTATAAATAATAAATTGAATAGTACATTACTATTTTCAATAGTAAAATACTATTTATTACTATTTATAAATAGTAAGTTACTATTTATGAATAGTAAATAGTGCATGAACAGTGACTACACAGTAAATAAATAGTAAATTCAATTATTCAATTTAATCTTTCAAATACTTGCGTGTATATAAATATTTTTGCGCGCAGGGGGCAAGAAGAAGATATGTGCAAAAAAATTAGCCAAACTTTTTGAAATAAAAAATTACTAGCTCGAGTTCAGAGCCCAAAATTTCCTTAGATCCAGAACCGAAAATTTTTTCTAAGTCCAAAACTTAGCTCTGGTCCAGAACCCAAATTACCCTTAGGTTTAGAACCTAGAATCTTTTCTAAGTCCAGAACTTAGCTCAGGTCATAACGCAAATTTTTCTTAGGTTCAGAACCTAGAATTTCTTTTCTAAGTCCAGAACTTAGCTCGGGTCCAGAACCTAAATTTTCCTTAGGTCCAGAACCTAGAATTTTTTTTTCTAAGTTCAGAACTTAGCTCGGGTCCAGAACCCAAATTACCCTTAGGTCCAGAACCTAGAATCTCTTCTAAGTCTAGAACTTAGCTCGGGTCTAGAACCTAAATTACCATTAGGTCCAGAACTTATAATCTCTTCTAAGTCCAGAACTTAGCTCGGGTCCAGAACCCAAATTACCCTTAGGTCTAGAACCTAGAATCTCTTTTAAGTCCAGAACATAGCTTGGGTCCAGAACCCAAATTTTCCTTAGGTCCAGAACCTAGAATCTGTTTTAAGTCCAGAATGTAACTCAGGTCCAGAACCCAAATTTTTCTTAGGTCTAGAACCTAAAATTTTCCTTAGGTCCAGAACCCAAAATTATCCTTGAGTCCATAACTCGAACCGGGTCCAGAACCCAATAACTCAACCATCTCAAAAATTAAGTCTTATTGCTTTTCACTCTCTTTCATTAAAGTCTCAGATCATTCAAGCAGGGGGCAAACTGTAGACCCTTAATTTTTTACCCAGTCCAGTACAATATATTTTAATAAGTCCAAAATAAATTTTGTTATCTTAATTAAATAATATTTGCTTTAGTATTTAATTTTTATTAATAAAAAATAAAATAATAATAATAAACAAATAAATAAAAATAAAAATAAAATCGGCAGCAAAAAATTGGCGACGGAAAATTTCATCGCCGAAAACGGGGGCGGCGAAATGGCCGTAGATTTTATCTGTGGGCAAAATGGCCCACAGACAATTTCGCCCGCCCTAGCTGTGGCAACTTTTTTGCCAGCGTAATTTTTCCGCATTAGTTTTTTTTTGCCAGCAAAATTTTTCCAACGCAAATTTTTTGAAACCAAATTCAATTCAGTTTCAGTTTCCTTTTCTTAATTAACGTTAAATTCCGTGAGCAACTAAGATTAATCATAAAAATCTTCTATAAATAAGGACTAAAACAACACAGAAAGGGAGGGAAATTAAGGAGGAGAAAAAATTGAAAGGAAATCGGATTTTAAGAATTTCTTCTGGCAGTGAAATCGATTGGACTTTTTGAGAGAAGCAAACAAGCAATATAATTCATCAAAGGCAGCCAAGTTGTCATTGTTCTTGTTCATACAAGAAACAATTTTTGGTGGAACCAACAAACAAAGGTATGAATTTTTTTATTTATTTTTCTTTACAGTAGCTTCATCACTTAAGATTGAAAATTTCTATTTCTGAAAAATCTTAAAACCCTAATCTACTTTCTAACTTTTCAAAACCTTAAATCATTTCATTAATTTACCAAAACCCTAATTTGCTTTCCAATTCACCAAAATCCCAATCTACTTTCTAACCTTTCAAAAACCTTAAATTGTTTGATTAATTTACCAAAACCTTAATTTGCTTTTCAATTTTTCAAAACCCTAAATTGAATCTGTTTCTTTCCAAAAATCCTAAATTGAATATGTTTCTTTCTAAAACCCTAAAAAATATCTTTTTTGTTTCTATAAACCTTAAATCATTTTGTTTATTTTCATAAAACTTCATAAAACTATAAATTGTTTTTCCAAATTCTAAAATCAAATGCATTCTCCGAAAACACTAAAAACCCTAATTCAACTTTAGAATCAAGACAGTAACCTCAAACCAATTATTCTAAACCCTAGTTTTCTTAAACCCTAATTCCCTTAAAACCTTAAAACCTAATTTTTTAAATCCTAATCTTTAAAACTCTAAAACCTTATAAACCTAAATATTAAAATTCAACACAGTAAATAGCTAATAATCATAAACCTAATGCTTTAAAGTGTTCAAACCTTAATTTCATGATTTCACACCTTAAACACTAATTTGGTTAATCAAAGAACTTTATCAACCCCTTAAATTATAAAAATTTAATCCATTTTAATTCTTTTAAAATTTACAGTAGCTTAAACCCATTAATTCCAAAACCCTAAACACATTAAATAAAGAATCTTAAATAGAAACAGTAGCCCTAATTTGAATCTTTACTTGCTTTATTTAATTTTATATTTGATTATGAAGTCTATTATATGCTTTAATTTATTTTCAATGCATTGTTGGTTTATTTAATTTCAATGATTAGTTTATTTAAATTACCATGGATGAATGTTTATTTTATATTTTGATTGATATATTTGATGAATGATTTATTATGAATGGTTATTTACTTTCTCAATTTATTTAGATTTCCAAATGTTGTAAGGGGTATGTTTCCACTTGGTGGGTACCTCATTAGTTAAATATCATGTAATTTTAATTGCTTTTATATTTTAGACCAATGTAAAGGATATGTTTCTACCTTTCGGTGGGTGTCCTATTTAGGCACGGGATGTAAGGACATATTTCCATCCTCGGATGGGTGTCCACTTATTTGTTTTGCTTGGACATTGCTTTGATTTTTAATATATCGATGTTTTATTTTAATGGTTGTGTGAAATATGGATAATATTATTATACTTAAGAATTTTATAATATTAAGACCTGTAAAGGAGGCTGGTTCCAATGAACCGGGCGTTGTGGGGGGTGCTGGGCCATTTCTCACCTTCCCCACACGTACCCAACTTTTCGAACCCATTAGGGGGTTGGGGATTCCGTTGGTCTTTATATTATTATATTCTTTCTTATAATGATATTATCCATTGCATCATATTAGATTGCATGGTGTGCGTGAGTTAGGATGCCCGTGTTACCCGTATTATGTTATGTAAGGGATACCATACTTTTGCTCAAGGTGTGGAGATCGAGAATGGCATAACCACTCATAGCCTCGTATCATTTGGTTTATACTTGCTATGGGAACCTAAGCCTTTCTACCCAAAGACTAAAGATCATGTAATTGGCCTAGTTACTTTCCTTATATTTTACCCCAAATGCATGTTGTTTGACTATGGTTAATATATCTTGGCTTAAATCATGGCTTATTTGGTTTATTCTTTTTCTAATATGACCTAAGTACATTGTAAGCTCAAAATAAAATTTTCTATAAATCCAAAAGACCAAAGATATTTTCAAAATATTTCAAGATGGTCTTTGGACATAAAACTTTTCTTTTGCTCATGGCCCAAATACTAAGCCCAAAATCCATTTTTTCTAAAATCTTTTTACAATAGGCTTAGAAATAAAATTATTTTTATCCAACCTTTTCTCACAAAGAGCTTGCAAATTATTTAGGTCAATTATGAAATACCAAAAATCAATTGTGAGCCTAATTTGTACTAAGAATAATTAACCATGGGCTTGTTTTTGGCATGAATCATTAGTTACCTTTTTCAAGTGAGAAATCTATTTATAATAAACCTCTTAATTTCATTTTAATCCAATATAGCATAAAAGCTACATTAGTTTGTTAAATGGATTAAAACCTAATTAATGGGAATTATCATAAGTTGATTTCCATTTTAGAAAATATAACTATTGGTTGAAACGTCTGAGAGAAATATTCGAAAATAAGGTACCCCATGTTGGTATTTTGTTAACCATATACCTAGGAAAAGAGACTCACCATTCGTGTGTGGATGTTATAAGGTTGGAAGGAGCATCCTAATTATCTTTCTTTGTTGATTGTTTGTGCATACATGCATATATTCATACATTTGCATCTCATATCATTGATCCTCTCTGGCTCACAGCCCTGGATTACTACAGTTCAAAAGCTTACGACAATTCGACCTACGCTGGAGACGAAGTATCTAGCAATGACTCAATAACTTGCTCACCAAAAACAATGGATCCCGAACAAATTCAAAAAATGGTGGATGATGCCCTCACCGCCAAGATGGATGAAATAAAAGAGGCCCTAGCTGAGACCATGAAGAACCAATTGACTGCAATTTTAGAAAATCATGCCAAAACATCTGCTAGCACTAAGAAGCCAAGGGACAAAGGGAAGACTAAAGTTGGTGAAGTGGTTTTTGATGATGAAAAAGTGATCATTGATGATGATGATGATTGGGCTCAATACTACCAAGATCCTCAAGACAAGAAGAAAGAACCGAAGATTGCTGAAAGATCAACTATGGAGAAGACCGAATCTTCTGATGTTGAAAAAATGATTACTGATTTAGAAAAGAAATTTGAAAAGAAATTGAAAACTGAGGAAATGTCCAAAGTTGACAAATTATTTGAGGTAGATGAAGAAGTCCCGTACAATTTCAAGATGTCATCTTTCGCGAAGTTTGATGGAACCGAAAATCCTCATCTCCATGTGAATCAGTATATCACTGCCATACAGTCTGCCTGAGCTACTAAGGCTCAAACTCTAAGGTACTTCATGCTCTTATTGGATCCTATTGTCCAAAATTGGTTCAATACCTTAGATGATGGAACACAAAAAAGTTGGGATATGCTTTACAAAGCCTTTATCCAACAATATTGATATAACGTCGAGATGGAAGTTACCTTAATGGAAGTGGAGTCCATTAGGCAAAGGTCAAATGAGAATTTTGTGAATTATGTGAAGAGATGGAGAAACAAGGCTGCTTTACTCAAGAAGAGGTCTGATGAATCCGAACAAATAAGGATGATTGTGAGAGGGGTGTTGCCTAGTCTTCTTGAGAGGATGTCTCATACACTCGTCCGTGATTTCAAAGACCTTCTCCAAGCAGGTTTGCAAATTGAAGAATGGGAAAGAGAGAAACCATTTTTCAACAAGAAGGAATGAGAAAGGGAACTATCAATCTGATAGCCAAAGCATGCAAAAGGCAGTCGGTGTCAATGCTACTAACCAAGGAATAAGGAGACAATTTTTGAAATTGGGGAAACCGATGTCTTGGGTTCTCAATAAACTTCAAAGAAAGGGATTGCTACAACCCTTAAATCCTCATCCTTTGCCTAATCCTCTCCCACCTAATTTTAACACTAAAGCCTTTTGTCAGTTTCATCAAATGCAAGGGCATGACATGGATAATCCAAACACCAAAGATAATCCCTTAGCAAAGTTCAATAGGGTACCACCAACGGCAACCTTCATGATTGGAGGAGGTTTGCGTGAAGATTTTGTCATGTCTTCTTTTCAAGATGTGGGTGGAGAAGCAACCAAAGAAGAAGAAGTATTTGGTGGAATTAAACAAGTTATGGTGGGTAAAGAAGTAACGATTTGATTTGTCAATGGGTTTTGGGATTCAAGAGATAGTGATGATGATCTTGTATCCAAGAAGGAGGAGTGGACTAGGTCCGAGCGTGAAGAAGATGAAGTAATGAACACTAGATCCGGTAAGCCTTATGCAAGGTCACCACCTAAGGCGGTAGAAACTAATAAGGGTAAGGAAGTTGAAGTAGGAAATAAAGAAGAGGAAGATGATGCTGTGCTCAAGCAATTGAAAAGAACACAAGTAAGTGTTAGCATTTGGGACTTATTAGCTACTTCTAAAAAGCACCGAGAAACTATGGCCAAAGCCTTAGCTAGCATGCCAATTTCTACCTCCACAACACCGGACAAGCTGATCAACTTCATAAAAATTGGAGAAGTAATGAAATGTGAAGATGTTCAAGAAAAGAATGAAGTTAATATGGGAGCAGTTTCTTTTTCGAATGCAGACTTACCAGAGGAGGGGAGAGATCACATCCGCCCTCTCTTTATCAAAATAGAAGTCAAGGGGAAGAGGACTCCATGTGTAATGGTCGATGATGGGTCCGCCATAAATGTTTGTCCACTTAAGATATTGCCAAAGCTAGCAATGTCAACAAGAGATCTAAACCCGATGGAGGTAACAATTTGGGCTTATGACAACACTAAGAGACATGCCGAAGGGACTTTCAAAGCTATTGTCAAGGTTGGTTTAATTGAATCTATTGTTGAATTTGTTGTTTTAGACATACCGGTTACCTTTGCCTTATTCTTGGGGCGACCATGGTTTCATCCTCTTGGTGGAGTTCCTTCCACCCTTCATCAAAAGATCAAGTTCCCTAACGGAGATGAGACAGTGGTCATCAAAGCTGAAGATATTGAGATTGTTAATGCTCTAATGATTGAGAGGCCTCTCAATGGTTTTCAAGTAGCTGCAATTTCTGATGATGAAGTAGTGGACTCCAAAGTCTTGAATATGATGAAGAACATGAACTACCTTCCCGGAGCTGGTCTTGGAAAGGGTAAGGCCGGTTTGACAAAGCTGCCCAACTTTAGAACTTAAACTTCCAAGAAAGGGTTGGGATATGATGAAAAAAATGATGTCCAGCCAAAGAAGAGTGAGAAGATGAGCTTCCCACCACTTGAAGGGATCTTTGTCAAAGCTCCAGATATAGGACCACTCTAAGGAAAGCCCGAGCCAATCATGTTCATGGGAAAGTTGATCCCGGGTTTTAAAATTTTTGCAGATGTGGCCCAGCTAGACTACCATGTGAAGAAAGAGCTCACCCTCCTAACCAACAAAGAATCCAATCCAAAAGAGAAGAATGAAGCTATCCTGAAAACTAAGAAGACTCCGGAGGAGATTGCTGCCCTGGTTGAAGAGAAGTTTGAAGACATCCTACCTTATGATTTTGAGAACAATGATTTTGATTTTGATTTTAATTTGTCTGCTTTGTATAAGGATGATGATGTTTTCTTTTCCAAAATGAATGCAATAAAGTTTGATTTGCTTACTTGTGTGATGTTTCTCCTGATGGTTGCATACATTCAAATAGCAGTTGCATGAGCATCTTTAATATTAATTCTATTAACGCACAATCATTAAATTTAGGAACAATTGAAAATCCTAAAAACATTAGCATAGCATCTGACCTTACTCTTGATGGGAGCGAGAGATTTGAAAAAATATTCAAAAATCATGAAGAAGTGTTTGCTTGGTCTTATGAGGATACGCCTAGAATAGATTGAGACATAGCCGAGCATCATATTCCTACTTATACTCACATGAAACCTGTCAAACAAAAGCTTAGGCAATTAAGACCTGAGTGGGTTGAATTGGTTAAAGAAGAGGTCACTAAGCAAATACAAGTGAAGTTCCTTGAAGTGATAGAATATCTAAATTGGCTAGCCAACATAGTACCTATGCCAAAGAAAGATGGAAGGATAAGGGTCTGTGTGGATTATAGAGGTTTGAACAAGGCTTCCCCTAAAGATGATTTTTCTTTACCTCATATAGATGTTCTCATTGATAGTGCAGCCTCTAGCGTGCTACACTCGTTTGTAGATGGATTTTCTAGATACAATCAAGTATTAATGGCCCAAGAGGATAAAGCCAAAACTGCTTTCATTACTACATGGGGTATATTTTATTATAGGGTGATGCCATTCGACTTAAAGAATGCTGGGGCAACCTACCAAAGGATGGCCACCACACTATTTCATGACATGATGCAGAAAAAAGTTGAAGTATATGTTGATGATATGATGGTGAAATCGGATACGAGGGAACAACACTTCCAAAACATAGATTTATTCTTCGATAGAGCTTTGAAATATAAGCTAAGATTAAACCCAAAGAAGTGTGTGTTCGGTGTTACCTCAGGTAAATTATTGGGACACGTGATTAGTCCGAATGGCATTGAGATTGATCCTGACAAAGTTAAAGCAATGAGGGATATGCCAACCCCTAAGACGGAGAGAGAAGTTCGGGGATTTATTGGTAAATTACAATACATTAGCAGATTCATTGCAAAACTCACAACAATTTGTGAGCCTATCTTCAAATTGTTTAAAAAGAATCAGCTAGTCATATGGAATGAAGAATGTCAAAAGGCCTTTGAGTGAATAAGAGAGTATTTGCTGAATCCACCTATTTTGAAACCACCTGAACCCGGTAAACCCCTATCACTATACTTAGCAGTAGAAGAAGAGTCAGTAGGAGCTATGCTAGCCCAAGCGGATGAGTCAGGGATTGAGCACACAGTCTACTATTTGAGTAGAAAGCTCCTACCTTACGAAATTAAGTATAGTATCATTGAAAAGACCTTTATAGCTATGGTTGGGTCTTCTAAGAAGTTGCGGCATTACTTTCAATCTTATAGTGTGCAAGTAATTTCCAGGTTGGATCCAATGAAGTACTTAAGGGAGACACCCTCTTTGATTGGGAAGTATGGGCGATGGTTAATAATATTGGAAGAATTGGAGATTGAGTATGTAACCAGGAAAATAATCAAAGGTAGAGCAGTGGCAGAATTCCTGGCCCAACAACCATTACCGGATAGAGAAGAGGTAGTCTTGGATTTTCTAGATGAACATTTAGAGGCCATTGAAGTATAAGAATGAAAAATGTATTTTGACGAAGCAGTGAATAGGAAAGGAACAGGTTTGGGAATCATACTAGAATCGCCCGAAGGGGAACTTATCCCTTTAGCCAAAAAGTTAAAATTCAGGGCATCCAATAATATGGTGGGATATGAAGCATTTATCTTTGGTTTAAAAACCCTAATTATAAAGGTGGATAAGATGAAAGTTTTTGGCGATTCATTGCTAGTAGTATCCCAAGTAAATGGAGAGTGGGAGTTAAATGAAGAGAAATTAAAACCATAACACCATTACTTGACCATGATAAAGAAGAACTTTAACGAGTGCAGGTTTATACACTTACCAAGAGAAGAAAACCAGATGGCTGATGCCCTAGCCACATTGGCTTCGGTATGGGAAAATATTGTGAACTTATTCCTCAAGCCTCTGGTTTTGACCAGCTCATCAACTCCTTGCTATGAATATGAGACAATCATGGAAACTGATACAGACCATGATACATGGTATGATACTATAAGATGGTTTTTGGAGGAAAGGGAATACCCAAAGAAAATAGAGCCATAAGGTGGTGGTCCTTACAATACATCACCTTCCATGGAGAGTGATATCGAAGATGGCCTGATGGGGTGCACTTGAGATGCTTGATGAAGCCTGAAGTAAAGCATATCATGTCAAAAATACACGCGAGAAGTTGCGGTCCACACATGAGTGGTTTAGCCCTAGTTAAAAAGATAATTTGACAAGGTTACTACTGGTTGACCATGGAGGGAGATTATATTGAGTTGTAAAGAAGTGCCAACAATGTTAGATGTATGGTAATTTAAATCACATACATTCTATGTCTTCACCTTGGCCCTTTGCCACTTAGGGGATCGACATTATAGGAGAGATACATCCGACAACCTCAAACAGTCACCATTTTATTGTAGTAGTGGTAGATTATTTTTAAAAATGGCTTGAAGCTGAATCCTTCAACAAATTGAGGGCAAGTCAAATGGCTAGATTTATTGAAAGGAACCTCATTTGCAGGTATGGGGTCCCACACAGTGTGATATCAGACAATGGGGTATAGTTTCAAGGAGCAGTTAAGGACTTATTCTCGAAGTGCCAAATCCATCATCACCGATCCTCTCCTTATAGACCAAAGGCTAATGGTGAAGTAGAAGCAACAAATAAGACAATTAAGCAAATGTTGTCCAAAATGACCACGACATATGGGGATTGGTCAGAGATGCTTCCTTTTTCTTTATGGGGATATAGAATAAGTGTGTGAATACCGACTGGAATGACACCGTTCTCTTTGGTTTATGGGATGGAAGCAGTGTTGCCAATTAAAATTGAGACCAAGTTGTTAAGAGTGGTCTTGGAAGCTGAACTGCCTAAAATGGAATGGGTAGGGAGAAGATACACACGGTTAGCTTTACTAGAGGAGAGAAGGTTAAAAGCATTGTATCATCATCAACCGTATCAAAAGAGGATAGCTCGGGCTTACAATAGAAGGGTTAAGATCAGAAAACTCAGAGTCGGGGATTTGGTATTGAGACAATGTAAGCCTAATGTATCTGATCCAAGAGGGAAATTTAGGCCTAGCTGGGAAGGGCCATATGTTGTGAAACAAGTCATGAACAAGGGTGTAGTGAAGTTATCAAACATGGACAGGAACAAATTTAGTGAGCCAGTGAACATTGACAGGTTGAAGAGGTTTTATGTATAAAAAAAAAGAAAAAAGAAAAAGAGCTCGCTAGATTAAAAACCCAAAAGGGGCGGCCTAGGCAAAAGTAAGAGCAGTCCGCTAGCTTCAAAAATACGAATGGAGGTGCTAGGCAACAATTAGGGCCAAATGAGAGAAAATCACCAATTAGAAAACCCGAAAGGGCTAGTTGGCAGCAGGAGTAATCTTGTGAATGCTGGCTTTATGCTTGGTTGTTCCCCAATTTAATAAAACATAATTAATGCTAAAATTGTTCTATGTGCACTGTTATAAGTATTTGACCAGATATGAGTGAAATAAATAAATACAATAGCAAAAGGTGATGATAAATTATAAAAGGAAAAGAAACATCTTGTGAGCGGGGATTTTCGCCTCCACTCTCGGTGGAATGGTTCTTGTGACTTCGGCACTGTTTAGGCTCGGGGCCTTAGAGAACACGGACCTAAGTCTGGAGAAAAATGGAGTCATCACCTGGACGGGCCGAAAAAAAGAAAGGGGTGGATGACTCGATTCCTAAGGAATCCCCAACCCCCTAATGGGTTCGGAAAGTTGGGTACGTGTGGGGAAGTTGAGAAATGGCCCAGCACCCCCACAATGCCCAGTTCATTGGAATCGTCCTCCTTTACAGGTCTTAATATTATAAAATTCTTAAATATAACAACATTAACCATATTAAACACAATAATTGAAATAAAGCATTGATATATTAAAAATCAAAACAACATCCAAACAAAGCAAATAAATGAACACCCATCTGAGGATGGAAACATTTCCTTACATCCCATGCCTAAATAGGACACCCACCGAAAGGTAGAAACATGCCCTTTACATTGGTTCTTAAATAGAAAAGCAATTCAAATTACATGATATTTAACTAATGAGGTACCCACCAAGTGGAAATATACCTCTTACAACATTTGGTAATCTAAATAAATCGATAAAAGTAAATAACCATTCATAATAAATAAATAATTCATCAAAGGTATTAAACATCAATAAAAAGTAAAATCCATCCATGATAAATTAAATAAACCAAGCATTGAACTTAAATAAATCAACAAAGCATTGAAAATAAATTAAAGCATATAATAAACTACATAATCAAATATAAAATTGAATAAGGCAAATAAAGATTCAAATTAGGGCTACTATTTCTATTTAAGTTTTAATGTGTTTAGGGTTTTGGAATTTATGGGTTTAAGATTTGTAATTCTTAGCTACTGTGAACTTTAAGGAATTGACATGAATTAAAGTTTTATAATTTAAGAGATTGATAAAGTTCTTTAATTAACCGAATTAGGGTTTGAAATGTATAATCATGAAATTAGGTTTTGGACACTTTAAAACATTTAAATTTATGATTTACGGTCACTGGATTGTGTTTGAAAGCTTACTGTGTTTGAATATGTTTATAGGGTTTTAAGGTTTAAAAGATTAGGGTTTAGAAAACTTTAGGGTTTAGGTTTTAAGGGAGTTAGGGTTCTCTGTCTTGGGTTTTGGAATTGAATTAGAGTTTTAGGATTTTTGAATTAGGGTTTCGGAGAATGCATTAGGTTTTTAGGATTTGAAAATCAATTGATAATTTTATGAAACTTTATGAAAATAAACAAAACTATTTAAAGTTTATAGAAACAGAAAAGATGTTTTTAGGGCTTTTGGAAAGAAACAGAACTCAATTTAGGGTTTTGAAAATTTGGAAAGCAAATTAGGGTTTTGAGATTTAAAGAACCAAAAATAACAACTTTAAACTTTTTGGAAAACAAAGCAATGAATTAATGTTTTTAAACATTAGAAAAAGTGAATTGAGGTTCTAGGGTTTTTGAATTAAAAGAAACAATGGGATGATTTAACCTACTATGAATAAATAGAATTTAGACAATTGATGCATACCTCCGTTTGTTGGTTCCACCAAAAATTTCTTCTTGGATGAACAAAAACAAAGACAAGCTTTGCTGCCCTTGAATTGTTTGTTTGCTCTCTCAAAAAATCAGATTGATTCAAGGCCTTTCCTACTCTGTTTCGGTCTCAATTTCTCCTCCAAATTTCCTTCCAAATTTCTTGATACCAATTTCTTGATCAAAATTTTCCCTCCCCCTTTTTTTGTGTTGTTTTAGCCCTTATTTATAGAAGAATTTGATGGTTAATTCTATTCATTCACTGAATATATCATTCATTAAGAAAAGGAAACCGAAACATAATTGTATTAGGTTTCAGAAAATTTGTGTTGAAAAAATTTTGTTGGCAAAAAAAAACTGCTGCGGAAAAATTGCGCCGGCGAAAAAAACTACTGCGAAAAAATTGCGCTGGTGAAAAAGCTGCTGCAGCTGGCTATGGCAGCAGCAGGCGAAATTGGCCTGCAGGCCATTTCGCCGCACACTGAATTATTATTATTATTATTATTTGTTTATTATTATTTATTTTTTATTAATAAAAATTAGATACTAAAGCAAATATTATTTAATTAAGATAAAAAAAATTATTTTGGACTAATTAAAATATATTCCACAACAAAAAATTATTTTAGATCAATTAAAATGTATTGGACCAGACTGGGTCAAAAATTAAGGGTCTACAGTTTGCCCCCTACTTGAATGATCTTAGACTTTAGTGAAAGAGAGTGAAAAGCAATAAGACTTAATTTTTGAGATGATTGAGGTTTTGGGTTTTGGACTCGGTTCGAGTTGTGAACTCAAGGATAATTCTAGGTTCTAGACCTAAGGAAAATTTGGGTTCTGGACCCAAGCTAAGTTCTGGACTTAGGAAAGATTCTAGGTTCTAGACCTAAGGATAATTTGGGTTCTGGACCCGAGTTAAGTTCTGGACTTAAAAGAGATTCTATGTTCTGGACCTAAGTAAAATTTGGCTTCTGGACATGAGTTAAGTTTTAGACTTAGAAATAATTCTAGGTTCTAGACCTAAGGAAAATTTGGGTTCTGGACCCGAGCTAAGTTTTGGACTTAAAAGAGATTCTAGGTTCTGGACCTAAGGAAAATTTGGGTTGGGGACCTAAACTAAGTTTTGTACTTATAAGAGATTCTAAGTTCTAGACCTAAGGATAATTTGGGTTCCGGACCCGAGCTAAAATTTGATTTCTGGACCCAAGCAAAGTTCTGGACTTAGAAGAGATTCTAGGTCCTAGACCTAATCAAAATTTGTGTTCTGGACCTGAGAGATTTGGATACTCGATCCTAACTGGATTTGGATACTCGATCCTAACTGGATTTGTATACTCGATCGTAAATTGGATTGGGATACTCGATCCTAACTGGACTTGGATACTCGATCCTAAACTGGATTGGGATACTCGATCCTAACTGGATTTGGATACTCAATCCAAATATGGATTTGGATACTCGATCCTAAATTGGATTGGGATACTCGATCCTAAACATGATTTGGATACTCGATCCTAACTGGATTTGGATACTCGATACTAAATTGGATTGGGATACTCGATCCTAACTGGACTTGGATACTATGATCCTAAACTAGATTTGGATACTCGATCCTAAACTGGATTTGGATACTCGATCCTAAATTGGATTGGAATACTCGATCCTAACTGGATTTGGATACTCGATCCTAAATTGGATTGGGATACTCGATCCTAACTGGACTTGGATACCCGATCGTAAACTGGATTTGGATACTCAATCCTAAACTGGATTTGGATGCTCAATCCTAAAGTGGATTGGGATACTCGATCCTAAACTGGATTGGGATACTCGATCCTAACTGGATTTGGATACTCGATCCTAAATTGGATTAGGATACTCGATCCTAACTGGACTTGGATACTCGATCCTAAACTTGATTTGGATACTTTATCCTAACTGGATTTGGATACTTGATCCTAAAGTGGATTGGGATACTCGATCCTAAACTGGACTTGGATACTTGATCCTAAACTGGATTTGGATACTCGATCCTAAATTGGATTGGGATACTCGATCCTAACTTGGATTGGGATACTCGATCCTAAACTAGATTGGGAAACTCGATCCTAAACTGAGTACTTTGACTCGAGATTTGAATTTGATTTGGGTACTTGGACCCGAGCGTGAATTGATTTGGGTACTTGGACCTGAGAATAGGTACTTGGACCAGAGATTGGGTACTTGGACCCGAGCTTGAATTGATTTGGGTACTTGGACCCAAGAATAGGTACTTGGACCTAAGATTGATTTGATTTGGGTGCTTGGACCTGAGATTGGGTTTGACTGGCCTTTTAGTTGAGAAGTCTGACTGCTCCGGTTGTTCTATGCATGGTGGTTCTTAACCCTCAGAATGGATCTTCATCCTTTGAGATCGGGTCTTCACCCTTGAGATCACAGATCTTTATCCATTGGAGATCGGGTCTTCACCCTTGAAAATGGACTTTCATCCTTTGGAAATCGGGTCTTCACCCTTGAAAATGGATCTTCATCCTTTGGAAATCATGTCTTCACCTTTGAAAATGGATCTTCATCCTTTGGACTTTAGGTCTTTACCCTTGCTTCAGCTTTTTTAGCTGGATTGATCTTTTGTCTTTTGCATCTTTATTCTTTTGAGAGTTCTAATGTTCCATTCTTTTGTTTTTAATTGGACCTTATATCCTCTCCTTGCCCCCCTGTGTGGCAAAATATTTGTAAGTGAGTTTGAAAATATTTTATATATAGACTCAAAAAATTGAAAAGGAGAAACTTTACCCCCTGTGTAGGCTCAAACCCATGATTTTTTTATGCGGGCTCTGATTGATGTTTTTGCCAACTAGTTCTTCGCACAAGCACCTATTTATTGTTTTGCAAAATGATTGGAGCTTCCATAAGGAAATAGGCTTTCCATGCCCCCCTTGATTCAATATCTTCGTTTGATTCTTTACTTCGCAAGGTGTTTGCTGTTCATTTGGACAAGGAATAGACAATACAAGACAAGAATGTGCGATGTGATATGCTCATGTATGCATGATATGCCTGATAATACTCACAGCGGTTTCATTGACTCACAGACCGAGGTAATCAATAGAAGTATTCTCGTTGACTCCTTTTTGACACTCGTTCAAGTCTTGCATTAGGAATGATAGAATGCTTTGCATTTATGGCTTTTATCTTCAAGATGTTGAAAATATGAATAATGGAGACCCCAAGCAACAAAGTCTGGGATTCATCTATTTCAAACTATGTATGAGCATGTCAGTTGATAGCTTCTTCATGACCTTGGCAAAAATAATTTCCTTTGCCCAATGTGTCCTTTGGAGGTTCAACATACTTCCCTTAACTTGAAGGCTTTGTAAGACAAAACATATTATATATATATATATTTAAATTTTGTTTTTGAAATCAAATGTTGGCTTTGCCAAATTAATATCAATGCACCTCAGGACTTGATTTTCCAAATTAACATATCTATAACATGACAACCCTAGTTACCGTACTAAACTCAGGAATTATTTCTATTTAAGCAAGAATTGTTGCACTTCAGATAGGCACATACACATTACTTGGCCAAAGGTCTCATTTGAGTTTAAATATTGTCTATCTCATATGCATGCTTATTCAAACTATCTTCACTAATAGACTCTACCTACCAAGAGAGATCAACAGATCTTTAATAGGCTTGAAATGGGGTCTATAAGGGACATGGGTTAAATGAAGGTCATTTATAAGTTGGAGCCAATGTGATAAAATGGACAAACCTTCACACTACAAATTTCTTATTTGAATTTTAGGCAGCTTGGAGGCAATCTTGCTAGACTCCAAATTCCTTCTACCTTCTTGGCATTAATCTGGATCTTGAATAGGACAGTTTTTGCCCTTGTAAAAAGTTTGTTACCCAAATTTGTTTCTTTTCTTCTTCTCCCTTTTCTTTCTTTTTATTTTCTCTTCCCTTTTCTTTCTCTGAGCATTTTATCATTTCGTCCTTCTTCCTTGTAGGACTGTCAAGTGCAGAACTTTCAAGAACTAAATGGTCTTTCTCCTTTTTCGTTGATTTTGATTGAATCTTTGGTTGGTTCGGACCAATTCAAGTCAAACCGTCCTGAAAAACCAAATGAAAGCCTTTTGTTGTCTTAGGTAAAAGAGAACTCAGTTGGCTTTTTGAACCATTTTGAGTTTTATCATTTTTCCTTTTCTCTTTTCTTTTTTTCCTTTTGTCCTTTTTTCTTTTTTCTTTTGTCCTTTTCTTTTCTTTTTCTTTTTCTTTTTTTCTTCTCTTCTCCTTTTTTTTTGTTTTTGTTTTTTGTTTTTTTTGTTCTAGCTCTAAAAGAGTTGTCTTGTTTGCACTAACTTGGGCTTCCAATAATGGATGAGTGGAGTGACATAAATCTTCTTTAACAGGGATAAATAATTTGTTACTCTGATGTTGATGTTCTTTTGATATATTGGAGATATTAAGGGAACTTCAACTACCCTTATGGTTTTGAGAACATCAACTATCCTTATGGTCTTGAAAACTTCAACTACCCTTATGGTCTTGATAACACCAACTATTTTTACAGTCTTGGCTATGCATTCCATTCCTTGATCTTCTTGCCTCTTCACCTTAGTGATCATAAGACTTGTCAAAAGTATCACAACAGCTCAGGGTAGGTTATTGAGGTTTGTAAGCCAATGAAAAGAAAGCTAAAATTTTATGAAGGCTCAAAGGGACAACTAGAGATTGATATTTAATTGGGTGGATACAAGTTGTTGGCTAACCAAACAATGCCTAGATCATTTCTCTCTTAAATAAGCAGAGTTCAATTTCGCCTCAAAAGTTTGTCAAAGCATGTTCTAAGACTGACTAGGACCAAGAAAAAGGTAATTATGCAGGAGCCCTCTCTAAGTAAGCATACACAACTCAATGTTGTAGAGCAATTCCCTCATCTAGTAAAGTCATTCAAGTCATGATGCCTAGAAACATTAATTTATAAACATCAAGCTAAATTCCTCATCGGTTGAGCACCAAAATGAACAAAGACCAACAAAATTTTTGATAAAAGTAATTTATTCAAAGAAATTTGAAAAACACAATTGTTCTAATTAAATATTAAAGCAAAATTTGAAAAGCAACATTTGAGTTAAGGAAAGTTTGTTGAGTTTAAGCTTCTTTTCCTTTCATATCTTTAAGGTTTCCATCTTGAAAGGATGATAAGATAAAATCTTCTTCCAATCCTTTTCCCACCATGAAGGTTGCCGGTGGAGGTACTCTATTGAATCTTGGTAATGGATTGCCTCTGGTGTTGGGCTTATCCAGCTCAGGTAGCTTACCACTATCAATCAAATCTTGGATCTCACACCTTAGATGAGCACATTATCTGTTTCATGCCCTCGCATTTGATGAAATTGACAGAAGGCCTCGGCATTGAAGTTTGGTGGCAATGGATTATGTAGTGGTCGAGGAGCTAATTGTTGTAACAACCCTTTCTTTTGCAGCTTGAAAATAAATTAAAGCATATAATAAACTACATAATCAAATATAAAATTGAATAAGGCAAATAAAGATTCAAATTAGGGCTACTGTTTCTAGTTAAGTTTAATATGTTTAGGGTTTGGGAATTTATGGGTTTAAGATTTGTAATTCTTAGCTATTGTGAACATTAAGGAATTGACATGAATTAAAGTTTTATAATTTAAGAGATTGATAAAATTCTTTAATTAACCGAATTAAGGTTTGAGATGTATAATCATGAAATTAGGTTTTGGACACTTTAAAACTTTTAGATTTATGATTTACAGTCACTGGATTGTATTTGAAAGCTTACTGTGTTTGAATATGTTTATAGGGTTTTAAGGTTCAAAAGATTAGTGTTTAGAAAACTTTAGGGTTTAGGTTTTAAGGGAGTTAGGGTTCACTGTCTTGGGTTTTGGAATTGAATTAGGGTTTTAGGATTTTTGAATTAGGGTTTCGGAAAATGCATTAGGTTTTTAGGATTTGAAAATCAATTGATAATTTTATGAAACTTTATGAAAATAAACAAAATGATTTAAAGTTTATAGAAACAGAAAAGATGTTTTTAGGGCTTTTGGAAAGAAACGGAACTCAATTTAGGGTTTTGAAAATTTGGAAAGCAAATTAGGGTTTTGAGATTTGAAGAAACAAAAATAACAACTTTAAACTTTTTTGTAAAACAAAGCAAAGAATTCAGGTTTTTAAACTTTAGAAAAAGTGAATTGAGGTTCTAGGGTTTTTGAATTAAAAGAAACAATGGGATGATTTAAGCTACTATGAAGAATAGAATTTAGACAATTGATGCATACCTCCATTTGTTGGTTCTACCAAAAATTTCTTATTACATGAACAAAAACAAAGACAAGCTTTGCTGCCTTTGAATTGCTTGAATTGTTTGTTTGCTCTCTCAAAAAATCAGATTGATTCAAAGCCTTTCCTACTCCATTTCGATCTTAATTTCTCCTCCAAATTTCCGTCCCAATTTCTTGATCAAATTTTTTCCCTCCCTCTTTTTTTGTGTTGTTTTAGTGCTCATTTATAGAAGAATTTGATGGTTAATTCTATTCATTCATGGAATATATCATTCATTAAGAAAAGGAAACTGAAACCTAATTGTATTAGGTTTCGAAAAATTTGTGTTGAAAAATTTCGCTGGCAAAAAAAAATTACTGTGGAAAAATTGCGCTAGCGAAAAAAATTGCCGCTGGTGAAAAAGCTACCTCAGGAAACACCTGCAGGCAATCTGACTTTTATTTATTATTATTATTATTTATTATTTTTAAAGCAAATATTACTTACTTTAAAATAACAAAAATTGTTTTGGACTAAAAAATATATTGGACAACACAAAAATTATTTTGGACTAATTATAATACAAAAATTATTTTGGACTAAATAAAATATATTGGACCGGATGGACTGGGTCAAAAATTAAGGGTCTACAGTTTTCCACCTGCTTGAATGATCTGAAACTTTAGTGAAAGAGAGTGAAAAGCAATAAGAGTTAATTTTTGAGATGGTGGAGGTTTTGGGTTCTGAACCCGGTTTGAGTTCTGGACTCAAGGATAATTCTAGGTTATAGACCTACGGAAAATTTGGGTTCTGGACTCAATCTAAGTTCTGGGACTTAGAAATAATTCTAGGTTCTGGACCTAAGGTTAATTTGGCTTTTGGACCCGAGCCAAGTTCAGGACTTGGAAAAGATTATAGGTTCTGGACCTAAGGAAAATTTGGGTTCTGGACCCGAGCTAAGTTCTGGACTTAGGGATAAATCTAGGTTCTGGACATAAGGAAAATTTGGGTTCTAGACCCGAGCTAAGTTCTGGACTTAGGGATAATTCTAGGTTCTGGACCTAAGAAAAATTTGGGTTCTAGACCCGGTTCGAGTTCTGGACTCAAGGATAATTCAAGGTTCTTGACCTAGGGAAAATTTGGGTTCTGGACCCGAGCTATGTTCTGGACTTAGGGATAATTCTAGGTTATGGACCTAAGGAAAATTTGGGTTCTGGACCCGAACTAAGTTCTGGACTTAGGGATAATTCTAGTTTCTGGACCTAAGGAAAATTTGGGTTCTGGACCCGAACTAAGTTCTGGACTTAGGGATAATTCTAGGTTTTGGACCTAAGGAAAATTTGGGTTTTGGACCCGAACTAAGTTCTAGACTTAGGATAATTCTAGGTTCTGTACCTAAGGAAAATTTTGGTTCTGGACCCGAGCTAAGTTCCGGATTTAAAAAAGATTCTAGGTTCTGGACCTAAGGAAAATTTGGGTTCTGGACCCGAGCTAATAATTTTTTATTCCAAAAAGTTTGGCTAATTTTTATGCATATGTCTTCTTATTGCCCCTGGGTGTAAAAATATTTATATACCCGCAATTATTTGAATGATTAAAGTGAATAATTGAATTTATTGTTTATTTACTGTGTAGTCACTATTCATGCACTATTTACCATTCATAAATAGTAAATTTACTATTTGCAAATAGTATCAAATAGTATTTACTATTGACAATAGTAATATTACTATTCATAAATAGTAATACTATTTATAAATAGTAAAATATACTATTTATCAATAGTAAAGTTTACTATTTATAAATAGTAAAATTTACTATTTATAAACAGTTTTGAATTTTATTTTTTGCTTGCCGTTTCTCTATAAAAACCCACCATTCCTTCATTTCATTTCACAACACAATTTCAATTTCATAATTCTCTCAAATTTCTTTCAATTTTAGCACATATTTTTTAAAAACAATGCATGCTTTAAGGTCAGGGACTCATTCTAATGCCGAGTTATTGGAGTTTATTCGGCATCATGAAGATGGAAATTTAGATATACTGGCCGAGATGTCGCTCCATCGCAGTTTCAATCAAAAGAGCGAGGTAATTATTTTTTCCTTTTTTATTTCTCTTGATTTATTCGTTGTGTTATTGATATATATATTTATTGTTATTTTTTATTATTTTTTATTGTTTTATATTTTTATTTAGATTATGCTCTTTTATTATTATTGCATTTTTCTTTATTATTATTTTGTATTATTATTTTTTAGAAAAATAAATTAAATTAAGTAGATAGAATAATATGTACTTACCTGGTATTAACTTACCTGGGTTTGTGTTAGCATGATCGTTACGTTGTTCAGGCTAGAGGGTGTATTTATAAAGCCCGACAATGGTATGATGTAGTGCCTTCTCGGGTAAGGCGGATTATCCGAGATTGCGGCTTTGAGCAGTTCATCTTAGAATTGCCATCCGAGGAATATTAGATAGACCGGAGCATAGTCCAGGCGCTTGCAGAGTGATGGTTGGATACAACCCACTCTTTTCACTTACCCATTGGAGAGATGACAATCGGTCCGGTCGATTTTACTGTCATAACCGGCCTTCGATATGATGGTGTTCCGTCCCTCTGACCAACGATATTTTAACATTTATAAAGGGCCTTTTAAGATAAAAATTGAGCCAATTCGTAGTTATTGGATGAACTACGAAGGACGGGTTGGAAGAGACAGGGCCGAATAGTATGCTCGAGGAATTATTGTTATATCTGCTTGGGTCGACCATCTTAGGTAGTACTGAATCCTCCATTCACTTGTCAGTGTTGAGTGCCCTTTCTTATTTTAGAAAGGTACCATCTTTTGGCTAGGGTGAAGCTGGTCTCGCGTGTCTTTACCATGGTCTTGATAAGCTTTGCCAAAATAAGAAGTCTTTTGTCGGCTTGATGGCGGTTGTCGAGGTATTCTTTCTTCCACCAATGTCATTTCCACTCTTTTCTTGCATGAATGTGATCTTTATTGTTATTGTAGGTATGGGCATATGAACACAACCTCGTGAGGGTACTCGGTATTTCCCGAGAGAGAGTCGGTTATCCGAGATTAAATTTTTGGTTGTCCGATCATGTGGACATTCCCGGCTCTCATCATGTGCATACTCAACGCTTTGTGTTGAGCTGCTTAACCTGGGATCAGGTAAAATAACATTAGTATGCTTTAAATTTTTTGTGAAAGTTTACATACCTTTTGTTATTTTGCAGGTAAATTTGGCCTGGTGGAGCCTAGAAGAGGGAGCAAGCTGGTCTCCTTTGATGATGGCTGCACTGTCTTTCCAACATTCTCACCGAGTTATTGCTGGCCTATTCTAGTTTCTCGGGGAGAGAGTTTATGAATGGTTTCTCAGTCCAGAGCAGCGGAGGATTTCGATGCAAATCTCAGAATATACTTTAAATATTATGTCAATGTCGGAGGATGTATGGTGGCCGGCCAGGTATGGTTATGGTGCCGAGTCATTTCTCCATTTATCGGGTCCATTTTATGCCTATTTTATTCAAAGAAGAACATCACGGAGTTGCAGGAGAGCCTATTCCACATCTCAGGACTAGTACTTCTTAGGTAAAACTTTTATCACTTTTCCCTTGCAACTGCTTTTTCTTTCATTGATTCTTTAATGATTATTGCAGGTTGTTGGCTCATTTGATTATGAGGCTGGACCTTCCTTTACTGCCTCTTCATTTGCTCATTCTAGCCCGCCAAATATGTCATCTCATCCGCAGGGTATTGATTTGAATTACCTGGTACGTTCCTTATTTCATGGTAATTTATGCTATATGTATGCATGATTATTTATGCTTTTACCTTTTCCTCTTTGGCTCACAGTGGATGCTCGAAGAACAAAACAGGAAACTTCAAGAAGAGTTGGCGGCAAGTCCTCAGTAGGCTTCTCATTTTGAAAGTTTATATCATCAATCCGAACAACATTTCCAAGACTTTCGATTTCAGGGGATGAGGGATCCCGGTGCTTCTCCATCAAGAGGCTCCAGACTGACGACCATGAGATCCTTTCGTCTGCTTCTGATGAGGACCTTGATGGATCGGAACTTCAAGGTAATAAAGATTTTGGTGCTCCCACTTCGGGTGATCGCGGGACGAGTAATTTGCTGAGTTTTGGTGCTCCCACTTTGGGCAGACTCGGGACGAGTGATTTGCCCCCTCCTCCAACAGGTGATGACTTTTTCAAGGATTTATTTGATGACCTACCACCACCCTCTTATCGATATGTAAATATTGTAGCAATCGTAAAATATTGTACAATAATGAAAAATACAATTTTCCTCTTTACTGTAACTTTTTTTTCGTTACTATACCTCTTTTTTTTTATTATAGTACATCATAATTTACATCCACATCATTTTGCTAAACCAAATTCAACGTGGAAAAGGAAATTGTGACCAATTCCTTTCCTTATGCCATATGGTCTTACCCTTTCCCATCACCTTTTCCTTTTCACTTTAGGAAAAAGTTTTATTTCTTCTATATAAATCTCCTTACATGCCCTATTTTAATACAGAAACCAAAATTCTTTCTCTTTCAACGTGAAGACTCCCTTTAACAATTTTAATTTTTACTTTATTCGTCCACCATGATCGAGCATCATTTAATGAAGATAAAAATTCTATTTAAGAAAATGGATGCCATTTACTGGAAGCAAATTTCATGGTCAAAAATTGATGTTTTAAAATGTTTTCAAAATGTCAAATTGGACCACTCCTTCTTACATGCCGTGGCTTCCTTTTGGAATACAGATTCTGTCACATCCGCCTATTCTATTTATTCAGTGTAGTCACGTGCACAGTGAGAGAAGGGGAAAGGAGAAGATAATTCCTGACAATGGCCCCAGATAAGGCTATAGGACCACTGGGACCTACTTGAAGAAAAATGCAAAGTGTTAGGGAGGTGATTGTAATTTCAAAAAGTTTTGGGGAGGTGACTGTAATTTTCAAAAGTTTTGGGGAGGTAAATGTAACTTCCAAAAGTTGTACCGGATGTTCTTAATAGTGCACATAACAAATTCCAAAAATGGAAAATAGAGAAAAACAGGGTCACAACAACGCATAACGGTTTTTCTAGAAAACGCACGGTTTAGAAGATATAGGGGATTTTGACTAGGGAAATTTTGGTCATTATACATGAATCCGAAGTAGGAAATAAAAACAAGAGTGGGTAGAGGATGTTAAGGGGGTAAATATGAAATGATCGTTAGTAGAAACGGGGCCCGGGCAACACCCGAGCAAAGAAAGGACCTAAAGGAAATTTTGTAAAAAGTAGAGGGCTTATTGGTAATTTTTTAAAACGACTTGGAAACCTAAAATAGACTTTAAAAATAGAAAGTAGAGGTCAAGAGGATCAAAACTATATGTAGTTTGACTCGTGGAACTATACGGTTTAAAAGATATGATCGATTAATCGCCGGAACGTAAAGTGGGCCCGGTTTCATGTCGGGACCGGATGGGAAACCCGGGATAACTTTATGATATCCTATGGGAAGAGGGACAAGTGGAAAGAAGTAAAGGAAAATAAAACTATAAAAAAATCTAAGGTTGGCCAATCAAAAGTAAGCATTTAGCATGTGTAATAAATGAAGAAAGAGAAAGGTGGACAAATGGGCTTAAAGAGCTTAACCAACACATAAGGTGATCATCATTTCCTTTGTATATAAATATATGTGAAATGAAGAACAAACTCTCTCTTTTTCCACTCACAAAATTCGGCCAACAAAGGGAAACACCAAAGGGCTTCCAAGTTTCTCCAAAGTTGATTTTTAAGGTGAGTTTTTAAGGTTTTCTAGTAAGTAGACTTTAATTTTAGTATTAATTTTAGGTAGTTATATATTTATTGGAAGATTGGAGATTAGAGTCTTTATGTGGAATTGGAAAAATATTAAGTAAGTGATGAGATTAATTGATTAAATGGAAGAATAAAGATGTATAAAGATTAATAAGGTTGGATTAGGGTTTCGGTTGGAAAAGAAATGGAGGATAACTTATTATTTTAAATTTCTAAGGTTTATGTTGTATTTTGAATTTATTGAAGGAGAAATAAAGAATTAAAGAAGGAGAAGAAGGAAAAGCTAAGAGGAATTAAAGAAATAAGGTTTGGTACTTTACCTTTGAATAATTACTTTTGATTTGGTGCTTTACCATAAAAGAAATTCTATTTTCTTACAAACTTTGATTTATGGAAGTTTTGAAGTTGATGTTTAAATATATTGATTGAGTTTAAATTAAATATTTGAATTATGTTCTTGTTTTCTTATGGCAATTTGGATTGTAAAATTTAATTGAAACCAAATGTTTTGAGAAAATTTGGAAAGTTGATTTGGTAAGTTGTTTGGACTTTAATTAGTTTGATTTGAGTTAAACATGCAAAAATTGTTAAAAGGAAGTGTTTGAATCTTCACTTTACTATTAAAGAAGCCTTAATATTGATTTGCAAAAGAAAAATAAACTATCCTATGCATTTCAAATGTTTGGGCCGAAATGGTCCCAAAGTGACAGCTTCTGGACTATTTTTGTGGAAATTGTTTGGGGCAGCAAACGAATGAATTTTTCAAGGAAATTTTACATGTAATTAGTCAACATATGAAATAAGTTTTCTGTAAAATTTCAGCCAAAAATAAGATCATTTACTTGGTCAAATGCATGACTGAAGTGGACTGAAATTTTGACGAAAACCCAGATTTTACTATTCATTTGGTCATGCCATTTTGCGTTGCCGATTTTTCTCGCCGCAACACTATTCATTTGGTCAATTTGTGATCTTTTGAGGAATACTTTGAAATGTTTGATGTGTTTATTGTGGATGTTAAATATGTGAAAAAGAGTAACGGTTTGACCAAAGAAAGTGGTGCACGACATAAATGGCAAAGCGCAGTGAGAATTTAAATTGATTTCTTGAATCATTCTAAAATGAAGTTGAGACTTAAATTGAATCATTTTAATCTTTTTGCTCTACTGGATAGTGGGAGTGGTAGATAAGGGTATGGTGCACTATACTAACACTTGCAGTACTGCTCATTATTGTGATATGATATTTTATTCAGTGGTGAGGCCACTGAAGCCAATGGGGAGGCCCATTGGTTAACCAGGATAGGGAGGCCCATTCCTGTGATCTGATATCGGTGGTGAGGGCCACCTATGTTACAGTGGGGAGGCCCACTGCCTTATCACTATGGTTCCCTATATACCAGTAGAGCCTGAATCAAAGACATTATTTTTCATTGAACTATATAATGCAAATGAGTTTGAATTATGATTTTACATTATTGAAAAAATATCACACTGAATGTATCATGATTTCTATTGGTATAAAGTGGGTTGATTGTTGATTTAATTATTTCCTTTGATTTCGAATACTTTTATATACTACTCTTATTTTTATTGGTAAAGTACCCACTGAGCGACAACGCTCAGCGAGTTAAGTTTTCCTTGACTCGTAGGTTCGGAGCAGTAGATAAATCTTGGGGAAGCAACGACCAGACCACAGCAAATCTCAGGCGTAGATCTTTTAGTTCCATTATGAGTTGATAGTTGTGGCATGTATATCAATAAATATAAAAGAGAATTTCTATGTTATAACTGTATGTTATTAGTATGTAATAATCATAAATCTTTACTTTATGTTATATTAGAAGTGTGAACTTTTCATGCAGGTTTGTAGTTGAGGGTATAAGGTGGATTCATTGGGAGTGCATTAAATTTGATGGTATTCTTATTCACATTGGTCTGTGTAAAATGTTTTCAAAAATCAGAAAAAATAAGTTTTGTCGACACTTGGGATCCAAATTTCTAGGCGGAACTATGGCAAAATTTCTGTAAAAATCAGAACTAAAATTTGACTAAGTAAATTGGTAGCAACATTAGGATAGTGTGGTGCCTCTGCTCGACTTACACATGTAGGTTGGGAAGGGGTGTTACAATTAGTGGTATCAGAGCAAAGGTTTAGTCGGTTCTGGGTAGTTAGTTGAACTAAACCTTAAGTGTATGACACATAGGGTTAGAATATGGGTTTTAATTATATAACTATACATATGTGTGTTATTGTTAGTTATGTTATTTCAATTATACAGGAGTAATAATGGGTGATCTATACGAGGAGGTGAGGGAGCTGAGGATAGAAGTAGAGAGGTTAAGACAGCTAGTGCTGGAGCAAGATGAGACTATAGAAATTTTGGCCGATAGAAGTATACAAGATCGTGAAGACTTGAGAATAAAAGATGAGATGATTTCCTCCTTGATAGATGACGTGCAGATGTTAAAAGAAGACGGGCTTAGTTATAGAGCAGAGTTGGATAGTGTTGGTAGAAGCCTCGGGGTAGCACATCAAGAGATTTGAGCTTTACAGGAGAGGTTACCTAGTGAAGCATCACATGACCCAGATTTTGACCCCGAGATAGAAGAATATTTTTCAGACAGTGCCACTTCACCTAGGGCACCTACTCACTGAGTCTTGAGATGTATTGTGTTTGGCGGTTCTTTTAGTTATACATATGTGATATAGAGGTATCATGTAAATATTGTATGGTAGTATAATATGATGATATAATAGTAAGGAGTCCTAAATTTTGAAATGTACATAAGGGCTTCCTAGTATTGTAAAACTTTTTGTTTGGAAATAAATAAAGGTTGTGTTGTATATGTGTTATTTAAGAATTTTTATTTATATACATGCCACCTAGGATAAGATAATGCTGTTGGTCTGGGTCGTTACTAATGATGAGATGGTATACGTTTACTCTTTAGATGTCACAAGCAGCGTAGCGTGATATAGGGGAGGAGGTCGAGTCTCAGGCCTCCCGAATTGTAGAAATGCAGACATCAGCATCTGAGCAACCACCCACTGATGCTCCTATTCCCAATGAAATGTTGCAACAAATGGCTGCCGTACTTCGGCAGATAGCCGGCATTGCCCTAGCCCCACCCCCAGCTCCAGCACCCATACCAGTACCTGCTGTAGGAGGGGAAAGGAAACCCCCGATAGAAAAGATAAGAAAGTATGGTGCGAAGGAGTTTGAGGCTCGAAGGGACGATGATTCTTCAACAGCCGAGTATTGGCTGGAAGGAACAATACGAGCCTTAGATCAGTTACAGTGTACGCCAGAAGAGCGAGTGGTATGTGCTACTTCCTTATTAGTGGAAGAAGCATATATATGGTGGGACACAGTTCACCAACGAGTTCCACCGGAACAGAGAACATGGGATTTCTTTGTGAATGAGTTCAAAAGGAAGTTTATATCGGAGGCATACCTAGATGCCAAGAAAAAGGAGTTTCTACACTTAAAGCAAGGTCGACTGACCGTTGCTGAATACGAGAGGGAATTTACTAGGCTGAGTAGGTATGCCAAGAAGACAATTGAAGACGAACATGATAGATGTAAGCAATTCCAGGATGGTTTGAATAATGAGATTAGGATGCAGCTAATCGCTGCTAATATCAAAGAATTTTCCGAGTTGGTCAATAGGGCTCTAGAAGTAGAGCAATGTCAGTCTGACGAGCAGAATAGATGACAGAAGATGAAACAGAAGAGAGGTACCCAGAACTATTCGGGAACCTACCAATCATCTGGGAAATGATTCCGAGGCAGTGGTTCCACGGGAGGGGGTCAACGTCGAGGTTACAGCCAGGGATCGATTCGCGGTGGCTTAAGTCAAACTACCTCAGTCGCTAGTACGGGACGATCCGGAAGAGGACAAGGAAGAGGATTCAGCCGAGGCGGAGGTAACTTCTCTATTGGCCCGAGAGGTAATGAAGGTGAAAATACTAATCCACGTTGTAATCAATGCGGACGTCATCACCCGGGAGAATGTTGGGGTCGGACATTTGCATGCTATATATGTGGATCTTTAGACCACCTTATGCGAGAGTGTCCCCAGCGAATGCAGAATCTAACTAGGGATACTGAGAGATCGCAAGCGGCAGCAGGTCGAGGCAGAAGCAGAGGTAGGAGCAAAAATCCATCACGTGTGCAATCTGAAATGGTGAATCGACCAGAAGCACGGGCTCCTGCTAGAATGTATGCCATGAGGGGGCGAGAAGACGAAGAAGCGTTAGACGTGATTGCAGGTCAGTTGTCTATGTTGGAGTTTCACTTTACGTTTTAATAGATCCGGGGTCTTCACACTCATATATATGCACGAAAAATGAAAAATTTGAGAACCTAAAGGTAGAACTAGAAAAAGAAGGAATATTAGTTACTAACCCATTAGGAAATGAGGTGATTACTAGGAAGGTAGTGAAAGATTGCCCAATAGAGATACATGGACATATCTTTTGGGGAGATTTATTTAAACTACCATTTCAAGAATTCGATGCTATCCTTGGGATGGATTGGTTGGCCAAACACGATGCATTGGTTGACTGTAAACGGATGAGAGTTACCTTGCATATTGCAGACGATGACGAAGTGACCTTAGTGGGAAAGAGGAAGGATTATCTAACTAACATCATTTCTGCCATGATGGCTAAGAGGTTAGTGCAAAAAGGTTGCGAGGCATACCTGGTATATGCATTAGTAGCGAAAGAACAGGCACCAAAGTTACAACATATACCTACTATATGCGATTTTCCCGACGTATTTCCTGACGATTTACCTGGATTACCACCTAAACGAGAGGTGGAATTCACCATAGACGTGTACCCGGGAGCTGCACCAATATCTATCGCACCTTATCGAATGGCGCCAGCGGAGTTAAAAGAACTAAAGGTACAGCTACAGGAACTTTTAGATAAGGGATTCATTAGGCCAAGCGTGTCACCATGGGGAGCGCCAGTATTGTTCGTGAAAAAGAAAGACGGATCCTTAAGGTTGTGTGTAGATTACCGTCAACTCAATAAGTTGACCATCAAAAACAAGTATCTGTTACCTCGCATAGATGATTTGTTTGATCAACTCAAAGGTGCTGGAGTCTTTTCAAAAATTGATCTACGATCGGTTATCATCAATTGGGAATTAAAGACGAAGACATACCAAAAACCGCATTGAGAACTCGCTATGGACATTATGAATTCATTGTTATGCCTTTCGGATTAACGAATGCACCCGCAGTATTTATGGATCTGATGAATAGAATCTTCCACCCGTATTTGGATCAGTTCGTGGTGGTATTTATTGACGACATATTGGTGTATTCAAAGAATCGAGAAGATCATGACCGTCACCTTAGAATTGTTTTGCAAACCCTGCGAGAAAAGCAATTATACGCTAAATTCAGCAAATGCGAATTTTGGTTGGAAGAAGTAGCCTTCTTGGGACAAATTGTATAGGCAGAAGGAATAAGGGTCGATCCCAAGAAAATAGAAGCAGTATTGGAATGGAAGCCACCTAAGACAGTAACAGAAGTCCGTAGTTTCTTGGGGTTAGCAGGATATTATCGGAGATTCGTCAAAGGGTTTTCCATGATCGCCGCATCTATGACCAAGCTACTTCAGAAGAATGCCAAATTCCAGTGGACCGACGCTTGTCAACGGAGCTTTGAGAAGCTGAAACAAAAACTTACTGAAGCGCCTATTCTACACAACCCGAATCAAGAAAAGATTTTGTGATCTATAGCGATGCATCCCATATCGGGTTGGGTTGCGTATTGATGCAGGAAGGCAAAGTCATTGCGTATGTCTCTCGACAACTCAAGCCACTTGAAAAGAATTATCCTACGTATGACTTAGAGCTAGCAGTGATTGTTTTGGCTTTCAAGATGTGGAGGCACTACTTATATGGAGAAAAGTGTTACATTTATACTGATCATCAAAGCCTGAAGTATCTGCCCACGCAAAAAGATTTAAACCTGCGACAGCAAAAATGGATGCAATGGTTAGCCAACTACGACTATACGATTAATTATGACCCGGGCAAAGCGAATGTCGTAGCAGATGCACTTAGTAGGAAGTCAATGCAAGCGCTAAGTGCTATGAGGGTAACGTTAAAACCCACAGAAGATGGAGCTATCTTTGCAGAAATGCACGTGCGACCTAACTTACATCAACAAATACGTGAGGCTCAGAAGGAAGATGAACAAGTGAAGAAGTGGAGTCAACAGGCACAGGAGAACTCTTCAGGAGACTATCAAATTCGTCCTGATGGTATTCTCTACTACAAGAAGAGAATGGTGGTACATAAGTCCAAGGAGCTGAAGAAACAGATTTTGCAAGAAGCTCATAACAGTCCTTATACAATGCATCCGGGAGTAACGAAAATGTATCGAGACATGAAGGAGTATTATTGGTGGCCAGGAATGAAAAGAGATATCGTTGATCACGTAACGAAGTGTCTAACCTGTCAGCAAGTGAAGGTGGAACATCAACTACCCTCAGGGCTACTACAACCTATTACGATTCCAACCTGGAAATGGGATCGTATTACTATGGATTTTGTCACAGGATTGCCTATAACAAGAAAAAAACATGACGCAATTTGGGTAATCGTAGACCGGCTTACTAAGTCCGCTCATTTCATACCAGTATGTGTAGATTACTCACTAGACAAGTTGGCAGACTTGTATATTGTGAACCTCGGGTTTCGTCCGAAAAGGATTCGGGCGAACGTTCACTTGTTGTCGGGAGTCGCCACTCAGTTTATTTTGTTCGAAGGGAAAAACTAAGAAAACCCTTGTTTGACTCCAATAATGCATCCAATGTAAAGGCTTCTAGTCTGCGAACCCAAGGAGGATTCGGGGACTATGTCATGCATTTGACTAACTTGACAATAAAAAGAAGTAGATATAAAAGGGATGAAGAAAAGAAAAAGGACTGATTGTTGGTAAATTGTGGACTTGCTATTTGGGGTGAATCCCAAATATGCCTACATACTCCCGTTTGAATAGGAGATCAAAGCCCATGTAGTTCGGGAAAGCCTATTTAAAGGCGATGAAATTTATGCTTCATGCATGTGTATGTACGCTTCATGCATTTTTCAGGCATTTTGCCAGAGTTGTGAGTTTTAGCACTTAGTGCAAAAATTGTATAATTTCGGGTACTTGGTACCAAAAGAGTTCGATTTAGGCTTCATGCCAAATTTTGATCTTAATTGTAATATTTAAATACTTCGTATTTAAAGGATGTAATTTAGGCTCCGTGCCAAAAGGTTGATTTTCTTCACGGCTTGATGCCGAAAGGTTGATTTATTAATCCATTAGGCCTTTAGATCTAAAAGGATTAGATCTTTGACCAAGAAGAAATTAAGAAGAAGATTAGAATGCTTATGATATGCTCGAATTGACCGAAGATGAATTATGATATTACCTTGATTAAAATTTTTCCACTTCTAAGTTCCAGATCTTGTTTCCTTACGCTTTTGAGTATGATTCTTGCTTTCTACAACACAATATTAGAAATTCTTAAGCATAAAAATTTCGTCAGCACCTGGGCGTAGGATGTCAAAAAGCCTCTTCTTTTCTGAAAATCTGAAGCCTATTTATAGGCAAAAATCAAACTGTACGGCCGCCGAGCTGCCAGGGACGGTGGCCTGGCCGCCGGTCACTGCAGCTGAGCCGCCAGGGATGGCGGCCGGGCCGCCGGGCCTGGCCCCAAAAAAAGTGCCCGACTTGCGCTACTGGTGTCAAAACTGATTTTTCTGCAGCCACGAGCCTCTGAAAAATATTCCGGGACCATATCCGTGATCCTCACGCCGTCCCGGACATTCCAAGTACCATATTGATATATTTCCGGTGAATTTTACCGTGGACCTCCGGTCCGGTCCGATCGTCAGCAGTCTGAGAAAACCGGCTTTCCGAGCCTCAAAATTTGAGTGTTCACAATTGCCCCCCACTGGGGTCCATAAAAATGATTTATGGAGCCCAGTGGACTTCTGAAGAGCGAATTTTGAGCGAGGGGTAGAAAGACCCGCGTTTTTTACCTTTTCCCTATAAATAGGCTCATTTCCATTCAACTTTCATTTGCTTTTATTCATTCTACTTCTTTCAAATTTTCTTTCGACGATGGATTTCACTGGCTTTGAAGATCTCGAAATCCCACTCCCTCCCTGCAATCTTTTACTTGAGGAGGAGAAGCACAGTTCTCGGACCGGCTGCTATGAGGTGAGTACTCTCCCGTTTGTCCATCTAGTATGCATGCTTAGGAATTTTATTTATTTCCAGTAAGGAACTTAGAAATAAATTTTAGGAACTTTTCCTTTACATGTACTAGTAATGAATTAGGATTAGTACTAGGCTTCATTATGTTCTGCCATCAGTAATTATTTCTAGTAAAGAACTTAGAAATAATCCTTTAGGAATCCACACCCGGCTGGGGAAAGAATTTAAATCTTTTCTGAATTTGTCCAACTTTTCTGAATTTGAATTTTTTTTTTAGGACTCTACGATCAAGATATCTATAGCTGAGCGTCCGATGGTCACTATTCCGGCTTACATCTTTGATGCCGGGCACCCAGTGGGGGATCTTATCAGACCTGCTTTCCTCCACCATTTGAGGGCTATAGATGTGGGTAGAGATATCCACAGGGAGTTGATCTGCGCGTTGGCCGAACGCTGGTGGCCCACTACTGACACTTTCCATTTTTCTTGGGGGGAAATGACAATGACGCCTACCGACTTCTCCATCATTTCTGGGATTCCCTTTGGTGTTGAGATGGTGGAATCCTATGATGACTGGCGGCAGGACATTTCTTCAGCCGACATGATTACTTTGATCGGGGTTGACTATCCTCGATATCAGGCGCCTCGCTGCATTCAGCGGAGGTGGCTTGTGGAGCAAGCGCCAGGTATCTACACTGGTTACGAGACATGCAACCTTACTGCTGACCAGGCGGCCAGGTTTACCTTGCTTCTCCTATTTGCTAGCTCCTTCTTATCAAACAGGAAAGATGCAGTGAGTCTCAATATGCTGAAGAGCCTACTTGACCTGACACGGCTTCATACGTACGATTGGGCTATCATGATGCTGTGTAGGTTGTATGACAACATGTCAGACCTCTGCTATACCCGTATTGCTCCGTGTGGCTTGTATTACTTCTGGGAGGTAATGTAAAGAACATTTCCCCTATCTTTATATATATTGACATACACCGACTCTGATACCTTCTCTTTCTCTTTTTTTTTTTTTCAGACTTGGGCTTACGAGTACTTTTCTGACATTGCCCCTTTTCTTCGTGAGATACCTGCTCCCGCAGATCCTCTTTCCCCCATTGCTTGGAGGTGGTATAGAGAGCGGGTAGAAGTACCAAAGAGGAAACTTCCCATCAGAGGGCTGAGATCGTTCTTCGACAGCTGCCCAATGGACTCAGTAAATGCTTTATCGTCATCTTTTTTATTATATTAGAGAAAATGATTCACTAACATAACAAATTTTTACAGGTTGCATCTGAAGTGATGTCTAATCGACTGGCAGAGTGGATTGCTCAAGATTACAGCTTTCGGCGATCAGAGTTTCTGACTCGCCGTCGATTCATACTTCCCCATCCAGAGTTTCGACGGTATTATCTCGCTGAGAGGGTGACTTTCCAGATTGCCAGTTTCCGTGCAGTTCCCATGGATCCCCCTGATGATATGCTATCTTCAACACTTCTGCCTGTTACTGTGTCCCAGTATGAGGGCGACCCTTTCGAGTCGGCTTATGCCCCGGATGAGGATGATTATGACTTCTACTGTCTTCATCAACTGATGCCACGCATTGGGACATGATTTGACTCTGTACCCCCTTATCGGTCTTCCCACTCTTCGGCTCCCACTTCTAGCACTCCGAGAGACCATCCCTCTCCCGATCGGCGAGCTGACAGACCCTCTTCCTCTAGGGCTGAGGCTTCCGCTTTCAGGGCTGGACCATCACACACTGGAGGAAGCAGCAGCTCATCTCATTGGAGGCCTCCCGCATCCGTCCTTATAGCTACGGGCCAATTTGACCCTATTTTAGCCGACTTGAGGCTGCCTTATGCTGCTCGTTATCATGCACCTGGTGGTTGGGTGACCTGACCAATTAGTGCAGAGGGTGCATTATATCGGAGCTTTGCTCATGTCACTCAGGTATATTCTCATAGAACTTTTCATGAAAAGGATTCATAAAATTCTCTTGAGATTGATTGTGATTTTGTCTCTTTTACAGGTACCAGAGGGCCTGATCACGGAAATGGCGACACTGATTACTGCTTTCTCGGATGAACTGTCTGGTGCTTGGACTGAGGCTGCTTACGAGAGGCAGAGCAGGCCGCAAAGACGGAGAGGCCGGCAATTATTTTTTTTCATACTTGTCTTGAACTATGCTTGCTGTATTTGAACTATTCCCCTTCTGTACTTTGTACCTTTCATGTTTTTCAGCTGTTATCTGAACTTATCTGTAAACCTGCACTTATTTGTTAGTATTAACAGCACATATGTATGCATGATGCTTTTTCTTTTTAGAAATCTCTTTTAAAAATAAATCCCTGACACAATCCCAAAAAATAGCACATAACAGGGACTAAACAGGGCCAAAACACGAGAATTTTACAAAACATCAAAAAAGAGGAATCAGGACGGTCGGCAGCGGCGCTGCCCGGGCCAGACCAGTATAAAACTCAAGGTTGTCTTACATCTGTGGGCCAGAAAGCAATCCTCTTACTGCAAGATCTTATATTTTTTTTTCAAATAACAATGAATCCCCTTTTTAATCACGTGACGCATAATTGGACCAAAAGTCTCCACAATGTTGAAAGGATCAACATGGGGAGGTACGGGTTGAAAGCTGTCGCCACCCTCAGAGGTGTAGCTGTAGACTGGGATTTCTTGCACTCTTGCATCAGGTTTTGGGATCCCCAAGCCCATGTTTTCAGATTTGGGGCTCGGATGGAGGAAATGTGTCCTCTTTTTGAGGAGTTCTGCTCGATCATTGGCTGCGACCCAAATGCCCCTCTTGTTAGGCATGAGGTCCAAATCGGCTATGTGGGATCTTTTCAGAGGCTTTTTAGCTTCACAAAACCCCAAGCCCAAGCTATGATTGTAGATGGGGATAAGGCGATGCTATTTCCCCTAATTGATGAATTCTTGACCGCCGATTTTGAAGACGATATTCAATTGAGGCATAGAATGCGAGCCTTCGTCTTTTGTCTGTTAGCTGGGTTCCTCTTCAACCGTGACCCCGGCTTTGGAGATTTGAAACTTTGCCCAATGGTTAGGCAAATGGAAGAGCTCAACTATATCGGGGGCATGATCCTGGCTGAGACTATTTAGAGTCTCGACAGGTGTGCACTTGGATTTGAACGTTGGACCGTCACCCCGGTCATCCTTCAGGTAATTTATACCTTTTGTTTTTTTTTGCTTATTTCATCATCTCTCTTTTCCTTTGTAAAATAGAAAGGATCTATTTTTTTCAGGTTTGGCTGAGAGACCATCTTCGAGTGGTTGCCGCCCCCCAGACTTTGACCTACAACCCTTCGCAGTACCGCACCAGGAAAATTCAGATTTCTTTTCCCTCTATGGCCGAATGGACTGTTTGGCTGTTTGAGCTTGGACTGGAAGAATTATTATGGTTCATCCCTTGGTATAGGATTCCTCAATTCATGGAGGCAAATGCCATGCACAACCATGTCTACCTGCTTGGGTTCACTCACAGTACTTGGTACAGTGCTTCCCGCGTCCTCAGGCAGATGGGTATTGATCAGAGAGTTCCCCTTCCTGTCAGGCTTACCATTGCTTCTCCTATTACCCCCGGGGTTACTCGGGCTGTTCTACAGACTTGGGTCAGAGACCATCGGATGATCAGGCCTTGTGCAGAGCCTTCCCTCGTTCAGCCCACTCCATAGTACAGGACATGGTTTATAGCTGAGGTTTGGCCCGTTGAGAAACCGAGGAGGTGTGCATTGCTGCAAGAGTTGGAGGGAGAGGAGGTGGTTCCTCTTAGTGAGGAAAAGGTAGATATTGCGGAGAGTTCCGGGACTAAGGAAGACGCCGAAGACTCTGCCCCCTGTAGGAGGCGTAGGATTTAGATCCCAGGGTGACTCCATTGTCTTTTCTGTTTTTGGGTTGTTTTTACCTTTTTGGTTTTTTGGGGAATATGACTTGACCTTTTTGTATTTATAGGCTGAATGACTCTTTTTGTAACAGATGATTCTCTTTTTGTAATGAATGATTCTTAATGAATGACCCTTTTGTTTGCTTTCCAAGCATTATCTACTTTATTTATTTGCTCTTATTTTTGCCTAAGCCGTCCTTTCGGATTTTCAACTTAGCGAGCTCCTACCCATTCTTTCCTAAGCCGCCCTTTGCGGGTTTTCAGCTTAGCGGGCCCCACTATTGCCTAAGCCGCCCTTTGTGGGTTTTCGGCTTAGCGGGATCTTTTGTTTTTGTTTTTTGTTTTTGTTTTTGTTGTTTTGTTTTGTTTTTTTATTTTTTCTCTTGGCAAAAGAAAGATGAATGAATGATTTTTATTAAAATTTAGACCGTGCTCAAGGAGAGCTGCCTACATATCTCGAATTAGTTTGCGAGAATCAGGTCTAATGTAGTTCCTTACAATGCATGATTATACATAATATTTCTTTAGTTGATCCAGATTGCATGGGTTTATGAACTCCAGACCATCCAAATCAGACAGGATGACGGCTCCGCCGGAAAGTATTTTCTTCAAAATGTAGGGTCCCGCCCAATGAGGACGAAACTTCCCACAAGGATCTGTAACAGGTGTTCTGATCTCTTTCAGAACCAAACAACCTTCTTCCAACTTTTGATCTTTGACCTTTTTGTTGAAATGTCTGGCTATTCGCCTCTGATACCCTTGAATCCGATGTAGAGCTTGAAGTCTTTTTTCATCCAAGCCCAACAACTGATGATGATAATTGTTGATCCATTCAGCTTCATTTATCTGACTTTCTTGAATTATCCTCGCCGATTGAACTTCCAGTTCAATGGGGAGTACTGCTTCCATTCCGTATACCAGTGAATACGGGGTTGCCCCAGTAGGAGTTCTAACTGATGTTCTATATCCCCACAAGGCCAATGGCAACTTCTCATGCCAACGCCTATGTTCCTTGATCATCTTTTGTATGATCACCTTTATAGACTTGTTCGCTGCTTCTACAGCTCCATTTGTTTGAGGTCTATAAGGAGAGGACTTATGATGCTGGACATTCTTATCCTTCAAGAGCTTAGCAAATTCTGCTTGGAAATGAGTTCCATTATCAGTGATAATTTTAAACAGCGTTCCGTACCAACAAAGGATGTTGGTTCGGACAAACTGTGCTGCCTTTTTGGCGTCTAATTCTGCATAGGAAGCTGCTTCAACCCACTTTGTGAAGTAATCCACTGCTACCAAGATAAACTGATGTCCATTTGATGCTTTTGGATGTATTTTACCAATTATATCAATTCCCCAAGTAGCGAAGGGCCATGGAGAAGTGATTGGATTCAGGGCAACAGGAGGTTGCTTCTGTAGCTTAGCAAATATTTGGCATTGATGACATCCTTGCACAAATGCCACGCAGTCTGCATTCATGGTGGACCAATAATATCCTAGATTGGCAATTTTTCGAGCCAAGGCGATCCCATACATGTGTGGTCCTGATTCGCCACCATGTACCATTTCCATTATCTGCTTAGCCTCTGCTTCATTTACACACCTTAGGTGCATTCCATTCCAACTTCTTTTGTAGAGGATATCTCCATTAAGAATGTAACCTGTGGCAAGCTGCCTTATTGCCCTCTGGTCAACCTTTGATGATCCCTCCAGATAATTTCCATCCTTGAGATAGGTCTTGATATCCCAAAACCATGGTTTACCATCGGCCAAGTGCATTACATGGGCGGGTTGCTTTTTAAGCTGAACTTTCAATGGACGAATGACTTTCCCCTCCCTGATATTGATCATGGAAGCTAAAGTAGCCAAGGCATCAGCAAACTGATTCTTAGCTCTTGGGAGATATTCGAAGGACAGATCATTGAACTGTTGTGCCAAATGATGAAGGCGTTGTAGGTAAGGAACCAAATGCTCTTCTCTTATCTTCCATTTCCTTAAAGCTTGTGATACTATTAAAATAGAATCACCATAGACCTTTAGGTCCCTAATCCCCAATTTTAGGGCGGCTTCAAGCCCATTAATGCAAGCTTCATATTCTGCTTCATTGTTTGTGCAGCTAAAGTCAAGTTTAACTGCGAATGGAATGTATTCTGCACAAGGAGTTTTGAACACAATTCCAATTCCGTTTCCATGATAATTGGATGCTCCATCAAAATACATCTCCCAAATACTTCTTTGCACATTCAAGAGGTCTTCATCAGGAAAACCCATTTCTCGCATCTCGTCATTCACTGGTAATTCTGCTAATTGGTCAGCTATTGTGCCCCCTTTCACAGCTTTCCTTTGAATGAATTTTAGGTCAAAGGCTGCCAATGTTGACACCCACTTAGCCATTTTGCTGTCCAAAATAGGCCTCTCCATAAGGAATTTCAAGGGACTCTGTTCTGCGATGACATAAGTAGTGTAAGAAGACAAGTAGTGTTGTAACTTCGTACAAGCCCATTACAAGGCTAAACACAACTTCTCAATCTTGTTATACTTTAACTCATAATCTAGCATCCTTTTGCTGAGGTAGTAAATTGCATTTTCTACCTTTGTATCTTCAGCCTCTTGAGCTAGCATTGCACCCATGGCTTCATCTGTTACAGACAAATACAATAGCAGAGGCTTTCCCATTCTGGGAGGTTGTAGAATTGGCGGACTTAACAAGTATTCTTTGATCTTGTCGAAGGCCTTTTGGCAGTCTTCATTCCATTCTTGTGAAGCACCTTTCCTTAGTAGCTTAAAGATTGGACCACAAGTCTCTGCCAATTGCGATATGAATCGGCTGATATACTGTAATCTACCTAGCAAGCCTCGAATCTCTTTTTCTATTCTTGGCGGAGGCATTTTCAGAATAGCCTTTGACTTTGCTGGATCAACTTCTATTCCTTTCTTGCTGACCAAATATCCCAAAAATAAGCCTGATGTTGCACCAAAGAGGCACTTTGCAGGATTAAGCTTCAAATTGTACTTGCGAAGTCTAAGGAAGAACTTATCAAGCGCTTCAACGTGTTCTTCTGGAGATTTTGACTTAACAATCATATCATCAACATACACTTCTACTTCTTTGTGAATCATGTCATGAAAGACTGTTGTCGCCATCCTTTGGTAGGTAGCCCCTGCATTTATCAACCCAAAAGGCATAACCCTGTAGCAGAAAGTGCCCCATTCTGTGATGAAGGCTGTCTTTTCTTTGTCTGGTGGGTGAACTAGGATCTGATTGTACCCAACCGCGAGGTCAGTCATGGAAACCATCACATGCCCAGCCATCCTGTCTATCAGCAAATCGATGTGTGGTAGTGGAAAATCGTCCTTGGGACAGGCCTTGTTCAAATCTCTGTAGTCAACACACATCCTGACCTTTCCGTCTTTCTTCGGGACCGGTACGATGTTTGTTAACCATGAAGGGTAGGCAATTGGTTCTATGAACTTATTGTCCAGTTGCTTGGCAACCTCCTCTTTAATTTTCAAAGACCATTCAGGCTTCATTCTTCTCAATTTCTGCTTAACTGGCTTTGCCTCTGGGTATAGCGGAATCTTATGCACTGCTATAGCTGGGTCTATTCCCGTGACATCACTTGCTTTCCACATGAAGCAGTCGACATACTTCCTGATGCAATCGACAACCTGTTCCTTATTCGCACAATCATATGCAATGTATGTATGTTCATTTTCTTTGCCAATTATTATCTTTTCATTTATTTCTTTTATTTCTTTTATTTCATTTTTGCTAGATAATACTTGGAAAGCAAAAGACACAGGGTAACCAAGAATCGGAACAGTTTCATTGATAATGGCGGAGTCATTCTCCAAGATTACATTAGGCTTGACATTAGGGCTTTCTAAATCTGAAATTACAGAAGACTCAGAATTAGACTCTGACTTGGTTTTTGACTCAGAATTAGTACAAGACTCGGTACAAGACTCAAGTTCAGGGTGTGACACAGGACTAGGTTTAACCTCAGCAGCTTGTCCCTCCTCGGCGTACCAGTTTCTCAGCGGTCCATCCGTGGTCTTGATCAGCTTTGTGAAATCCCTATTGTCCTCAAAATTGGTTATCATAGCAACCTCATCAAAGAGACTAGGCCGCATGAAATCTTCCATTTGGGGGTCAGTTTCAGGTTCTGGCTCTTCTTCTTTCATGGCTACAATATCAGCAAACATTTTAAAACCCGGTAGCTTCTTTCCGGTAGGAGAATAGAATGGTTCCTGAAAACCACGGTGATGAACTGCCTTTCCAAGTTCGTAAAAGTGACCATTCAGAGTTCTAAAGTAAGGGCGCATTTTGAGGCTTCTTGCCCCCCAATTTCCCTTTTTCTTCCTTCCACGCTCAAACTCTTCAATTTCCTCGTCTGTAGGTTTGTACCCCAAGCCAAAAGTTCCCTTATTCTCAGGCTCTTCCCATGGCCGTACTACGGGTATTTTTCTCCCAGACTTCATCATTTCCATCCCGGGCAATAGACCTACCCTCAGCATCATTCCCACTAGGCAGTTGATTTGGACCTCCCCAAAGTCATATGAGACAAATGGCCCTTTGGGTTTTTCACCTTCTATGCATTGAACTGTGTCGTAATGAAACCCAGTCAAGGTCATGGCGGTTTCACCAGGAACAACCTCAAGGAGAGACTGATCCATGGTTTTCCTGTTGATTTCGCAGGTGTCCCCTTTGATAGTGATGATTTTTCCTTCAAAAGGGAATTTAAGTTTTTAGTGTAGTGAAGAAGGTACAGCATTAATCTGATGAATCCACGGCCTTCCAAGGAGGAGATTAAAGCTCGCGGGTACATCAATGACCTGGAATGGTACTCCCATTTTCACCGGCCCAATAGCAATTTCTAGAGTGGCAACACCCAAAATTTCTCTTCGAGTGTTATCATATGCTCTCACAATCTGATCAGAAGGTGTAAGATCTGTAGCCTCCAACCCCAGACAGCTTGCTACTCTCAAGGGACATACATTTAAGGCTGACCCATTATCAATGAGAACCATGGGCACAGTCTTTCCCCCAGTCTGTATGGTGATGTATAGAGCATCATTGTGTTTCTTACCGTCCTCTGGTAAATCCACATCAGAAAAGCTGATACTCAATGCCCTGGTTGATTGGGTCAAAGTGGCCACCAAAGCTTCTGGGCTTGTGTCCACAGGTGTATCAAGTTGACTCAAAGCTTCGCAGAGAGCCTGGCGGTGTGGGAATGAGGAAGCAAGGAGCTCCCAAATTGACACCTTAGCTTGAGTTTGTTTAAGCTGAGTGAGGACAGGGTCTTCTTTTGGCTCTGGTGTTTTCTTATGGGGGGGATTTGAGGTTGTAGGGGTTTTTCCCAAGTCAAGTGGCTGATATTGTCTTCCACTTCTTGTCAGAGCACTAACCTCTTCAGAAAGGTCGTTCAAATCTAACACACATACTTCATTCATTTTTGAGAGAAGTTCGAAAGGATCAAACAGCTCTTCTTCCACAGTAATGGCATGGATGGAGTGATTGGGCAAAGGATTAGTGTTAATGTTTGGTTGCCTCCTGAGAGGAATGATGTCACCGCTATCCACCAGATCCTGGATGCGGTTTTTCAGTGTCCAGCAAGCATCTGTTTTATGCCCATTCCCTTGATGGTATTCACAATATTCATTGACTTTATAACTGGAAGGTAATGGGTTTGGAGGAGGTCTTGGGTCCAAAGGCTTCAAATATTTCCCTTCCACAGCCTTTTTAAACACCAAATGAAGGGGCACCCCAAGGTCAGTATATTGCCTTCTCGGCTGATTTCTCGGCCCAAGATTACCCACACGTAAAGGATTCGCAGGGGCAATATTGGCCACTTGATTGACCTTGCTTGAGGAAGGAGTTTGGCTTTGTTTCTTATATTTCGATGCAGCCCCCTCATCCACTATTTTACCCAACTGTATCAAATCTTCTACCTTGGTTGCAGTCGCAATGAGCGATTTGAAAGTAGGTAGATATTGGGTTTGCAGTTGAGCCTGATATGTAGGTCTTAAATTCTTGATTATGATATCAATCTGCTCTTGTTCTGAAGGGCGATTGATCATCTGGGCGGCTTTTGCCCTCCACCTCGTAAGGAACGAGGAGAAGGGTTCATTGTTGTTTTGTTTGGTGGTCTCAAGTTCTCTTCTAGTGACATCCACCTCAATATTGTAGTGGTATTGAGAGTTAAATGCATTGTAGATGTCTTCCCATGTCTTAATCTTGGAACGGTCTAGACTCACAAACCATTTAAGGGCAGCCCCAGTCAGGGATTGTTGGAAGAGTTGAGCAAAGAGCTCATCATTTAAACCCCATGGGCTCAAGGCCCCCACATACATCTTCAAATGGGTTTTAGAGCAAGTGGTCCCATCGAATCTGTCCATCCCCGGCATCTTGAATTTTGGAGGTAATCTGGCTTGGGGAAACAAGGATAAGGAATCCATGTCTACCACCTCTTTGTGAGTTTTCATGGCAGTGATTGACCTTTCAAGCAATTCAAGTTTCCTTTTCAGTTCATCTGTTTCATTCTTGGAGGGTGGATCCTCCAAATTGATGACAGGGGTATTAATCTGAGCAGTCACGGGGGTACTAGTTTGCCCCACAATGGGTTCCTTCCCCAAATTTCTAAGAATAGGGACTGTCTTTGGTGCTCCTCCTAATTCAGCCAGGATGGCTACCCTTTGGGCGGCTAAAGCTTCATCAATTTTTTCTTGCATTCTAGCTTCAATTTCCTTAACCTGACCATCCAGCAAAGCCTTAATCTGTTCAATTGTGGCCATTTCAGTAATTGGAGTAGTTGGTGAAGTTGGGGTAGTAGAACTTGTAGGGGATAGCACAAATGGTATTGGTGTGTCTGGTGTAGGTGAAGGCACACGGACAGTGGGTACCTGCAAAGGTTAAGGGCAAGAGATCAGGGTGGTGTGTAGGGTAGGAAAAACTCTTGGTCCACTTATATACATCAAAATTTTTTCCCCAAAACCGTGTTGTTATGTTGCATGAATGCACCTCATCACATCACAATTCATTTTAATGGAATGTGGCACTTATCATTGGGTACATACAACCTAAGGGAAGGTTCTATTGGCACATGAAAAATAGAGAATCGGCTTATAATAGGGACCCTTGAGTCTTGAGTAAGATATACCTAACCACATGAGAAACAAGGAGTTTCGCGTGGGTCCAATAGTACGATTACTCATGGGCCACTCCAAAAGGATTGGAATGGTTTGCGACAACAGGGAGGACGCTTTGGCTGTCCACCGGCATAATCAAGGAGACCTGCCGGTCAGCGCTACTTGCTATCCAGACTCAGAATTTTGAACAGAAAGAGAAGAAATTCATTTGAAAACAATTTTTTATGCAATGGAGGAAAATGATTCCCCCATATATGCAAGAGAAAAAGATTCTCTGAATGACAAAACAAATGCACAATTTATCAAATGAGGGACCATTAAAGGAAAAAGATTCCTTTTGTCAACTTTCAATCCAACATCCTTAAAGAAAGGATATATAATGCTAGGGTACCCTGAAAAATGAATAAAAATACCCTAAAGAAGGGCAAATCAGTTAAACGAATAATAATAACAGTCTACTATAATTCCATAAATCATTATTATTATCATTTTTTATTATTTTTTTTGTGTAATATATAGCCATTATTTTATTTATTATTATTTTTTTATGGTCCCCAGGAAGATATATATATATTTTTTTTAATTTTCAGTACTAATGTCTTTAAAGAAAAGACAACCATTGCTAAGGTACCCTGCCAAAATAAATAAAAATACCCTAAAGAAGGGCCAGTTAGTCAAATAAACAATAGTAGTCCACTAGGATCACATAAATCATTTTTATGTTCCCCAGTGGAGTCGCCAATTTGTGAACCTCTGGTTCCGTCCGAAAAGGATTCGGGCGAACGTTCACTTGTTGTCGGGAGTCGCCACTCAGTTTATTTTGTTCGAAGGGAAAAACTAAGAAAACCCTTGTTTGACTCCAATAATGCATCCAATGTAAAGGCTTCTAGTCTGCGAACCCAAGGAGGATTCGGGGACTATGTCATGCAGTTGACTAACTTGACAATAAAAAGAAGTAGATATAAAAGGGATGAAGAAAAGAAAAAGGACTGATTGTTGGTAAATTGTGGACTTGCTATTTGGGGTGAATCCCAAATATGCCTACATACTCCCGTTTGAATAGGAGATCAAAGCCCATGTAGTTCGGGAAAGCCTATTTAAAGGCGATGAAATTTATGCTTCATGCATGTGTATGTATGCTTCATGCATTTTTCAGGCATTTTGCCAGAGTTGTGAGTTTTAGCACTTAGTGCAAAAATTGTATAATTTCGGGTACTTGGTACCAAAAGAGTTTGATTTAGGCTTCATGCCAAATTTTGATCTTAATTGTAATATTTAAATACTTCGTATTTAAAGGATGTAATTTAGGCTCTGTGCTAAAAGGTTGATTTTATTCACGGCTTGATGCCGAAAGGTTGATTTATTAATCCATTAGGCCTTTAGATCTAAAAGGATTAGATCTTTGACCAAGAAGAAATTAAGAAGAAGATTAGAATGCTTATGATATGCTCGAATTGACCAAAGATGAATTATGATATTACCTTGATTAGAATTTTTCCACTTCTAAGTTCCAGATCTTGTTTCCTTACACTTTTGAGTATGATTCTTGCTTTTTACAACACAATATTAGAAATTCTTAAGCATAAAAATTTCGTCAGCACCTGGGCGTAGGATGTTAAAAAGCCTCTTCTTTTCTGAAAATCTGAAGCCTATTTATAGGCAAAAATCGAACTGTACGGCGGCCGAGCCGCCAGGGATGGCGGTCGGGCCGTCGGATCCACGGCGGCCGGGCCGCCGGCTCTGGCCCCAAAAAAAGTGCCCGACTCGCGCTACTGGTGTCAAAACTTATTTTTTTGCAGCCACGAGCCTCTGAAAAATATTTTGGGACCATATCCGTGATCCTCACGCCGTCCCGGACATTCCAAGTACCATATTGATATATTTCCGGTGAATTTTACCGTGGACCTCCGGTCCGGTCCGATCGTCAGCAGTCTGAGAAAACCGGCTTTTCGAGCCTCAAAATTTGAGTGTTCACATATATCAAAGAGATTATACGTCTCCACGGAGTTCCAACTTCGATCATATCCGATCGAGATCCACGTTTTACGTCAAACTTTTGGCAGAAGTTACAAACAACCCTTGGAACTCGAACTTACCACAGCACAGCATTCCATCCCCAGACAGACGGACAGTCGGAAAAAGTGATTCAAGTTTTGGAAGATATGCTGAGGGCGTGCGTTTTAGAATTTAAAGGTAGCTGGGACAAACACCTAAGCTTAATGGAATTCGCGTACAACAATAGTTATCAATGCAGCATACAAATGGCACCTTACGAAGCACTGTACGGTCGGAAATGCAGAACTCCAGTTTGCTGGACAGAATTGAGTGAGAAAAAGATATTGGGGCCAGACATAGTTAAGGAAACTGAAGAGAAGGTAGAAATCATTCAAGAAAGATTAAAAGCAGCGGCGAACAGGCAAAAATCATACGCGGATCTAAAAAGGAAAGACATACAGTTTGAAGTAGGCGATAGAGTATTCCTCAAAGTCTCTCCTTGGAAGAAAGTGTTACGATTTAAACAAAAAGGCAAGCTAAGCCCTAGATTCATCGGACCATATGAAATTATTAAACGGGTAGGTCCGATAGCTTACCAGTTGGCGTTACCGCCCGAATTAAGTAAAATACATGATGTTTTCCATGTTTCGATGCTAAGGAGGTATCGTTCAGACCCAACCCACGTCATACAAGTTCAAGACATTGAGATTCAGCCTGAAATGACATATGAGGAAGAGCTGGTAGAAATCCTAGCACGGGAAATCAAAGAGTTGCGAAATAAGAAGATTCCATTGGTCAAAGTGCTTTGGAGAAATCACAAAGTAGAAGAAGCTACATGGGAACGCAAAGAAATTATGAGGAAGCAATACCCATATTTGTTTTCACTTGATGAACTTCGGGACGAAGCTTAAATTAACGAGGAAGGAACTGTCACATTCGCCTATCGTATTTATGCAGTGTAGTCACGTGCACAGTGAGAGAAGGGGAAAGGAGAAGATAATTCCTGACAATGGCCCCAGATAAGGCTATAGGACCACTGGGACCTACTTGAAGAAAAATGCAAAGTGTTAGGGAGGTGATTGTAATTTCAAAAAGTTTTGGGGAGGTGACTGTAATTTTCAAAAGTTTTGGGGAGGTAAATGTAATTTCCAAAATTTGTACCGGATGTTCTTAATAGTGCACATAACAGATTCCAAAAATGGAAAATAGAGAAAAACCGGGTCACAATGACGCATAACGGTTTTTCCAGAAAACGCACGGTTTAGAAGATATAGGGGATTTTGACTAGGGACATTTTGGTCATTATACATGAATCCGAAGTAGGAAATAAAAACAAGAGTGGGTAGAGGACGTTAAGGGGGTAAATATGAAATGATCATCAGTAGAAATGGGGCCCAGGCAACACCCGAGCAAAGAAAGGACCTAAAGGAAATTTTGTAAAAAATCGAGGGCTTATTGGTAATTTTTCAAAATGACTTGGAAACCTAAAATAGACTTTAAAAATAGAAAGTAGAGGTCAAGAGGATAAAAACTATATGTAGTTTGACTCGTGGAACTATACGATTTAAAAGATATGATCGATTAATCGCCGGAACGTAAAGCGGGCCCGGTTTCATGTCGGGACCGGATGGGAAACCCGGGACAACTTTATGATATCCTATGGGAAGAGGGACAAGTGGAAAGAAGTAAAGGAAAAGAAAACTATAAAAAAATCTAAGGTTGGCCAATCAAAAGTAAGCATTTGGCATGTGTAATAAATGAAGAAAGAGAAAGGTGGACAAGTGGGCTTAAAGAGCTTAACCAACACATAAGGTGATCATCATTTCCTTTGTATATAAATATATGTGAAATGAAGAACAAACTCTCTCTTTTTCCACTTACAAAAATCAGCCAACAAAGGGAAACACCAAAGGGCTTCCAAGTTTCTCCAAAGTTGATTTTTAAGGTGAGTTTTTAAGGTTTTCTAGTAAGTAGACTTTAATTTTAGTATTAATTTTAGGTAGTTATATATTTATTGGAAGATTGGAGATTAGAGTCTTTATGTGGAATTGGAAAAATATTAAGTAAGTGATGAGATTAATTGATTAAATGGAAGAATAAAGATATATAAAGATTAATAAGGTTGGATTAGGGTTTCGGTTGTAAAAGAAATGGAGGATAACTTATTATTTTAAATTTCTAAGGTTTATGTTGTATTTTGAATTTATTGAAGGAGAAATAAAGAATTAAAGAAGGAAAAGAAGGAAAAGCTAAGAGGAATTAAAGAAATAAGGTTTGTTACTTTACCTTTGAATAATTACTTTTGATTTGGTGCTTTACCATAAAAGAATTTCTATTTTCTTACAAACTTTGATTTATGGAAGTTTTGAAGTTGATGTTTAAATATATCGATTGAGTTTAAATTAAATATTTGAATTATTTTCTTGTTTTCTTATGGAAATTTGGGTTGTAAAATTTAATTGAAACCAAATGTTTTGAGAAAATTTGGAAAGTTGATTTGGTAAGTTGTTTGGAATTTAATTAGTTTGATTTGAGTTAAACATGCAAAAATTGTTAAAAGGAAGTGTTTGAATCTTCACTTTACTATTAAAGAAGCCTTAATATTGATTTGCAAAAGAAAAATAAACTATCCTATGCATTTCAAATGTTTGGGCCGAAATGGTCCCAAAGTGACAGCTTCTGGACTATTTTTGTGGAAATTGTTTGGGGCAGCAAACGAATGAATTTTTCAACGAAATTTTACATGCAATTAGTCAACATATAAAATAAGTTTTATGTAAAATTTCAGCCAAAAATAAGATCATTTACATGGTCAAATGCATGACTGAAGTGGACTGAAATTTTGACAAAAACCCAGATTTTACTATTCATTTGGTCATGCCATTTTGCGTTGCCGATTTTTCTCGCCGCAACACTATTCATTTGGTCAATTTGTGATCTTTTGAGGAATACTTTGAAATGTTTGATGTGTTTATTGTGGATGTTAAATATGGGAAAAAGAGTAACGGTTTGACCAAAGAAAGTGGTGCACGGCATAAATGGCAAAGCGCAGTGAGAATTTAAATTGATTTCTTGAATCATTATAAAATGAAGTTGAGACTTAAATTGAATCATTTTAATCTTTTTGCTCTACTGGATAGTGGGAGTGGTAGATGAGGGCATGGTGCACTATACTAACGCATGCAATACTGCTCATTATTGTGATATGATATTTTATTCAGTGGTGAGGCCACTGAAGCCAATGGGGAGGCCCATTCCTGTGATCTGATATCGGTGGTGAGGGACACCTATGTTACAGTGGGGAGGCCCACTGCCTTATCACTATGGTTCCCTATATACCAGTAGAGCCTGAATCAAAGACATATTATTTTTCGTTGAACTATATAATGCAAATGAGTTTGAATTATGATTTTACATTATTGAAAGAATATCACACTGAATGTATCATGATTTCTATTGGTATAAAGTGGGTTGATTGTTGATTTAATTATTTCCTTTGATTTCGAATACTTTCATATACTACTCTTATTTTTATTGGTAAAGTACCCATTGAGCGACAACGCTCAGCGAATTAAGTTTTCCTTGACTCGTAGGTTCGGAGCAGTAGATAAATCTTGGGGAAGCAACGACCAGACCACAGCAAATCTCAGGGGTAGATCTTTTAGTTCCATTATGAGTTGATAGTTGTGGCATGTATATGAATAAATATAAAAGAGAATTTCTATGTTATAACTGTAAGTTATTAGTATGTAATAATCATAAATCTTTACTTTATGTTATATTAGAAGTGTGAACTTTTCGTGCAGGTTTGTAGTTGAGGGTATAAGGTGGATTCATTGGGAGTGCATTAAATTTGATGGTATTCTTATTCACATTGGTCTGTGTAAAATGTTTTCAAAAATTAGAAAAAATAAGTTTTGTCGACACTTGGGATCCAAATTTCTAGGCGGACCTATGGGAAAATTTCTGTAAAAATCAGAACTAAAATTTGACTAAGTAAATTGGTAGCAACATTAGGATAGTGTGGTGCCTCTGCTCGACTTACACATGTAGGTTGGGAAGGGGTGTTACAGATTCTAGGGTATTTAAAATTAATGGCTTTGAAATATGTCCCTTGATTGAAGAATTTGAGGCCATCCTTGGATATCCAAATAATCAACAAATGGCGTTACCCATATTGATTTACAAGACTCAACAGAAGATGCAGATGTTATTTCAAATTCCATAACTCGAAGTTCTTCGGTTGATGAGAGGTGAAAAAATTCTACTTACTCCTTTGATTGACTTTTGTCTCTCTCATTTGGCCCCTAATAAGGCATGGGGACGCATGCTCTGTCTTTGCTTGCTCGGCCAATTCTTACTTGTTTCTTTTGACGCCGATATTGATCCACGAGTATTGGATATTATGGACCAAATGGAAGGAGGCTTGTCGCTGGTACCTGTGATCATAGCCGAGACCTTAGTTGGATTAGACCGATTTAAATTAGGATTGTCAAAAAGACTGACTGGGAGTCCGTTGCTGCTTCAGGTAATTACCTAAACTGCCCTTTTGCGTTTTCAATTTAGATTTTATTTTTTTCCTTTATCGCTCTAATTTTTGCCTAGTCCACCGGTGTGGGTTTTCGGAACTAGCGAGCTGTCCTAATTTTTGCCTAAGATGCCCTCGTGGGTTTTCAACTTAGCGGAATTTCTTTTTTATTTTTTTATTTAACTCTTTCTTCACAGATTTGGCTTTAAGAGCATCTTTGTTTGCTTGATACTCCATCCATGGATTTTGCCAGATACCTGCCACATCATCATTCTGCTAGGAAGCTACTCCATCCTGCTTCTTCATATGTTGATTGGGTTGACTGGATCCACTCACGCTCTGAAGTCAATATCCATTGTTTGATACCTTGGTGGAATATTTCTTGTATCACCATGCGGACATACTTGATGTATGTTCCCCTTGCTGCTCTTCGTCAAGGTATATGCTATGATCCTCGCCGACTTGGCCGTCAGTATGGAGCTGAGCCTCATGATTCTGACTTTACTCCCGACTTAGACATGCCTTGTTTGACTGAAGCTTACTTGGATTGGCTGAGGCAAAGCTAGCATGCACGTTACATTTATCGACTGCCATAGATTTTGCATTTATCAATTCAGAAAGTTTATCGTTAGGATGAAAAATAATTAAAGTAATAAAAGATGCTTCTTTTCCATTTATAATTTGTCATCACCTTTCGCTATTGTGTTTATTTATTTCATCCATATCTGGTCAAATACTCATAACAGTGCACATAGAACAATTTTAACATTAATTTTGTTTTATTAAATTAGGGAACAACCAAACATAAAGCCAGCATACACAAGATCACTCCTATTGCCAATTAGCTTTTCGGGTTTTCTAAATGACAATTTTCTCTCATTTAGCCCTAATTGTTGCCTAGCCCGCCCTTTCGGGTTTTTGGAACTAGCGGACTGCTCTAACTTTTTCCTAGGCCGCCCCTTTTTGGATTTCAACCTAGCGAGCTCTTTTTTCTTTTTTTTATTATACGTAAAACCTCTTCAACCTTTCAATGTTTACTAGCTCATTAAACTCGTTCCCATCCATGTCTGATAACTTCACTGCACCTTTGCTCATGACTTGCTTGATGACATATGTTCCTTCCCAGCTAGGCCTGAACTTCCCTCTTGGATCAGATACATTAGGCTTACATTGTTTCAACACCAAATCCCCAACTCTGATTTTTCTTACCTTAACCCTTCTATTATAGGCCCGAGCTATCTTCTTTTGATACAGTTGGTGAAGATACAGTGCTTTTAACCTTCTCTTTCTAGTAAAGCTAACTATGTGTATCTGCTCGCTACCAATTCTGTTTCAGGCAGTTCGGCTTCCAAGACTACTCTTAATGACTTGATTTCTATTTCAATTGGAAACACTGCTTCCATCCCATAAACCAAAGAGAACGGTGTCATTCCAGTAACCATTCGTACACTTGTCCTATATCCCCATAAAGCAAAGGGAAGCATCTCTAACCAATCCCTGTAAGTCTTGGTCATTTTGGATAGAATTTGCTTAATTGTCTTGTTTGTTGCTTCTACTGCACCATTAGCCTTCGGCCTATAAGGAGAGGATCTATGATGATGGATGCAGTATTTTAAGAATAAATCCTTAATTGATCCTTAAAACTGAACCCCATTGTCTGATATCACACTGTGTGGGACCCCGTATCTGCAGATGAGGTTCTTTTCAATAAACCTAGCCATTTGGCTTGCACCCAGCTTATTGAAGGATTTGGCTTTGACCCATTTTGAAAAATAATCTACTACTACTACTACAATAAAACGGTGACCGTTTGAAGCTGTCGGATGTATCTCTCCTATAATGTTGATACCCCAGGTGGCAAATGGTCAGGGTGAAGACATTGAATGCAGTTCTTCAGGAGGCATGTGATTCAAGTTACCGTACATCTGACATTGTTGGCACTTCTTGAAAAACTCAATATAAACCTTCTCCATGGTCAACCAGTAGTAACCTTGCCGAATGATCTTCTTAACTAGGGCCAAACCACTCATGTGCGGACCGCAACTTCCCGCATGTATTTTTGACATGATACGCTCCACTTCAGGCTTTCTTAAACATCTCAAATGCACTCCATCAGACTATCTTCGATATAAATCTCTATAGAAGGTGATGTATTGCAATGACCACCTCCTTATGGCTCTTCTCTCTTTCTTTGTTGCCCCTAGCGGGTATTCTCTTTCTCCCAAAAATCGCCTTATAGTATCATACCACACATCATGGTCTGTATCAATTTCCATGATCGTTTCATATTCATAGCAAGGAGTTAATGAACTGGTCAAAATCAGAGGCTTAAGGAATAAGATAACAGGGTTTTCCCATACCGAAGCCAATGTGGCTAGGGCATCAGCCTTCTGATTGTCTTCTCTTGATAGGTGTATAAACCTACACTCCTTAAAGTTCTTCTTCATCATGGTCAAGTAATGGTGGTATGGTTTTAATTTTTCTTCCTTCAACTCCCATTCTCCATTTACTTGGGATACTACTAGCAATGAATCACCATAAACTTCCACCTTATCCACCTTCATAATCATTAGGGTTTCCAAATCGAAAATACAAGCTTCATACTCCACCTTATTATTGGTTGCCCTAAATTTTAATTTTTTGGCTAAAGGGATGAGTTCCGCTTCGGGCAATTCTAGTATAACTCCCAAACCTGCTCCTTTCCTATTCACTGGTCCATCAAAATACATTTTCCACCATTGTACTTCAATTGCTTCTAAATGTTCATCTGGAAATTCCAAGATTACCTCTTCACTATCTGATAATGGTTGTTGGGGCAGGAATTCTACCATCGCTCTACCCTTGATTATTTTCCTGGTTACATATTCAATCTCAAATTCTTCTAATATTATCAACCATCGATCGTATTTCCCAATCAAAGAGGGTGTCTCCCTTAAGTACTTCATTGGATCTAACCTGGAAATTGCTTGCACACTATACGATTGAAAGTAATGCCGCAACTTCTTAGAAGACCAAACCACGGCTATACATATCTTTTCAATGATACTATACTTAATTTCATAAGGTAGGAGCTTTCTACTCAAATAGTAAACGGCATGCTCAATCTCTGACTCATTTGCTTAGGCTAGCATAGCTCTGATTGACTCTTCTTCCACTGCTAAGTATAGTAATAGAGGTTTTTCAGGTTTTGGTGGTTTTAAAACAGGTGAATTCAGCAAAAACTCTTTTATTCGCTCAAAGGCCTTTTGACACTCTTCATTCCATATGACCGGCTGATTCTTTCTAAGCAATTTGAAGATAGGCTCATAGATTGTTGTGAGCTTTGCTATAAATCTGCTAATATATTGTAATTTACCGATAAATCCCCGAACTTCTCTCTCCGTCTTAGGGGCTGGCATATCCCTGATTGCTTTAACTTTGTCAGGATCAATCTCAATGCCATTTGGACCAACACATGTCCTAATAATTTGCCTAAAGTAACACCGAATACACACTTCTTCAGGTTTAGTCTTAGCTTATATTTCAAAGCTTTATCAAAGAATAATTCTAAATTTTGGAAGTGTTTTTCTCTTGTATCCAATTTGACCATCATATCATCAACATATACTTCAACTTCTTTGTGCATCATGTCATGAAATAAAGTGGTGGCCATCCTTTGATAAGTCGCTCTAGCATTCTTTAAGCCGAACAACATCACCCTATAACAAAATATACCCCATGTAGTAATGAAAGCAGTTTTGGCTTTATCCTCTTGGGCCACTAACACTTGATTGTATCCGGAAAATCCATCTACAAACGAGTGTAGCAAGCTAGAGGCTGCACTATCAATGAGGACATCTATATGATGCAAAGGTAAAACATCCTTAGGGGAAGCCTTGTTCAAATCTCTATTCCATACAGACCCTTATCCTTCCATCTTTCTTTGGCACAGGTACTATGTTTAATAGCCAGTCTGGATATTCTATCACTTCGAGGAACTTCACTTGTATTTGCTTAGTGACCTCTTCTTTAACCAATTCAGCCCACTCAAGTCTTAATCGCCTAAGCTTTTGTTTGATAGGTTTTATGTGAGTGTGAGTTGGAATATGATGCTCGGCTATGTCTCAATCTATCCTCGACATATCTTCATAAGACCAAGCAAACACTTCTTCATATTTTTTGAATATTTTTTCAAATATCTCTATCTCATCAGGAGTAAGGTCGGATGCTATGCTAATGTTTTTAGGATTTTCAGTTGTTCCCAAATTTAATGATTGTGTGTTAACAGAATTAATATTAAAGATGCTCATGTAACTGCTATTTGAATGTATGTAACCATCAGGAGAAACATCACACAAGTAAGCAAAATCAGACTTTATTGCATTCATTTTGGAAAAGAAAACATCATCATCCTCATATAAAGCAGACAAATTAAAATCAAAATCAAAATCATTATTCTAAAAATCATAAAGTAGGATGTCTTCAAACTTCTCTTCAACCAGGGCAGCAATCTCCTCCGGAGTCTTCTCAGCTTTCGGCACAGCTTCATTCTTCTCTTTTGGATCGAATTCTTTGCTGGTTGGCAGGGTGAGTTCTTTCTTCACTTGCTCCACTAGCTAGGCAACATCTGCAAAAATTTCAAAACCTGGGATTAACTTACCCATGAACATGATTGGCTTGAGCTTTCCTTGGAGTGGTCCTATATTTGGAGCTTTGACAAAAATCACTTCAAGTGGTAGGAAGCTCATCTTCTCACTCTTATTTGGCTGGACATCATTGTCTTCATCATATCCCAACCCCTTCTTGGAAGTTTGAGTTCTAAAATCTGGCAACTTTGTCAAACCGGCCTTACCCTTTCCAAGACTAGCTCCGGGAAGGTAGTTCATGTTCTTCATCATATTCAAGACTTTGGAGTCCACTACTTCATCATCAGAAATTGTAACTACTTGAAAACCATTAAGAGGCCTCTCAGTCATTAGAGCGTTAACAATCTCATTGTCTTCAGCTTCAATGACCACTGTCCCATCTCCGTTTGGGAACTTGATCTTTTGATGAAGGGTGGAAGGAACTCCACCAAGAGGATGAAACCATGGTAGCCCCAACAACAAGGCAAAGGTAACTGGTATGTCTAAAACAACAAACTCAATAATAGATTCAATTGGACCAATCTTGACAGCCGCTTTGAAAGTCCCTTCGGCTTGCCTTTTAGTGTTATCATAAGCACGAATCGTTACCTCGGTCGGGTTTAGATCTCTTGCTGACATGGCTAGCTTTGGCAATATCTTAAGTGGACAAACATTTATGGCAGACCCATCATCGACCATTACACAAGGAGTCCTCTTCCCCTTGACTTCTACTTTGATAAAGAGTGGGCGGATGTGGTCTCTCCCCTCCTCCGATAAGTCAGCATCCGAAAAAGAAATTGCTTCCATATTAACTTCACTCTTTTCTTGAACCTCTTCACATTTCATTACTTCCCCAATTTTTATGAAGTTGATCAACTCCTCCGGTGTTGTGGAGGTAGAAATTGGCATGCTAGCTAAGTCTTTGGCCATAGTTTCTCGATGCTTTTTAGAAGTAGCTAATAAGTCCGAAATGCTAACACTTGCTTGCGTTCTTTTCAATTGCTTGAGCACAACATCATCTTCTTCAACTTCAACTTCCTTACCCTTATTAGTTTCTACCTCCTTGGGTGACGGCCTTGCATAAGGCTTACTAGATCTAATGTTCATTATTTCATCTTCTTCGGGCTTGGACCAAGTCCACTCCTCCTTCTTGGATACAATATCATCATCATTATCACTTGAATCCCAAAACCCGTTGACAACACAAATTGTTACTTCTCCAACCATCATAGCTTGTTTAATTTCACCAAATACCTCTTCTTCTTTGGTTGCTTATCCACCCACATCTTGAAAAGAAGACATGACAAAATCCTCATGCAAACCTCCTCCAATCATGAAGGTTGCTGGTGGTGGTACCCTATTGAATTTTGGTAATGGGTTGTCTTTGGTATTTGGCTTATTGGGCTCGGGTAACTTCCCATTGTCAATTAGATTTTGGATCTCATGTCTCAACCTCACACTTCTATCCATGTCATGCCCTTGCATTTGGTGAAATTGATAAAATGCTTAGTGTCAAAACTAGGTGGGAGAGGGTTAGGCAAAGGACGAGGATTTAAGGGTTGTAGCAATCCCTTTCTTTGAAGTTTATTGAGAACCCAAGACATTGGCTTCCCCAATTTCAAAAATTGTCTCCTTGTTCCTTGGTTAATAGTATTAACACCGACGGCCTTTTGCATGCTTTGGCTACCAGATTGATAGTTCACTTTCTCGTTCCTTTGTGTTGAAAAATAGTTCTTCTCCCTTTCCCATTCTTCAATTTGCAAACTAGTTGGAGAAGGTCTTTGAAATCACGGATGAGTGTATGAGACATCCTCTCATGAAGACTAGGCAAAACCCCTCTCACAATCATCCTTATTTAATCGGATTCATCGGGCCTCTTCTTGAGCAAAGCAGCCTTGTTTCTCCATCTCATCACATAATCCACAAAGTTCTCATTCGACCTTTTCCTAATGGACTCCACTTCCATTAAGGTAACTTCCAACTCGACATTATACCCATATTGCTAGATAAAGGCTTTGTAAAGCAGATCCCAACTCTTTTGTGTTCCTTCGTCCAAGGTATTGAACCAATTTTGGACAATAGGGTCCAATGAGAGTATAAAGTACCTTAGTACTTCATACTCTCATTGAATATACTTCTTAGTAGCTCGGGCATACTGCATAGCAGTGATATACTTCTTCACATGGAGATGAGGATTTTTGATGCCATTGTACTTTGCAAAAGATGGCATCTTGAACTTGTACGGGACTTCTTCATCTAGCTCAAATAGTTTATCAATCTCGGACATCTCTTCGGTTTTTAGCTTCTTCTCAAATTTCTTTTCTAAATCAGCAATCATCTTTTCAACATCGGATGCCTCGGTCTTTTCAATAGTTGCTTTCTCAACAACCTTCAGTTCTTTCTTCTTCTCTTGAACATCTTGGTAGTATTGTGCCCAATCATCATCATCATCAATGATCACCTTTTCATCATCAAAAACCACTTCACTAAATTTAGTCTTCCCTTTGTCCCTTGGCTTCTTAGTGCTAGCAGATGCCTCAACATGATTCTCTAAGATTGCAGTCAATTGGTTCTTCATGGTCTCAGCTAGGACCTCTTTTATTTCATCCATCTTGGCATTGAGGCCTCATCCACCATCCTTTGAATTTGTTCGGGCTCCATTGTTTTTGGTGAGCAAGTGATTGAGTCGTTGCTAGATACTTCGTCTCCGGTGTAGGTCAAATTGTTGTAAGCTTTTGAACTTTTGTAATCCAAGGCTGTGAGCCATAGAGGATCAATGATATGAGATGCAAATGTATGCATGTATGCACAAACAATCAACAAAGAAAGATAATTAGGATGTTCCTTCCAACCTTATAACATCCACACATGAATGGCGAGTCTCTTTTCCTAGGTATATGGTTAACAAAATACCAACATGGAGTATCTTATTTTTGAATAATTCCCTCGGACGTTTCAACCAATAGTTATATTTTCGAAAATGGAAATCAATCCATGATAATTCCCATTATTTAGATTTTAATCCGTTCAACCAACCACAGTAGCTTTTATGCTATATTGGATAAAAAGAAATTATGAAGTTTATCATAAATAGATTTCTTACTTGAAAAAGGTAACTAATGGTTCATGCCAAAAACAAGCCCATGATTAATTTATTCTTAGTGTAAACTAGGCCCACAATTGAATTTTGGTATTTCTTAATTGACCTAAATATTTTTGCAAGCTCTTTGTAAGGAGAGTTTGGATAAAAACAATTTTGTTTCTAAGCCCATTATAAAAAGATTTTAGAAAAATAGATTTCGGGCTTAGTATTTGGGCCATGAGCCAAAGAATTTTTGATATGTTTTAGAATTTTATGTCCAAAGACCATCTTGAAAAATTTTGAAAATAGCTTTGGTCTTTTGCATTTTCTAAGGAAAAATTTATTTTGAGCTTACAATGTACTTAGGTCATATTAGAAAAAGAACAAACCAAAAAAGCCATTATTTAAGCCAAGATAAATGAACCATAGTCAAACAACATGCATTTGGGGTAAAAACCTATGGAAAGTAACTAGGCCAATTACATGAGCTTTAGTCTTCGGGTTAAAAGGCTTAGGTTCCCATAGTAAGTATATATCAAATGGTACGAGGCTATGAGTGGTTATGTCATGCTCGATATCCGTACCTTCAGTGAAAGTATGGTATCACTTGCATAACACAACACGGGTAACACAGGCATCCTAACTCATGCACATAATGCAATCTAATATGATGCAATGGATAATATCATTACAAGAAAGAATAGAATAATATAAAGACCAATGGAATCAACTTCTCTTATCCCCAGTGGAGTCGCCACTGTGAGCGAGGATTTTTTCCCCCACTCCTGGTGGAATGGTTCTTGCGACTTCAGCACTGTTAGGCTTAGGGCCTTAGAGAACATGGACCTAGGTCCAGAGAAAATGGAGTCGCCACCCGGACGGGCCGAGAAAAAAGAAATGGGTGGATGACTCGATTCCTAAAGAATCCCTAACCCCCTAATGGGTTCAAAAAGTTGGGTACGTGTGGGGAAGGAGAAATGGCCCAAGACCCCCACAACGCCCGGTTCATTAGAACCGGCCTCCTTTACAGGTCTTAGTATTATAAAATTCTTAAGTATCATAACATTATCCATATTACACATAATAATTAAAAGAAAGCATCATTATATTAAAAACAAAGCAATGTCCAAACAAAGCAAATAAATGGACACCCATCCAAGGATGGAAACATGTCCTTACATCTCATGCCTAAATAGGACACCCACAAATTAAATTACATGATATTTAACTAATGAGGTACCCACCAAGTGGAAACATACCCCTTACAACATTTGAAAATAAAAGTAAATAACCATTTATCATAAATAAATCACTCATCAAAGATATTAAACATCAATAGAAAATAAACATCCATCCATGATAAATTAAATAAACCAAGCATTGAACTTAAATAAATTAAAGCATGTAAAATAAATCAAAGCATAATCAAATATAGGATTAAATAAGGCAAATAAAAATCTAAATTATAGCTACTGTTTCTATTTAGGGTTCTTTATTTCATGTGTTAGGTTTTTGGAATTTATAGAATTTAGGCTGCTGTGATAAAAATGGATTAAATATTTTATGTTTTAAAACGTTGGTAAAACTCTTTGATTAACCAAACTAGGGTTTGTGATGTAAAATCATGAAACTAGGGTTTGAACACTTTAAAATACTTTTGATTTATGGTTTCAAGCTTACTGTGTGAAATTAAAATATTTGTGTTTTTATGGTTTTTAATGTTTTAAAGGATTAGGGTTTAGAAAAAATCAGGGTTTAAGGTTTTAGGGGGTTAAGGTTTACTATTTTGAGTTTTGGAATTAAATTAGGGTTTTAGGATTTTTGAATTTAGGGTTTCGGTGAAAGTTTAGGTTTTTTAGAATTTGGAAAAAGAAATTGATAATTTTAAGAAAGTAAACTAACGATTTAAGCTTTATATGAATAGAAAAGATGTTTTTAGGATTTGTTGAAAGAGACAGAATCAAATTTTGGTTTTGAAGAAAAACATGTTTGATTAGGGTTTAAGATTTTGAAGAAGTAAAAATAATAATTTTAAGCCTTTTTGGAAAACAAAGCAAGGAATTAAGGTTTTTAACTTTAGAAAAAGGGGAATTAGGGTTCTAGGTTTTTTTTAATTAAAACAATACAATTTCATAATCCAAGCTACTGTGAGGAAATTAAACAATTGATACATACCTCCTTTTGATGGTTCCTCCAAAAAAATTCTTCCTGGATGAACAAAAACAAAGGCAGTTGCTGCCTTTGATGAATTGTTAATGGCTTTGCTTCTCCTTCTCTCAAAAGGTCAGATTGATTTCACTGCTCTCCCACTCAATTTCGGTTTCAAACTCTCCCAATCTTCGTCCCAATTTCTAATTCCCTTTCTCCTCCCGATTTCTTCCTTATTTATAGAAGAATTCTATTATTAATCCTAATAACTCACGGCATACAATATTGAATAAGAAAAGGAAACAGAAACCTAATTGTATTAGGTTTCAAAAAATTTTCGTCGAAAAATTTCACTGGCAAAAAAAAACTGCTGCGGAAAAATTACGCTAGCGAAAAAGCTGCCTCAGCTGCAGGCGAAATGGGTCTGAGGGCCATTTCGCCGCAATCCGACTTTTTTTTTATTATTTTTTTGTTTATTATTTTTAAAGCAAATATTACTTACTTTAAAATAACAAAAATTGTTTTGGACTAAAAAATATATTGGACAACACAAAAATTATTTTGGACTAATTAAAACATAAAAATTATTTTGGACTAAATAAAATATATTGGACCGAACGGACTAGGTCAAAAATTAAGGGTCTACAGTATGCTCTTACTCTTTTCCTTTCTGGCTCACAGCGGATGCTTGAGGAATAAAATAAGAAAATTCAAGAAGAGTTGGTTGCTAGTCATCAACAGGTTTCCCATTTTGAGAAATTGTATCACCAGTCAGAGCAAGGTTTTTGAGACTTACGGTTTCAGGGGATGAGAGATCCTAGTGCTTCTTCATCTAGAGGCCACCAAGCTTATGACCATGAGATCCTTTCATCTACTTCGGATGAGCACTGTTACAGATTTGAATTCCAGGGTAATAGAGATTCAAGTGCTCCTACTTCTGGTGAACTCGGGATGGGTGATATGCCTCCTTCTTTAATAGGCGATGACTTTTTTAAGGCTTTGTTTGATCATGATCCACCACCTCATTCTTAGTGATGTATGAATAGAGAAAATATTGTATAATAAGTATAAAAATAATGATGATATGTAATTTGCAACTTTTGACACTTCTCTTTTCTTTTTGTCTGGCCTTCATATCTTCTCCTTGCCCCCTATGTAGGTTCAAACCAAAGATTTTTTCCATGCACACTTTGATTGATGTTTTTGTTGTCTAGTTCTTCGCACAAGCATGGATCTCTTACTTTTATAAAGTGGCTGGAGCTTTTTCGAACAATGGGCCTTCCATGCCCCCTGATTTCATATCTTCTTTTGATTCTTAACTTCACAGCGTGTTTGCTGTTTAAGAGGTTTCATTGACTCACAGACCGAGGTGATCAGCAGAAGTGTTCTCATTGGTTCCTTTCAGATACTCGTTGAGGTCTTGCACTGGAATGGCAGAAGGCTTCACTTTTATGGCTTTTATCTTCGAGATATAGAAAACATGAATAATGGAGGCCCCAAGCAGCAGAGATACATCCATTCCAAACTATGATTCAGCATGTCAATTGGTAGCTTCATAACCTTGCCAGTAATCATTTCCTTTGCCCAATGTGTCTTTCGAGGTTTGAATGTTCAAGAAACTTCTCTTAACTTGAAGGTTTTGTATGACAAAAACTTTTTGAATTTTTGAATTTTTAATTTTGATTTTGAAATCAAATGTTGGCTTTTCCAAATTAATGTCAATTTAACTCAAGACTTGATTTTTCAAATTAACAAATCTATAACATGACAACCCTAGTTACCGTGCTAAATTCAGGAATCATTTCTATTTAAGCAAGAATTGTTGCACTTCAGATAGGCACATACACATTACATGGCCAAAGGTCTCATTTGAGTTTGAATATTGTCTATCTCATGTGCATGCTTATCCAAACTATCTCCACTAATAGACTCTACCTACAAAGAGAGATCAATATGTCTTTGATAGGCTTGAAATGGGGTTTATAAGGGACATGGGTTAAATGAAGGCCATTTGTAAGTTGAAGCCGTTGTGACACTATAGGCAAACCCTCACACAACAAATTTCTTGTTTGAATTTTAGGCAACTAGGAGCAATCTTTCTAGACTCCAAATTTCTTCTAACTTCTTAGCATTAATATGGATCTTGATTAGGACAGCCTTTGCCCTTGCAAAAAGTTTGGTACCCAAATTTGTTTCTTTTCTTCTTCTCCCTTTTCTTTCTTTTTATTTTTCTTACTCTTCCCTTTCTTTAAGCATTTTATCATTTTGTCCTTGTGAGCGGGGATTTTCAGTCCCACTCCTGGTGGAATGATTCTTGTGACTTCAGCACTGTTTAGGCTCGGGGCCTTAGAGAACACAGACCTAAGTTTCTGAAAAAATGGAGTCGCCACCTGGATGGGCCGAGAAAAAGAAAGGGGCGGATGACTCGATTCTTAAGGAATCCCCAACCCCCTAATGGGTTCGGAAGTTGGGTACATGTGGGGAAGGTGAGAAATGGCCCAACACCCAACAACGCTCGTGTAGACCCTTAATTTTTGACCCAGTTCGGTCCAATATATTTTAATTAGTCCAAAATAATTTTTGTTATCTTAATTAAATAATATTTGCTTTAGCATTTAATTTTTATTAATAAAAAATAAAAAAAATAATAATAAATATAAAAAAATCGGTGACAAAAAATCGGCGATGAGAATTTTCGTCGCCGAAAGGGGTTGCGGCAAAATGGCCAGCAGGCCAATTTTCGCCCGCAGCCACCAGCGGCAACTTTTTTGCCAGTGCAATTTTTCCGTAACAGTTTTTTTGCTAGCGCAATTTTTCCGCAGCAGTTTTTTTTTGCCAGCGTAATTTTTTTGACGTAAATTTTTTTGAAACCAAATTAATTAGGTTTCGATTTCCTTTTCTTAATTAATGTTAGATTCCGTGAATAACTAAAATTAATCATAAAAATCTTCTATAAATAAGGACTAAAACAACACAAAAAGGGGATTGGATTTTAGAGGAGATTTTTTAGACCGAAATTGAGGAGAAAAACTTTGAATCAATCGGACTTTTTGAGAGAGCAAACAAGCAATTCAATCCATCAAAGGTAGCAAAGCTTTTCTTTGTTCTTGTTCATCCAAGAAGTGATTTTTGGTGGAACCAACAAACGAAGGTATGAATTTCTTTATTTGTTTCATTAATTTACAGTAGCTTCATCATTCAAGATCAAAATTTGTTGTTTATGTTTCTTCAAAATCAAAAAACCCTAGAACCTTAATTTACATTTTCTAAAGCTTAAAAACCTTAATTCGTCTCTTTGTTTTTCAAAAATCATAAAATTGTTGTTTTTATTGCTTCAAAATATACCAAAACCCTAATTTGAATCTGTTTCTTTTCAAAGCCCTAAATTGAATCTGTTTCTTTCCAAAAACCTTTAAAATTATCTTTTCTATTTCTATAAACTTTAAATCGTTTGTTTATTTTCATAAAGCTTCATAAAATTATCAATTGTTTCTTCAAATTCTCAAATCTAATGCATTCTCCGAAACCCTAATTCTATAATTCTAAAACCCAAATTCAACTTTAAAACAAAACAGTAAACCCTAACTCCCTTAAAACCTTAAACCCTAATTTTTCTAAACCCTAATCCTTTAAACTTTTAAACCTTATAGACATAAATATTAAAATTCAAACATAGTAAGCTTAAAAACCATAATTCAGTAATCATAAATCATAAATCTAAATGTTTTAAAGTGTCCAAACCCTAGTTTCATTATTTCACTTCTCAAACACTAATTTGGTTAATCAAAGAACTTTACCAACTTCTTAAATTCTAAAACTTTGCTCCATTTCAATTTTTTAAAATTTACAGTAGCTTGAACCCATAAATTCCAAAACCCTAAACACATGGAATAAAGAATCTTAAATAGAAACAGTAGCCCTAATTTGAATCTTTATTTGCCTTATTCAATTTTATTTTTGATTATGCTTTGATTTATTTTATATGCTTTAATTTATTTAAGTTCAATGCTTGGTTTATTTAATTTATCATGGATGAATGTTTACTTTCTATTGATGTTTAATACCTTTGATGACTGATTTATTTATGATGAATGGTTATTTACTTTTATCGATTTATTTAGATTTCCAAATATTGTAAGAGGTATGTTTCCACTTGGTGGGTACCTCATTAGTTAAAAATCATGTAATTTAAATTGCTTTTCTATTTTAGAACCAATTTAAAGGACATGTTTCTACCTTTCGGTGGGTGTCTTATTTAGGCATGGGATGTAAGGACATGTTTCCATCCTCGGATGGGTGTCCATTTAATTGTTTTGTTTGGACATTGTTTTGATTTTCAATATATCGATGCTTTATTTTAATTATTGTGTGTAATATGGATAATATTGTTATATTTAAGAATTTTATAATATTAAGACCTATAAAGGAGGCCGGTTCCAATGAACCGGGCATTGTGGGGGTGCTGGGCCATTTCTCACATTCCCCACACGTACCCAACTTTTTGAACCCATTAGGCGGTTGGGGATTCCTTAGGAATTGAGTCATCCACCCCCTTTTTTTTCCCAGCCCGTCTGGGTGGCGACTCCCTTTTCTCCAGACTTAGGTCCGTGTTCTCTAAGGCCCCGAGCCTAAATAGTGCCAAAGTCGCAAGAACCATTCCACCGGGAGTGGGGGGAAAATCCCCGCTCACAGCCCGATTCATTGTATCCAGCCTCCTTTACAGGTCTTAATATTATAAAATTCTTAAATATAACAATATCATCCATATTACACACAATAATTGAAATAAAGCATCGTTATATTAAAATCAAATCAATAATTGAAATAAAGCATCGTTATGTTAAAGGTTGAAGCAACCCTGTTGGAACTTGATGTTCAGCTTTCACCCTCTGACAAGTGAGACATTTGGACACAAATTCTGCTATGTCTCTCTTCATACCAGACCACCAATAATGCTATCTCAATTCATGGTACATCTTTGTACTTCCCGGATGCATAGCAAAAACCGATTGGTGTGCTTCCTCCAAAATAACCTTTTTCAAACTATCATTATCAGGAACACACAATCTATCCTTAAACCAAAGGCTACCATCACTTCTCACAAAGAAATCTCGGCTCTCCCCATTTTGGCAATCTGAAACAATCTTCTGAATTTTCTCATCTGTCAATTGAGCCTCCTTAATATGATCCAATAATACTGGTCTCAATTGCAACTGAGCCAACAATGCACCATCATCACATGCTTTAAAACTAGCATGTAACGCTCTCAACTCAACAAGCAACGAGAGCGAATAAACAGCCAAACCTACCAAAGACTTCCGACTCAAGGCGTCAGCAACTACATTTGCCTTACCAGGATGATAATCAATCAAACAGTCATAGTCTTTGATCAGCTCTAACCATCGCCTTTGCCGAAGATTCAGCTCTCTCTGGACACCCAAATATTTCAAACTTTTATGATCCGTATAGATAAAACATTTCTCCCCATACAAGTAGTGTCGCCAAATCTTCAAAGCAAATACTATAGCTGCCAATTCCAGATCATGTGTCGGATAATTAAGCTCATGCGGCTTTAACTGCCGAGAAGCATAAGCTACAACTTTACCCTCTTGCATCAAGACACATCCTAAACCATTATGTGAAACATCACTGTAAATCACATATGGTTTATCTTCCATGGGCAAAGTAAGAACAGGTGCTTGAGTCAACATTTCTTTCAACTGATCAAAACTAGCTTTTTCACCAATCTGTCCACACAAATCTAACTCCCTTTCGAAGCAATCTGGTGAGTGGAGTAGCTATCAAAGAAAAACCTTTCACAAACCTTCGATAATAGCCTGCCAAACCCAGAAAACTTCTAACTTCAGTCACTGACTTTGGTGGACTCCAATTCAAAATGGCCTCAACTTTACTCAGATCAACTCTTATACCATCTGCTGAAACTATATGACCGAAAAAAGTTACTTGGTCAAGCCAAAACTCACACTTTGACAGCTTAGCATACAACTGTTTCTCTCTCAAGATCTGTAACACAATTCGCAGATGCTTGTCATGTTCTTCCTCATTACGTGAATACACCAAAATATCATCGATGAAAACTGTAATATCTTCATTTGTGGTCTAGAAGTTTTGATTATGTTATTGCTATTGTTGTTATTGTTGTTGTTGTTGTTGGTTTAAATTGAGAAAAGGAAAGTATATGTATATGTGTTTTGGGAAGAAATAGGGTTTAGAGACAAGTTTATATGTTTTGTATATGGTGATATATATAACATATAAAATGGTCAAAGAGAGAGAGTCAATGCAAGAGGAGATTTTTTATGTGGAATGTGCAATTACTTAATTGGGCTTATAAGAGACAAAAGCTAAGTTAAATGATGAGGGGTATTTGAGTAATTGCTTGAAGTGGAATTCATGGTGGAGATTAAAAGAAGAAAAGGTGTTTGACTTGTACATTTTCTTCTTTCTTTCTTGAAGAGGCCGGCCATTGAAGAGAAGAGAGAGCAAGAGAGGTATTCATGGTGCTAGAAGCAAATTGAAGAAGCAATCAAAGGATTTGGTTAGAGATTTGTGAAATTTCTCCATCTAAGGTAAGAAATCTCTTGTTTTCCTTTGTTAATTTTGAAGTTATGTTTAAAGTGAAGTGTGATTTGTTGATGTAATGATTTGGTGTATTTGATATGTGTTTGCAAGTGTTAGAATTGATTTAAGGTTAAAAATTGGAATTGGTGTTGGTTTGGTTGTGATTATGGAAAAATAAGTGAAGATTGATAGTGGAAAATCAAGAGTAAAGTTTGAGTTAGGGTTTTGAGATGGTTTGTGTTCAAATGTGTTGTTTAAGTGGTTATTGTGATGAATATGTGTTATGACATGAGTTATATCCATTTGAGTGAGTTTGTGTTGGGAATTATATGTTAAAATGCATTTGGAAGAGGGTTGGTTACATTTAGGGTTTTGGTGATGAGTGACACGACCAAAGGAAAGGAGAGACACGGCCAAGCCAAGGAAATTTGGGCGTGTTGGTTGAGTTTTTGAGAGACACGGCCGTGTCCCTTAACCGTGTTCACTACTGGATGTTGGTTTTGGGAGACACGGTCACAAGCTTGGCCGTGTCCCTTGCCCGTGTTGCTTACTGTCCAAGTGGGTTGAGTGACACGGCCACAAGCTTGGCCGTGTCCCTCAAATGTGCTGCCCGTGTCCCTCAAATGTATGAGTTAATGTTTTTACTTTTGGTTCTTTTTGCATTGTTTTGATTCTTCAAAGGTTGTATTGCTCCTAAACCTAAACATAAACACTTTAAACATACTTCAAACACAAGAATAACCTAATCAAACATATGTGGAAGATTCCAAAGCTATGAATGATGTAGATTGTTCTTTGCCCTAATTGCATTGTTGAGATTGAACAATGGTATGTTATATGTAATGTGAATCTTGTAAATAATAATGTATGTTGTGATGTTATATGCAAAATATGAATTGGGATGTGAAATGTGATGTAAAGCCATTGTGATTGGCTATGATGATATAATTGAATGATGTATGGCATGTTTGCCTAATTGATGAGGAAGATTGAGAAAGAGTTTGATAAAGAGAATAATGAAATAAGTGTATGCTTAGTATGATATTCAATTTCAGAGTTCTGGTTTTTGGAGGCATGCCTATTTAATGAAAGGTAACAGTTTTGCCGGGTTGAGGATCTCTTCAAATTGAATTGAATTGAGGTCCAAGAGACTGGGTCTGTTACACAATGATAATTGATATTACGAGGTATTTGATTTGTAACAGTCTTGCCGGGTTGAGGATCTCCTCGAGTTAGATGAGTTGATGATCCAAGAGTCTGGGTCTGTTACGCTATCCATGGATAGAGATATATATATGTATATGTTGCCTACGGGCTTGATAATTGTGTTTATGAACCAAAGCAGCAACTCTGAATTTCTGAATATCGTATTAAGTTCTTGATGGGCCCATATGTGTCTAGGTTTTATGTATATCATAAATGATGTTCTAATGTAATGAAATGTTAATATTACTTAAATGATGAAACGGACTATTCACGGAATATTGTTTGTTGATTATGATCTATATTGATTGAGTGTGTATCATTGATGTTGATTTGTTAATACATATATGAAACATTGCATTGCACTAAAGCATAACATTAGCATGATTTGTCTTACTAAGCCCTTGGCTTAGCGCGATAGTGTTTAATCGCGCAGGTAATAGAGTTGAACCCGAGAGCTCTTCTAGACCAAGTGAGAGTAGACATTGAAGAGTTGATTTTGGGAACTTAAAGATCAGAGGAGATTTGCCAATCATGTATAACTCTTTTATATTTTGTAAAGATTTTTGTTTATATTGTAAATATATATGTAATGATAAATATGTACTCAAATGTTTTCATATGTGTAAATATTTTATAACTTCCGCTGTGTACTACTTAAATGTATTTATATATCTATAATGTATATTGAGAAAGATGATGGTATTATATAAAAATGTTTTGAATATTGATGAAAAGCCGTAGCACTCCTATGTTCGGTGCACATATGCTATATTGTGGTGTTGTAGTGTGTGTGTACTGAATGTGGGGGTGTTATAAAAACCACCACAAACTGATCTAGATAGGGCCGAAACACCCTATTCATCAAATCCATGAAAGCTACAGGTGCATTCGTCAATCCAAAAGGCATTACCAAAAACTCATAATGCCCATATCTTGTGCGGAAAGCTGTCTTAGAAACATCTTCAGCTCTAACCCTCAATTGATGGTACCCTGATCTCAAATCAATTTTGGAAAACACCGTTGCTCCCTTCAACTGATCAAAGAGATCATCAATTCGAGGCAAAGGATACTTATTCTTGATAGTTACTTTGTTCAATTGCCTATAATCGATGCACAACCTCAAAGTACCATCCTTTTTCTTTACAAACAACACAGGAGTTCCCCACAGAGAAACACTAGGGCGAATAAACCCTTTATCCAACAACTCCTGCAACTGTACCTTCAACTCTCTCAATTCAGCAGGTGCCATTCGATAAGGAGTGATAGAGATGGGAGTAGTACCAGGCAACAAATCGATACCAAACTCAACCTCTCTCTCAGGGGGTAACCCTGGCAACTCCTCTGGAAATACATCTGAAAACTCAGCAACTGTGGGTATACTATCAAGTTGAGAACTCATTACTCTGGTATCCAAAACATGAGCAAGATAAGCATCACACCCTTTTCTAATCAACTTTCTGGCTGAAACAGCTGAAACCAACAAGGATGCAAATTGTCTCTGCTCACTAGATACCAATATACTTCTACCATCACCATTTCTCAAAGTAACACATTTCTTTTGACAATCCATGCCTAAGATCAAATCATATTCTTTAAAAGGCATTTCAATTAAATCACCAAGAAATTCCTCACCTTGAACCACAACAGCACTCTCACGATGCACCCTACTCACCACAACACTATGTCCTAAAGGATTGGTCACTAAGACATCAAATCCTAAGGACTCTGAATGCAATTCAGACACAGGCAAGATAGATGCACTTATGTATGAATGAGTAGATCCTGGATCAATCAAAGCAAGAACTGAAATGCCAAATAAAGAGAATGTACCAGCTATAACTGCTGAAGCATCTGGCTGCCTCTGCATCACATATACTCTCTGAGAAGATCCGGCCTCATCTGGCCTGCTGCCCCTGGATGAAGATCCTCCTCTCTGACTAAACCCAGGTCTACCACCTCTACTGAAACCTTTGCCCCCTCGACCACCTCTGCTGACACTAGGTCGAGAAGCTGCAGTATCAGCCTGCCTATACTCCTGCATCTCAGGACAATCTCTAACAAAATGAGCTGGTGATCCACATCTAAAACACCCAGCTGATCCACCAATCTTCCAACAAACACCCCCATGGGTCTTACCACAATGCTCACATACAGGTGGAGTAGACCTTTGAATCACTAGAGTCGGGGCACTAGCTATAGAAACTGTCGGTCTCGGCCTCTGCCTCTGATACTAAACTGATCTGCCCAACTGTCTCTGGGTTCTACTGGTTCTCGGAACAAAACCTCCTCGACCCCTCTTCATAGATGAAGACCCTGCCTCAAACTGGGGTCTCCTTACCCTGGTCTCTTCCTCAGTAGCAGCTGCTGCAATACCCTGGGCTCTCTCCACACTCCTAGCTGCTACAACAAGCTGGGAAAAATCCTGGTATCTAGAACCAGCCACAAGACACATAATAGAGGGCCTCAATCCCTCCTCAAATCTTCTGCACCGGTCTATCTCGTCTGAAATAATACCTTCAACATAGTGACTCAACCGGATGAACTTGATCTCATATTCTGTCACAGTCCGGCTGTCCTGCTTCAAATTCAGAAATTCCATCTTCTTAACATCTTTATACTCCCTCGGAGTATATTTCAGCGCAAACTCCCGTAGAAAATCACTGTAGGACAATGTAGGTGGATCATCCATAGCATGAGGAACTGTCTTCCACCAATCATAGGCATCTTTCTGCAGGAGGAATCTGGCATAGTTAAATTTCTCATCCGAAGTGGCTTGCAACTGTATGAATATTCTCTGTACCTTATCCAACCACTGCTCAGCCACTGCAGGATCGGTAGTGCCCAAGAAATCTTCAGCCCCATATTTTCTTAACTTGTCATAATGTCTTACCAGCATCTGAGGCTGTGGTGGTGGTGGTGGTGGCTGCACTGGAGCTCCCCTCAACAGTTCTACCATATGCCTTAACCAACCCGGCGGAGCCTCCTCTGCAGCTGATCTCTCTGGCACAGAAATAGGTGCCTCACTAACCCTCTCAAATCTAGCTCCATCTCTACTCTCTTCAGGAGCTACACTTTCCGCACTACCCTCAACAGACTATCGTGAATGAGATGCCATCTCTACCGATATCTGCAAACACATCAGAATATTCCTCATTAAAGATCAAAGACTGCCATACCAAAACATGTATTTTACTCAAAAACCCACTTTAAAAATCAAAATATTCTTTTTCTTACAATTGACCTAGGTTGAGAATCTCAAACCTAGGCTCTGATACCAAAAATTGTAACACCCCTTCCTGACCTACATATGTAAGCCGAGTAGAGGTTCCACACTATCCTAATGTTGCTACAAATTTTACTCAGTCAATTTTTTTTTAGTTCCGATTTTTACAGAAATTTTGCCATAGTTTTGCCTAAAAATTGAGTCCCAAGTGTCGACAAAATTGGTTTTTTTTTCTGATTTTTAAAATATTTTACACAAACCAATGCAAACAAAATCATTCTCAGTACACTCCCAATAAATCCCCCTTATAACCTCAACTACAACCTGCAAAAAGGATTTACACTTCTAGTACAACATAAAGTAAAGGTTTATTATGAAATACAGTAAATAAAATATTTGTTCACTATGCAGCGGAAAATAACAATATTTACAAATTCATATATATCCAAACTCAAGTTTTACAACCCATAAAATTTATACATTTCTTTGGCAGTCAGTCTTTGATCTTTAAGCCCACTATCAACACCTCAAAATCTAGACTCGACTCGGCCTAGAGGAACTCTCTGGTTCTTCCCTGTCACCTGCGCGAAGAATCATATTCGCACTAAGCCAACGACTTAATGGTACAAATTACAGTGCTATGATGCTTTAATGCCATACTAATGTCACACAATCAAGATTCAAGATCAATTCAAGAGAATATTATATTTCAAATCTTACCGGTTTCAATAATGTATGTATAGTAGTCATCTCATTATTCATTTGTTTCACCATTCAATAGTTACATTTAAACAAACACAAGCATGGGCCCAAAAATAATCTAATATGCTATTCAAAGTTCAGAGTTACTGTTTTGGTCTATAATCATAATCATCAATACATTTATCCATGGATATTCAACTAGATTTGAGTTTACGACCCAGTCATTTCACCCAATCTAGTTTTGAATAAATTTTTTTTGAGGTTTACCACCCGGTCATTTCACCCCAAAAACATCACATTTCACATTTTTCAACTGGAATCGGCTTACGACCCGGTCATTTCACCTATCCAGTTATTTATAGGCATGCCGCCAAAACCAGAACTCTGAAAATTGAATAAACATATTAGGCACACAATAAATTCATTTATCTCATTATCAATTTCTTTTCATTTCATTTCTCATAATTAATTAGGCAACCATGCCTCATATCTCATATGATCTCAAATCACAATAGGGCAATTCTTCATAATATCATATCTTCACATTTCATTTCATCATCACATCTTTTACATTTCATATTCCCTATTTCATTTCATCATTCAAATGGATATAATCAATGGCATTAACACATATTTTACATACTCATCACAACATTCACATCATACCAAACATACATTATTAATATGCATTAACAATGCATTAGATTTCTTAACACATTTACAATCAAATGTATGTTAAATCTCAACATCATATGAATTTATGAAATAATGTAATTTGTACTTACCTTAAAACCAACTCACACCAATCTATACACTTACTCTTCCAAGAATCCTCAACACTTAGGTTAGGGCAATTCAACCTCTTCACAACCTAATCCAAAAGGAGTATTAGCAAAATGACCATATGAATAGTACATTCTGGTTTTAGACTCCACTCTATCCTTATTTTGAAAAATTGTATAAAATAATCTACTTGACTAAAAATTCTAAAATTTTTACAGAACTAAATTTTACATCTTAAAATCATTCCTTTAAAATTTCAGATCAAACTGAACACAAAATCTTGGTCAAATAGTTCACCCAACCAGACTGCCCCAATTGCCCTGCATCCTGGCAGCAGTTCTGAACTTTGTGAATTCCATAAATTAAATTCAATCAACGTGGTTCCAAATTATTTTTCTCAAATACTAGACTAACTAAGAAACAACATATCCAAAATTCAATTGAATATGATTTTTCTAAATTTTATTAAAAATCCCGAAATATAGCTATCTCAGTTAAGGTACCTGCTGGAACAGGTTTAGTAAAAATAATCTTTCCAAAATCATAACCATTCTAAAATCGAATCAACATATTTTTCAGTCATTCTATACTCATAGAGGAACAACATATCAAAAATTCACTTCAAGAAAATTTTTCTATATTTAATTAAAAATCATACAAGTCACAGCCTTTACTAATTGTAAAACAGAAAAAAATTTCACTAAACACAACTCTTACTCTTCCATCACCAACACCAACCTAACTTCTTATCTTTAATTCCATTTCAACACTTTTACACACACCATACACAAACACACTCCAACCATCAACAACACTCCATCAAACTCAAACAAAATTCCAAATAGAACAAGAGAAATCAAGAGAAAACTTACCAAAAATGATGAACTTCTTGAATTTCTAACTTGTTTTCTTCTTTCAATTAGCTCTTAAAATTCAAAAACCCTCACTTGCTCTCTTGTTTCCTTGAGGTCCGGCCAACACAAAGAGAAAAGGAAAAAAAATGACAAAGTGAAGAGACAAAGTCAAATTTCCCCTCTCTTTAAACCTCCACCAAGCAATTTAAAAAAAATTACCTAAATACCCTCTTCTATACAATTAAACTCCCTTTCACTTACTTGCCCTTTTTAGTAATTTCATACATAACCAAAATAAATATCCTCTTCCTTTGACCATCCATTTGACTTGTGTATATGTTATATATATGTCCATATATACAACATATACACTCCTCTTTAAATTATTTTCTCTTTCCAATAACATATACATTTTAATTCAAATAAAACAACAATTATACTAAAAATTCTAGGGCACATTTTGGGATATTACAAATGTAGTGTGATGTGGTAATGTGATGTGCTTTTATGTGTATGGTTTATGAAATATAAAGGTGTGATGTTAGCTTTTCACTTATGATGTTAACTTTATGATTTAGATGTGTAACATTACATTGCCTTAAAGTATAATGTTGGTATATTTTGTACTACTAAGCCGATGGCTTAGCGCGATAGTGTTTGATCGCGCAGGTGATAGAGTTGAACCTGAGAGCTCCTCGAGACCAAGTGAGACTAGACATTGAGGAATTTCTTTTGGGACTTAAAGATCCGAGAAGAGCTGCCAATCATGTATATATATTCTATGTTTTGTAAACTTTGATTTATAACATATTTGTAATAACTTCCGCTGTGAATTGATAAACATTTTTATATATAGTGTCTTTTGGATTTCTTTTAAATGTTGAGTTCGGTTTCATTTATTTACAAAGATATTTGTCGTGTTTTCTTTTTAAACTGTGGCATTTACTATATTCAGTATATGTATATTACGATCGTTTAAGCATGCTTGGTACGTATACGGAATATAGGGGTGTTACATAGCGAATTAGGAATAAACAACCTCAAACCACTATAAATAAGGATCAAAGGCAACCAAATTGGGGGTGGCAAAAAATTGGCAATAGCTTGGAAAATTGGAAACCAAATCAATGAAGGAAAAGCAATAATTCAATTCAATTGATTTTTAAAGGACCAGCAGCACGATTTAAAGAATTCAAAGGCAAAAAAGGCTTCTCTTTGGAGCTAGTTCATCCAAGAAGAATTGTTTTTGGAGGAATCATAAAAAAAAGGTATGTGTTAATTGATTTTCTTTAATTTTTTTTACACAGTAGCTAAAACTAGGATTTTTGTGTTTTTCAAAAGTTAAAATCTTAGAACTTTAATTTAGTTTTCCAAAGGTAAAAACACTAAAACGTTACTTTATTTTCCAAAAAGACTTAAAATTGTTATTTTTTCTTCTTAAAAACCTTAAAACTCTAATTGAACATATTCTTCAACAAAACCAAAATTTGATTCTGTTTCTTTCAAAATTTTAAACTAGGTTCTATTTCATTCAAAAAGCCTTAAAAAAACATCTTTTCTACTTATAAAAACTTCAATCAGTTTGTTTAAATTCATAAAACTTCATAAAATTAACAAATTGATTTCTAAAACACTAAAACCCTAATTCAACTTTTAAACCTAAAATAGTAAACCCTAACCCATTTAAAACCTTAAATCCTAAATTTTTCTAAACTTTAATCCTTTAAAACATTAAAAAACCATAATAACACAAATGTTCTAAAATTACACAGTAGCTTGAAATCACCATTTAAAAACACAAATCAAAACAATTTTAAAGTGTCTAAAACCCTAGTTTCATGATTTCATCATTCAAATCTTAATTTGGTTAATCAAAGTGTCTTACCAACCTTTTAAAACATAAAACCCTAATCTATTTTAATTCCATAAAAAGTCACAGTGGCTATAATTGAACTTTTATTAGCTTTATTTAATTCCATATTTGATTATGCTTTGATTTATTATGCTTTAATTTATTTAATTTCAATACTTGATTTATTTAATTTATCATGGATGGATGTTTATTTTCTATTTTGATTAATAGCTTTGATGAATGATTTATTTATGATGAATGATTATTTACTTTTATCAATTAATTTAGATTTCCAAAAGTTTTAAGAGGTATGTTTCCACTTGATGGGTACCTCATTAGTTAAACATCATGTAATTTAATTTGCTTTTCTATTTTAGAACCTACGTAAAGGGCATGTTTCTACCTTTTGGTGGGTGTCCTATTTAGGCATGTGATGTAAGGACATGTTTTCATCCTTGGATGGGTTTCTGTTTATTTGCTTTTGTTTGGACATTGCTTTAATTTTTATATAATGATGCTTTCTTTTAATTATTGTGTGTAATATGGATAATATTGTTATATTTAAGAATTTATAATATTAAGACCTATAAAGGAGGCCAGTTCTAATGAACCGAGCATTGTGGGGGTGCCGGGCCATTTCTCACCTTCCCCACACGTACCCAACTTCCTGAACCCATTAGGGGATTGGGGATTCCTTAGGAATCGAGTCATCCACCACTTTCTTTTTCCTAGCCTGTCCGGGTGGTGATTCCATTTTCTCTGGACTTAGGTCCGTGTTCTCTAAGGCCCCGAGCCTAAATAGTGCCGAAGTCGCAAGAACCATTCCACCAGGAGTGGGGGCGAAAATCCCAGCTCACAGTGGCGACTCCACTGGGGATAAGAGAAGTTGATTCAATTGGTCTTTATATTATTATATTCTTTCTTATAATGATATTATCCATTGCATCATATTAGTTTGCATCGTGCACGTGAGTTAGGATGCCCGTGTTACCCGTGTTATGTTATGTAAGGGATACCATACTTTCAGTCAAGGTATGGAGATCGAGCATGGCATAACCACTCATAGCCTTGTACCATTTGGTATATACTTGCTATGGGAACCTAAGCCTTTTTACCCAAAGACTAAAGCTCATGAAATTGGCCTAGTTACTTTCCTTAGGTTTTACCCCAAATGCATGTTGTTTGACTATGGTTAGTTTATCTTAGTCTAAATCATGGCTTATTTGGTTTGCTCATTTTCTAATATGACCTAAGTATATTGTAAGCTCAAAATAAATTTTTCTTTAAAGTCCAAAAGACCAAAGCTATTTTTTTCAAAACTTTTCAAGATGGTCTTTGGACATAAGGCTTTTCTAAAAACAAATAAAAAATTCTTTGGCCCATGGCCCAAATACTAAGCCCAAAGTCCATTTTTCTAAAATCTTTTACAATGGGCTTAGAAACAAAACTATTTTCACCCAACCTCTCCTTACAAAGAGCTTGCAAAAACATTTAGGTCAATTAAGAAATACGAAAAATCAATTGTGAGCCTAATTTATACTAAGAACAAATTAACCATGGGCTTGTTTTTGGCATGAACCATTAGTTACTTTTTTCAAGTGAGAAATCTATTTATAATAAACCTCTTAATTTTGTTTTAATCCAATATAGCATAAAAGCTATTATAGTTGGTTGAATAGATTAAAACCTAATTAATAGGAATTATCATGGATTGATTTCCATTTTTGAAAATAGAACTATTGGTTGAAACGTCCAAGAGAATTTTTCAAAAGCAAGATATCCCATGTTGGTATTTTGTTAACCATATACCTAGGAAAAGAGACTCGCCATTCGTGTGTGGATGTTATAAGTTTGGAAGGAACGTCCTATTTATCCTTATCTGTTGATTGCTTGTGCATACATGCATACATGCATACATTTGCATCTCATATCATTGATCCTCTTTGGCTCACAGCCCTGGATTATGATAGTTCAAAAGCTTACAACAATCCGACCTACGCCGGAGACAAAGTATCTAGCAACAACTCAATCACTTGCTCACCTAAAACAATGGAGCCTGAACAAATTCAAAGGATGGTGGATGAGGCCCTCAATGCCAAGATGGAAGAAATCAAAGAGGCCCTAGCTGAGACCATGAAGAACCAATTGACTTCAATCATAGAAAACCATGCCGAGGCATCTGCTAGCAATAAGAAACCAAAGGACAAAGGGAAGACCAAAGTTAGTGAAGTAGCTTTTGATGATGAAAAGGTGATCATTGATGATGATGATGATTGGGCTCAATACTACTAAGAGGTTCAAGAAAAGAAGAAAGAACCGAAAAATGTTGAGAGGGCAACTATTGAAAAGACCGAGACATCCGATGTTGAAAAGATGACTGCTAATTTAGAAAAGAAATTTGAGAAGAAGCTGAAAACCGAAGAGATGTCTGAGATCGACAAACTATTTGAACAAGATGAATAGGTTCCATACAAGTTCAAGATGCCTTCCTTTACTAACTACTATGGCACCGGAAATCCCCATCGTCATTTGAAGTAGTACATCACTGCCATGCAGTCTACCCGAGCTACTAAGGCTCAAACCCTAAGGTACTTTATGCTCTCATTGGACCCTGTTGTCCAAAATTGGTTCAATACCTTAGATGATGGAACACAAAAGAGTTGGGATCTACTTTACAAAGACTTCATCCAATGATATGGATATAATGTTGAGTTAGAAGTTACCTTAATGGAAGAGTCCATTAGGCAAAGGCCAAATGAGAATTTTGTGGACTATGTGAAGAGGTGGAGAAACAAGGCCGCTTTACTCAAGAAGAGGCCCGATGAATCCGATCAAATAAGGATGATTGTGAGAGGGCTGTTGCCTAGTCTTATTGAGAGGATGTCTCATACACTCATCCATGATTTCAAAGACCTTCTCTAAGCTAGTTTGCAAATTGAAGAATGGGAAAGGGAGAAGAGCCACTTCGCAACAAAAAGGAATGAGAAAGGGAGCTATCAGCCTGGTAGCCAAAGCATGCAAAAGGCCGTCGGTGTTAATGCTACTAACCAAGGAACAAGGAGACAATTTTCAGAGAAGGATTGCTACAACCCTTAAATCCTTGTCCTTTACCTAACCCTCTCCCACCTAACTTTGACACCAAAGCATTTTGTCAATTTCACCAAATTCAAGGACATGACACTGATAGATGTGTGAGCTTGAGACATGAGATCCAAAATCTAATTGATAATGGGAAGCTACCCGAGCCCAATAAGCCAAATACCAAAGACAACCCATTACCAAAATTCAATAGGGTCCCACCACCAGCAACCTTCATGATTGAAGGAGGTTTGCATGAGGACTTTGTCATGTCTTCCTTTCAAGATGTGGGTGGAGAAGCAACCAAAAAAGAAGAGGCATTTGAACAAGCTATGATGGGTGAAAGTAGCAATTTATGTTGTCAATGGGTTTTAGGATTCAAGTGATAGTGATGATGATGTTATACCCAAGAAGGAGGAGTGGACTTGGTCCGAGCCCAAAGAAGATGAGGTGATGAATACTAGATCCGGTACCTAAGGAGATAGAAATGAATAAAGGGAAGGAAGTTGAAGTGGAAGAAGATGATTCTGTGCTTAAGCAATTGAAAAGAACCCAAGCAAGTGTTAGCATTTGGGACTTATTAGCTACTTCTAAAAGGCATCGAGAAACTATGGCCAAAGCCTTAGCTAGCATGCCAATTTCTACCTCCACAACACTGGAGGAGTTGATCAACATCATAAAAATTGGGGAAGTAATGAAATGTGAAGAGATCCAAGAAAAGAGTGAAGTTAGTATGGGAGTAGTTTCTTTTTAATATGCGGACTTACCGGAGGAAGGAAGAGACCACATCCGCCCTCTCTTTATCAAAATAGAAGTCAAAGGGAAGAGGACTCCATGTGTAATGGTCGATGATGGGTCTGCCATAGATGTTTGTCCACTTAAGATATTGCCAAAGCTAACCATGTCGACAAGAGATCTAAACCCAACCGAGGTGATAATTCGTGCTTATGACAACACTAAGAGGAATGCCGAAGGGACTTTTAAAGTGGCCATCAAGGTTAGTCCAATTGAATCTATTGTTGAGTTTTTTGTTTTAGACATACCAGTTACCTTTGCCTTGCTCTTGGGGCGACCATGGTTTCACCCTCTTGGTGGAGTTCCTTCCACCCTTCATCAAAAGATCAAATTCCCCAATGGAAATGAGACAGTGGTCATTAAAGCTGAAGATAATAAGATTGTTAATGCTCTAATGGTTAAGAGGCATCTCAATGGTTTTCAAGTGGCTACAATTTCTGATGGTGAAGTAGTGGACTACAAAGTTTTGAATATGATAAAGAGTATGAACTACCTTCCCAGAGCTGGTCTTGGAAAGGGTAAGGCCGGTTTGACAAAGTTGCCAGATTTTAGAACTCAAACATCCAAGAAGGGGTAAGGATATGATGAAGACAATGATGTCCAGCCAAAGAAGAATGAGAAGATGAGCTTCCCACCACTTGAAGAGATCTTTGTCAAAGCTCCAGATATGGGACCACTCCAAGGAAGGCCTGAGCCAATCATGTTCATGGGTAAGTTAATTCCAGGTTTTGAAATTTTTGCAGATGTTGCTGAGCTAGTGGAGCAAGTGAAGAAAGAGCTCACCTTGTCAACCAACAAAGAATCCAATCCAAAAGAAGAATGAAGCTGCTCTGAAAGCTGAGAAGACTCCAGAAGAGATTGCTGCCCTGGTTGAAGAAAAGTTTGAAGACATCCTGCTTTATGAGTATGAAAACAATGATTTTGATTTGTCTGCTTTGTATGAGGATGATGATGTTTTCTTTTCCAAAATGAATGCAATAAAGTCTAATTTTACTTACTTGTGTGATGTTTCTCCTGATGGTTGCATACATTCAAATAGCAGTTACATGAGCATCTTTAATATTAATTATGTTAACACACAATCATTAATTTTTGGAACAACTGAAAATCCTAAAAACATTAGCGAAGCATCCGATCTTACTCCTAATGAGAGAGAGAGATTTGAAAAAATATTCAAAAAATATGAAGAAGTGTTTGCTTGGTCTTATGAGGATATGCCTGGGATAGATCGAGACATAGGCGAGCATCATATTCCTACTTACACTCACATTAAACCTGTCAAACAAAAGCTTAGGCGATTAAGACCTGAGTGTGCTGAATTAGTTAAAGAAGAGGTCACTAAGCAAATACAAGTGAAGTTCCTTGAAGTAATAGAATATCCAGATTGATTAGCCAACATAGTACCCGTGCCAAAGAAAGATGGAAGGATAAGGGTCTGCATGGACTATAGAGATTTAAACAAGGCTTCCCCTAAGGATGATTTTCCTTTACCTCATATAGATGTTCTCATTGATAGTGCGGCCACTAGCATGCTACACTCATTTGTAGATGGATTTTTCGGATACAATCAAGTGTTAATGGCCCAAAAGGATAATTCACTACTACATGGGGTATATTTTGTTATAGGGTGATGCCTTTTGGCTTAAAAAATGCTGGAGCAACCTACCAAAGGATGGCCACCACACTATTTCATGACATGATTCACAAAGAAGTTGAAGTATATGTTGATGGTGAAGTCGGATACAAGGGAGAAACACTTCCAAAACTTAGAATTATTCTTCGATAGAGCTTTGAAATATAAGCTAAGATTAAATCCAAAGAAGTGTGTATTCGGTGTTACCTCAGGTAAATTGTTGGGACATGTAATTGGTCCGAATGACATTGAGATAGATCCTGACAAAGTTAAAGCAATCAGAGATATGCCAGCCCCAAATACGGAGAGAGAAGTTCAGGGATTCATTGGAAAACTGCAGTACGTTAGCAGATTTATAGCAAAGCTCACAACAATCTGTGAGCCTATCTTCAAGTTACTTAGAAAGAATCAGCCGGTCGTATTGTTGGAATGTCAAAAGGCCTTTGACCGAATAAAAGAGTATTTATTGAATCCACCTTTTTTGAAACCACCTAAACTTGGAAAACCTCTATTACTATACTTAGCAGTTGAAGAAGAGTCTATAGGAGCCATGCTAGCCCAAGTAGATGAGTCAGGGATTGAGCATGCCCTTTACTATTTGAGTAGAAAGCTCCTACCTTATGAAATTAAGTATAGTATCATCAAAAAGACATGTATAGCCATGGTTTGGTCTTCTAAGAAGTTGCGGCATTACTTTCAATCGTATAGTGTGCAAGCAATTTCCAGGTTGGATCCAATGAAGTACTTAAGGGAGACACCCTCTTTAATTGGGAAATATGGTCGATGGTTGATAATATTAGAAGACTTTGAGATCAAGTATGTAACCAGGAAAACAATCAAGGGTAGAACGGTGGCAAAATTCCTGGCTCAACAACCATTACCAGAAAGTGAAGAGGTAATCTTGGAGTTTCCATATGAACATTTAGAAGCAATTGAAGTACAAGGGTGGAAAATTTATTTTGATGGAGCGGTGAATAGGAATGGAGAAGGTTTAGGAGTTATACTAGAGTCGCCCAAAGGGGAACTTATCCCTTTAGCAAAGAAGTTGAAATTTAGGGTAACCAATAATATGGTGGAGTACGAAGCTTGTATTTTTGGTTTGGAAACCCTAATGATTATGAAGGTGGATAAGGTGGAAGTTTATGGAATTTCTTTGTTAGTTGTATCCCAAGTAAATGGAGAATGGGAGTTGAAAGAAGAAAAATTGAAACCATACCGCCATTACCTAACCATGATGAAGAAAAAATTTAAGGAGTGTAGGTTTATACACCTGTCAAGAGAAGAAAATCAGATGCTGATGCCCTAGCCACATTGGCTTCGGCATGGGAAAATCCTACCAGCTTATTTTTTAAGCCTTTGATCTTAACCAGTTCATCAACTCCTTGTTATGAATATGAGACAATCATGGAAATTGATACGGACCATGATGCGTGGTATGATACTATAAGGCAATTTTTGGAGGAAAGAGAATGCCCGTCGGGGGCAACAAAGAAAGAGAGAAGAGCCATAAGGAGGTGGTCATTGCAATACATCACCTTCCATGGGGAGTTATATCAAAGATAACCTGATGGAGTGCATTTGAGATGTTTAAGAAAGCCTGAAGTGGAGCGTATCATGTCAGAAATACATGCGGGAAGTTGCGGTCCACACATGAGTGGTTTGGCCCTAGTTAAGAAGGTTATTCGACAAGGTTACTATTGGTTGACCGTGGAGAGAGACTGTATTGAATTTGTCAAGAAGTGCCAACAATGTCAGATGTATGGTAACTTGAATCATATGCCTCCTGAAGAACTGCATTCAATGTCTTCACCCTGGCCATTTGCCACCTGGGGTATCGACATTATAAGAGAGATACATCTGACAGCTTCAAACGGGCACCGTTTTATTATGGTAGCAATAAATTATTTTTCAAAATGGGACGAAGCCGAATCCTTCAACAAGCTGGGTGCAAGTCAAATGGCTAGGTTTATCGAAAAGAATCTCATCTGCAGATATGGGGTCCCGTATAGTGTGATATTAGACAATGGGGTACAATTTCAAGGAGCAGTTAAGGATTTATTCTCCAAGTACGAAACCCATCATCATCGATCCTCTCATTATAGACCAAAGGCTAACGGTGTCATGGAAGCAACAAACAAGACAATTAAGCAAATTTTGTGCAAGATGACTAAGACTTACAGGGACTGGTCGGAAATGCTTCCCTTTGCTTTATGGGGATATAGGACAAGTGTGTGAACACCTACTGGGATGATACCGTTCTCTTTGGTTTATGGGATGGAGGCTGTATTGCCAATTGAAATTGAGATCAAGTCGTTAAGAGCGGTCTTGGAAGCTGAATTTCCTGAAACGGAATGGGTAGCAAGCAGATTCACTTAGTTAGCTCTACTAGAAGAGAGAAAGTTAAAGGCATTGTATCATCAATAATTGTATCAAAAGAAGATATCTCGGACCTACAATAGAAGGGTCAAGGTTAGAAAATTCAGAGATGGGGATTTGGTGTTGAAGCAATGTAAGCCTAATATTTCTGATCCAAGAGGGAAGTTCAGACCTAGCTGGGAAGGGCCATATGTCGTGAAACAAGTCATGATCAAAGGTGCAGTGAAGTTATCAGACATGTATGGGAATGAATTTAGTGAGCCAGTAAAATTGACAGGTTGAAGAGGTTTTATGTATGATAGGATGAAAAAGAAGAAAAAAGAGCTCGCTAGTTTGAAAACCCAAAAAGGGCAGCCTAGGCAAAAGTTAGAGCAGTCCGCTAGTTTCGAAAACCTGAAAGGGCGGGCTAGGCAACAATTAGGGCTAAATGAGAGAAAATCGTCAATTAGAAAACCCGAAAGGGCTAATTGGCAACTTGAGTGATCTTGTGTATGCTGGCTTTATGTTTGGTTGTTCCCCAATTTAATAAAACAGAATTAATGTTAAAATTGTTCTATGTGCACTGTTATAAGTATTCGACCAGATATGGATGAAATAATAATCATAATTGCAAAAGGTGATGACAAATTATAAATGGAAAAGAAGCATCTTTTATTACTTTAGTTATTTTTCATCCTAACAAAACACTTTCTGAATTGACAAATGTAAAAGCTATGGTAGTCGATAAGTGTAACGTGCAGGCCAGCTTTGTCTCAGCCAATCCAAGTAGGCTTCAGTCAAGCAAGGCATGTCTAGGTCAAGAACAAAGTCAGAATCACGGGGCTCAGCTCCATACTGATGCCCAAGTAGGCGAGGATCATAGCACGTACCTTGAGGAAGAGCAGCAAGGGGAACGTACATCAAGTATGTCTGCATGGTGATATGAGAAATCTTCCACCAAGGTACCAACCAACGGATATTAACTTTAGAGCGTGAGTGGATCCAGTTGACCCAGTCGGCATATGAAGAAGTAGGATGGAGTAGCTTCCTAGCAGAATGATGACATGGAAAGTATTTGGCAAAATCCATGGAGGGAGTATCAAGCAAACAAAGACACTCCTGAAGCCAAATCTGTGAAGAAAGAATTAAGAAAAAAGGTTCGCTAAGTTGAAAACTCGCGAGGGCAACTTAGGCAAAAATTAGGACAGCTCGCTAGTTCCAAAAACCCGCATGGGCAGACTAGGCAAAAGTTAGAGCAATAATAAAAAAAGCCTAAATTGAAAACTCGAAAGGGAAGTTTAGGTAATTACTTGAAGTAGCAACGGACTCCCAGTCAGTCTCTTTGACAATCCTGATTTAAATCTGTCTAATCCAACTAAGGTCTCAGCTAAGATCACAGGTACCGACGACAAAGCATCCTTCCATTTGGTCCATAATATCCAATACTCATGGATCAATATCGCTGTCAGAAGAAACAAGCAAGAATTGCCCAAGCAAGCAAAGACAAAGCATGTGTCCCCATGCCTTAGTAGGAGCCAAGTGAGAGTGTAACGACCCTCCCCGACCAGGTCGGCTGCCCGGCCCACTAGTGGCTTACGGCCAGGCCTTTTCACCACCTGGGCACGGAGTCCGCAGGAGGCAAGCGATCGCTACAGTACTGGACAGCCCTCGTGGCCCACCCAGCAGGAATTTGTTTATTTGGCTCCCTAAGGAGTCGCCTCCCTGGATCGAACCCCTGACCTCCCACTTAAGAGAGCCAGCGAGAACCATCCAGTACCATTTCTGCTAGTAAAACAATTGTAACACCCCGATACCCTATATAAGTACTATGCATATACCTAGTATACATACAGTAAATATATAAAGTATAAGGATGTCACTTTTCGTTACCTTTTTAAATATTTATAACAGAGTTCAAACCATAATACATTAATTTAAATAACATTTACAAAATCATTATCTTTATTAAAACTTCATTTATACATATAAATACTCTCTCGTCAGAAATACATTATAATTAAAATTTATACATGTATGCATTACCCTCTAGTTGGTCTCGACAAACTTTACTCTTCTTGTGGCATAACAAAAGACTTCATATCTTCCATCTATATACCTGCGCGAATAAACACCCGCGCTAAGCCCGAGAGCTTAGTAGTCCAAATATAAAATATAAACATATAGTATAGAAGTATTGATATATAATGATACATCGATTCAATATATAATTAGTTCTTATCATATCTTCTTTTCTTTTTAATTTTATCTTTAATATATCCTAACTAATTTCATATATGATGTATATATATACATAATATTATCACCAACCCCAATGCATCACCAATACTCAAAACCAATATATTAATACCCCTACATTATATATATACCACACCAACCATTATTGCAATACACAATTTACATATCATACAAATCATAAATCATATTTCCAATAAAGACAACCTTTATCATCAACCACAATTCATTTACATATTACACTTAATAACATTATATTATTCACAATTCACCAAGCATAATTCATTATTAATACTCACAATCAATATTTCAATACTTGCATTTCACATTGACAATAAAGACAGACTCGGGCCCAAAACACTAATATGTTATTCAAAGTTCAGAGTTACTGCTTTGGTTCATAGTCACAATCATCACGCCCATAGGCAATGTATATACATGTCTCTCTATCCATGGATAGTGTAACAGACCCAGTCTCTTGGACCATCAACTCAACACATATGAGGAGATCCTCAACCCGGCAAGACTGTTACAAATCATATATCTCATATTCACAATTCTCATAGTGTAACAGACCCAGTCTCTTGGACCATCAACTCAACACATATGAGGAGATCCTCAACCCGGCAAGACTGTTACCTTTCATCATTTCTTAGGCATGCCACCCAAATCCAGAACTCTGAAACTGAATAACATATTAAACAAACAATTCATTTATTATTTCATTATCAATCTCATCATCAATTAGGCCAACATGCCTTATCTCTTTCAATTGAATTATCATAGCCAATCACAATGGCTTCATATCATATCATATCTCAATCCATATGATACATATAGCATCATTGATATCACATTTCAAAGTATATTATTCATATAATACATTGCCTGTAACACCCCTTCCCAACCTACATATGTAAGCTGAGTAGAGGCGCCACACTAACCTAATGTTGCTACCAATTTTACTTAGTCAAATTTTAGTTCCGATTTTTACAAAATTTTTGCCATAGTTTCGCCTAAAAATTGAGTCCCAAGTGTCGACAAAACCGGTTTTTTTCTTATTTTTAAAAACATTTTACACAAACCAATGCAAACAAAATCATTCTCAGTACACTCCCAATAAATTCCCCTTGTAACCTCAACTACAACCTGCAAAAAGGATTTACACTTCTAGTACAACATAAAATAAAGGTTTTGGGACAACCCCCATATTTAAATATTACACAGCGGAAGTTATAAAATATTTACATATTTACAAATTCATATACATCAAAACTCAAGTTTTACAACACATAAAATTTATACATGATTGGCAAGTCTGCTCTGATCTTTAAGCTCCCAAAATGGATTCTTCAAGGTCTACTCTCACTAGGTCTTGATGAACTCTCGGGTTCAACTCTATCCACTCTACTACCTGTGCGATTAAACACTATCGTGCTAAGCCAACGGCTTAGTAAGATAAAACATGCTAACGGTATGCTTTAATGAAATGCAATGCCACATATGTTATTGATAAGATCAACACCATAAATATAAAGTTAACCACACAATTATGCATTTCACAAATCATAGTCATATGAGCATACCACATTTCAACATTAATCAATCATACTCCATAACCAACATCTCATTTCATTAAACTCATAACATTATTTAGGACATTCATATAACCTTGACACCTATGGGCCCAACAAGTATTTAATACGATATTCAGAGTTCAGAGTTACTGCTTTGGTTCATAGTCACAATAATCACGCCCGTAGGCAATGTATATACATGTATCTCTATCCATGGATAGTGTAACAGACCCAGTCTCTTGGATCATCAACTCAACACATATGAGGAGATCCTCAACCCGGCAAGACTGTTACAAATCATATATCTCATAGTGTAACAGACCCAGTCTCTTGGACCATCAACTCAACACCTATGAGGAGGTCCTCAACCCGGCAAGACTGTTACCTTTCATCATTTCTTAGGCATGCCACCCAAATCCAGAACTCTGAAACTGAATAACATATTAAACAAACAATTCATTTCCATTCTCAATTCTCATCACATTTAGGCAAACATGCCTTCTTTCTTTCAATTACATCATCTTAGCCAATAACAATGGCTTCACATTTCATTTCACAATATAACATCTCATTATTCAAGTATATATATATATATCTCATCCATGATCACATTATATCTCACATAGCATCATTCATAAATATCAACATTTCATTCCACATTACTCATGAAACACATTACCATTCACAATGCACAACATAACATTGTTCAATCTCAACAATGCAATTAGGGCAAAGAACAATTGATTATAACATTCATTGATTCAAGTGTGTTTAAAGTGTTTAGGGTTAGGTTTAAGGACCAACCTACCTTTGGAGAACCAAAGCAATGCAAGAAGAACAAAGAATTAAAACCCTAACCATAAATAGTACATTCTGGTTTTAAACTCCATTTTATCCTTATTTTGAAAAATTGTATAAAATAATATATTTGACTAAAAATTATAAAATTTTTACAGAATTTAGTTTTGTATCTTAAAATCATCCCTTTAAAATTTCAGATCAAACTGAACACAAAATCTTGGTCAAATAGTTCACCTAACCAGACTGCCCCAACTGCCCTGCATCCTGGCAGCAGTTCTGAACTTTGTGAATTCCATAAATCAAATTCAATCAACGTGGTTCTAAATTATTTTTCTCAAATACTAGACTCACTAAGCAACAACATATCCAAAATTCAATTGGATATGATTTTTCTACATTTTATTAAAAATCCCGAAGTATAGCTGTCCCAGTTAAGGTACCTGCTGGAACAGGTCTAATGAAAATAATTTTTCTATACTCATAACCATTCCAAAATCGAATCAACATATTTTTCAGTCATTCTAGACTCATAGAGGCACAACATATCAAAAATTCACTTCAAGAACATTTTTCTAAAATTAATAAAAAATCATACAAGTCACAGCCTTTACTAATCCTAAAACAGAAACAATTTCACTAAACACCAATCTTACTCTTCCATCACCAACACCAACCCAACTTCTCACCTATCAAGCAAAATCAATACTTACAATCATACCATAAGCAACTTAATCATACCACTTCAAAAGAATTGAAGAAATTAGAGAAAAGATCTTACCTTAGTTAAAAACTTCTTAAATCAACACTTGAACACTTAATCTTTCTTCAATTTAAGCTTGAAATCATCAAAACCATCACTTGTCTTTTTCTTTCTCTTTGGCTATGGAGGGCCGGCCATCAACAAGAAGAAGAAGAAGAAATGATAAAGAAAACACAAGTCAAACCTTCTTTAAATATCCACCATGTGATTTTATCCAAGCAATTACCAAAGTGCCCTTATTCACATAATTATCTTTTTGTCTTATATGTGCCCAATTAAGTAATTTACCAATCTCAAATAAATATCTTCTCTTGCATTGACCAAGCCTTTTGACCACTTTATATGTCATATATATTAACATATACACAACATATAAATTTGTCTCTAAACCCTATTTCTTCCCAAAATACATATACATATACTTTCTCTTCTCAATTTCTTTTCTCTTACAATTTAACACATATATTCAATCCAATATATAACAATAACAACAACAACAATATGCAAAACTTCTAGGGCATAAATGAGGATATTACATTGCCATACACAAGATTCACAATGCATATAACATAACATTTTCTCACTTCTCAAAACACATTAACATCATTCATTACTAGAGCATTTATCATAACAAATTGCACATACCTTAAGAATGATCCTCATTTCTTCCTACCTTTCCCATTTCATATTTCATCCTTTATATATATTCTTCATTTACATTCACAATATAATAGCTTATTTAACACTTTCATCCCAATGTGTTAATGTTCAAAGACATATAAGGATATACAATCAAATAGGGTTTATGCTTACCTTGTTAATGATCTTCACATCCTTTACATCATTCAATCATCACCTTAGTCCAATTATGTTAACAATATAATAGATCACTTAACACATTTGCAAACAAATGTGTTAAGCCTCAAATTATGTAATTAAATACAATCATATGGATTGGTACTTACCTCAAGAACTAGTCCCATCAATCTATACATTTCTTTTCTTTCCAAGAATTCTCCACATTTAGGTTAATGCAACCCAATCTCTTCAAAACCTTTGAGGGACACGGGCAGCACCACTTGAGGGACACGGTTAGGGCAATTCAACCTCTTCACAATCTAATCCAAAAGGAATATTAGCAAAATGACCATATGAATAGTACATTCTGGTTTAAGACTCCATTTTATCCTTATTTTGAAAAATTGTATAAAATAATCTACTTGACTAAAAATTCTAAAATTTTTACAGAATTTAGTTTTGTATCTTAAAATCATTCCTTTAAAATTTCAGATCAAACTGAACACAAAATCTTGGTCAAATAGTTCACCTAACCAGACTGCCCCAATTGCCCTGCATCCTGGCAGCAGTTCTGAACTTTGTGAATTCCATAAATCAAATTCAATCAACGTGGTTCCAAATTATTTTTCTCAAATACTAGACTCACTAAGCAACAACATATCCAAAATTCACTTTAAGAACATTTTTCTATAATTAATTAAAAATCATACAAGTCACAGCCTTTACTAATTGTAACACAGAAAAAAATTCACTAAACACAACTCTTACTCTTCCATCACCAACACCAACCTAGCTTCTTATCTTTAATTCCATTTCAAAACTTTTACACACACCATACACAAACACACTTAATCATACTATCCATAAACCTAACTCAATCCATACACAACTTCAAAAAGAACCAAAGCAAACAAGAGAAATCTTACCAAAATGATGAAATTCCTTGAAATTCCAACTTGGTTACTTGGAATCTCTCTCAACTTTGGAGCTTAGAACATCAAACCCTTCTTTTACTCTCTTGCTTTCCTTTGTCTTAGGTGAGCCGGCCACACAAGGAAAAAGAAGAAGAAATGATGAAGAAAACACAAAGTCAATAGGCATTAAATACTCCTCCAAAAGAAAATTACTATCTTACCCTCATACACATTTTAATTCTCTTTACAAGCTCTTGCCCATTTTGGTAATTTCACATTCAACAATTTAAATATCTTCTTCCCTTGACTAAGCACTTTGACCAACATATATGTCATATATATTGCCATATACCCAACATATACACTATCTCTCTCTATACAATTCTTTCCTTTGCAAATACACATATTCATTTCTCTCAAATACTTTTACCATTCAACCAAACCCTATACAAATATACCACTTATCAATTACACATTCAAATCAATTATAACAATATTATCATAACTTCTAGGCACACTTAGGGATATTACAATTAGACATATACATATACATCACATATACATTAAATCCAAATACATCAACTCCTCCAAAACTTTTAAGGTATATCTCGGGATATTACAGAGAGAAACAAAAGTCAATCAAAGGAGCAAGTAGAATTTTTTCACCTCTCATCAACTGAAGAACTTCGAGTTTTGGAATTTGAAATAACATCTGCATCTTCTGTTGAGTCTTGGAAATCAATGTGGGTAACGCCATTTGTTGATTATTTGGATGTCCAAGGATGGCCTCAAATTATTCAATCAAGGGACATATTTCAAGGCCATTAATTCTAAATACCCTAGAATCCGTATCCTAGAAGGAAGCCACGGCATGTAAAAAGGAGTGGTCCAATTTGACATTTTGAAAACATTTTAGAACATTAAGCTTTGACCATGAAATTTGCTTCCAATGGATGGCATCCATATTCTTAAATAGAATTTTTATTTTCTTTAAATGGTGCTCGGTCATGGTTGATGAATAAAGGAGAATTAAAATTGCTAAAAGGAGTCTTCACATTGAAAGAGAGAGATTTTTGGTTTATGAATTGAAATATGGCATGCAAGGTGATTTATATAGAAGAAAATAAACCTTTTCCAAAAGTGAAATGGAAAAGATGATGAGAAAGGATAAGACCATATAGCATAAGGAAAGGAGGTGGTCACAATTTCTTTTTCCACTTTAGATTTGGTTTAACAAAAGAAGTCGATATTAATTATGATGTACTATATATATAAAAAAAATATTAAAAAAATAAACAATTTTTGCAGTAACGAAAAAAAAAAGAAAAATAATTTGGCAGTAACGAAAAAATAATGAAAAAGAAAAATATGAAAAAAAAAGAGGATTACAGTAAAGAGGAAAATTATATATTTTTCATTATTGTACAATATTTTACAATTGCTACAATATTTACATATCACTAAGAGGGTGGTGGTAGGTCACCAAATAAAGACTTAAAAAAGTCATCGCCTGTTGGAGGAGGAGGCAAATTACTCGTCGCGGGATCATCCGAAGCAGAAGCACTAAAATCCCTATTGCCTTGGAGTTTCGATTTGTCATGGTCCTCATCAGAAGCAGACGAAAGGATCTCATGGTCATCAGTCTGGGGGGCCTCTCGATGAAGAAGCATCGGGATCCCTCATTCCTTGCAATGGAAAGTCACAAAAATTTTGCTCGAATTGATGATATAAACTTTCAAAATGAAAAGCTTGTTGACGACTTGCAGCCAATTCTTCTTGAAGTTTCTTATTTTGTTCTTCGAGCATCCATTGTGAGCCAAGAAGGAAAAAGGTGAGAGCATACATAATCATGCATACATATAACATAAACTTTTATGAAATGAGGATCGTACCAGGTAGTTCATATCAATACCCTGCGGATGAGATGGCGTATCCGGCAGACTAGAATGAGCAAATGAAGGGGCAGTGGAAGAAGGTCCAACCTCATGATCAAATGAGCCAACAACCTGCAACAATCATTAAGAATCAAAGAAAGGCAAAGCAGTTGCAAGGGAAAAGTGGTTAAAGTGCAAAAACTCCCTTGGAAGATCAAAATAAGAAAAGAAGAGCATGAATCAAGCAAGACATGGCCAAGCCAAATCAAGCTTGGCCATGTTGCCTCAAAAGAAATTTTGGCAGAACATGACATAGGCAGGCGACACGGCCAAGCCACTGGTTGTGTCTCACCTAAAGGACAAAGTCAAGAAGGACCAAGCAAAGAAAGAAAAGAAATAGTAGGTGACACTGGCAGGCACACGGCCAAGCCACTGGCCGTGTCCCATCCTAAGCCAAAATCAAAGAAGAACCAAAGAAAAGACACAGAAGCTGACACATCCAGGAGACATGGCCAAGCCACTGGCCTTGTCAATCCCATCTTCAAAGAACAAAGAAGACCCCGATCTCCAAGGGTGAAGATCCAATCTCCAAGGATGAAGATCCATTTGCAAGGGTGAAGGCCCGATCTCAAAGGATGAAAATCCATTTGCAAGGGTGAAGACCTGATCTCAAAGGATGAAGATCCATTTGCAAGGGTGAAGACCCGATCTCAAAGGATGAAGATCCATTTGCAGGGGTGAAGATCCGATCTCAAAGGATGAAAATCCATTTGCAAGGGTGAAGATTCGATCTCAAAGGATGAAGATCCATTTGCAAGGGTGAAGACCCGATCTCAAAGGATGAAGATCCATTATGAGGGTTAAGAACCACCATGCATAGAACAGCAGGAGCAGTCAGACTTCTCAACTAAAAGGTTAGTCAAATTCATTCTTGGGTCCAAGTACCCAATCTCGGGTCCAAGTACCCAAATTAAATTCAACCCAATCCAGGGTCCAAGTATCCAATTCAATTCAAGCTCGGGTCCAAGTACCCAATCTTGGGTCCAGGTGCCCAATCTCGGGTCCAAGTGCCCAATCTCGGGTCCAAGTGCCCAAATTAAATCAATCCCGGGTCCAAGTACCCAAATCAATTTAAGCTCGGGTCTAAGTATCCAATCTTTGGTCCAAGTGCCCAATCTCGGATCCAAGTGCCCAATCTTGGATCCAAGTACCCAAATCAAATCAATTTAGGGTCGAGTATCCCAATACAGTTAGGATCGAGTATCCAAATCCATATAGGATCGAGTATCCGAGTCTAGTTTTGGATCGAGTATCCAAATCTCTCGGGTCCAGAACCTAGAATCTCACTTGAGTTCAAAACTCGAACCGGGTCCAGAACCCAAATTTTCCTTAGGTCCAGAACCTAGAATTATCCTTGAGTCCAGAACTCGAACCGGATCCAGAACCCAAATTTTCCTTAGGTCCAGAACCTAGAATTATCCTTGAGTCCAGAACTCGAATCGGATCCAGAACCCAAATTTTCCTTAGGCCCAGAACCTAGAATTATCCTTGAGTCCAGAACTCGAACCGGGTCCAGAACCCAAATTTTCCTTAGGTCCAGAACCTAGAATTATCCTTGAGTCCAGAACTCGAACCGGGTCCAGAACCCAAATTTTCCTTAGGTCCAGAACCTAGAATTATCCTTGAGTCCAGAACTCAAACCGGGTCCAGAACCCAAGTTTACCATTAGATCCAGAACCTATAATTATTTTTAAGTCCAGAACTTAGCTCGGGTCCAGAACCCAAATTTTTCTTAGGTCCAGAACCTAGAATTATCCTTGAGTCCAGAACTCGAACTGGGTCCAGAACCCAAATTTTCTTTAGGTCCAGAACCTAGAATTAATTTTAAGTCCAGAACTTAGCAAGGGTCCAGAACCCAAATTTTCCTTAGGTCCAGAACCTAGAATTATCCTTGAGTCTAGAACTCGAATCGGGTCTAGAACCCAAATTTTCCTTAGGTCTAGAACCTAGACTTTACCCTTGAGTCCAGAATCAAAAATTATGTCTTATTGCTTTTCACTCTCTTTCACTAAGGTTTCAGATCATTCAAGCAGGGGGAAAACTGTAGACCCTTAATTTTGACCCAATCAGGTCCAATATGTTTTATTTAGTCCAAAATGATTTTTGTTGTCAAATTGGTCCAAAATAATTTTTGTTAAATAATTTTTGCTTTATTATCTAATTTTATTAAGAAAAATAAAAATAAACAAATAAAAAAAAAATCGGAGTCGGAAAAATTGGCAGCGAAAAAAAAGTCGCACGGGCCTGTGGGCGATTTCGCCCGCAGGAAATTCCTGCTGGCAAAATCACTGTGCTATTTCTCCCAGAGGAAAATCTTGCGAGCAAAATAGCTCGCCCGCAGGAATATCCTGCGGGCGACTCTCCCGCAGGCCCACCGACCTCGCCACTGCCGCAGTTTTCTGCGGCAGAATTTTTTTGCCAGCGCATTTTTTCCTGCGGCAATTTTTTTTGGCAGGGCAAATTTTTCAAAACCTAATCCAATTAGGTTTTGGTTTCTTTTTTTATTAATATTACTTGCCTTAGCTAATTAGGAATAAACAACCTGAAACCACTATAAATAAGGATCAAAGGCAACCAAATTGGGGGTGGCAAAAAATTGGCAGTAGCTTGGAAAATTGGAAACCAAATCAAGGAAGGAAAAGCAATAATTCAATTCAATTGATTTTTAAAGGAGCAGCAGCACGATTTAAAGAATTCAAAGGCAAAAAAGGCTTTTCTTTGGAGCTAGTTCATCCAAGAAGAATTGTTTTTGGAGGAATCATAAAAAAAAGGTATGTGTTAATTGATTTTCTTTAATTTTTTTTACACAATAGCTAAAATTAGGATTTTTGTGTTTTTCAGAAGTTAAAATCTTAGAACTTTAATTTAGTTTTCCAAAGTTAAAAACACTAAAACGTTACTTTATTTTCCAAAAAGACTTAAAATTGTTATTTTTTCTTCTTAAAAACCTTAAAACTCTAATTGAACATATTCTTAAACAAAACCAAAATTTGATTATGTTTCTTTCAAAATTTTAAACTAGGTTCTATTTCGTTCAAAAAGCCTTAAAAAAATCTTTTCTACTTATAAAAACTTTAATCCGTTTGTTTAAATTCATAAAACTTCATAAAATTATCAAATTGATTTCTAAAACCCTAATTCAAATCTTTTACCCGAGACCCTAATTCTAAAACACTAAAACCCTAATTCAACTGTTAAACCTAAAATAGTAAACCCTAACCCATTTAAAACCTTAAATCCTAACTTTTTCTAAACTTTAATCCTTTAAAACATTAAAAAACCATAATAACACAAATGTTCTAAAATTACACAGTAGCTTGAAATCACCATTTAAAATCACAAATCAAAACAATTTTAAAGTGTCTAAAACCCTAGTTTCATGATTTCATCATTCAAACCTTAATTTGGTTAATCAAAGTGTCTTACCAACCTTTTAAAACATAAAACCCTAATCTATTTTAATTCCATAAAAAGTCACAGTAGCTATAATTGAACTTTTATTTTTTTTATTCAATTCCATATTTGATTATGCTTTGATTTATTATGCTTTAATTTATTTAATTTCAATACTTGATTTATTTAATTTATCATAGATGGATGTTTATTTTCTATTTTGATTAATAGCTTTGATGAATGATTTATTTATGATGAATGATTATTTACTTTTATCAATTAATTTAGATTTCCAAACGTTGTAAGAGGTATGTTTCCACTTGATGGGTACCTCATTAGTTAAACATCATGTAATTTAATTTGCTTTTCTTTTTTAGAACCTATGTAAAGGGCATGTTTCAACCTTTTGGTGGATGTCCTATTAGGCATGTGATGTAAGGACATGTTTCCATCCTTGGATGGGTGTCCATTTATTTGCTTTGTTTGGAAATTGCTTTGATTTTAATATAATGATGTTTTCTTTTTTTTCTAATATGGATAATATTATTATATTTAATAATTTTATAATATTAAGACCTGTAAAGGAGGCCGATTCCAATGAACCGGGCATTGTGGGGGTGCTGGGCCATTTCTCACCTTCCCCACACATACCCAACTTTCCGAACCCATTAGGGGGTTGGGGATTCCTTAGAAATCGAGTCATCCACCCCTTTCTTTTTCCCGGCCCGTCCGGGTGGCGACTCCATTTTCTTCAGACTTAGGTTCCTTGTTCTCTAAGGCCCCGAGCCTAAACAGTGCCGAAGTCACAAGAACCATTCCACCGGGAGTGGGGAGGAAAATCCCCGCTCACATTGCTCCTTTTCCTCCCTTGATTTGGTTTCAAAATTTCCAAGCTTCTGTTGGTTTTCGGCCTCCCCTAAATTAATTGCCTTTGGTCCTTATTTATAGTGGTTTGGTATGGTTTATTCCTAATTAGTTAAGGCAAGTAATATTAATAAAAAAAAGAAACCGAAAACTAATTGAATTAGGTTTCAAAAAATTTGCGTCGAAAAAATTGCTCTGTCGAAAATAATTGCTGCAGGAAAAAATGCGTTGGCGAAAAAAAATTGCCGCAGAAAATTGTGGCAGTGGGCAGGCTGGGCGTTGCCAGCAGGAAATTCTGCGGGCGACTATTTCGCCTGCTGGATTTTCCTTCAAGCGAAATAGAAAATCTATTTCGCTCGCAAGAGCAAAATAGAAAAGCAATTTCACCTGCAGGAATTTCCTGCGCGCGAAACAGCAAATGCCTAGGGGCCCGGGCGATGATTTTTTCTTCACCAATTTTTCTGACTCTGATTTTTATTTTTATTTTTATTTTTTGACTTTTATTTGTTTATTTTTATTTTTTATTAATAAAAATTAGATACTAAAGAAAAAATTATTTAAAAAAATATTTTGGACCAATTAGACAACAAAAATCATTTTGGACTAAATAAAACATATTGGACCGGATTGGGTCAAAAATTAAGGGTCTACAGTTTGCCCCATGCTTGAATGATCTGAAACCTTAGTGAAAGAGAATGAAAAGCAATAAGACTTAATTTTTTATGAGATGTTTGAGGTTTTGTATTCTGGACCCGGTTTGAGTTCAGGACTCAAAGATAAATTCTAGGTTCTCGACCTAAGGAAAATTTGGGTTCTGGACCCGGTTCGAGTTCTAGACTCAATGGATGATTCTAGGTTCTGGACCTGAGAAAAATTAGGATTTTGGACCTGGTTCGAGTTCTGGACTCAAGGATAATTCTAGGTTCTTGACCTAAGGAAAATTTGGGTTCTGGACCCGGTTCGAGTTCTGGACTCAAGGATGATTCTAGGTTTTTGACCTAAGGAAAATTTGGGTTCTGAACCCGGTTCGAGTTCTGACTCAAGGATGATTCTAGGTTCTGGACCTAAAGAAAAATTTGGGTTCTGGACCCGGTTCGAGTTCTGGACTCAAGGATAATTATAGGTTTTGGACCTAAAGAAAATTTGGGTTCTGGACCCAGTTCGAGTTCTGGACTCAAGGATAATTCTAGGTTCTGGGCCTAAAGAAAATTTGGGTTCTGGACCTGGTTCAAGTTCTGGACTCAAGGATGATTCTAGGTTCTGGACCTAAAGAAAAATTTGGGTTCTGGACCTGGTTCTAGTTTTGGACTCAAGGATAATTATAGGTTCTGGACCTAAAGAAAATTTGGGTTCTGGACCCGGTTTGAGTTATGGACTCAAGGATGATTATAGGTTCTAGACCTAAGGAAAATTTGGGTTATGGACCCAAGAGATTTGGATACTCGAACCAAAACTAGGCTCGGATACTCGATCCTAAATTGGGTTGGGATACTCAATCTTAAACTGGATTTGGATATTTGGCCCTAAATTAATTTGATTTGGGTACTTGGACCCTAGATTGGGTACTTGGACCCTAGCTTGAATTGATTTGGATACTTGGACCCAGGATTGGGTTGAATTCGATTTGGGTACTTGGACCCAAGATTGGATACTTGAATCCGTTAATGAATTTGACTAACCTTTTATCAGTTGAGAAGTCTGACTGCTCCGAATGTTCTATGCATTGTGATTCTTCACCCTCAGAATGGATCTTCATCCTTGGAGATTGGGTCTTTACCCTTGAAACATGGGTCTTTATCCATTGGAGGTCGGGTCTTTATCCTGGCTTTAGCTCTTTTAGCTGGATTGGTCTTTTGTCTTTTGCATCTTCATTCTTTTGAGAGTTCTAATGTTCCATTCTTTTGTTCTTCCTTTTTGCAAAGATTTAGCTATTTTTAATTGGACCTTATATCCTTTCCTTGCCCCCCTGTGTGGCAAAATATTTGTAAGTGAGTTTAAAAATATTTGATATATAAACTTAAAAAATTGAAAAGGAGAAACTTTGCCCCCTGTGTAGGCTCAAACCCATGATTTTTCTATGCAGACTTTGATTGATGTTGTTGTTGTCTAGTTCTTTGCACAAGCACATATTTCTTCTCTTTGCAAGATTACTAGAGTTTTCTCAAGCAATGAGCTTTCTATGCCCCCCCTGATTTGATATCTTCTTTTGATTCTTTACTTCGCAGGGTGTTTGTTGTTCATTTTGCCAAAGAATAGACAATACAAGACAAAAAAATGCGATGTGATAACCTCATGTATGCATGATATGCATGAATAATACTTACAATTGTTCCATCGACTCACAGACTGAGGTGATCAGCAAAAGTGTTCTCATTGGTTCCCTTTTGATGCTTGTTCAATCCTTGTATTGGAATGATTGAAAGCTTTGCATTTGTGGCTTTTATCTTCAAGATGTTGAGAACATGAGTAAAGAAAACCCCAAACAGCATAGTCAGGGATTCATCTATTTCGAACTATGTTTCAGCATGTCGGTTGATAGCTTCTTCATGACCTTGCCAATAATCATTTCCTTTGCCCAATATGTCCTTTCGAGGTTCAACGTACTTCCCTTAACTTGAAGGCTTTGTATGACAAAACATTTTTTGAAATTTTTAAATTTTCATTTTCAAATCAAATGTTGGCTTTGCCAAATTAATGTCAATATGCCTCAGGACTTGATTTTTTCAAATTAATATATCTATAACATGACAACCCTAGTTATCGCACTAAACTTGGGAATCATTTCTATTTAAGCAAGAATTGTTGCACTTCAAATAGGCACATACACATTACTCGGCCAAAGGTCTCATTTGAGGTTAAATATTGTCCATCTCATATGCATGCTTATCCAAACTATCTCCACCAAGAGATATCAACAAGTCTTTGATAGGCTTGAAATGGGGTCTATAAGGGACATGGGTTAAATGAAGGCTATTTTGAGATAGGAGCTGATGTGACACAATGGACAAACCCTCACACTATAAATTTCTTGTTTGAATTTTAGACAGTTGGGTGCAATCTTGCTAGACTCCAAATTCATTCTATATCTTCTTGGTATTAATCTAGATCTTGATTAGAACAGTCTTTGCCCTTGCAAAAAGTTTAAGACCCAAATTTGTTTCCTTTCTTCTTTTCCCTTTTCTTTTTTTTTCTTTATTTTTCTTACTCTTCCCTTTTTTATCTTTCCTTACTCTTCTCTTTCTTTCATCATTTTGTCCCTCTTTCTTGTAGGACTGTCAAATACAGAACTTTCAAGAACTGGATGGTCTTCCTCTTTTCCTTTGATTTTGATCGAATCTTTGGTTGGGATGGACCAATTCATGTCAATCCGTCCTTATAAACCAAATGGAAGCCTTTTGTTGTCTTAGGTAAAAGAGTTGGCTTTTTGAACTGCCTTTTTAGGTTTTCTTTTTTTTGCTTTTTTTTGCTTTTCTTTCTCTTTTTTTCTTTTTCTTTTCTTTTTCCTTTTTTGTTTTCTTTTGTTCTCTTTTTTTTTTGTTTGGTTTGTTTTTTTTTTGTTCTTGTACCAACTTGGGCTTCCAATAATGGATGAGTGGAGTAACATAAACCTTCATTAACAGGGATAAACCATTTGTTACTCTAATGTTGTCTTGATATATTAGAGATATTAAGTGAACTTCAACTACCCTTATGGTCTTAAAAACTTCAACTACACTTATGGTCTTGAAAAGATCAACTATCTTCATGGTCTTGAAACTTCAACTATCCTCACGATCTTGAAACTTCAACTATTCTCATGATCTTAACTAATCATTGCTTTCTTTGATCTTCTTGCCTATTCATCTTAGTGATCATAAGACTTGTCAAAAGTATCACAATAGCTCAGGTAGTTATTGGGGTTTGTAAGCCAATGAAAAGAAAGCTAAAATTTTATGAAGGCTCAAAGGGACAACTAGGGATTGATATTTAATTGGGTGGATACTAGTTGTTGGCTAACCAAACAATGCCTAGATCATTTCTCTCTTAAATAAGTAGAGTTCAATTTTGCCTCGAAAGCTTGTCAAAGCATGTTCTAAGATTGACTAGGACCTTGACAAAGGTAATTATACAGGAGCCCTCTCTAAGTAAGCATACATAACTCAATGCTATAGAGCAATTCCCTCACCTAGTAAAGTCATTCAAGTCATGATGCATAAATATATTAATTCATGAATTATCAAGCTAGATTCCTCATTGGTTGAACACCAAAATTAACGATGACCAACAAAATTTTTGATGAAAATAATTTATTCAAGCAATTTTAAATTTGGAAAACAAGATTGTTCCAATTAAATATTAAAGAAAGTAAAATTGAAAAGCAACATTCAAGTTAAGGAAAGTTTGTTGAATTTAAGCTTCTTTTCCCTTTACATCTTCAATATCCCCATCTTGAAAGGATGATAAACAAAATCTTCTTCTAGTCCTTTTCCCACCATGAAGGTTGCCGGTGGAGGTACACTTTCGAACTTAGGCAAAGGGTTGTTCTTGGTATTAGGCTTATCCGGCTCGGGTAGCTTACCACTGTCTATTAAATCTTGGATCTCATGCCTTAGACGGGCACATTTATCTGTTTCATGACCTTACATTTGGTAAAATTGACAGAAGGCCTCGACATTGAAGTTTGGTGGCAATGGATTATGTAACGGTCGAGGAGCTAACGGTTGCAACAACCCTTTCTTTTGCTGCTTGCTAAAAATCCAAGATAAAGGTTTCCCCAATTCCGAGAATTGTCTTTTATTTCCTTGACCGATGACATTAACATCAACTTCTTTTTGCGTGCTTTGATTTTTGAACTGGTAATTCCCTTTCTCATTCCTCTTTATTGAAAAGTGATTCTTCTCTCTTTCCCACTCTTCAATTTCCAAACCAGCTTGGAGAAGATCTTTGAAATCCCTTATAAGAGTGTGAGACATCCTTTCACGGAGATTGGGCAAGACACCTCTCGCGATCATCCTTATTTTATCAGATTCATCAGGCCACTTCTTAAGTAAAGTGGCCTTGTTTCTCCATCGCTTCACATAGTCCACAAAATTCTCATTTGGCCTTTGCCTTATGGACTCCACTTCCATTAAGGTAACATTCAACTCGATATTATACCCATATTGCTGGATAAAGGCCTTGTACAGCAAATCCTAATTTTTTTTGTGTTCCATCATCTAAGGTATTGAACCAATTTTGGACAATAGGGTCCAATGAGAGCATAAAGTACCTTAGGGTTTGAGCCTTAGTAGCTCGGGCAGACTATATTGCAATGATGTATTGCTTCACATAAAGATGGGGATTTTCGGTGCCATTGTACTTAGCAAAGGAAGGCATCTTGAACTTATAAGTGACCTCTTCATCTTGTTCAAATAGTTTGTTGATCTCAGACATCTCTTCGGTTTTCAGCTTCTTCTTAAATTTCTTTTCTAAATCAGCAATCATCTTTTCAACATCGGATGTCTTGGTCTTTTCAATAGTTGCTTTCTCGACAGTCTTCGGTTCTTTCTTCTTCTCATGAACATCCTGGTAGTATTGAGCCCAATCATCATCATCATCAATGATCACCTTTTCATCATCAAAAATCACTTCACTGACTTTGGTCTTCCCTTTGTCCTTTGGTTTCTTAGTGCTAGCAGATGCCTCGGCATGGTTCTCAAAGATTGCAGTCAACTGGTTCTTCATGGTCTCAGCTAGGGCATTTTTGATTTCTTCCATCTTGGCATTGATGGCCTCATCCACCATCCTTTGAATTTGTTCACGATCCATTATTTTTGGTGAGCAAGTGATTGAGTCGTTGCTAGATATCTCATCTTCGGCCTAGGTCGAATTGTTGTAAGCTTTAGAACTATCATAATCCAGGGCTGTGAGCCAGAGAGGATTAATGATATGAGATGCAAATGTATGCATGTATGCTTGTATGCACAAACAATCAATAAATAAGGACAAATAGGATGTTCCTTCCAACCTTATAACATCCACACACGAATGGCGAGTCCTTTTTCCTAGGTATATGGTTAACAAAATACCAACATGGGGTATCTTGCTTTCGAATAATTCCCTTGGACGTCTCAACCAATAGTTATATTTTCAAAAATGAAAATCAATCCATGATAATTCCCATTAATTAGGTTTTAATCCATTCAACCAACTATAATATCTTTTATACTATATTGGATTAAAATGAAATTAAGAGGTTTATCATAAATAGATTTCTCACTTGAAAAGAGTAACTAATGGTTCATGCAAAAAACAAGCCCATAGTTAATTTATTCTTAGTGTAAACTAGGCCCACAATTGATTTTTGGTGTTTCATAATTGAAATAAATTTTTTTGCAAGCTCTTTGTAAGAAAAGGTTGGGTGAAAATAGTTTTGTTTCTAAGCCCATTGTAAAAGATTTTAGAAAAATGGATTTTGGGCTTAGTATTTGGGCCATGGGCCAAAGAATCTTTGAATTGTTTTAGAAAAGTCTTATGTCTAAAGACCATCTTGAGAAATTTTGAAAATAGTTTTGGTCTTTTGGACTTTAAAGAAAAGTTTATTTTGAGCTTACAATATACTTAGGTCATATTAGAAAGAACAAACCAAATAAGCCATGATTTAAGCCAAGATAAACTAACCATAGTCAAACAACATGCATTTGGTGTAAAACCTAAGGAAAGTTACTAGGCCAATTACATGAGTTTTAGTCTTTGGGTTAAAAGGCTTAGGTTCCCATAGCAAGTATATACCAAATGGTACGAGGTTATGAGTGGTTATGCCATGTTCGATCTTCATACCTTGAGTGAAAGTATGGTATCCCTTACATAACATAACACGAGCGTCCTAAGTCACGCACACAATGTAATCGAAGATGATGCAATGGATAATGTCATTATAAGAAAGAATAGAATAATAAAAAGACCAATGGAATCAACTTCTCTTATCCCCAGTGGAGTCGCCACTGTGAGCGGGGATTTTCACCCCCACACCCGGTGGAATGGTTCTTGCAACTTTGGCACTGTTTAGGTTCGGAGCCTTGGAGAACACAGACCTAAGTCTGAAGAAAATGGAGTCGCCACTCGGACGGGCCGGGAAAAAGAAAGGGGTGGATGACATGATTCCTAAGGGATCCCCAACCCCCTAATGGGTTCTAAAAGTTGGGTACGTATGGGGAAGGTGAGAAATGGCCCAGTACCCCCACAATGTCTGGTTCATTGGAACTGGCCTCCTTTACAGGTCTTAAAATTATAAAAGTTCTTAAATATAACCACATTATCCATATTACAAACAATAATTAAAAGAAAGCATCATTATATTAAAATCAAAGCAATGTCCAAACAAAGCAAATAAATGGACAACCATCCAAGGATGGAAACATGTCCTTAGATCACATGCCTAGATAGGACACCCACCAAAAGGTAGAAACATACCCTTTACATAGGTTCTAAAATAGAAAAGCAAATTAAATTACATGATGTTTAACTAATGAGGTACCCACCAAGTGGAAACATACCTCTTACAACTTTTGGAAATCTAAATTACTTGATAAAAGTAAATAATCATTCATCATAAATAAATCATTCATCAAAGCTATTAATCAAAATAGAAAATAAACATCCATCCATGATAAATTAAATAAATCAAGCATTGAAATTAAATAAATTAAAGCATAAGAAATAAATCAAAGCATAATCAAATATAGAATTAAATAAAGCAAATAAAAGTCCAATTATAGCTATTGTGACTTTTTATGGAATTAAAATAGATTAAGGTTTTATGATTCAAAAGGTTGATAAGACTCTTTGATTAACTAAATTAATATTTGAATGGTGAAATCATGAAAGTAGAGTTTTAGACACTTTGAAATACTTTTGATTCATGGTTTTAAATGATAATTTCAAGCTACTGTGTAAAATTTAAAGTATTTATGTTTTTATGGTTTTTAATGTTTTAAAGGATTAGAGGTTAGAAAAATTAGGGTTTAAAATTTTAAAGGGTTAGGGATTAGTATTTTAGGTTTAAAAGTTGAATTAGGGTTTTAGTGTTTTGGAATTAGGGTCTCGGGTGATGAATTTGAATTAGGATTTAGAAAGACAATTTGATGATTTCATGAGGTTTTATGAATTTAAACAAACGGATTGAAGTTTTTATAAATAGAAAAGATGTTTTTTAAGGTTCTTTTGAATGAAATAGAACCTATTTTAAAATTTTGAAAGAAACAGAATCAAATTTTGGTTTTGTTGAAAAAGATGTTTAATTAGAGTTTTAGGGTTTTGAAGAAGAAAAAATAACAATTTTAAGTCTTTTTGGAAAATAAAGTAACGTTTTAGTGTTTTTAACTTTGGGAAAAACTAAATTAAAGTTCTAAGGTTTTTGATTTGAAAAATATAATTTCATAGATTATGCTACTGTGCACAAATAAAACCAAAAAGAATTTAATATACCTCCTTTTGTTGATTCTCCAAAAATAATTCTTCTTGGATGAACAAGAACAAAGACAATTGCTACCTTTGAATTACTTAAATTGTGTCCCTGCTGTTCCAAAAAAAAAAAAGAAATTGAATTGCTCCTTTTCCTTCCTTGATTTGGTTTCAAATTTTCCAAGCTTCTGTTGGTTTCGGCCTCCCCTAAATTAATTGCCTTTGGTCCTTATTTATAGTGGTTTGATGTGGTTTATTCCTAATTAGTTAAGGCAAGTAATATTAATAAAAAAAAAAAGAAACTGAAACCTAATTGAATTAGGTTTCAAAAAATTTGCGTCGAAAAATTTGCGCTGCCAAAAAAATTGCCGCAGGAAAAAATACGCTGGTGAAAAAAAACTGCCGCAGAAAACTGCTGCAGTGGGCGGACTGGGGCGTCGCCCGCAGGATTTTCCTGTGGGTGAAATAGAAAATCTATTTCGCTTGGAGGAAAATCCTGTGAGGAAAATAGAAAAGCTATTTCGCCTGCAGGAATTTCCTGCAGGCGAAATGCCGACGGGCCCGAGCGACGATTTTTTCATCTCCGATTTTTCTGACTATGATTTTTATTTTTATTTTTATTTTTTGACTTTATTTGTTTATTTTTATTTTTTATTAATAAAAATTAGATTCTAAAGCAAAAATTATTTAACAAAAATTATATTGGACAAATTAGACAACAAAAATCATTTTGGACTAAATAAAACATATTGGACCAGATTGGGTAAAAAATTAAGGGTCTATACTCTCCGATAATGTCGATACCCCAAGTGGCAAATGGCCAGGGTGAAGACATATAATGCAATTCTTCAGGAGGCATGTGATTCAAGTTACCATACATCTGATATTGTTGTCACTTCTTTACAAACTCAATACAATCTCTCTTTATGGTCAACCAGTAGTAACCTTGTCGAATAATCTTCTTAATTAGGGCCATACCACTCAATACAATCTCTCTCAGGCCATCTTCGATATAACTCTCCATGGAATGTGATGTATTGCAATGACCACCACCTTATGGCTCTTCTTTCTTTCTTTGTTGCCCCCGGAGGGTATTATATTTCTTCCAAAAATTGCCTTATAGTATTATACCATGCATCATGATCTGTATCAATTTCCATGATTGATTCATATTCATAGCAAGGAGTTGATGAACTGGTCAAGACAAGAGGCTTAAGGAATAAGCTGACAGGGTTTTCCCTTACCGAAGTCAATGTGGCTAGGGCATCAACCATCCGATTTTCTTCCCCTGATAGGTGTATAAACCTACACTCCTTAAAGTTCTTCTTCATCATGGTCAGGTAATGGTAGAATGGTTTTAATTTTTCTTCTTTCAACTCCCACTCTCCATTTACTTGGGATACTACTAGTAATGAATTGCCAAAAACTTCCATCTTATCCACCTTCATAATCATTAGGGTTTTCAAACCAAAAATACAAGCTTCGTATTCCACCATATTATTGGTTGCCCTAAATTTTAATTTTTTGGCTAAAGGGACAAGTTCCTCTTCGGGCGATTCTAATATAACTCCCAAACTTGCTCCTTTCTTGTTTACTGCTCCATCAAAATACATTTTCCTCCCTTGTACTTCAATTGCTTCTAAATGTTCATCCGGAAATTCCAAGATTACCTCTTTGCTTTCTAGTAATGGTTGTTGGGCCAGGAATTCTGCCACCGCCCTACCATTAATTATTTTCTTGGTTACATATTCAATCTAAAATTCTTCTAATATTATTAAACATTGACAATACTTTCTAATTAAAGAGGGTGTCTCCCTTAAATACTTCATTGGGTCCAACCTGGAAATTGCTTGCACACTATAAGATTGAAAGTAATGCCGCAACTTCTTAGAAGACCAAACCACGGCTATACAGGTCTTTTCAATGATACTATACTTAATTTCATAAGGTAGGAGCTTTCTACTCAAGTAGTAAACTGCATGCTCAATCCTTGACTCATTTGCTTTGGCTAGCATGGCTCCTATTGACTCTTCTTCTACTGCTAAGTATAGTAATAGAGGTTTTCCAGGTTTAGGTGGTTTTAAAACAGGTGGATTTAACAAATATTCTTTTATTCGCTCAAAGGCCTTTTGACACTCTTCATTCCATATGACAGGCTGATTCTTTTTAAGCAATTTGAAGATAGGCTCACAAATTGTTGTGAGTTTTGCTATGAATCTGCTAATGTATTGCAATTTACCAATGAATCCCCGGACTTCTCTCTCCGTCTTTGGGGCTAGCATATCCCTGATCTCTTTAACTTTGTCAAGATCGATCTCAATGCCATGCGAACCAATCACATGTCCCAATAATTTGCCTGAAGTAACATCGAGCACACACTTCTTCGGGTTCAATCTTAGCTTATATTTCAAAGCTCTATCGAAGAATAACTCTAAGTTTTGGAAGTGTTGTTCCCTTGTGTCCGATTTCACCATCATATCATCAACATATACTTCAACTTCTTTATGCATCATGTCATGAAATAGTGTGGTGGCCATCCTTTGGTAGGTTGCTCCAGCATTCTTGAAACCAAACAGCATCACCCTATAACAAAATATACCCCATGTAGTAATGAAAGCAGTTTTGGCTTTATCCTCTTGGGCCATTAACACTTGGTTGTATCCGAAAAATCCATCTATAAACGAGTGTAGCATGCTAGAGGCTGCACTATCAATGAGAACATCCATATGAGGTAAAGGAAAATCATCTTTAGGGGAAGCCTTGTTCAAATCTCTATAGTCCATACAGACCCTTATTCTTCCATCTTTCTTTGGCACGGGTACTATGTTGGCTAACCAATCTGGATATTCTATAACTTCAAGGAACTTCACTTGTATTTGCTTAGTGACCTCTTCTTTAACCAATTCAGCCCACTCAGGTCTTAATCGCCTAAGCTTTTGTTTGACAGGTTTCATATGAGTGTAAGTAGGAATATGATGTTCGGCTATGTCTCGATCTATTCCAGGCATATCCTCATAAGACCAAGCAAACACTTCTTCATATTTTTGAATATTTTTTTCAAATCTCTCTCTCTCATCAGAAGTAAGGTCAGATGCTATGCTAATATTTTTAGGATTTTTGGTTGTTCCCAAATTTAATGATTGTGTGTTAACAGAATTAATATTAAAGATGCTCATGTAACTGCTATTTGAATGTATGCAACCATCAGGAGAAACATCACACAAGTAAGAAAAATAAGACTTTATTGCATTCATTTTGGAAAAGAAAACATCATCATCTTCATACAAAGATGACAAATTAAAATCAAAATCAAGATCATTGTTTTCAAAGTCAAAAGGCAGGATGTCTTCAAACTTTTCTTCAACCAGGGCAGTAATCTCCTCCGGAGTCTTCTTGGTTTTCAGGATAGCTTCATTCTTCTCTTTTGGATTGGATTCTTTGTTGGCTGACAGGGTGAGCTCTTCCTTCACTTGGTCTACTAGCTCGGCCACATCTGCAAAAATTTCAAAACCCAGGATCAACTTTCCAACGGACATGATTGGCTCTGGCTTTCCTTGGAGTTGTCCCATATCTAGAGCTTTGATAAAGATCGCTTCAAGTGATGGGAAGCTCATTTTCTCATTCTTCTTTGGTTGGGTATTGTTGGCTTCATCATATCCCAACCCCTTCTTGGTAGTTTGAGTTCTAAAATTTGGAAGCTTTGACAAACCAGCTTTACCCTTTTCAAGACCGGCTCCAGGAAGATAGTTCATGCTCTTCATCATATTCAAGACTTTGAAATCCACTACTTCATCATTAGAAATTGTAGCTACTTGGAAACCATTAAGAGGCCTCTCAATCATTAGAGCGTTAACAATCTCATTATCTTCAGCTTCGATGACCACTGTTTCATCTCCATTGGGGAACTTAATCTTTTGATGAAGGGTGGAAGGAACTGGTATGTCTAAAAAAACAAATTCAATAATAGATTCAATTGGACCAACCTTGACAGCAGCTTTGAAAGTTCCTTCGGTGTGTCTCTTAGTGTTGTCATAAGCCCGAATTGTTACCTCGGTCGGGTTTAGATCCCTTGTTGACATGGCTAGCTTTGGCAATATCTTAAGTGGGAAAACATTTATGGCGGACCCATCATCGACCATTACACATGTGAGTCCTCTTCCCCTTGACTTCTATTTTGATAAAGAGAGAGCGAATGTAATCTCTCCCCTCCTCCGGTAATTCTGCATCTGAAAAAAAAAACTGCTCCCATATTAACTTCACTCTTTTCTTGAACATCTTCACATTTCATTACCCCTCCAATTTTTATGAAGTTGATCAGCTCCTCCGGTACCAATTTTGGATCTCATGTCTCAACCTTACTGTTGCGCTCAAATTAACTCTACCACAAAGCATCACTCGCAAGTATACGAGGTAGTTGTAGCAAAGGTGATCGCCCCAAGGTCGTTCTCTCAAGGAAGCTAAAGTGGTTAATTGCTTATCAGATTATGTTTAACAAGTAATAAAGAGATTTATAAATTGCTAAATAATGAAGAAGATTGATTAAAGTTTAAAACAATAAAAGTAAATTGAGCGGTGTTTTGATTCACTTGATAGAATGGTCTAGGGTTTGCACTTCTCTACTACTTATATGTATGAACGGTTATTCCTCTTAACTAATTCAATTTCAAAGATTAAATCTCAAACAACTCCACTAATCGAGTCAAGGAAATAAGCTCTCGCATTCAAACCTCTTTCAACTAACCTTGTTATAAGTGAAATAATCTTTTTAATAGGTTATATCTCTAATTCACCTAAGTCCTTAATTGAATTGTTCAAGTATTAAACTTCATCTCTCGATCCATCATCTAATACCTTAAAACACATAATTGGTGATCAATCAATTATATATTAACAATATTCCATTCAATCAAGGCTAAAGAAATTATTAGCTAAGAGAATAACCAATTCATACAATCATAGCAGATCCATACAAACCCTAGACTAGATCAAATTAATTCATAATGCAATCAAACATATTCATTGTATTAATGTTCAAAGAAATCAAAATAGACATGATAATATCCATTCAATGAAAATAAAGAGAATAAGTTCAAGAACAAAACCAAGTTACAAACTCCTTGAAGCTTTTGAAGAATCTCTTGTTCAATCTTGCAAGAAGGATGTCTTGATGGCTAGAACAATTTAATCTAAACTAGTTTTAATCCAAAGTGAAATCAAAATTAAGAAAATAAATGTTTAAAACCCTCAGTTCACTCTCTTGACGGCTCCAAATCTGTTCTAAATCGTCCACCCCCCCGAAACCCTAACTTTCTTTTTCCTTTTATACGAAACGTCGGCTTTAAAATTCGTTGCGCGTTTGTTTCATGAGGGACACGGCCAAGTCAGAAGTGACTTGGCCGTGTGAGTGCCTTTTGGAGGGACACGGCTAGGTGACTTGGCCGTGTCCCTTGCCTGTGTCCACCACTGCTTGCCTCTCTTCTTTCTCTTCTATGTTGAGTGACACGGCCAAGTCAGAAGTGACTTGGCCGTGTTGCACCATTTTGGAGGGACACGGCCAGGTGACTTGGCCGTGTCCCTTGCCTGTGTCTTCCACTGTGAGTTTTTAGTCTTCTTTGCCTTTGGAATTGGTGAGACACGTGTTAGTAAATCGAAACAGGATCTGCAACCCTTGCCGCAGTGGAAAACAAAAAAAAATTTTCTTTCGATTTACTCACAGGATCCATGTGATCCATTCAGTTCGATAAAAGAGATTCAAAACTAACCTTTTTGCGTAGCTTCAAAACGATTAACAGATGCTGCCTTCTGAAGACGAACACCCTCTAACGAAGTCCACACAAACGTATGCCGGTTTGAGTGCTAGCTCACCAACGGCAGTGGCTGAATTTTTAGCAAAAACGAAACTAGGGTTTTAGGTTTTTTCTCTTCTTCCGTTTTCTTTCAAAATGAAAATAATAATAAATATCATCAAGGCCTCTAGTCCTTTTAAAACCGTTTTAAAAGACCTTTCCTTGTCAAAATCCTAACTGTCCATATCCTATATGGACCCACGTTTTTAATAATTATTATCTAATAATAATTATTATAACAATATTATTATTAATATCTAATAATAATAATAATACTAACAACAATAATAAAAATATAATTATTACTGTTTAAGTACAGCCTACGTTCTATGTGTGTGACCCGATAGGCTCATATTAACTGGTAGTGTATTTCAATCTCTATTGAAATGCACAAATCATAATTGGCCTCTAGCAAGACATTATGACTACCCAATTAATCATGAGAATCATTATAAATGAAAACCTGAAATAGTACATGCATTAATCCATTTGTCACACGATATCTAGTTTGAACATAAGTCATAGTAAATGTCATACTTATATTGTCCAAACTTATGATTACTCGATCTCCAAGTTAACTGATAAACAAATAAGATTGATCTTATATCAACTTATTTGAGCACGGCCATGCATTTCTCAGTTACACTTATCGAGGGGCCCAGAAGATATCTCTCTCATAGAGAGGGACAAATTCCATCTTGATTGTTCATTTTCCTCTACATAATTTATACCATGTTCAAGCATAACCTTTATAATTATCTAGTTACAGATAACGTTTGATCATGTCAAAACATAATATTCCTTATGTTGGAAACTATGACAATCTCAAGTCAAAGGATTAAATGAAAACTATTATGAGATACACTTATGACATTAAACCATGAAGTGATATCTATGTGGGTCTATCCAATACACTGTTCTCTAACATGTATCCATAATATTGATTTGTATCTTCATACCTATAATCATCTTATGATTATCAAATCAATATTACACTAGTTATATTTATTATTATCTCCATAACAATAATAAACCAGGGATATAATCATTATTATATATAACATGCAAACATAACAATGATAATAAAAACTTCTTTATTAATAACAAAATGAATAACATTAAGGTCCAAATCAATGGCCTAGGGCATATACACTAACAGTCTCCCACTTGCACTAGGCCTAGACTAACAAATATCTCATGCCCATAGACCTAGTGTGCTGATCATGCTTGACCCGCGACAGAGGCTTTGTCAATGGATCTGCTATGTTGTCATTTGTGTCAACTTTGCATATCTTGATATCACCTCTATCAATGATGTCTCGAATGAGGTGAAATCGCCTGAGTATATGCTTAGATTTCTGATGGGACCTTGGCTCTTTTGCTTGCGCTATGGCACCATTGTTGTCACAATAGATAGCCATAGGATTAGCAATGCTAGGCACCACTCCAAGCTCAGTGATGAATTTCTTCAGCCAAACTGCTTCCTTAGCTGCATCTGATGCTGCTATATACTCAGCTTCTCTTGTAGAATCTGCTACTGTACTCTGCTTGGAACTTTTCCAAGTAATGGCTCCACCATTCAATGTGAATACAAAACCTGACTGCGATTTGTAATCATCTATATCAGTTTGGAAACTAGCATCTGTGTAACCATTTACAACTAGCTCATCTTCCAAACCTCCATAAACCAAGAAAGCATCCTTAGTTCTTCTTAGATACTTAAGAATGTTCTTAACAGCTGTCCAGTGACCCTCACCAGGATCAGCTTGATATCTACTTGTTGTGCTCAAAGAATATGAGACATCAGGTCTAGTACATAGCATGGCATACATAATAGATCCAATAGCAGAAGCATAAGGGATCTTATTCATTCTATCTCGCTCATCAGATGTCTTAGGACATTGATTCTTGCTAAGATGAATACCATGTGACATAGGCAAAAATCCCTTCTTGGAATCTTGCATGCTGAATCTCTTCAACACTTTGTCAATGTATGTACTTTGACTTAAGCCAATTATCCTTCTAGATCTATCTCTATAGATCCTTATACCAAGGATATATGCAGCCTCACCCAAGTCCTTCATTGAAAAAGTATTCCCTAACCAATCTTTAACCTTTTGTAAAGTGGGCACATCATTTCCAATGATCAATATGTCATCTACATATAGGACTAAGAACACGATAGCACTCCCACTAACCATCTTGTAAACACATGGTTCATCTTCATTTTGAATGAAACCAAAGTTCTTAACTGTTTCATCAAAACAAAGATTCCAGCTTCGAGATGCTTGCTTCAATCCATAAATGGACCTTTGAAGCTTGCAAACCTTCCCAGAATTCTCAGGATTTACAAAACCCTCAGGTTGTGTCATGTACACATCCTCGAGTAAATTTCCATTAAGGAAAGCAGTTTTGACATCCATTTGCCATATCACATAATCATAGTATGCAGCAATGGCAAGGAGAATCCTAATAGATTTAATCATAGCAACTGGAGAAAAGGTTTCATCATAGTCTATACCATGAGTTTGTTTGAAACCTTTAGAAACCAACCTTGCTTTATAGGTTTGCACATTTCCATCCATGTCAATTTTCTTCTTGAAAACCCATTTGCAACCAATAGTCTTAATACCTTCAGGAGGATCAATTAAGGCCCAAACTTGGTTGTCAAACATGGACTGCATCTCAGAGTTCATGGCTCCAAGCCATTTCTCTAAATCTGGACCTGACACAGCTTCAAGATAGGTAGTTGGCTCATCTTGATCTATGAGCAAAATTTCACGACTTTCAGTCATGAGAAATCCATATCTCTCAGGCTGATGACGTGGTCTATCAGATCTGCGCAGAACTTGTGTAACATTTTCAGTTTCCACAATGGCTTGTGGTTCTGAAACTGTTTCTACAGGCGGTTCAATATCTTCTTGTGGTTCTATAAATTCATCTAATTGAACTGTACTCCCACTAGTTCTTTTAGAAATGAATTCTTTTTCCAAAAAGGTTCCATTTCGAGCAACAAACACTTTGTTCTCAGATGGAATATAGAAATAATATCCTTTAGTTTCCTTAGGATATCCCACAAATATACATTTAGCAGATTTTGGAGCTAACTTATCTGAAACTGGTCTTTTCACATAAGCTTCACAACCCCAAATCTTAAGAAAAGACAAACTAGGTGTTTTGCCAGTCCATATCTCATATGGCGTCTTTTCAACCGCTTTAGATGGTACACTGTTTAAAACAAAAGCAGCTGTCTCCAAGGCATAACCCCAAAATGATAATGGAAGATCTGCTTGACTCATCATAGATCGAACCATATCTAATAAAGTTCGATTTCTTCTTTCAGAAACACCATTCCACTGTGGAGTTCCTGGAGGAGTTAATTGTGAAACAATTCCATAATTTCTTAGATGTTCATCAAACTCTTGGCTCAAAAATTCACCACCTCGATCAGATCGAAGTGCCTTAATAGTTTTACCAAGTTGATTTTGTACTTCATTTTGAAAAGTTTTGAACATTTCAAAAGCCTCATGCTTATGTTTCATTAGGTAGACATAGCCATACCTACTGAAATCATCAGTAAAAGTAATGAAGTAATTATATCCTCCTCTGGCACTAATGCTTAACGGGCCACATACATCTGTATGTATTAGTCCAAGCAAGTCATTAGCCCTTTCACCTTGTCCGATGAAAGGATTCCTTGTCATTTTGCCAAGTAAACAAGATTCACATTTATCAAATGATTCAAAATCAAATGAATCTAATAATCCATCTTGATGGAGTTTAGAAATGCGTTTCTCATTTATATGGCTAAGACGACAATGCCATAAAAATGTAGGGTTTAAGTCATTTGGCTTAATTCTTTTAGAGTTTATGTTATAAATATGATTCTCCCTAGAATCATCTAAGTCAAGGACATAAAGGCCATTAAAAGATCTTGCAATACCATAAAGCAAATCATCTTTATAAAAATAGAACAGGTCTTAGTTTTAATTAAAAATGAAAAACCTTCATCATCCAAAATTGAAACTGAAATAAGATTCCTACTCAGAGTAGGAACATAATAGCAATTGTTCAAATTTAACAAAAAGCCATTAGGCATATGAAGTTCATAAGATCCTACAGCTAATGCAGCAACTCTTGCTTTATTCCCAACTCGTAGGTCAACTTCGCCCCTTTTCAGTGATCTACTCCTTTTGAGTCCCTGAAGATGTAGTCGCACTACCCTTCGATTTCTTCAATTCAGCCAAATAAAGTGGGCAATTTCTTTTCCAATGCCCAGGCTCCTTGCAATGGAAACAAGTTCCTTCCTTAGGAACAGGTGCCTTGGGTTCTTTTGGCTTGGGCTGTCCCTTAGGCTTTGTAGCAACTGTTGCTTTACCCTTTGCCTTGCCTTTCTTCTTCATAGGCTTACCCTTATTGACATTCAATACATGGGTAGCCTTAGTGGGCTTTTTGATATTCCCTTCAGCAGTTTTGAGCATACCATGTAGCTCAGGAATGGACTTTTCCATGTTGTTCATATTATAGTTCATAACAAAATGTGAAAAACTGCTGGGCAAAGAATGAAGGATCAAATCCATGGAGAGTTCTAAACTCAAGGGATATCCAAGTCGGGCAAGGTGATTTATGTAGCCCTTCATTTTCAAAACATGAGTGCTAACCGATTCGCCCTCTGACATCTTGCAGTCAAATAATGCAACAGCAGTGTCGAATCTATCCTGCCTAGCTTGCTGTTGGAAAGCTTGTTTGAGATGGACACTCATCTCATAAGCCTCCAAGTGTTTCAGATCCTTCTGAAGTTCTGGACACATAGTAGCAAGCATAAGACATCCAATGTCATTGGAATCATCCATATGCTTCTTATGCTTGTTCTTATCAGCATTAGAAGCATTAGCAGGAGGTGGCTCAGGGACAGCTTCATCAAGCACATAGGACTTCTTTTCTTGTTTGAGAACAATTCTCAGGTTCCTAAACCAATCAACAAAATTAGTCCCATTCTCTTTCAGTTTTTCCTTCTCAAGGATGGATCGCAGTGATAAAGTGGAGTTATTGTTGGTAGCCATTTCAATCTACAAAATATGCAAATTTTAATTAATAAAAGGTGATAAGTAATTAAAATCCCACTAAAATATAACCCTCAATCATCACAATGACATTTTAGTGGGCTAAGATCCAATTTTTACTTAATATTAAGTCAGCTTTGGCATGACACTTAAAAGCAAGTTATTATGGTAGGTAACCCCTTACCAATTACATCACATGTAACTCTTAGATAATATGGGATCATGACATCATATGTCATAGCATGTTATACCCCATCTAATGCCTTAGGCCCAAAACCATTTTGATAGCCTAATTAAGTCTAACCAATTTTAAACGCATGAGCAGCACCATTACTCATCATATCTTACTAGGATAACCTAAAGTACTTTGCTTTGGCAAAATCTACATTTAGGTGATCTTAGCCTTGATAAGTGTTTAAGATATGGATGGCATTAAAACTTAGATTAATAGTGAGGGTTCATTCCATTTAATTTTGAAAACATGTTAAAATTAACATTTATATATCATATCCCATATGCATACATAAACTATCAAACATGGCATCTCATACATATTCGATAAAAATAAACGTGACATAGTATGGCCAAACTAGATATGATCTTCATGAGACCAAATGAAGATCATATAGGCAACCCTAGGTGAAAAGAAAACCTATCTATTACAACATTTGCAATAGTACATTTCTTCATATCTTGAAAGGCAACTTCATCTCCATGGAATTTTCATCTTCTTCTCCAAGCTTGAGTCTTCATTATTACATTAATAATAAAACTAACTACTAAACTAGTAATAATAAAGTTACAAAAATAAACGACACGCAGGCCGTATATACAGTCCAAAGATATGAATAAACAAACACATAGGTCATAAAGCCATACTATGCACCATGCCAAGACATCAAATAATCATAGCATATTCATCACCAACATGTTAAATAGAAACAAATATATTGACATTCTTAATGTCACGGTAACGAACTATAGGGCGTGAACATACGGCGGTCCCGCTAGCCGGTTAGCGGGCGGGGCTCCCGCTGGCCGGTCAGCGGGCGGGGTTCCGAAGGGGCAGCGCCCCTCGAAGCTAAACAGAATCATTAATCCAATTAATTATTTTCTGTCAAAACCCATATTCTGTCAATCATATTAAACAGAATATAATAGCAATCTATTAATCATATTAACAGAGAACTATTACAAGAAACCTTAGAAAACGATTTACTCAATAATCATATTAATCAAAATCGAAATCTATGTATACATTCAATATGAATAAACGAATTGAATTAATCATATTAACTCTAATTCGAAACCATAACAGATTACCAACCCTAGTTCGACTTCACAGAATTGTATCTTATACAATTGGTCATCTTTGACATCATATATCAACAACGATTTAGGTTATATCTCATATAACAGATTCGAATCATCATCAAATGATAAAACGAATCCAATCATGCCATTCGAAAAATAATAGATCACATCAACACATCAACATGGCATATTTTGAATTAAATGGAATCAACAAGAGGCTCTGATACCATTGTTAGTAAATCGAAAAAGGATCTGCAACCCTTGCCGCAGCGGAAAACAAAAAAAAATTTTCTTTCCATTTACTCACAGGATCCATGTGATCCATTCAGTTCGATAAAAGAGATTCAAAACTAACCTTTTTGCGTAGCTTCAAAACGATTAACAGATGCTGCCTTCTGAAGACGAACACCCTCTAACGAAGTCCACACAAACGTACGCCGGTCTGAATGCTAGCTCACCAACGGCAGTGGCTGAATTTTTTGCAAAAACGAAACTAGGGTTTTAGGTTCTCTTCTTCCGTTTTCTTTCAAAACGAAAATAATAATAAATATCATCAAGGCCTCTAGTCCTTTTAAAACCGTTTTAAAAGACCTTTCCTTGTCAAAACCCTAACTTTCCATATCCTATATGGACCCACGTTTTTAATAATTATTATCTAATAATAATTATTATAACAATATTATTATTAATATCTAATAATAATAATAATACTAACAACAATAATAAAAATATAATTATTATTGTTTAAGTACAGCCTACGTTCTATGTGTGTGACCTGATAGGCTCATATTAACTGGTAGTGTATTTCAATCTCTATTGAAATGCACAAATCATAATTGGCCTCTAGCAAGACATTATGACTACCCAATTAATCATGAGAATCATTATAAATGAAAACCTGAAATAGTACATGCATTAATCCCTTTGTCACACGATATCTAGTTTGAACATAAGTCATAGTAAATGTCATACTTATATTGTCCAAACTTATGATTACTCGATCTCCAAGTTAACTGATAAACAAATAAGATTGATCTTATATCAACTTATTTGAGCACGGCCATGCATTTCTCAGTTACACTTATCGAGGGGCCCAGAAGATATCTCTCTCATAGAGAGGGACAAATTCCATCTTGATTGTTCATTTTCCTCTACATAATTTATACCATGTTCAAGCATAACCTTTATAATTATCTAGTTACAGATAATGTTTGATCATGTCAAAACATAATATTCCTTATGTTGGAAACTATGACAATCTCAAGTCAAAGGATTAAATGAAAACTATTATGAGATACACTTATGACATTAAACCATGAAGTGATATCTATGTGGGTCTATCCAATACACTGTTCTCTAACATGTATCCATAATATTGATTTGTATCTTCATACCTATAATCATCTTATGATTATCAAATCAATATTACACTAGTTATATTTATTATTATCTCCATAACAATAATAAACCAGGGATATAATCATTATTATATATAACATGCAAACATAACAATGATAATAAAAACTTCTTTATTAATAACAAAATGAATAACATTAAGGTCCAAATCAATGGCCTAGGGCATATACACTAACAACACGGCCAAGTCAGAAGTGACTTGGCCGTGTTGGAGCATTTTTGGAGGGACATGGCCAAGTGACATGGCCATGTCGCTTGCATGTGTCGCCTACTGTGATGATTTCTTCTTCTTCAGTCTTGGTTCCTTGGCTTTTTTTAACCTAAAACAAAACTCAAACAAACTTTAAACAAAAAGTAAATAAATAATAACAACAAAACCTAAACACCATACTAAAAACTAGATCAAAAATGACATAAACACTGAAATAAACTATAATTACAAAATTAACAAAAACACTAAATAAACCGATTTAAACTAATAAAATACCTAAATAAAACAATAATTATTATAATAAACAAGACACAAATCTATAACAAAAACTAACAAAACAACTACCCCACACTTACAACTTTGCTTGTCCTCAAGCAAATTTACATGGCATAAATTAACAACTCACACAACCTTAACTATAATTCCAGTACATAGATGAAATACTTTAAGACACAGCATAAATAATCGCACTTTCCTTCAATCAAGATTTTCTTAACTCATTCATTAATCCAGACATACAAATCTTATCTCTCATCTAAGTGTTCACTCGATTTCAAAGGTTAATCACTCAAACCACTCATGACTGCATGCTACCATAAACTTGCTTAATTATCCAATCTCCCTCACTGATTTTCTCAAGAAATAATCCGAAGGTCTTTCATTTGGATGTAATGGGGCTAAGGTAAAGGAGTGAGAAAAGACATTTAGGCTGGAGCATTAAGAAACGGAGTATCTAATTTAGACAATACTCTTGCTAAGAAAATCATAGCTCCCTGAAATAGCATACTCACAATCCATTAATACTTCACATACTTGCATACTTCAAGAAAAATAATGAGTCAACATTCCTCTAAAGCTAGAAAACATATGGATTTTGTATATATATATATATCTTCTTTTTTTTTCTATCATTCATTTATATATATATATACAAAATATAAACTTGCATGAAACATCTAGCTTAAAATGTAGAGGAAAAGAATAATCAACTCTTAATACAATGTGCAAAGTATGCATTTCAACCCCAAATAGCAATACCATTTTTTTTTCTTTTTTTCTTTTTTTTTACCCCACACTTTGAAATAAACCACCCTATTGACATATCATAAAAACTCCATTCCTTAATGCAGGTATGATGATCATAAGAGAAAATTGAGCTGTGAATTATGTTGATCAAACAAGAAAAAGGTTAAAGGCTCAACTTGGCTCACTAAGGAATTCAATATTAAGGGAGGTCTTTTTAAGCTAAAGGGCTAACCTATTTTGCCTTCATCATTTTAAAACCTGAGATTAAATCATAATGTGAGTTCAATCAGTATGCAAAAGTAAACTCTAGAGATGCAAAATCATGAAGGTGCACACTTAAGAAAAGAAAATCAATCATTTAATTTATAAGGCTCAAAACTCACAAAGGTGGGTTCTCAAAGATTTATATGTCATGAACCGCAGAATGCGAAAATTGATCCTGAATGAATTCAAATGCTCATTTCTATGATGATACAAAAGTCTCAACTACAATGCTAGAATCACAGAAAAGATCAATAAATTTTCAACAATTATGCCATGCACAACAAATACAATAAAACAAAACATAACAAACAAAACAAAAATTAAAGAAAAGCCAAAGATTACCCCACACTTTAGAATTTCCATTGTCCTCAATGGAAAACAAGAGTAATAAAGAAAAAGAGTTTAAGGACAACCTGTTTTCCATCGCACCCTGGTGAGGCAAAACTCTATCTTTCAAACACAGATGTGCAAAAACAAAATGCAAGAGAGCTTTAGGGTTTCTATTTATTTAAACTAAACATAAAATCAAAATTGCAAAATATAAAATTATAACTATGAAAAAGAAATTCAAACTAATGGGTTGCCTCCCATTTAGCGCTTCTTTAATGTCATAAAGCTAGACATCATGCAAGACAAGGAATCATGGATCAAAAGTGCTGTCAATGATCCTCAATTCCTGAAATCCTTCTTTATATGGTTTAACTCTATGTCTATTTGCTTTAAAAGTCTTATTAGTTCTAGAGTTAAACAATTCAATGGCACCAGAAGGACATACCTTAGTTACCTCAAAAGGACCACTCCATCTAGATTTGGGTTTACCTGGAAACAGACAGAGTCGAGAATTAAAAAGTAAAACTTTCATACCTGGACTCAATGTATGTCTCACAATAACTCTGTCATGAATTTCTTTTGTGCGATCCTTGTAAATCCTCGAGCTCTCAAATGCTTTTGGGTTAGGGTACCCTCGGGTCTCCCTCACTGATTTAGCCTCCTCTTCTAAATTCAGTGTCAGCTCCAATTTATCTGGGGAATCTGTCTGCAAGAAAGCATCTGAAACAACTGCTTCAACACAATTAATTAAAGAACATTCCTCATATAAAGCAGTTGTAGGAATGGGAGAAATATTAAAAATAGAAAATTCCACAGTTTGTCCCAAAATAGTCATTGATAATTTTCCATTTTTAACATCTATCAAAGTGTTGGTAGTCGCCATAAAAGGCCTACTCAGTAGAATGGTGTGTGCAGATGGTGAAGAATTACCTACTTCCATGTCAAGAACAATGAAATCCACAGGTACTATCAAACCACCAACTTTAACTAACACATCTTCTATAACCCCTTTTGGGAATCTAAAAGACCTATCAGCTAATTGCAACACCATTTTTTGTTGGTTTAAGCTCCCCTAGTTCTAATTCTTTAAACACAGAGTAAGGCATTAAATTCACACTAGCACCTAGATCACACATGCCCTCAGTTCCTTTCCCATTCCCCACAGAAATTTGAATTATAAAGCTTCCAGGATCCTTTAGTTTGGGAGGTAGTTTATGCTGCAGAACAGCACTAGCTACCTCGGAAACTATCACCTTTTCATTCATCTCATACCTCTTTTTCTTAGTGATTAGGTCCTTGAAAAATTTGGCATAAGCCGGCATGTTCTTTATCGCCTCAAGTAATGGTAAGTTAAATACTTACCTTAGACAGCATGTTGAAGATGTTAGAAAATTGCTTATCTGGTTTATCATCCTTCAACCTGCTGGGGAATGGTACAAGTGGCCGGTATGGATTGCTTGCTTTATGTAGATCTGCTGTAGGGGACTTCTCCACTGATCATATGGATTGCAGTGAGTGCCTTTTGGAGGGACACGGCCAGGTGACTTGGTCGTGTCCCTTGCCTGTGTCCACCACTGCTTGCCTCTCTTCTTTCTCTTCTTTGTTGAGTGACACGGCCAAGTCAGAAGTGACTTGGCCGTGTTGCACCATTTTGGAGGGACACGGCCAGGTGACTTGGCCGTGTCCCTTACCTGTGTCTTCCACTGTGAGTTTTTAGTCTTCTTTGCCTTTGGAATTGGTGAGACACGGCCAAGTCAGAAGTGACTTGGCCGTGTTGGAGCATTTTTTGAGGGACATGGCCAAGTGACATGGCCATGTCGCTTGCATGTGTCGCCTACTGTGATGATTTCTTCTTCTTCAGTCTTAGTTCCTTGGCTTTTTTTAACCTAAAACAAAACTCAAACAAACTTTAAACAAAAAGTAAATAAACAATAACAACAAAACATAAACACCATACTAAAAACTAGATAAAAAACGACATAAACACTGAAATAAACTATAATTACAAAATTAAAAAAAAACACTAAATAAACCGATTTAAACTAATAAAATACCTAAATAAAACAATAATTATTATAATAAACAAGACACAAATCTATAACAAAAACTAACAAAACACTTACACATCTATCCGTGTCGTGCCCTTGCATTTGGTGAAATTGACAAAATGCTTTAGTGTCAAAATTAGGTGGGTGAAGGTTAGGCAAAGGACGAGGATTTAAGGGTTGTAGCAATCCCTTTCTTTGAATCTTATTGAGAACCTAAGATATCGGCTTCCCTAATTCTGAAAACTGTATCCTCGTTCCTTGGTTAGTAGCATTAACATCGACTGCCTTTTGCATGCTTTGGCTACCAGACTGATAGTTTCCTTTCTCATTCCTTCTCGTTGAAAAATGGTTCTTCTCTCTCTCCCATTCTTCAATTTGCAAACCAGCTTGGAGAAGGTCTTTGAAATCACAGATGAGTGTATGAGACATCCTTTCATGAAGACTAGGCAACACCCCTTTCACAATTATTCTTATTTGATCGGATTCATCGGGCCTCTTCTTGAGCAAAGCGGCCTTATTTCTCCATCTCTTCACATAATCCACAAAATTCTCATTCGACCTTTGCCTAATGGACTCCACTTCCATTAAGGTAACTTCAATTTCAACATTATATCCATATTGCTGGCTGAAGGCCTTGTATAGCAAATCCCAACTCTTTTGTGTTCCATCATCTGAGGTATTGAACCAATTTTGGACAATAGGGTCCAATAAGCGCATAAAGTACCTTAGAGTTTGAGCCTTAGTAGCTCGGGCAGACTGCATAGCAGTGATATACTACTTCACATGGAGATGGGGATTTCTGATTCCATCAAGCTTCGCGAAAGATGGTATCTTGAACTTGTACGAGACTTCTTCATCTAGATCAAATAATTTGTCAACTTCGGACATTTCCTCAGTTTTCAGTTTCTTCTCAAATTTCTTTTCTAAATCAACAATCATTTTTTCAACATCAGAAGTTTCGGTTTTCTCCATAGTTAACCTTTCAACAACCTTCGGTTCTTTCCTCTTGTCTTGACGATCTTGGTAGTATTGAGCTCAATCATCATCATCAATGATCACCTTTTCATCATCAAAAACCACTTCACCAACTTTGGTCTGCCATTTGTCCTTTGGCTTCTTAGTGCTAGCAGATGCTTCGGTATGATTTTCTAAAATTGCAGTCAATTGGTTCTTCATGGTCTCAGCTAGGGCCTCTTTTATTTCTTCCCTATTGGCGTTGAGGGCATCATCTACCATTCTTTGAATTTGCTCGGGATCCATTGTTTTTGGGGAGCAAGTGATTGAGTTGTTGCTAGATACTTCATCTTCGGCGTAGCTCAAATTATCGTAAGCTTTTGAACTGTCGTAATCCAGGACTGTGAGCCAGAGAGGACCACTGATATGAGATGCAAATGTATGTATGTATGCATGTATGTGTTTAGATCAATTTTGTATATATTTTCTATGATGTTTATGTTGATTTTAAGTTAATTTTCATGTTAAATTGCACTTAAGTTTGTTTGAAGTTGTTGATTTAGGTTGAAGTACATTCGATGGAGCCATTTGATCAAAATTGGTGGAATTTGTGGAGAAAATCAAGTGACACGGCCAAGCTTGTCATGGCTTGGCCGTGTCCCTCATAAAAGGAAGAAGAACCAGGACAAGCATGAGACACAGCCAGGATTAACATGGCTTGGCCGTGTCCCTCAACGAAACAAGTCCAGTAGCCAACACGGCCATGAGACACGGCCAAGCCACTGGCCGTGTCTCTCCAAAGGAACAAAAGAGCAAAGAAAATAGAGAAAGAAAAGAAATAAACAGAGACAGACACCATCACTGGATCACATGACATGGCCGTGTCTCACAAGGACAAAGCATACAGAATGGGACACGGCCGGAAGCTTGGCCGTGTCCCCAAGAAAGAAAGTCACTAGACACGGCCAAGCTCCATATGGCTTGGCCGTGTCACCCTAGGTCCTTAGCTGGCTTGCACGAGGTGTGAGCTGTTGTGTTTTAGTGGGTGACAAAAAGATCAAAAAAGAGTGAAAAGTGTGAGGAAATTATGGAAGAAACATATAAGAAATTAGAAAGTGGGAGACAAACAATCATGGTGTCTTAAAAAATTCAAAATGAAAAAGAATGGAGGGAAAAATAAAATGGATTGAATATATTTTTAGTGGACATTCTCTACACACTCCCACTGGTTCTTGATCTTCCTCATCTTCTTCCTTGGTTCTTGCTTGAGAGAGCAAGACCACTCCCTCATCTTCAATCACCATTTCTTTTCACACACCAAGAGCAAAAACAATTGTTGGTTTTGAAGTGAGTTATTAGTTCTTGAGAATTAGGGTTTTAAGAGGCTTGATTGGAGAGTTGAGAATTTGAGAAAGCTATCATCTACTCCTTCAAGAAGAGAACCATTTGTTCAAGAGAGCTGGAAGTTCATCATCACGCACCAAGAAGGAGCCACGAAAGAGATGAGAGTCCGATTTTTAGCATCTTCAAAAAGGGGTTTTTCTAACTCTTTCTTTTATTCCATTTCTTATTTGTTGTTGTGTATTAAGAACATTAATATTGCAATGTATAACTTTGATTTGGTTTATATTGAATTGAGTATTTGTTTAAAACATATGATGAGCTAATTTACTCATGCTTGGGGTTGTAGTATATTGGATTAAATGATTTGATTTGATGATTCCATTGATATACCTTGTTATATGTTGATTGCATTGAAATTAAAGGTAAATTGATAGATTGGCCACCTATTGATTACTTAATATTGAATGACGAACCGAGAGGAGAAGTTTAATATCAGAACTATGCAATTGACTACCCTAAGAATGAATTAGAAATATAAGTTCTAGGGTTTATTAATTTGCTAATGTTAAATAATTGGTTGTTGTTAATTCATAAATGTGAGAATTAGTGAATTGATAATTGGCTAATTAATCTTAAGAAACAAATGAAGATTCAAGGTTATATTAATGGATAATCGGATAATTGAACATTTGATTAAATAGACCTACAACCCTAGGCATCATTTCCATAATTGAAATTCTCTTGCATAAAATCACTCATTTTCATTTCTAAGGATAGTTACGGTTCACCAATTCAATCACACAATCGAATTTATTATTTCATGTTAATCGAACTATTACTTGCAAGTCCTTCCTTGGGAAACGACCTTGGGGCGATCACCGTCACTACAATAGCCTCGTATACTTGCGAGTGCCGCTTTGTGATAGTGTTGATTTAAGCGCAACAAGTTTTTGGCGCCGCTGCCGGGGAAGGCAATTTTTGTGATAGTTTGATTGTTTTAATTTATTTGTTAAATTGTTTAAAGTGTTCTTTTTGAATTGCTTAGGTACTTTATGCACGGACAACGGTCTCATGGAAACGAACTTGTTCCATTTATAGACAACATCCATAGACTTCCAAGATCCGAGAGACCAAATCCTTTTGAGCAAGAAAGAGAAAATACCGAAGAGCAATTTGAGGAGAACACAGAAACAGAGATGGGTGATGCACAAGAGCCACCCATGAAGGAGTTTGCTCGACCGATCATCGGAGTGACCACATCTTGTATCTGGTTGAGCAACGCAGCAAGAAACTACGAACTCAGAAATACTCACTATAGTATGCTGCCATCCTTCCACGAACTACCGAATGAAGATCCTCTCAACTTCATTCTAGATTTTTATTCAACATTGCATATGTTCCTTTTGCAAACACTAACGGAAGATGAACTCAAATTGAGATGTTTCCCATATAGTTTGAAGGACAGAGCAAAAGCGTGGTTAATGACCCTACAGGAGAATTCTTTAACCACATGGACTGAAGTCTACAACAAATTTATGGGAAAGTTCTATTCTCATCAAAAGACCAAGGAGCTTAGGGGGAGTATTGCAACTTTCACCCAATTTGACGGAGAACCATTTCATGAGGCGTGGGATCGCTTCAAATCATTATTATTTCAGTGCCCTCACCATTACTATCCACAACAGTTGCTCAATCAATTCTTCTATGATGGGCTAACTCAACAATCTCAGAATACAGTGGATAATGCAGCAGGGGGTGCAATGGGTGAAAGAACAGCTGCAGAAACAGTTGCATTATTCGAAATGTTGGGGGAAAATTCCCAACAAAAGAGTATTGGAGAAAGAAGAAGAGGAGCACATGAGATAAGTGCAAACTCAGAAATGGCTAGGCAAATTGCAAAACTGACAAGGCAAGTGAAATTGTTGAATGCAAAAGGGAACTTGTCGGGACCAAGCCAAGAGTCATGCTCATCATGCGGTCTTATAGGCCATCAAGCAAATGTGTGCCCCTCAAATTTTGATTCATTTCAAGAGGAGCAAGAGCAAGCTTTTGCTTTTGAAGGGTTCCAACAAAGGGGTAGGAATGACCCATATTCAAATTCTTATAACCCCGGTTGGAGGAATCACCCCAATTTTTCATGGAAAAATCAACAACATGCTCCACCTCAACAACCTTTCCAACCATATCAAAGAGGTCCCCAATTTTAAGGGCAACCCTCAAATCAAGAGCAAGTCAAGAAACCTTCATTTGAAGACAACTTGAATGCTTTCATTCAAGTAAGCACTCAAAATCAAGAATTGAACAATAAGCGGTTTGACTCTTTAGAAGCATCGCTCAAGAAGGTTGAAACGCAAGTGGGCCAATTGGCTAATCAACTTCAAGCCAATCAAAAAGGGAAATTTCCAAGCCAACCGGAGCAGGCCAAAGCTATCACCATTTTGAGAAGTGGTAAGGTACTTGATAATAAAATTGGTGATAATAACATTGACAATTCCTTTGGTGCAGGTACAATACAGGGTAATGGCAAGGAAATGCAAGAAGAAGAAGCTGAACCAAATGAGCTTAAGGAGGACAAAGAGGAGGCGTCCGTTGCACCAAAACTGCACAAATCTCCAAATCCGTACAAACCACCAATTCCATTTCCCAGCAGGTTAAAAACTGAAAAGCATGATAAGCAATTTTCTGAAATTTATAACATGCTTTCGAAGGTAAGTATCAACCTACCCTTACTAGAGCTAATAAAGAATATGCCATCTTATGCCAAATTCTTAAAAGAGCTAAACACTAAAAAGATAAGGTATGAGTTGGATGAAAAGGTGATAGTTTCAGAAGTAACAAGTGCTGTTTTACAACATAAGTTACCTCCTAAACTAAAAGATCCTGGGAGCTTTATAGTTAAAATCTCTATGGGGAATGGGAAAGAGACCATTGGCATGTGTGATCTTGGAGCTAGTATTAATTTGATGCCATACTCAATTTATTTGAATCTAGAGCTAGGGGAACTCAAACCGACCAAAATGGTTTTACAATTAGCAGATAGAACTCTTAGATATCCTAAGGGAATCATAGAAGATGTTCTAGTGAAGGTAGGAGGTTTGATTGTACCCGTCGATTTCATTGTCTTAGACACGGGAGGAGAAATCCCATGGGATGCCGAACATGCAATTTTGTTAGGAAGGCCTTTTATGGCCACAACTAACACTTTAATTGATGTTAAAAATGGAAAATTAACCATGACCATTTTGGGACAAACTGTAGAATTTTCAATTTTTAACACTTCCCCCATTCCCACTAGTGCTTTATATGAAGATTGCTCTTTCATTGATCTTACTGATAGTGTTGTCCAAGAAGTTTTCTTGCAGGAAAATGGTGAACACAAGCTAGAAAAGGCTCTAAAATTGCAAGAAGAAGCAGAGATTTCCAATAAGGAGGATAAAGAAGACAATTTCGTTTTGGACGATGAGAGTGTTGAGGAGGAAATTGAAGTTGAAGAAGAGCAAGTTCAACTACAAGGGGTTGAGCTTAAAGAACTACCCAAAAATTTAAAATATATTTTTCTTGGGGTAAATAACTCTCAACCAGTGATAATTTCTGCTACCCTTACCAGTGCGAAAGAAAATAAGCTTGTAACAATGTTGAAAAAATTCAAGAAGGCTATAGGTTGGGGGTTGAGTGACATTAAGGGTATTAGTCCCTCTATGTGCATGCATAAGATTATCTTAGAGGAAGGGGCTAAACCGGTGAGAGAGTCTCAAAGGAGGCTAAACCCTAACATGAGCGAGGTTGTTAAGAAGGAGGTCCTTAAATTACTGGACGAAGGGGTAATTTACCCTATTGCTGATAGTGAATGGGTTAGTCCTGTTCATGTTGTGCCTAAGAAAACAAGGTTGACAGTGGTCCAGAATGATAAAGGAGAGTTGGTACCAACTCGAACACAAACTGGGTGGCGGATGTGCATAGATTATAGGAAGTTAAATAAAGTCACCAAGAAAGATCACTTTCCTTTGCCATTTATTGATCAAATGCTTGATAGATTATCTGGACATTCTTTTTACTGTTTTCTTGATGGTCTTTCAGGTTACTACCAAGTCCCGATAGCACCAGAAGATCAACCAAAGACTACATTTACTTGTCCCTTTGGGACATTTGCATTTCGAAGGATGCCATTCGGACTTTGCAATGCACCGGGCACATTTCAAAGGTGTATGCTTTCCATATTTTCTGATATGTTAGACAAGTGCATTGAGGTATTCATGGATGACTTTTCTGTCTTTGGTAATTCCTTTGATGATTGTTTGGAAAAGTTGACTCTAGTACTTAAAAGGTGTATTGAATGTAATCTTACATTGAGTTGGGAAAAGAGTCACTTTATGGTTGATCATGGAATTGTTTTAGGGCATGTTATTTCCCATGAATGGATTGAGGTAGACAAAGCTAAAGTTGAATTAATTGTGAACCTACCTCCACCCACATCAGTTAAGGGAATTAGAAGTTTTTTGGGACATGCAGGATTTTATAGGAGGTTCATAAAAGATTTTTCAAAAATTTCACGTCCTTTGTGTCATTTGTTAGGAAAAGATGTCCCATTTGTTTTTGATGAAAAGTGCTTAGAAGCTTTTAAAATTTTGAAAGAAAAACTAACTTCTGCCCCTATAATTGTTGCCCCAAATTGGGATTTGCCATTTGAAATTATGTGCGATGTATCGAATTTTGCCATTGGAGCTATGTTGGGCCAAAGAGTGAATAAATTGATGTGTGTAATTTATTATGCAAGTTTATCTTTAAATGATGCACAAGTAAATTACATGACCACTGAGAGAGAAATGTTAGCTGTGGTATTTGCACTAGACAAATTTAGATCTTACTTGATAGGTTCTAAGGTCATAGTATTTTCTGATCATACAGCTTTGAAATACCTATTGACCAAACCACAAGCTAAACTTAGGCTCATTAGGTGGGTGTTAATGTTACAAGAATTCGATGTTGAAATCAAAGATAGGAAAGGAAGCGAAAATGTAGTGGCTGACCATCTTTTTAGACTTAACTCTTATGAAAATAATGCTGAAATTGCTTGTGAAAATGCTTTTGAAAAATTCCCGGATGAACACTTGTTTTCCTTAACTCAAGCACCATGGTATGCTGATATTGTTAATTATCTTTCTTGTGGTGTAGTGAGAAAGGATTTGAGCTTCCAGGCAAAGAAGAGATTCCTGCAGACATGTAAGTATTATTTTTGGGATGAGCCTTACTTGTTTAGAATTTGCAGGGATGAAGTGATAAGAAGATGTGTGCCGGAAGAGGAACAAAAGCAAGTGCTACAATTTTGCCATAATTTGTATTGTGGGGGACATTTTGGAGGAAAAAAGACCGCCGAGAAAATTCTTCAAAGCGGTTTGTATTGGCCTACTCTTTTTAAAGATGCTTATCATTTTTGTATAAGATGTTATGAATGCCAAAGATTAGGAAATATTAGCAAACGGAATGAAATGCCCCTTAATATCTTTATTGTGGTCGATATTTTTGATGTATGGGGAAATGATTTCATGGGGCCATTTCCTAAATCCTTTGGTTTTGAATATATTCTTCTAGCAGTGGATTATGTGTCCAAGTGGGTTGAGGCAATCCCCACTAGGACCAATGATGCTAACATTGTGTTAAAATTTGTGAAGGAGAATATTTTGAGCAGGTTTGGAACCCCCAAGGCGATAGTGAGTGATGGAGGAAGCCATTTTTGCAACAAATGGTTTGAAAAGTTGATGACCAAGATGGGCATCCGACACAAAGTGGCAACCGTATATCATCCCCAAACATCCGGGCAAGTTGAGATTTCAAACAAGCAGATCAAGGGGATTTTAGAAAAGGCAGTGAGCACAACTCGGAAGGACTGGTCAATCCGACTCTCAGAAGCATTGTGGGCTTATAGGACTGCTTATAAAACCCCATTGGGAATGAGTCCTTATAGGTTGGTCTTTGGTAAGGCATACCACCTCCCGGTGGAATTGGAGCACAAGGCTTATTGGGCAATAAAGACCACGAATATGGACTTAGGTGAAGCAAGGGAGCAAAGAATGCTTCAAATTTCCGAGCTTGATGAGCTTTGGAATGAAGCCTATGAGAATTCGAGGATCTTCAAGGAAAAGACCAAAGCTATTCATGACAGGATGATTCTTCGAAGGACTTTTGAACCGGGAATGAAAGTCCTCCTCTTCAATTCAAGAATGCGGTTGTTTCCCGAAAAATTGAAGTCACGTTGGAGTGGACCCTTTCAAGTTACTCAAACATTCCCCTATGGAGTTGTTGAGTTGCTTAATTTAAAAACCAACGAGACATTCAAGGTCAATGGACAACGGGTGAAGCCCTACTTGGAAGACATCGAAGTTGAAAAAATGGTGGAAAGCATGGTATTCATTGACGAATGATGCAACAATGTCCAGCTATACGACATTAAAGAAGCGCTAAATGGGAGGCAACCCATCGGTTTGCATTTCTTTTCACTGTTATAATTTTATATTTTGCAATTTTAATTTCATGTTGTGTTAAATAAAATAGAATAGGTACTTTGATCGGTTTTTTTTTCTTGAATGTGTTTCAGGGTTAAACCAAGAAGAAGATTGCATTTTTGTGATTTGGTGACACAAATAAACCAATTAAATTAAAAATAATAATAATAAAAATAAAAAAATTCAAAACCTATTTGTCAGAGGCAGACACGGCCAGAGGTCCTGGCCGTGTCCTTGCCCATGTCAAGTAACAATAAAAGTCATAGAGGCAGACACGGCCAGAGGTCCTGGCCGTGTCCTTGCCCGTATCAAACAAACATCAAAGTCACAGAAGCAGACACGGCCAGAGGTCCTGGCCGTGCCACACAGACATGGCCAAGCCTTTCCCCGTGTCACTCAAAGTGTCTTGCAACCTTCTTTTATCCAGTAAGAGACAGGTTCAAGGGACACGGCCGTGTCCCTCAAAAAACCATCAGACACGGCCAAGCTTCACCAAGCTTGGCCGTGTCACCTAAAATTTTAGTTTTAAAAACGCGACTTTTGCCCAGTTTTTCATTTTAAATCCCTAAAATCTCTCTCTCCTCTCTCTCTCTCTCTCGCTCTCCCTCAATCTCTCTCTCTCAAAACGCCATAGCCACTTCCTTAAACCTTCAAAATCATTTGAAATCTTTCATTTTTCTTCACCCAAATTGATTTAAATTCATCCACTTCCCTTCTTTTCTCATTAAAAAGCAATTAAAACCTTTAAAACTTCATTTTCACCAAATCATCAAAATGACAAGAACAAAAATGGTGTCTCACCACAAAAGGATGCGACCTCCACCTTCGGCTCCATCTTCATCATCGTCAGCACCAAGGAGAGCAACTCTTCTCTCTCGGGGTTTCTTTCCGACGAGGCATGTTAACGAAGAATCCCTCGATGCTCTTCATATTCGAAATAATTTTTATGAATTTGTTCATAATCTTGGGTGGGATAGATTTGTTTCCCTTAAACCTTTACAATTTAAGGAACTTACATTGGAATTTTTAACATCACTTAAGGTTGAAAGAAATGACAAAAAGATTTGTATTAGGTTGCATTTTAAACTGCTTGAGAGACCATTTGTCTTAAAATTGAGCAATTGAGCGATATATTTGGTTTTCTCCAACAAGGGGAACAATGTGTGCCTAAGAGTTTTAGACAACAATTCGCATGGGGAGCTTTGGGCTCGGGTACTTATGTGGCCAAATCGGCCAAAGCTACGAAATTGAAAAATCCCGCCCTAAGGTACTTACACCGGGTTATGTCATGTGGATTCTTTGCAAGAAAAGAGAGCACAGGGGTTGTAGAACTAAGCGAACTATATTTTTTAGACTGTGCTATCAATGTTGTACCTATTTGTATGGCTATTGGTTAGCCGATGTGTTTGACAGTGTGGCAAATAAAAAGAGGGGTGCCATTTGCATCGGAGGATTAGTCACAATTTTAGCGATGGCACTCCTTGATGATTTTGACCCGAGCCATTGCCAGATGACCAAGATCTCGGGGAGTGATTCATTAGATCTTGCCACTCTTGAGAAGATGCACATGGTTTCAAGAAAAGGAGGAGGTTATGTTATGGGTTCAGCTGAGCCTGAGGTACCGGAGGGCCAACTCGGATTCTCTAGATTTAGATTAAGATGCTCCAATCCCGAACAATCAGGAGATCCTTAATAGGATTGAAGCATTGGAAAGCAAGGTTGACCGTAACCATGCTGCAGAGATGGAACAAATGGACCTAATCAACAGCAACCTTGCTAAAATTCTGATCCTCCACCCATCAGCTGCATCATCGTCCCATCCTCCGTCACCGTAGATCCTATCAGCTCCAACCTTTTGAAAACACTTGTTATTTTCTTATTTGTAGTTATTTCATATTTTTGTTATGGTTTTTAATGTTAACTCTTTTTATTGTGTTTATTTTATATATTGTATTTTGCTCTTGAACAATGGTTGTTTGTGGATGAAAAGGTAGCACTTGCGTCACAAAGGATCGATGGAAAAACAGGTTGCTACCTTAACTTTTTACTTTAAATATCGTTGTTTCCATTGAGGACAATGTAAAACAAAAAGTGTGGGGTGTGTGCTAAGCCTTTTGTTCATGAATATAAATTGTCTATTTTCGTAAGTGTTTTTGTTTTGTTATTTTTGTAAGTGTTCTTGTTTTGTTAAGTTTTGTGTCTTGTTTTATAATTGATTTTGATGGATATTAATAAGTTCAATTGTTATAAGAATGTTGATAGATGACTTTTAAATTTTTGAAGCATGAATTTGAGGATTGATTAGAGTTAGTACTTATTGTCAATTTTGATAGTTATTCTTTACACTGCCATTTAACTACTGAGGAATTGAGCCATCAACTTATCATTCTTTTTATGTGTGAACATATTTGATTGATGAATTACTAGAACTTGCTTTGACATGCATTTTGAGACTACATAAGATTTCAATTAGGCATCAATATGATTAAGGCAATTTCGGGCAAACTATTTTGGCTTAAAAAGACCAACCTTACATTCGATCTTAGTTCACCAACTTTGAGCTTATTTCCTTTTTTCCTTCTTTCTTTTTCACAACACCATCGACTTGAACCATTACATTTTAACTTTACCCATTCATTAGATCAAGAGCATTTCAAGAGCATTAATGGAGTGTTGTGCTGAATAAAGTGTGGGGTTGAATTCAATGGGCTTTAAATTAGTTGGATACCTTAAAAAAATAAAAAAAATTGAATAATGAAAATCAAAATAATAGTTGTTGTTCTTGTCGGAAAGGTTGTAATGAGTTTGGAAATCATCTTTGCAAATTAAACAAATGGAGTCCCTTAAAAGCACATAAATGATTAGTTCTAAGTGATTGAGTTGAATTATGGGATTGTTGATAATGCTACATTGTTTACTTCACTCTTGAAGTACACTTGACCTAAATGAACTAACTCACTCTCCCAAATGTCATACCTTTTCCTTAGCCCGTTACAACTAAATAAAAGACCTTATGATTGATGCTTGATTATGATTAGGTGGTGGAGAATTGATTGATAAGCAAGCCTATAGTCCTAATCTTTCATTGAATGTTGAGAGCTTAAACACTACCCAATTAAACACTTGAGAGGTTTTGTGAGGGAGTGACAATTTTGGTATGCATTGATTGACCATTAAGTTACTTGAGTACCGATTATTCTTGATTCGATTATGATTGCGGATTTAATAAGATGGGAGTCTTAATGCATTCTTATAACTCTTGAACTGGATAATTTTTATCTTGTTTTATTTGTTTTGATTTTAACTTTGCTTACGGACAAGCAAAGGATTAAGTGTGGGGTAATTGTTTAGATCAATTTTGTATATATTTTCTATGATGTTTATGTTGATTTTAAGTTAATTTTCCTGTTAAATTGCACTTAAGTTTGTTTGAAGTTGTTGATTTAGGTTGAAGTACATTCGATGGAGCCATTTGATCAAAATTGGTGGAATTTGTGGAGAAAATCAAGTGACACGACCAAGCTTGTCATGGCTTGGCCGTGTCCCTCATCAAAGGAAGAAGAACCAGGACAAGCATGAGACACGGCCAGGATTAACATGGCTTGGCCGTGTCCTTCAAGGAAATAAGTCCAGTAGCCAACACGGCCATGAGACACGGCCAAGCCACTGGCCGTGTCTCTCCAAAGGAACAAAAGAGCAAAGAAAGCAAAGAAAGAAAAGAAATAAACAGAGATAGACACCATCACTGGACACGGCCAGGACACTAGCCGTGTCACATGACATGGCCGTGTCCTTGGCCGTGTCTCACAAGGACAAAGCATACAGAATGGGACAGGGCCAGAAGCTTGGCCGTGTCCCCAAGAAAGAAAGTCTCTAGACACGGCAAAGCTCCATGTAATATCCCAACATATGCCCTAGAAGTTTGGATATAATTATTGTTTGTTTGAATTATATGTATATGTTATGTTGATAAGAAAAGAAATTGAAAAGAGAATGTTTATGTATTGTTTAAAAAGGAAAGGCATGTGTAGAGAGAAAGTGTATATGTTGGGTATATGGTAATATATATAACATATACATAAGTCAAAATGGAAGGTCAATGTAAGAGGATATTTATTTGTGGCATGTGAAATTACTATTAAGGGCATATAAGAAAAAGAAGTTAAGTTAAATGGGAAGAGGGTATGTTAGTAATTGCTCATGTAGAATTGCTTGGTGGAGATTAAAAGAAGAAGAGGAGTTTGACTTGATATTATTTTCTTCTCTTCTCATTTGGTGTGGCCGGCTACCATAAGGAAAGGGAGAGCAAGAGAAGTGTTTTCATTTCTAACATCAAATTGAAGGGAGAATCAAAGGATTAAGTTGGAGAGTTGTGAAATTTCTTCAATTAGGTAAGTACTCTCTTGTTTTCCTTTGTTATTTTTGAAGTTGTATTTGAAGTGAGTTTTGATTTGTTGAGATTATGATTTGGTGGGGTTGACATGTGATTATAAGTGTTTAAATTGGTTGTAAGTTAAATTGGTGTTGGTTTTGGTTTGAAAATGGTAAGTTGAGTGTATATTGAAATTGATAGAATAAGAATGATGTTGGCTTAGGGTTTTGAAGTGGTATGTGTTTAAATGTGTTGTTAATGATGTGTTAATGAGAGTATTGTGATGAATATGTAAAATAAGTGTTAATGACATTGTTTATATCCAATTGAATGAGGCTATGTTGTGCACAATGAGTTTAAATGCAATTAAAAGAGTTTTGGCCACATTTAGGATTTTGTTCATATGAGACACGGCCAAACCAAGGAAGAGACACGGCCAACCTAAAATATTTTTGAGAGACACGGCCAAGTCCATGGAAATTTGGCCGTGTTTGGTGATTTTTGGAGAGGACACGGCCGTGTCCCTTGCCCATGTTGGCTTCTGTTGTTTTTGGTTGAGAGACACGGCCAAAAGCTTGGCCGTGTCCCTTGAGTGTGTTGGTTACTGTGTTTGGTTTTTGCTCTTCTTACATGATTGAGATTGAACCTACATTTGATGATGCATATGATACTAAATGAACAAGGTTATGTATTATATACATTGTGAATCTTGTAAATGGTAATGTGTTATATGAATAATGTACTTTGTAATGTTATATCCATGATGCTATATGTAAAATGTGAAGGATATGATGAGGTAATTGATTATGTATAGCTTGATGGGAGTAGTTCTTGAAGGTGAAAGCTATAATGATCATCCAAAAAGGTATGTGCAATGCAATTTATTATGATGGAGTGTATAATATGAATTGAGATAAAATGTGATATGAAGCCATTGTGTTTGACTATGATGATTCAAATGTGATGTGAAGCCATTGTGTTTGGCTATGATGATTCAAATGTGATGTGAAGCCATTGTGTTTGGCTATGATGTTTCAATTAAGATAAATGAGGCATGTTTGCCTAGATGATGATGAGAATTTAGAATGAAAGTGCTAATGAAATAATGAATGAATTGTGTGGCTAATGTGTTATTCCATTTTCAGAGTTTGTTGTTGGTGGCATGCCTAATATTAGTAACAATCTCTTGAAGTTAGGTTGGACTTGATCCTTGAAGCCAAGTTGGGTTGAAGTTTAACATGTTTTACTCCCCTTGAAGCTTGGTTGGGTCTAATCCTTGAAGCCTAATTGAGATGTTACAACCCTTGAAGCTAGGTTGGATTGGTTCTTGAAGCCAAGTTGGGTTGAGACTTAGCATGCTTTGTTCCCCTTGAAGCTTGGTTGAACCTAAATCCTTAAAGCCTAGTTGGGTCTATGATAATGATAAATGTGATAACAAAACCAAAGCATTAACTCTGAAAATTGAATGGCATATTAGTGTCTTTTGGGCCCGAGTCTATCTTTGTTGTCAATATGATATACAAATGTTGAAATAAATGAGTAATGAGATCTATGGTTGACTTTGTTGGCAATATGACTCATGATTGGTGAATTGTGAATTAAACAATGTTAGGAAGTATGATGTGAAATGTGTATATTGATATACTAATTGTGAGTATTAATGATGGATTGCGGATAATGATTCAATTGAATGATATAATGATTGCCTTTATTGAAAATGTGATTCATGAATATTGAATTGTGGATAATGATTTAAATTAATGGCGTAATGAGATGTAAGGTTATGAAGTATGGCATGATAATATTGTATAAATGAGTTATTGAAAAGAGATTTGATTTTGAGAAGTTATGTTGAGATATATGATTCTGGAAGTAAAATATGACATGTAATATGTATATGAGGTAGCAATGGTAAGTATTGTTTTGTGAATGTTTTATGTAAATATATATATAATCTATGAGATTAGTGGGAGTATATGAAGAATGCACTAAGAAAGGAAAAACGGGATAAGAAAACAATAAAACATGATGCTAAAAATATGAGGTACAATTCTTTTGTAAAGTATATTTTAATATTTATTTGTACTACTAAGCTCTCGGGCTTAGCGCAGATGTGTAATCGCGCAGGTGTCTAGGAGGAAGATATGAAGTCTTTCGCTATGCCACGAGAAGAGTAAGAGTTTGTCGAGACCAACTAGAAGGTGATGCATACATGTATAATTTTTAATTATGATGTATTTCTGACAAAAGTGTATGTATATGTATAAATGCAGTTTTCATAAAAATAAGATTATGATATATATGTAAGATCATTAAAAATATAATGATTTGTAAATGTTCTTTAAATTAATGTATTGTGGTTTGAATTCTGTTAAAGGTTTATAAAATGTAACGAAAAGTGACATCCTTATACTTTATATATTTACTGTATGTATACCAGGTGTATATATAGTACTTATATGGAGTATCAGGGTGTTACACTCCATATGGCATTGGCCGTGTCACCCTGGGTCCTTAGCTGGCTTGCACGAGGAGTGAGCTGTTGTGTTTTAGTGGGTGACAAAAAGAACAAAAATGAGTGAAAAGTGTGAGGAAATTATGGAAGAAACATATAAGAAATTAGAAAGTGGGAGACAAACAATCATGGTGTCTTAAAAAATTCAAAATGAAAAAGAATGTAGGGAAAAATAAAATGGATTGAATATATTTTTAGTGGACATTCTCTACACACTCCCACTGGTTCTTGATCTTCCTCATCTTCTTCCTTGGTTCTTGCTTGAGAGAGCAAGACCACTCCCTCATCTTCAATCACCATTTCTTTTCACACACCAAGAGCAAAAACAATTGTTGGTTTTGAAGTGAGTTATTAGTTCTTGAGAATTAGGGTTTTAAGAGGCTTGATTGGAGAGTTGAGAATTTGAGAAAGCTATCATCTACTCTTTTAAGAAGAGAACCATTTGTTCAAGAGAGCTGGAAGTTCATCATCACGCACCAAGAAGGAGCCACGAAAGAGACGAGAGTCCGATTTTTAGCATCTTCAAAAAGGGGTTTTTCTAACTCTTTCTTTTATTCCATTTCTTATTTGTTGTTGTGTATTAAGAACATTAATATTGCAATGTATAACTTTGATTTGGTTTATATTGAATTGAGTATTTGTTTAAAACAAATGATGAGCTAATTTACTCATGCTTGGGGTTGTAGTATATTTGATTAAATGATTTGATTTGATGATTCCATTGATATACCTTGTTATATGTTGATTGCATTGAAATTAAAGGTAAATTGATAGATTGGCCACCTATTGATTACTTAATATTGAATGACGAACCGAGAGGAGAAGTTTAATATCGGAACTATGCAATTGACTACCCTAAGAATGAATTAGAAATATAAGTTCTAGGGTTTATTAATTTGCTAATGTTAAATAATTGGTTGTTGTTAATTCATAAATGTGAGAATTAGTGAATTGATAATTGGCTAATTAATCTTAAGAAACAAATGAAGATTCAAGGTTATATTAATGGATAATCGGATAATTGAACATTTGATTAAATGGACCTACAACCCTAGGCATCATTTCCATAATTGAAATTCTCTTGCATAAAATCACTCATTTTCATTTCTAAGGATAATTACGGTTCACCAATTCAATCACACAATCGAATTTATTATTTCATGTTAATCGAACTATTACTTGCAAGTCCTTCCTTGGGAAACGACCTTGGGGTGATCACCGTCACTACAATAGCCTCGTATACTTGCGAGTGCCGTTTTGTGATAGTGTTGATTTAAGCACAACAGTATGCACAAACAATTAACAAACAAGGACAAATAGGACGTTCCTTCCAACCTTATAACATCCACACACGAATGGCGAGTCTCTTTTCCTAGGTACATGGTTAACAAAATACCAACATGGGGTACTTTGTTTTCAAATATTTCCCTCGGACGTTTCATCCAATAGTTTTATTTTCAAAGATGAAAATCAGTTCATGATAACTCCCATTAATTAGGTTTTAATCCATTTAACCAACTAAAGTAGCTTTTATGCTATATTGGATTAAAACTAAATTAAGAGGTTTATTATAAATATATTTCTCACTTAAAAAAGTAACTAATGATTCATGCCAAAAACAAGCCCATGATTAATTATTCTTAGTAAAAACTAGGCTCACAATTGATTTTTGGTATTTCATAATGGACCTAAATAATTTGCAAGCTCTTTGTAAGAAAAGATTGGATGAAAACCATTTTGTTTCTAAGCCCATTGTAAAAAAAATTTTAGAAAAAACATATTTTGGGCTTTGTATTTGGGTCATGAGCAAAAGAATTTTTGATTTATTTTTAGAAAAGTCTTATGTCCAAAGACCATCTTGAAAAATTTTGAAAATAGCTTTGGTCTTTTGGACTTTGAAGAAAAATTTATTTCAGCTTACAAATGTATTTCGGTCAAATTAGAAAAAGAGCAAACCAAATAAGCCATGATTTAAGCCAAGACAGATTAACCATAGTCAAACAACATGCATTTGGGGTAAAAACCTAAGGAAAGTAACTATGGCAATTACATGAGCTTTAGACTTTGGGTTAAAAGGCTTAGGTTCCCATAGCAAGTATATACCAATTGGTACAAGGCTATGAGTGGTTATGCCATGCTCGATCTCCATACCTTGAGTGAAAGTATGATATCCATTACATAACACAACACGGGTAACTTGGGCATCCTAACTCATGCACACAATGCAATCTAATATGATGCAATGGATAATATCATTATAAGAAAGAATAGAATAATATAAAGACCAACGGAATCAACTTCTCTTATCCCCAGTGGAGTCGCCACTGTGAGCGAGGATTTTCATCCCCACTCCCGGTGGAATGGTTCTTGCAACTTATGCACTATTTAGGCTCGGGGCCTTAGAGAACACGGACTTAAGTCTGGAGAAAATGGAGTAGCCACCCGGACGGGCCTGGAAAAAGAAAGGGGTGGATGACTTGATTCCTAAGGAATCCCCAACCCCCTAATGGGTTCAAAAAGTTGTTTACGTGTGGGAAAGGTGAGAAATGGCCCAGCACCCCCAACAATGCCCGGTTCATTGGAAATGGCCTCCTTTACAGGTCTTAATATTATAAAATTCCTAAATATAACAATATCATCCATATTACACACAATAATTGAAATAAAGCATCGTTATATTAAAATCAAAGCAATGTCCAAACAAAGCAAATAAATGGACACCCATCCGAAGATGGAAACATGTCCTTACATCATCCATGCTTGAATAGGACACCCACCGAAAGGTAGAAACATGTCCTTTACATTGGTCTAAAATATAAAAGCAATTTAAATTACATGATATTTAACTAATGAGGTACCCACCAAGTGCAAACATACCTCTTACAATATTTGGAAATAAAAATAAATCAATAAAGGTAAATAACCATTCATCATAAATAAATCATTTACGAAAGTTATTAAACATCAATCAAAAAATATAATAAACATTCATCCATGATAAATTAAATAAATCATGCATTGAAATTAAATAAATCAAAAGCATATGATAAACTAGATAGTTGAATCTAAAAATAAAGTAAGACAAGACACAAATTAGGGTTACTGTTTCTCATTTAAAGTTCTTTAATCAATATTTAGGATTTTGGAATTTGTCGTATTAAGCTATTGTAAGTTTCAAGGGAATTAAAATGGATTAAGGTTTTATGATTTAAGGGATTGATAAGGTTTTTTGATTAATCAAATTAGGGTTTGAGGGGTAAAATCATGAAATTAGGGTTTGGATATTAAAACATTAGGTTTATGATTTACGGTTACTGGATTATTATTTTAGATTTACTATATTGGGTTTGAATGTTTTAGGTTTATAAAGTTTTAAGGTTTTAAGGTTTTAAGAGAATTAGGGTTTAAGATTTTAAGGGAATTAGGCTTTAAGAAAACTAGGGTTTAAGGTTAGCTAATTTGGGTTTACTGTCTTGGTTTTGAAGTTGAATTAGGGTTTTTAGTGTTTCGGAGGATGTATTTGATTTTAGAATTTGGAAAAACAATTTATAGTTTTATGAAGCTTTATGTGATTTTTAGAAACCGTAAAGTGAGTTTTGAATTTGGATATTTACCAAAACATTTGGAATTTTGGGAGAGAATTAGAAGAAAACTAGTTTAGAGTTTTATTGTGTTTTTTTCTAGAAAGAAACAAAATGATTTAAGGTTTATAGAAATAGAAAAGATATTTTTTAGTGTTTTTGGAAAGAAAAGGATTCAATTTAGGGTTTTGGAAAATTGGAAAGCAGATTAGGGTTTTGGTAAATTAATGAAACGATTTAAGGTTTTGAAAAGTTAGAAAGTAGATTAGGGTTTTAAGATTTTGAAGAAATAGAAACAACAATTTTAAGATTTTTGGAAAACATAGAAATGAATTAAGGTTTTTAAAATCAAAAGAAACAATTGAATGATTGAAGTTACTGTGAAGAAAAAAAAAGATTAGATATGCATACCTTCGTTTGTTGGTTCCACCAAAAATTACTTCTTGGATGAACAAGAACAAAGGCAAGATGGTTGCCTTTGATGGATTGAATTGCTTGTTTTCTCTCTTAAAAGTTCGATCGTTAATCTCCTAATTTTCTTGATTCCTCGTTCAAAAGTTTTTCCTCTCAAATTTTCTCCCCCTTTCTGTGTTGTTTTTTGTTTTATTTATAGAAAATTTCGACGATTATTTCAATTTGTTTACAAAAACTAACATTAATTAAGAAAAAGAAACCGAAACCAAATAGATTTTGGTTTCGAAAAAAATTGCATCGAAAAAATTTCGCTGGCGAAAAAAAAACTACTGCAGAAAAATTTTGCTGATGAAAAAGTTATTGTGGGAGCTACGGCGAAAACTGGCTAGCTGGGCGGCCAGGCCATTTCGTCCGCAGGATTTTCCTGTGGGCAAAATGGCCCAAGGCTATTTCGTCCAATCCAACCTTTTCGGCGATGAATTTTTCATCGCCGATTTTTATTTTTATTTTTATTTACTCGTTTATTATTATTATTTTTTATAAATTATAAAAACTAAATACTAAGACAAATATTATTCAATTAAGATAACACAAAAATTATTTTGGACTAATTAAAATATATTGGACAACACAAAAATTATTTTGGACTAATTAAAATATATTGGACCGGACTGGGTCAAAAATTAAGGGTTTACAGTCATTCTTCCTTGTAGGACTGTCAAGTATAGAACTTTCAAGAACTGGATGGTCTTTCTCCTTTTTCTCTGATTTAGATCAAATCTTTGGTTGGGTTGGACCAATTCAAGTCAAACTATCCTTATAAACCAAATGGAAACCTTTTGCTACTTTAGGTAAAAGAGAACTCAGTTGGCTTTCTGAACCGCCTTTTTAGGTTTTATCTTTTTTTTTCTTTCCTTTATTTCCTTTATTTCTCTTTTTCTTTTTTTGTCCTTTTTTCTTCTTTTTTCTCTCTCTCTTTTTTTTTTGGGTTCTAACTCTAACAGAGTTGTCTTGTTTGTACCAACTTGTATTTTTAATAATGTATGAGCGGAGTGACATAAATCTTCTTTAATAGGGGTAAATCATTTGTTACTCTGATGTTATCTTGATATATTGGAGATATTAGGTGAACTTCAACTATCCTTATGGTCTTGAGAACATCGATTATCCTTATGATCTTGACTATTCATTCCTTTCTTTGATCTTCTTGCCTCTTTACCTTAGTGATCATTAGACTTGTCAAAAGTATCACAGCAGCTCAAGGTAGGTTGTTGGGGTTTGTAAGCCAATAAAAAGAAAGCTAAAATTTTATGAAGGCTCAAAGGGACAACTAGGGATTGATATCTATTTGGGTGGATACTAGTTGTTGGCTAACCAAACAATGCCTAGATCATTTCTCCCTTGAATAAGTAGAGTTCAATTTTGCCTCAAAAGTTTGTCTAAGCATGTTCTAAGTCTGACTTAGGACCTAGACAAAGGTAATTATACAGGAGCTATTGTGATACTTCAACTATTCTCATGATCTTAACTAATCATTGCTTTCTTTGATCTTCTTGCCTATTCATCTTAGTGATCATAAGACTTGTCAAAAGTATCACAATAGCTCAGGTAGGTTATTGGGGTTTGTAAACCAATGAAAAGAAAGCTAAAATTTTATGAAGGCTCAAAGGGACAACTAGGGATTGATATTTAATTGGGTGGATACTAGTTGTTGGCTAACCAAACAATGCCTAGATCATTTCTCTCTTAAATAAGTAGAGTTCAATTTTGCCTCGAAAGCTTGTCAAAGCATGTTCTAAGACTAACTAGGACCTTGACAAAGGTAATTATACAGGAGCCCTCTCTAAGTAAGCATACACAACTCAATGCTATAGAGCAATTCCCTCACCTAGTAAAGTCATTCAAGTCATGATGCATAAATATATTAATTCATGAATTATCAAGCTAGATTCCTCATTGGTTGAGCACCAAAATGAACAAACACCACCAAAAATTTTGATGAAAGTAATTTATTCAAACAAAAATAGAAAAACATAATTGCTCCAATTAAAGATTAAAGAAAGCAAAATTAAAAAGCAACATTCAAGCTAAGGAAAGTTTGTTTAGTTGGAGTTGAAGATACTCCATCTATTTAGACATATCAATGGCAAGGATTTTTTCCATCATTAAGGATCATTGCTTCATCATCCACTGTTAATTCAAACTTGTTTAGTAGTACATCCTCTTTAGCAGCTTCTCTATCATGATGAGATGACAATATAAAACTCTTCATGAAGGTTGCAAGCGGTGGTGCCCTTCCAAATTTAGGTAGAGGATTATTCTTAGTGTTGTGCTTATCAGGCTCACAAAAGCTTACCATTGTCGATCAGATCTTGGATCTCATGCTTGGATCGAGTACATCTATCGATCTCATATCCTTACATTTGATGGAATTGATAGAAGACCTTGGCATCAAAATTTGGTGGCAGAGGCTTATGTAGAGACCGAGGTGCCAATGGTTGTAGAAAATCCATCTTTATTAGATTTTCTAACATCTTTGACAAGGTTCCCCAAGTTTGAAAATTTATACTTCTTTGATGGTTCAGTTGCTACATTTTTCTCAACACCTCTTTTTTTCCTTTGATTTTGCTCATTGGGGTGGTAGCTGCCCTTATTGCCCCGCTTATATAGCACATGGTTTGATTGGTCTTGTAGAATAGGGATTGATCCTTCATTTGCCATTCGATCTCTATTAGTGAACATGTTCTTCGTGGATGCTTCCTTTCCCTTCTTTCTTATGTCAATGTGAGATGCCATATTATCATTGTTGATGAGCTCCAGAATTTCAATCAACTAGGTCTTCATAATTTCAACCAATTGATCTTGTAGCTCGGCCATCCTAGCTTTGACAACTTCATCAATTATATCCCTTAGTTGGTTTGCATCCATCCTCCCAATGAAGCACTTGAATCAAAATCAATGTTGTAGGTGGTATTGTTGTATGCTCTTGAATTGTCGTACTTCAGGTCTATGAGCCAGAAAGGATTAATGATATGTCATGTGATGCATGTATGCATGTATGTATGTATGCACAAACAATAAAAAAAAAGGAAAAATAGGATTTTCCTTCCAACCTTATAACATCCACACACGAATGGCGAGTCTCTTTTCCTAGGTATATTGTTAACAAAATACCAACATGGGGTATCTTGTTTTTGAATATTTCCCTCAGACGTTTCAACCAATAGTTATATTTTCAAATTGGAAATTAGTTCATGTTAATTCCCATTAATTAGGTTCTAATCCATTCAACCAACTAAAGTAGCTTTTACTCAATATTGGATTAAAACTAAATTAAGAGGTTTATTATAAATAGATTTCTCACTAGAAAAAGTAACTAATGATTCATGCCAAAAACAAGCCCATGATCAATAATTCTTAGTATAAACTAGGCTCACAATTCATTTTTGGTATTTCGTAATTAAACTAAATAATTTGCAAGCTCTTTGTAAGAAAACGTTGGATGAAAATAATTTTGTTTCTAAGCCCATTGTAAAAAGATTTTAGAAAAAATGGATTTTGGGCTTTGTATTTGAGTGATGAGAAAAGAACTAGTTTTTTTTTTGGAAAAGTTTTATATCCAAAAACCATTTTGAAAAATTTTGAACATTGCTTTGGTCTTTTGGACTTTTAAAGAAAAATTTATTTTGAGTATATAATCTACTTAGGTCATATTAGAAAAAGAACAAACCAAATAAGCCATGATTTAAGCCAAAATAAATTAACCATAGTCAAACGACAAGCATTTGGGGTAAAAACCTAAGGAAAGTAACTAGGCCAATTACATGAGCTTTAGTCTTTAGGTTAAATGGCTTAGGTTCTCATAACAAGTATATACCAAATGGTACAAGGCTATGAGTGGTTATGCCATGCTCGATCTCCATACCTTGAGTGAAAGTATGGTATCCCTTACATAACACAATACAGGCGTCCTAACTCACGCACACGATGCAATCTAAATGATGTAATGGATAAAATCATTATAAGAAAGAATAGAATAATATAAAGACGAATGAAATCAACTTCTCTTATCCCCAGTGGAGTCACCACTGTGAGCGGAGATTTTTGCCCCCACTCCCAGTGGAATGATTCTTGCGACTTCGACACTGTTTAGGCTTGGGGCCTTAGAGAACACAGGCCTAAGCTCGGAGAAAATGGACTTGCCATCCAGACGGGCCGGGAAAAAGAAAGGGGTGGATGACTCAATTCCCAAAGAATCCCCAACCCCCTAATGAGTTCAGAAAGTTAGGTACATGTGGGGAAGGTGAGAAATGACCCAGCACCCCCACAATGCCCAGTTTATTGGAACCGGCCTCCTTTGCAGGTCTTAATATTATAAAATTCTTAAGTATAACAATATTATCCATATTACATGCAATAATTAAAATAAAGCATCATTGTATTAAAATCAAAGCAATGTCCAAACAAAGCAAATAAATGGACACCCATCCGAGGATGGAAACATGTCCTTACATCATTCATGTCTAAAATAAATAGGACACCCACCAAAAGGTGGAAACATGTCCTTTACATTGGTCCAAAATATAAAAGCAATTTAAATTACATAGAAATTAATTAATGAGGTACCCACAAAGTGGAAACATACCTCTTACAATATTTGAAAATCAAAATAAATCAATAAAAGTAAATAACCTTTCATAATAAATAAATCATTCATCAAAGATATCAAACATCAATCAAAATATATAATAAACATTCATCCAATTTAAATAAAATGGTAAATATATTAACTTTAGGGATTCATGTATTAGTTAGGGTTTCTAGGGTTTTATGTTCAATAAGTAGGGTTTTGCATATACTAGTTTAATTTGTGGAGAAATATTTTAAGGTAATAACATAGCTACTGGATGTTTAAAAGATTTAAGGTTTTTGATGTTTTATGAAAACAATGTTATAGTGTTTAAAAAAGGAAGGTTTTAAACAAACATCATGAAATTAGGGTTTTTTTTTAAGACATTAGGGTTTATAATTTTAAAAAGATTGTGTTTTAGGTTCATTGGATTACGGTTTTAGGTGTTAATGAACTTATCATAAAGTTTTGATGTTTTAAGAATTAGGGTTTAGGAAAACTAGGGTTTACTGGATTAGGGTTTTAAAATAGTAATAAGATAGTTTATGGTTTTTGATATTTTGGAAAACATGTTTGATCTTAGGATTTAAAAAATAAAGTTTAGAGTTTTATAGAAATGATTATGATTAAAGTTTTTAGGAACCATAAAGAAGATTAGGGTTTGGAGATTTAAGAAGACATTTGGAAATTTTGGACCAAAAGTTTGAGTTTACATGATTAAGAAAATAGTTTGGGGAAAAACAATTTAGAGTTTAAAAGTTTTTGGAAACAGAAGAAATAATTTAAGGTTTTTAAAGTTCTTAGTTTTATAAAACACGGAAGTGGAGTTTTTGAAAACCAACTGATTAATGTACTAACTAATGTAAACAATTAAAGTTATTGAATCAAAGATCAAATTACTACATATTCCTATTAATAAAAGAAAACAAAGCTACGGTGAATATATAATTTAGGATTAAAGATCAAACCTGCATAGTTGGTTCCACCAAAAACTGATTTCTGGATGAATAATAACAAAGGCAATGTTGTTGCCTTTGATGAGTTGATGATTGCTTCTTGTTGCTAATGTCTCTTGCTCCTAGGGTTTTCTTTCTCTTTTTTCCTCCCCAAGTCAGAAGTCCAAAGTTTCATCCCCCTAATTTTGTGTTTTAATGTGGTATTTATAGGAAAAATAATTAACCTACTTCTAATTGTTTAAGGAAATTAAAACCAATAGAAAAAGAAACCAAAACCAAGTAGAATTTCATTTCGGAAAAAACTGCGTTGGAAAATTACGCTGGCAAAAAATTTGGTGCGGGCTTAATTGCGAGCATTGGCTGGGGCAGGCACCAATTCGCTGCAAGAATTTCCTGTGGCGAACTGCAGGAAATTCCTGTTGTGAATTTGCCCAGCCAATTCAAATTTCGTCGCCGATTTTTCCGTCGTCGATTTTTATTTATTTATTTATTATATATCTTTATTTTTATTTTTATTTTTACTTTTTTTAAAACTTTACTAATATTACTTTTTTATTTTTATTTTTATTAAAAATTATAAATAATAAATAATAAATACTAAAATAGATGTTATTTAATTAAAATACCATAAAAATTAGTTTGGACTATAAAAAATATTGGACCAGACTGGATCAAAAATTAAGGGTCTACAGGGAACATATACATTCATCCACTTTTTATCAAGGCAGAGGTCAAAGGGAAAGGACTCCATGTGTAATGGTTGATGATGGGTCTACCATATGTCAAAAAGGGATTTAAACCTAACCGAGGTGACGATTAAGGCTTATGATAATACCAAAAGGCATGCCAAAGGAACTTTCAAAGCTATCGTGAAGGCTGGCCCCATTGATTCCAAAGTGGAGTTTGTCATCTTGGATATACCTATCACTTTTGCACTAATATTAGAATGACCCTGGTTTCATCCTCTTGGTGGAGTTCCTTCTACACTCCATCAAAAGATCAAGTTCTTGAATGGGGATGAAACAGTGGTTATCGAGGCTAAGGATAATATAATGTTGAATGCTCTGAAGATTGTCTTGTCTATGATGAATAAGATGAACTATCTGCCAGGTGTTGGCCTTGGAAAAGGGAAGACAGGTATGACATAGCTTCCAAATTTCAAGACTCAAACTTCCAAGAAAGGGTTAGGATATGATAAAGCTAATAAAGGTATTTTGTTTAAAAAGAATGGGAAGATGAGTTTTCATCCACTTGAAGAGGTTTTTATCAAAGCTCCAGTTATAGCACAACTCCAAGGGAAGCCGGAGCCAATAATGTTTATGGGGAAGTTGATTCTAGGCTTTAAGATCTTTGCTGATGTTCCTGAATTAGTAGAGCAAATGGAGAAAAAGCTTTCCCTGCCAACTGATAAGGAACCTAGCCCAGAAGTGAAAAAGGAAGCTGTCCTATAGATCAAAAAGACTTTAGAGGAGATTGCAGCTCTAATTGAAGAACAGTTTGAAAATCTTTTAGTTTCTGGTTATCAGAACGATGACTTTGATTTTGATTTTAATTTTTCTGCTTTGAATTCTTTTCCAAAATGAATGCAATAAAGTCTAATTTTGCTTAGTTGTGTGATGTTTTCCTAATGGTTGCATACATTAAAGTAGTGATTACATGAACATTTTTAATATTAACTCCATTGACACACAATTATTAAATTTAAGAATAACCAACAATCCAAAAAACACTAGCATAGCATTCAACCTTACTCCTAAAGAGAGAGAGAGAGATTATAAAAAATATTTAAAAAGTATGAAGAAGTCTTTACTTGTTCTTATGAGGATATGCCTGGAATTGATCGAGATATAGCTGAGCACATAATTCCTACTTATATAAAACCTGTCAAACAAAAGCTTAGACTATTGAGGCTGAAATGGGCAAAACTAATTAAAGAAGAAGTCACTAAGCAAATACAATTGAAGTTCCTTGAGGTGATAGATTATCTTGACTGGTTAATTAACATAGCTCCCATGCTAAAGAAAGATGGAAGAATTAGGGCTTATGTGGACTACAGAGACTTGAACAAAGCTTCCCCTAAAGATGATTTTCTTTTATCCCATATAGATGTCCTTATTGATAGTGAAGCATTTAGCGTGCTACATTCATTTGTAGATGAATTTTTTGGATACAACCAAGTGTTAATGGCTCAAGAGGATAAAGGTAAAACTTCCTTCATCACTATATGGGATATATTTTGCTATAAGGTGATGCCTTTTGGGTTAAAGAATGTTGGAGCAACCTACCAGAGGATGGCCACCACCTTGTTCCATGACATGATGCATAAGGAAGTTAAGGTATATGTTGATGATGTGACGGTGAAGTCGGATACAAGAGAGCAACATTTTCAAAATTTAGAGATCTTCTTTAAAAGAGCAGTAAAATAGAAGCTAAGGTTGAACCTAAATAAGTATGTGTTTAGGGTTACTTTAGGCAAAATGTTAGGACACATGATTAGTCCAAATGGCATTAAGATTGACCTTGACAAGGTTAAGGCAATCAGGGATATGCCAGACCCTAAGACGAAGATAGAAGTTTTGGGGTTAATCAGAAGGTTACAGTATATTAGAATGTTCATAGAGAAGCTTACCATAATCTGGGAACTCATCTTTAAATTGCTTAAAAAGAACCAGCCAGTCAACTGGAATGAAGAATGTCAAAAGGCCTTGAGTGTATAAAAGAGTATTTACTGAATCCACCTATTTCGAAACCACCCAGACCCAGTAGACCTTTGTTACTATACTTAGCAGTAGAAGAAGAGTCGATAGGAGCAATGCTTGCACAAGCAGATGAATCAGGAGTTGAGTATGCAATTTACTATTTGAGTAGAAAGCTCTTATCTTATGAAATTAAGTATAGTATCATTAAAAAGACTTGTATGGTTGTGGTTTGCTAATCTAAGAAGTTACGACATTACTTTTAATCTTATAGTGTGCAAGAAATTTCCAGGATGGATCCAGTGAAGTATCTAAGTGAGACACCCTCATTGATTGGGAAGTATGGCAGATGGTTGATAATTTTAAAAGAATTTGAGATTAAGTATTCAACCAGGAAAACCATCAAAGAAAGAACAGTAGTAGAATTCCTGCCTTAAAAATAATTGCCCGATAATGAAGAAGTGGTTTTAGAATTTCCCGATGAACATTTAGAGGCCATAAAAGTATAAGGATGGAAGATGTATTTTAATGGAGTAGTTAATAGAAAAGGGGCATGTCTGGGAGTAATTTTGTAATCACCTAAAGGAGAGCTCATCCCTTTTGCTAAGAAGTTGAAATTTAGGGAAACCAAAAATATGGTGGAATATGAAGCATGCATTTTTTATTTGGAAACCTTGGTAATTATAATGGTTGATACAGTGCAGGTCTTTGGTGACTCTTTGCTAGTGGTGTCCCAAATAAATGGAGAAAGGGAGTTAAAGGAAGAAAAGTTGAAACCACACCATAATTATTTGACCATGATGAAGAAGAATTTCAAGGAGTGCAGGTTTATACACTAGCCAAGAGAAGAAAACCAGATGGCCGATGCCCTAGCCACCCTCGCTTTGATATTGGAAGATCATGTTAAGTTATTTCTTAAGCCACTAGTTTTGACCAGTTCATTAACTCATTATTATGAGTATGAGATAGTCATGGGAACTTAATTTTTGATGTGTAGACCCTTAATTTTTGACCCAGTCTGGTCCAATATATTTTATTTAGTCCAAAACAATTTTTGTGTTGTTCAATATATTTTAATTGGTCCAAAATAATTTTTGTTATCTTAATTAAATAATTTTTACTTTATTATCTAATTTTTATTAATAAAAAATAAAAATAAACAAATCAAAATAAAAAAATAAGAATAAAAATTAAAATAAAAAATCGGCTACGGAAAAATCGGCGACGAAAAAATCTTCGCCGAAAACCAGCGCGCAGGACGATGGCCGTGGGCCATTTCTCCTGCAGGAGTTTCTTGCAGGTGAAATGGCCCGCAGGCCGGTCCTCGCCCTCTGTCGCAGCCAACTGCGGCAATTTTTTTTTGCCAACGCATTTTTTCCGCAGTAGTTGTTTTCGCTAGCGAACATTTTTCGACGCAAATTTTCCAAAACCTATTGTAATTAGGTTTCAATTTTCTTTTCTTAATGAATATTATGTTCCATGAATAATTAGGAATGAACCATTAAATTCTTCTATAAATAAGACCAAAAATAACACAAAAAGAGAGGAAGAAATTGGAGGAGAAATTGATTAAAAATTGGATCCGAAACTAAGTAGGAAAGGTAGTGAATCAACTTGATTTCTTTTTCTTTTAGAGAAACAAACAATTCAAGCAATTCAAAGGCATTAAAGCTTGTCTTTGATTTTGTTCATCCAAGAAGTAATTTTTGATGGAACCAACAAACGAAGGTATGCATCAATTGTTTAAATTTTATTCTTCACAGTAGCTAAATCATCCCATTATTTCTTTTAATTCAAAAACATAAGAACCCTTGTAACACCCCTAAATTCCAAATACGTTCACTACATATCACCACCATGTAATGAACATACATAGAACCTAAGAATGCTACATTTTTCCATAAACAATTTGCAATATATATATATATAGTATAATGGTATTTACTATTAAAATAAAACAAAATAAGTATAAACATTTGATTTAATACGCAGCGGAATTTATCAAATGTATTTGCATATATAAATATGTCCAAGTACAAGTTTACAAAATTATATACATATACATTAAATCCAATACTTTACAAAACATAAAGAGTCTATACATGATTGGCAGCTTTCTCTTCAATTCCTAGACTCACTCGGTCTAGTGGATCTCTCGGGTTCTTCTCTAACACCTGCGCGATGAACACAATCGCGCTAAGCCAACGGCTTAGTAAAACAACTACACTATCAAAATGCTTGATGCAATGCTCATGACACTCAATCAAGTAAATAATACATAGCAAGTCATAACTTATTCATCATAAATTATCATACCATAATTACATTTCAGAACATAATAATATATCATTACTCATCAATTTCATTAGGCAATGGTCACGATTCATAAATCCTAAATTACATTAAACCTAAGACATACCTGGGCCCAAAACACCCTAATATATTATTCAAAGTTCAGAGTCCCTGTGTTTGATTCAATATCACAATCATCAAGCCCGTAGGCAATATATATCATAACTCTATCCATGGATAGCGTAACAGACCCAGTCTCTTGGACCATCAACCCATTAACATGAGGAGATCCTCAACCTGGCTAGACTGTTACTAATTCTCAAATGGAAGTGGTTTACGGGTCTCCCATTTCACCATCATTCCATATTCACATTTTACAACTGGAATCGGTTTACGGGCCTCCCATTTCACCTATCCAGTGATTCATAAACATTACTCAAATTGGACTCGGCTTACGGGCCTCCCATTTCGCCTATCCAATGAGTTATAGGCATGCCATCAAATACAGGACTCTGAAAGTTGAATTAACACATTAGGCATACTAACATTTCATTTATTCTTTCTCAATTCATTTCACAATTCATAATTTATTAGGCAATCATGCCTCAACCATTTCATTTGAATCATCTTGGCCCAAGCACAATGGCCTCACATATCATCTTAATTATCATAATCAATCACAATTCACATTACATTATCATATAAGCAACATGCTTTACATTCTTTACTTACTTCAAATAAAACAGAATAGAACGACTATCGCGGTCGCACCAAGCTAAGTCGCGACCGTTCTACACAATCAAAAGATAAAATTTATCACAGTAGGTTTCGCGGTCAGAAATCCGATCTGAGTCGCGACCGCACTTCACAATCAAAGATGAAACCTTAACACAGTAGGTTTCGCGGTCAGAAGTTCGATCTAAGTCGCGACCGCACTTCAATAATCGCGACCGCCCCAATTCACGTGTCTCATGCATAAACCCTAACTTTAACAAACCTTCTTTTGTTTAACATCAAACACATTATACACAACATAACCTCATTTAAAATGGACACAATCAACATCCTCAATACTTATTTACATCATCAAAACACATTAATAACACATTTGATACCACAACACATTTACAACCAAAAGAATGTTAAGCTTACACATTATATGCATGTTTGTAAACAAATAGTTGTACTTACCTTATAAACACTCAAACAACTCCAAGAAATCTTCTCTTCCAAAGATTGTTCACTTTACAATTAAGATAAACCACTTCTTCCAAAACCTAATCCAAACAATAATATAATACATCAATTTCTATAACATTGACAACACTTACAAACTCAAACCCTAACACAAACTCAACACAACCACTTCCAATACCAACACCAACTCAACTTCTCGTCTAACAAGCAAAATCAACAATTAAAATCACACCATAACCCATTTAATCACACCATCATCAAAACACAACTCAACTCAAACCAAGCTTCAAAAATAACAAAGGCAAACAAGAGAAAACTTACCAATTAATGAAATTCCTTGAAATTCCAACTTGTAAACTTGAAAACTCCTTCCAATCCAAGCTTAAAATCATCAAAACCTTCAATTATCCTCTTGCTCTCCTTGTCCCTTTGTTCAGCCGGCCACACCAAGAAGAAAGAAGAAATATCAACCACAAGAAACAAAGTCAACTCTTCTTTAATCTCCACCAAGTATTCCAATTCAAACAATTACCAAAATACCCTTAACTATATAACTAACATTTTGTCTCTTATGTGCCCAATTATGTAATTACTCACTAATAAAAGAAATATCTTCCTCCACTATCCAACACCTTGACTTTCCATTTTGACCACTTTATATGTTATATATATCACCATATACACAACATATAAACTTGTCTCTAAACCCTATTTCCTTTCCCAATCACCATACATAAAATTCTCTTCCAATATCTTATCAACTTATTACAATATAAACATAACTCAAGTGCAACAACAATAACACCAAGACTACTAGGGCATAATTAAGGATATTACAATTCTCCCCCTCTAAAAAGAAATTTCGTCCTCGAAATTACCTGAAATCAACTCTGAAACAACTGAGGATATTGTTCTTGCATGAATTGTTCACTTTCCCAAGTTGCCTCTTCTCTTCCATGATTCTTCCATAACACTTTCACAAGTGGCACTCTCTTGTTCCTCAACTCTTTCACTTCATGTGCCAAAATAGCAACTGGTTCCTCTTGAAATGTCAGATCTGGACTTACCTCAATAGATTCAACTGACAACACATGAGATGGATCCGACCTATATCTCCTCAACATAGAAACATGAAACACATTATGAATACGATCCAACTCAGGTGGCAAAGCAAGTCGATACGCCACTGGCCCAACTCTTTCTAACACTTCATACGGCCCAATGAAACGAGGACTCAATTTTCCTTTCCGACCGAACCTCAAAATCTTCTTCCAAGGAGATACTTTCAAAAATACCTTATCTCCAACATCAAATTTTATGTCTCTCCTTTTCAGATCTGCATAAGACTTCTGTCGGTCTGAAGCTGCTTTTAACCTGCCTCGAATCAACTTCACTTTCTCTTCCGTTTCTTGAATCAAATCAGGGCCAATTATTTTACCTTCACCAAGTTCACTCCAACAAAGAGGTGTTCTGCACCGTCTACCATACAGTGCCTCAAATGGTGCCATACCAATGCTCGATTGATGACTGTTATTATAGGCAAATTCCACAAGTGGCAAAAATCCGTCCCAACTTCCAGAGAAATCAATGACACAGCTTCTCAACATATCCTCAATGATCTGTATCACTCTCTCTGACTGTCCATCTGTCTGGGGATGGAAAGCAGTACTGAAATGCAATCGAGAACCTAAAGCTCCATGCAAACTCTTCCAAAATCTCGAGGTGAATCTAGGATCTCGATCAGACACTAAAGAAATTGGGACACCATGCAATTTCACAATCTCATGGATATACAGCTCAGCCAACTTCTCCAAAGAGTAATCCATCCGCACCGGAAGGAAATGAGCTGTCTTAGTCAATCTATCCACAATCACCCATATGGCATCATGCTTCCTTTGTGTCAAAGGCAAACCAGACACAAAGTCCATAGTTACTCTATCCCACTTCCACTCAGGCACTGACAAAGGTTGAAGCAACCCAGTTGGAACTTGATGCTCGGCTTTCACCCTCTGACAAGTGAGACATTTAGACACAAACTCTGCAATGTCTCTCTTCATACCGGACCACCAATAATGTTGTCTCAAATCATGATACATCTTGGTACTACCCGGATGCATAGCAAAAGTTGATTGGTGTGCTTCTTCTAAAATAATTTTTCTTAAATTATCATCATCAGGCATACACAGTCTACTCTTAAACCATAAGCTCCCATCATCACTCACAACAAAATCTCGGCTCTCTCCCTGTTGACAAACTGACACAATCCTCTGAATTTTCTCATCAGTCAACTGAGCCTCCTTAATCTGGTCTAATAATACTGGCCTCATTTGCAATTGTGCCATCAATGCACCATCATCACAAACTACAAAACTAGCACACAATGCTCTCAACTCAACAAGCAACGAGAGCGAGTAAACTGTTAAACCAGCTAAAGACTTCCGACTCAAGGCATCAGCAACAACATTTGCTTTACCTGGATGATAGTCAATCAAGCAGTCGTAGTCTTTAATCAATTCCAACCATCTCCTCTGCCGAAGATTTAGCTCCTTCTGAACACCCAAATACTTCAAACTTTTGTGATCAGTATAGATGAAACATTTCTCTCCAAATAGATAATGACGCCAAATCTTCAAAGCAAACACAATGGCTGCCAACTCCAAATCATGAGTTGGATAATTGAGCTCATGCGGTTTCAACTGTCGAGAAGCATAAGCTATCACTTTACCCTCTTGCATCAACACACAACCCAAACCATTATGTGAAGCATCACTGTAGATCACATATGGTTTATCTTCCACAGGTAAAGTGAGAACAGGTGCTTGAGTCAACATTTCTTTCAACTGCTCAAAACTGGTCTGGCATTGATCAGTCCACACAAATTTAACTCCCTTCCGAAGCAATCTGGTGAGTGGTGTAGCTATTAAAGAAAATCCTTTCACAAAACGTCGATAATAGCCGGCCAATCCCAGAAAACTTCTAACTTCAGTCACAGTCTTCGGTGGACTCCAATTTAGAATAGCTTCAACTTTACTCGGGTCAACCCTAATGCCATCTGCTGACACAATATGACCGAGAAAAGCTACTTGGTTCAACCAGAACTCACACTTCGATAATTTGGCAAACAACTGCTTCTCTCTCAAGATTTGTAACACAATCCGAAGATGCTCACTATGCTCCTCTTCATTTCGCGAATACACCAAGATATCATCTATAAACACTACCACAAACTGATCCAAATAGGGCCTAAACACCCTATTCATCAAGTCCATAAAAGCGGCAGGTGCATTCGTCAAACCAAATGGCATTACCAAAAACTCATAATGCCCATATCTGGATCGAAAAGCTGTTTTTGGCACATCCTCAGCTCTAACCCGCAATTGATGGTACCCCGATCTCAAATCAATTTTAGAAAACACAGATGTTCCCTTCAATTGATCAAAGAGATCATCGATTCTAGGCAAAGGGTATTTATTCTTAATAGTTATCTTGTTCAATTGCCTATAATCGATACACAACCTCATAGTACCATCCTTTTTCTTAACAAACAAAACAGGAGCTCCCCATGGCGACACACTAGGGCGAATAAAACCCTTATCCAGCAACTCTTGCAACTGCACCTTCAATTCTCTTAATTCGACAGGTGCCATTCTATAAGGAGTAATAGAGATAGGAGTGGTACCTGGTAACAACTCAATACCAAACTCCACCTCTCTCTCAGGAGGCAGTCCTGGCAACTCCTCTGGAAAAACATCTGGGAATTCTGAAACTGTGGGAATGCTATCCAATTGAGACCCTACCACTCTGGTATCCAACACATGAGTAAGATAAGCTTCACACCCTTTTCTGATCATCTTCCTAGCTGCAACAGCTGAAACAAACAAAGATGCAAGCTGTCTCTGCTCACTAGATACCAACACTACTCTATCATCACTAGTTCTCAAAGTAACACACTTCTTCTTACAATCTACCACAGCTCGATGCCTAGACAGCCAATCCATGCCAAGAATCAAATCAAATTCTTTAAATGGCATCTCAATCAAATCACCACAAAACTTCTCACCCTGCACCACTACCGCACAATCTCTATGCACCTTACTAACAATTACGCTATGCCCTAAAGGATTTGTCACCAACACATCAAATCCTAGGGACTCAGCATGCATTTCAGACACAGGCAATACAGATGCACTAATGTAAGAATGTGTGGATCCAGGGTCAATCAAAGCAAGTACAGATATGCCAAATAAAGAAAAAGTACCAGCTATGACTGCAGAAGCATCAGGCTGTCTTTGCATCACATAAACCCGCTGAGAAGGCCCAGCCTCATCTGGTCTGCCATCCCTGGGTGCAGATCCTCCTCTCTGACTATACCCAGATCTACCCCCTCGGCTGAAACCCCTGCTTCCTCGACCTCCTCTGCTAAAACTCTGCCGAGAAGCTGTAGATTCCAATGACCTCTGGTCCTGCATCTCAGGACACTCTCTAATGAAATGGTCAGGCGACCCACAATGGAAGCACACACCCGGTCCACCAATCCTCCTACAAGCACCCACATGAATCTTCCCACATTGCTCACATGCCAGCGGAGTGGATCTCTGAATAAAGGGAGTCGGTGCACTAGCCACAGAAGCTGCAGGTCTTGATCTCTGTCTATGAAACTGCCCTGACCTACTCATCGGCCTCTGACTCCTTCCCACTCTAGGAACAAAGCTCCCTCTGCCCCTCTTCACTGATGAAGACCCTGCCTCAAACTGGGGTCTTCTCACTCTAGTCTCTTCCTCAGATGCAGCTGCAATGCTTTGAACTCTTTCCACACTCCGTGCTGCTGCCACAAGCTGAGAGAAATCAGTATATCTGGATCCAGCCACATGACATACAAGAGAAGGCCTCAACCCCTCTTCGAATCTCCTACATCTGTCAATTTCATCTGATATAATGCCTCCCGCATAATGACTTAATCGAATAAACTCCACTTCATATTCAGTTACTGTACGATGATCTTGTTTCAAACTCAAGAACTCCATTTTCTTCACATCCTTATACTCCCTAGGAGTATACTTCAATTCAAATTCCCTATGGAAATCAGCATAGGTCAATGTGGGTGGATCATCCATGGCATGAGGTACGGTCTTCCACCAGTCATAAGCGTCCTTCTGTAATAATGACCTAGCATAATCAAACTTCTCCTCTGACGTGGCTTGCAACTGAATAAAAATTCTCTGAACTTTATCAAGCCACTGTTCTGCCACAGCTGGATCTATCGTACCCAGAAAATCCTCTGCCCCAAACTTCCTCAGTTTATCATATTGTCTCACTGGTACCTGAGGCTGAGGTGGTGGTGGAGGTTGCACTGGTGCTTGCCTCATAACTTCCATCATATGTCTAAACCAGGCTGGTGGAACCTCATCACCTGCTGGTCTGCCCGACACTGAAGCAGGTACCTCACTGGCTACCTCAACTCTAGCTCCCTCCCTACTCTCAACAGGAGCTATACTCTCTGCACTTCCCTCAACAGACTGCCGTGAATGGGGATCCATTACTACCTATATCTGCAAACACGACCAAATACACCTTATTAAAGATCAAAGGCTGCCAATACCAACATATATTTTATTCAAAATCAACTTTTAAAATCAAAATATTCTTTTTATTACATTTTACCTAGGTTGAGAATCTCAAACCTAGGCTCTGATACCAAAACAATTGTAACACCCCTAAATTCCAAATACGTTCACTACATATCACCACCATGTAATGAACATACATAGAACCTAAGAATGCTACATTTTTCCATAAACAATTTGCAATATATATATATATAGTATAATGGTATTTACTATTAAAATAAAACAAAATAAGTATAAACATTTGATTTAATACGCAGCGGAATTTATCAAATGTATTTGCATATATAAATATGTCCAAGTACAAGTTTACAAAATTATATACATATACATTAAATCCAATACTTTACAAAACATAAAGAGTCTATACATGATTGGCAGCTTTCTCTTTGATCTTTAAGTCCTACACAACTCTTCAATTCCTAGACTCACTCGGTCTAGTGGATCTCTCGGGTTCTTCTCTAACACCTGCGCGATGAACACAATCGCGCTAAGCCAACGGCTTAGTAAAACAACTACACTATCAAAATGCTTGATGCAATGCTCATGACACTCAATCAAGTAAATAATACATAGCAAGTCATAACTTATTCATCATAAATTATCATATCATAATTACATTTCAGAACATAATAATATATCATTACTCATCAATTTCATTAGGCAATGGTCACGATTCATAAATCCTAAATTACATTAAACCTAAGACATACCTGGGCCCAAAACACCCTAATATATTATTCAAAGTTCAGAGTCCCTGTGTTTGATTCAATATCACAATCATCAAGCCCGTAGGCAATATATATCATAACTCTATCCATGGATAGCGTAACAGACCCAGTCTCTTGGACCATCAACCCATTAACATGAGGAGATCCTCAACCTGGCTAGACTGTTACTAATTCTCAAATGGAAGTGGTTTACGGGTCTCCCATTTCACCATCATTCCATATTCACATTTTACAACTGGAATCGGTTTACGGGCCTCCCATTTCACCTATCCAGTGATTCATAAACATTACTCAAATTGGACTCGGCTTACGGGCCTCCCATTTCGCCTATCCAATGAGTTATAGGCATGCCATCAAATACAGGACTCTGAAAGTTGAATTAACACATTAGGCATACTAACATTTCATTTATTCTTTCTCAATTCATTTCACAATTCATAATTTATTAGGCAATCATGCCTCAACCATTTCATTTGAATCATCTTGGCCCAAGCACAATGGCCTCACATATCATCTTAATTATCATAATCAATCACAATTCACATTACATTATCATATAAGCAACATGCTTTACATTCTTTACTTACTTCAAATAAAACAGAACAGAACGACTATCGCGGTCGCACCAAGCTAAGTCGCGACCGTTCTACACAATCAAAAGATAAAATTTATCACAGTAGGTTTCGCGGTCAGAAATCCGATCTGAGTCGCGACCGCACTTCACAATCAAAGATGAAACCTTAACACAGTAGGTTTCGCGGTCAGAAGTTCGATCTAAGTCGCGACCGCACTTCAATAATCGCGACCGCCCCAATTCATGTGTCTCATGCATAAACCCTAACTTTAACAAACTTTCTTTTGTTTAACATCAAACACATTATACACAACATAACCTCATTTAAAATGGACACAATCAACATCCTCAATACTTATTTACATCATCAAAACACATTAATAACACATTTGATACCACAACACATTTACAACCAAAAGAATGTTAAGCTTACACATTATATGCATGTTTGTAAACAAATAGTTGTACTTACCTTATAAACACTCAAACAACTCCAAGAAATCTTCTCTTCCAAAGATTGTTCACTTTACAATTAAGATAAACCACTTCTTCCAAAACCTAATCCAAACAATAATATAATACATCAATTTCTATAACATTGACAACACTTACAAACACAAACCCTAACACAAACTCAACACAACCACTTCCAATACCAACACCAACTCAACTTCTCGTCTAACAAGCAAAATCAACACTTAAAATCACACCATAACCCATTTAATCACACCATCATCAAAACACAACTCAACTCAAACCAAGCTTCAAAAATAACAAAGGCAAACAAGAGAAAACTTACCAATTAATGAAATTCCTTGAAATTCCAACTTGTAAACTTGAAAACTCCTTCCAATCCAAGCTTAAAATCATCAAAACCTTCAATTATCCTCTTGCTCTCCTTGTCCCTTTGTTCAGCCGGCCACACCAAGAAGAAAGAAGAAATATCAACCACAAGAAACAAAGTCAACTCTTCTTTAATCTCCACCAAGTATTCCAATTCAAACAATTACCAAAATACCCTTAACTATATAACTAACATTTTGTCTCTTATGTGCCCAATTATGTAATTACTCACTAATAAAAGAAATATCTTCCTCCACTATCCAACACCTTGACTTTCCATTTTGACCACTTTATATGTTATATATATCACCATATACACAACATATAAACTTGTCTCTAAACCCTATTTCCTTTCCCAATCACCATACATAAACATTCTCTTCCAATATCTTATCAACTTATTACAATATAAACATAACTCAAGTGCAACAACAATAACACCAAGACTACTAGGGCATAATTAAGGATATTACAACCCTAATTCATCTTTTCTAAAGTTTGAAAACCTTAATTCATTGCTTTGTTTTCCAAAAAGTTTAAAGTTATTAGTTTTGTTTCTTCAAAACCCCAAAACCAAAATTTGTTTTCCAAATATTCAAAACCCTAAATTGAGTTATGTTTCTTTCCAAAAGCCCTAAAAACATCTTTTTTGCTTTTATAAACTTTAAATCATTTTGTTTAAATTCATTAAACTTTATAAAATTATCAATTGTTTTTCCAAATTCTAAAAAATAATTCATTCCCCTAAAGCCTAAATCAAAAATCCTAAAACCCTAATTCAACTTCAAAAACCAAAACAGTGAACCCTAACCCCTGTAAAACCTTAAACCCTAATATTTTTCCAAATCCTAATCCTTTAAAACCTTAAAAACCATATAAACATAAATATTATAATTTTACACAGTAAGCTTGAAACCATAATTCAATGAATAGCCATAAACCATAAATCTAAGTATTTTAAAGTGTTCAAACCCTAATTTCATGATTTTACCATTCAAACACTAATTTGGTTAATTAAAGAACTTTATCAACCTTTTAAAACATAAAATCTTAATCTATTATAATTCCTTTAAAAACTCACAGTAGCCTAATTCCACAAATTTCAAAACCCTAAACACATGAAATAAAGAACCCTAAATGGAAGCAGTAGCTATAATTTAGATTTTTATTTGCCTTATTCAATTCTATATTTGATTATGCTTTGATTTATTTTATATGCTTTGATTTATTTAAGTTCAATTCTTGGTTTATTTATCATGAATGATTATTTACTTTTATCAATTTATTTAGATTTTCAAATGTTGTAAGAGGTATGTTTCCACTTGGTGCGTACCTCATTAGTTAAATATAATGTAATTTAAATTGCTTTTCTATTTTAGAACCAATGTAAAGGACATGCTTCTACCTTTCGGTGGATGTCCTATTTAGGCATGGGATGTAAGGACATGTTTCCATCTTCGAATGGGTTTCCATTTATTTGTTTTGTTTGGACATTGTTTTGATTTTAATATAATGATGCTTTCTTTTAATTGTTATGTGTAATATGGATAATATTATTATATTTAAGAATTTTATAATATTAAGACCTGTAAAGGAGGCTGGTTCTAATGAACCGGGCGTTGTGGGGGTGTTGGGCCATTTCTTACCTTCCCCACACATACCCAACTTTCTAAACCCATTAGGGGGTTGGGGATTCCTTAGTAATCAAGTCATCCACCCCTTTCTTTTTTCCCATCCTGTCCGGGTGGCGACTCCATTTTCTCCAGACTTAGGTCCATGTTCTCTAAGGCCCCGAGCCTAAACAGTGCCGAAGTCGTAAGAACCATTCCACCGAGAGTGGGGGTAAAAATCTTCGCTCACAGTGGCTACTCCACTGGGGATAAGAGAAGTTGATTCTGTTGGTCTTTATATTATTCTATTCTTTCTTATTGTAACACCCCGATACTTCATATAAGTACTATACCTATACCTGGTATACATACAGTAAGTATATAAAGTACAAGGATGTCACTTTTCGTTACAATTTAAAAACCTTTACCAGTGTTCAAACCACCTTACATTCATTTAAAAAATATTTATAAAATCATTATACTTTTAATGATCTTACATATATATAATAGTCTTATCTTTATCAAAACTTCATTTATATATATGAATACACTTAATCAGAAATACATCATAATTAAAAGTTTTACATGTATGCATCACCCTCTAGTTGGTCTCGACAAACTCTTACTCTACTCGTGGCATAACGAAAGACTTCATATCTTCCACCTAGACACCTGCACGAATACACATCCGCGCTAAGCCCGAGAGCTTAGTAGTACAAATATAACATATAAACATACCTTATAGAAATTCCATGTATTAATAGTTTCTTATCATGTTTTTCATTTCTAATTGCAGATTTCATATATTTCGACTACATTCACATATTATATACATATATACAAGTCATTATCACCAACCACAATCCATTAATAATACTCATAGCCAATATATCAATATACCCATTATGTGTCATACTTCATAACATTACTTTATTCACAATTTACCATTCATGAATCACATTTTCAACAAAGACAATCATTATCAACAACCACAATCCATCACCAATACTCACAATCAATATATCAATACACACATTACATATCATACCAATCATGACTCACACTTCCAATAAAGTCAACCATAGATCTCATTACTCATTTCTTTCAACACTTGTATATCACATTGACAACAAAGACAGACTCGGGCCCAAAAGACACTAATATGCTATTCGACTTTCAGAGTTGATGCTTTGGTTTTATTATCACATTTATCAATATCATAATCCCAACTAGGCTTCAAGGATTAGGTTCAACCAAGCTTCAAGGGGAACAAAGCATGCTAAGTATCAACCCAACTTGGCTTCAAGAACCAACCCAACCTAGCTTCAAGGGTTGTAACATCTCAATTAGGCTTCAAGGACTAGACCCAACCAAGCTTCAAGGGGAGTAAAACATGTTAAACTTCTACCCAACTTGGCTTCAAGGATCAAGCCCAACCTAACTTCAAGAGATTGTTACCATCATTAGGCATGCCACCAACAACAAACTCTGAAAATAGAATAACACATTAGCTACACAATTCATTGATTATTTCATCATCAATACCATTTTAAATTCTCATCATCATCTAGGCAAACATGCCTTATTTCTTTCAATTGAATCATCATAGCCAATCACAATGGCTTCATATCACATTTGAATTATCATAGCCAATCACAATGGCTTCATATCACATTTGTCTCAACTCATAGTATAATATTTCATTATTCAAGTATCCATAATCAATTACCTCATCACCTCATTCACATTATACATATAGCATCATTGCTATAACATTACAAAGTACATTATTCATATAGCACAATACCATTCACAAGATTCACAATGCATAAAACATAATATTGTTCATATAGTATCATATGCATCATCATTAAAATACACAAACATATCATTATTCAACCATATCATGTACATTATTATAATTCAGAAAATTAGTTTCACATCTCTTTATGTCTCAATTTACATTAAAGTAATTCATCATAAAAGCATTTATCATAATAAATTGCATTGCACATACCTTTTTGAATGATCCTCTTCCCTTTCACACTATACAAATCATAATACCGGTCACATTATATTAACAATATAATAACTTACTTAACATTGTTTTAAGTCTTAAAATCATACAAAAGAATGCATCTAGGTAAGTTTGTACTTACCTCAATAACAATTCACACAATTCCAAACACTTTCCTTTTCCAAGATTCTTCACTTCCCAAATTTGGGCAAATCATCTTCTTTCAAAACCAAAGTTGTTGAATTTCACAAATCTCCAACTTAATTTCTTGATTCTCCCTTCAATTTGATTTTAAAAATCAAAACACTTCCTTTACTCTCTTCCCCCTTTGATAGCCGGCCTCTTCAAGAAAAAAAAAAGAAAATAAAAACAATTCAACCACTTCTTCTTCTTTAAATCTCCACCATACAATCCAACAAGGAAAATTACTTAATTACCCTTTTCCATTTATTCTAACTCTCTTTTCCCTTATATGTCCTTTTAAGTAATTTCACACTCACAAAATAAATATCCTCCTCCATTGACTCTCTATTTGACTTATGTATATGTTAATTATACTACCATATATGCAACATATACACTTTCTTTAAAAATTCTTTTCTCTTTCAAATTAACATATACATTCAATCCAATTAAAACAACAATAATATTCAAAACTTCTAGAGCATACATTGGGATATTACAATTATAATGATATTATCCATTGCATCATATTAGATTGCATCGTGTGCATGAGTTAGGACGCTCGTGTTACCCGTGTTATGTTATGTAAGGGATACCATACTTTCACTCAAGGAATGGAGATCGAGCATGGCATAACCACTCATAGTCTTGTACCATTTGGTATATACTTGCTATGGGAACCTAAGCCTTTTTACCCAAAGACTAAAGCTCATGTAATTAGCCTAGTTACTTTCCTTAGGTTTTACCCTAAATGCATGTTGTTTGACTATGGTTAATTTATCTTGGCTTAAATCATGGCTTATTTGGTTTGTTCTTTTTCTAATATGACCTAAGTACATTGTAAGCTCAAAATAAAATTTTCTTTAAAATCCAAAGCTATTTTCAAAACTTTTCAAGATGGTCTTTGGACATAAAACTTTTCTAAAAACAAATCAAAAAACTCTTTTACTCATGGCCCAAATACTAAGCCCAAAATCCATTTTTCCTAAAATCTTTTTACAATGGGCTTAGAAACAAAATTATTTTCATCCAAATTTTCTTACAAAGATCTTGCAAATTATTTAGGTCAATTACGAAATACCAAAAATCAATTGTGAGCCTAGTTTATACTAAGATAATTAATCATGGGCTTGTTTTTGGCATGAAACATTAGTTACTATTTTCAAGTGAGAAATCTATCTATAATAAACCTTTTAATTTAGTTTTAATCCAATATAGCATAAAAACTACTTTAGTTGGTTGAATGGATTAAAACCAAATTAATGGGAATTATCATGGATTGATTTCCATTTTCGAAACTATAACTATTGGTTGAAACGTCCGAGGGAATTATTCGAAAGCAAGGTACCCCACGTTGGTATTTTGTTAGCCATATACCTAGGAAAAGAGACTTGCCATTTGTGTGTTGATGTTATAAGGTTGGAAGGGATGTCTTATTTGTCCTTGTTTGTCTATTGTTTGTGCATACATGCATACATTTGCATCTCATTGATCCTCTTTGGCTCATAGCCCTGGATTACGACAGTTCAAAAGCTTACAACAATCCGACCTATGCCAGAGATGAAGTATCTAGTAATGACTCAATCACTTTCTCACCAAAAACAATAGAGCCCAAACAAATTCAAAGAATGGTGGATGAAGCCCTCAACACCAAAATGGAAGAAATAAAAGAGGTCCTAGCTGAGACCATGAAGAACCAATTGACTGCAATCTTAGAGAATCATGCCGAGGCATCTGCTAGCACTAAGAAGCTAAAGGACAAAGGGAAGACCAAAGTTGGTGAAGTGGTTTTTGATGATGAAAAGGTGATCATTGATGATGATGATGATTGGGCACAATACTACCAAGATGCTCAAGAGAAGAAAAAGGAACCAAAGATTGTTGAGAAGGAAACTATTGAAAAGACCGAGACATATGATATTGAAAAGATGATTGTTGATTTAGAAAAGAAATTTGAGAATAAGCTGAAAACTGAAGAGATGTCCAAGATCGATAAACTATTTGATCAAGATGAGGAGGTCCATTTTAAGTTTAAGATGCCATCCTTTGCTAGATACAATGGTACCGGAAATTCTCATCTTCATGTGAAGCAATATATCACTGCTATGCAGTCTGCCCGAGCTACTAACGCTCAAACTCTAAGGTACTTCAAGCTCTCATTGGACCCTGTTATCCAAAATTGGTTCAATACCTTAGATGATGGAACACAAAAGAATTGGGATTTGCAAATTGGTTCGATCAGACACTAAAGAAATTGGGACTCCATGATAATCAATCAAACAGTCATAATCTTTGATAAGCTCAAACCGTCGTCTTTGTCAAAGATTAAGCTCTCTCTGAACCCCCAAATATTTCAAACTCTTATGATCTGTGTAAATGAAACACTTTTCTCCATACAGGTAGTGTCGCCAAATCTTCAAAGCAAAAACTATGGCTGCTAACTCCAAATCATGCATCGGATAATTAAGCTCATGCGACTTCAACTGTCGAGAAGCATAAGTTATGACTTTACTCTCCTGCATCAAAACACAACCTAAACCATTATGTGAAGCATCACTGTAAATCACATATGGTTTATCTTCCACAGGCAAAGTAAGAACAGGAGCTTGAGTCAACATCTCCTTCAACTGCTCAAAACTAGCTTGACACTGATCCATCCACACAAATCTAACTCCTTTCCGAAGTAATCTGGTAAGTGGAGTAGCTATCAAAGAAAAACCCTTCACAAATCGTTGATAATAGCAAGCCAAACCCATAAAACTTCTGACTTCAGTCACAGACTTCGGTGGACTCCAATTCAAAATGGCCTCAACTTTACTCGGATCAACTCTTATACCATCTGCTGAAATTATATGACCGAGAAAAGTCACTTGATCAAGCCAAAACTCACACTTTGACAGCTTAGCATGCAATTGCTTCTCTCTCAAGGTCTGCAATACAATCTGCAGATGCTTGTCATGATCCTCTTCATTCCGCGAATACACCAAAATATCATCAATGAAGACCACCACAAACTGATCTAGATAGGGCCTAAACACCCTATTCATCAAATCCATGAAAGCTGCAGGTGCATTCATCAATCCAAAAGGCATCACTAAAAACTCATAATGCCCATATCTTCTGCAGAAAGTTGTCTTAGGAACATCTTCAGCTCTGACTCTCAACTGATGGTACCCTGATCTCAAATCAATCTTAGAAAACACTGCTGCTCCCTTCAATTGATCGAAGAGATCATCTATCTTAGGCAAAGGGTACTTATTCTTGATAGTCACCTTATTCAATTGCCTATAATCGATGCACAACCTCAAAGTACCATCCTTCTTTTTCACAAACAAAATGGGTGCTCCCCACAGAGAAACACTAGGCGAACAAACCCTTTATCCAACAACTCCTGCAACTGCACCTTCAACTCTCTCAACTCAGCAGGTGCCATTCGATAAGGAGTAATAGAGATGGGAGTGGTACCAGGCAACAAATCAATACCAAACTCAACCTCTCTCTCAGGGGGTAACCCTGGCAACTACTCCTAAAAAAACATCTGGAAATTCCGCAACTGTGGGTATACTATCATTTTGAGAACCCACTACTCTGGTATCCACAACATGAGCAAGATAAGCATAACACCCTTTTCTAATCAACTTTCTAGCTGCAACTGCTGACACAACAAGGGTGCAAATTGTCTCTGTTCACTAGATACCATCACACTTCTATCATCATTGGTTTTCTGGGTAACAGACTTCTTTTGACAGTCTACCACAGCTCCATGCTTAGACAACCAATCCATGCCTAGCATCAGATCATATTCCTTAAAAGGCATTTCAATCAAATCACCAAGAAACTTCTCACCTTGCACCACAACTGAACTATCACGATGCACCTTGCTAACTACCACACTATGCCCTAAAGGATTTGTCACCAAGACATCAAATCCTAAGGAATCTGAATGCAATTCAGACACAGGCAAGATAGATACACTTATGTATGAATGAGTAGATCCTGGATCCATCAAAGCCAGAACTGAAATGCCAAATAAAGAAAATGTACTAGAAATGATTGTTGAAGCATCTGGCTGCCTCTACATCACATACACTAGCTGAGAAGACCCAGCCTCATCTGGCCTATTGCCTCCGGATGTAGAGCCTCCTCTCTGACTGATCCCAGGTCGACCACCTCTACTAACACCTCTGCCACTTTGACCTCCTCTCATACTAGGTCTAGAAACTGCAGAATCTGCCTGACTATGCTCCTGCATCTCAGAACAATCTCTAATGAAATGGTCAGGCGATCCACATCTGAAACACACAGCTGATCCACTAATCTTCCAACAAACACCCCCATGTATCCTACCACAATGGACACATGTAGGTGGAGTAGACCTCTGAACCACTGGAGTCGGAGCACTAGCTACAGAAACTGTAGGTCTCGATCTCTACCTCTGATACTGAACTGACCTACCCGACTGCCTCTGGCTTCTACTGACTCTCAGAACAAAACTTCCTCGGCCTCTCTTCATAGATGAAGACCCTGCCTCAAACTAGGATCTCCTAATTCTGGTCTCCTCTTCAGTACCAGCTGCTGCAACAAGCTGGGAAAGATCCTGATACCGGGAACCAACAACAATACACATAATAGAGGGCCTCAACCCTTCCTCAAATCTCCTACATCGATCAATCTCATCTGAAATAATCCCCCCAGCATAATGACTCAACCAGATGAACTCTACCTCATACTCTGTCACAGTCTGGTTATCTTGTCTCAGATTCAGAAATTCCATCTTCTTGACATCCTTATACTCCCTCGGAGTATATTTCTGCTCAAACTCCTGCAGAAAAACACTATAAAACAAAGTCGGTGGATCATCCATAGCATGAGAAATCATCTTCCACCAATCATAAGCATCTTTTTGCAGAAGGGATCTAGAATAATCATATTTCTCTTCAGGAGTGGCTTACAACTAGATGAATACCCTCTGAACTCTATCCAACCACTGCTCAACTACTACAGGATATGTAGTACCAAAGAAATCTTCAGCCCCAAATTTCCTCAATTTATTATAATGCCTCACTGGTACTTGTGGCTGTGGTGGCGGTGGTTTCACTGGAGCTTGCCTCAACAATTCTACCACATGCCGTAACCAAACCGGCAGAACCTCATCAGCAGCTGATCTCTCTTGCACAGGAGCAGGTGCCTCTCCAACTCTCTCAATCCTAGCTCCATCTCTACCCTCTTCAGGAGCTACACTCTCAGCACTACCTTCTATGGACTGACGTGACTGAGATGCCATCAATACCTATACCTGCAAACACAGCAGAATATACCTCATCAAAGATCAGAGACTGCCAATACCAAAACATGTATCTTATTTAAAAACCAACTTTTAGAATCAAAATGTTTTTTTCTTACATTTTACCTAGGTTGAGAATCTCAAACCTAGGCTCTGATACCAAAACAGTTGTAACACCCCTATACCCAATATATGCACACTACATACAACCATATCTGTAATATACGTATACCAGATACAGGAGTGTCACGGTTTACTTAACAAACAAATCTTTTCTTTTAGCAATAATATGAGAAAACTTAAAACATTTAAGTTATATTATAAAACATAATATATATAAAACATTTATTTATTAAGCAGCGGAAAATGTAGCAGTATTTACATATATATATACATCAAAATCAATATTTACAAAACATAAAGTTTATACATGTTTGGCAGTTTGTCTCTGATCTTTAAGCCCACAATCAACACTTCAAAGTCTAGACTCGACTCGGTCTAGCTGAACTCTCCGGTTCTACCCTGTCACCTGCGCGATGAACCACAATCGCGCTAAGCCATTGGCTTAGTGGTACAAACCACAATAACAATATGCTTTAATGCAATGCCAATGTCATGCTTTCAAGCAATAGAGATAATATTCAAAAATGCTATATTTTATAACATTACATTTCCTTATCTTATTCAATTGTATTACCATTTATGATTCACATTGAAACAAAGACAAGCATGGGCCCAAAAAGGATCTAATATGTTATTCAAAGTTCAGAGTTACTGCTTTGGTCCATAATCACATTCATCAAGCCCGTAGGCGATATATATATCTATCCATGGATAATGTAATATACCCAGTCTCTTGGACCTCAACCGGGCTAGACCCTAGGACCCCAGTATCTTGGTCCTCAACCCGGCTAGACTGTTACTATTTTTGAGGCTTACGACCCGGTCTTTTCACCTCAAAAATATCATTTTTCATATTTATCAGCTGGGCTCGGCTTACGACCCGGTCTTTTCACCTGTCCAGCAATTCATAGGCATGCCGCCAAACCCAGAACTCTGAAAATTGAATAACATACTAGGCATACAATTAATTCTTTTTATCTCACTATCAATCTCTTTCACAATTCATTTCTCATAATCAAACTAGGCAACCATGCCCCAATTATTTCATTTGCATCATTATAGCCAACAACAATGGCTGCACATCTCATCATTAGAGTATACATAACCAATTGTATTGGACATACATTTTTAATGATAATCATATCTTTCACATTATGCAAATCATAACATTAATCAAATGTATTTACAATGTAATAAATTACTTAACACATTTATAATCAAATGTGTTAAGTCTCAAAGTCATGTAAATGTATGCAACCATGTAAGTTTGTACTTACCTCAAGAGCAACTCACACCAATCTAAACACTTCCTCTTTCAAGAATCCTCCAACGGATTAGGGCAACTCAATCTCTTCAAAACCTAATCCAAAAGTGATAATACACACTCACTTAAAGATACACATGAGATAATAAGGATAAGAATCAACTAGGGCAAACTCTACACATGACACGCTCAACAACACGGGTGTGTCCCTGACCATGCCCTAAACTCACAACACATAAGCTATGACACACTCAGTGACATGGGCGTGTCACTGGACGTGTAAATGCTACTACAACACAGAAGCTGTGACACGCTCAGTGACATGGGCGTGTCACTGGTCGTGTCACCGATCCAAAAAATAGAATCATTGACATGCCTAAAGACTTGGCCGTGTTCATGGGCGTGTCAAGCCAAAAATCCTGATTCCGGCAACAACAACATCACATCCAACAAACCTCATACTTCCACCATCTTCCACTCCAAACAAACTTAAGTAAACACACCCATAAACCATACTAACTTGCAAAAACATCAAAACAACTCAATACATACATCAAACACTAATTCACAACCATCACATACACACAACTCAAACACAACACTTGTTTTCTTCCAACACCAAACTTATATATGTTGTATATATCTCATATATACAACATATACACTCTTCTCTTTACCTCTTTTCTCTTTCCACTTAAACATATACATTTAATCCAAATACAACAATAAATATTCCAAAACTTTTAGGGTATACTTTGGGATCAGAAAATTCAGAGTCGGGGATTTGGTGTTGAAGCAATGTAAGCCTAATGTATCTGATCCAAGAGTGAAGTTCAGGCCTAGTTGGGAAGGGCCATATGTCATGAAACAAGTAATGAACAAAGGTGCGGTGAAGTTATCAGACAAGGACGAGAACAAATTTAGTGAACTAGTAAACATTGACAGGTTGAAGAAGTTTTATGTATGAAATAAAAAAAAAGATTTTGCTAGGTTGAAAACCCAAAAAGGGCAGCCTAGGCAAAAGTTAGAACAGTCCGCTAGTTTCAAAAACCCAAAAGGGTGGTCTAGGCAACAATTAGGGCTAAATGAGAGAAAATCATCAATTAGAAAACCTAAAAGGGCTAGTTGGCAACAAGAGTGATCTTGTGAATGCTGGCTTTATGTTTGGTTGTTCCCTAATTTAATAAAACAAAATTAATGTTAAAATTGTTCTATGTGCATTGTTATAAGTATTTGACCAGATATGGATGAAATACATAAACACAATAGCAAAAGGTGATGACAAATTATAAATGGAAAAGAAGCATCTTTTATTACTTTAATTATTTCATCCTAACAATACACTTTTTGAATTGACAAATGTAAAATCTATGGCAGTCGATAAATGTAACGTGCAGGCCAGTTTTGTCTCAGCCGATCCAAGTAGGCTTCAGTCAAGCGAGGCATGTCTAAGTCGGGAGTAAAGTCAGAATCATGAGGCTCAGCTCCGTACTGACGGCCAAGCTAGCGAGGATCATAGCATGTACCTTGACGAAGAGCAGTAAGGGGAACATACATCAAGTATGTCCGCATGGTGATATGAGAAATTTTCCACCAAGGTACCAACCAACGGATATTGACTTCAGAGCGTGAGTGGATCCAGTCAACCCAGTCAGCTATGAAGAAGCAGGATGGAGTAGCTTCCTAGCAGAATGATGACGTGGCAGATATTTAGCAAAATCCATGGATGGAGTATCAAGCAAAAAAAGACGCTCCTGAAGCCAAATATGTAAAGAAGGAATTAAATTAAATAAAAAATAAAAAAGGGCTCAGCTAAGTTGAAAACCCGCGAGGGCAGCTTAGGCAAAAATTAGGACAGCTCGCTAGTTCCGAAAACCCATACGGGCGGACTAGGCAAAAATTAGAGTAATAAAGAAAAGAAAAAAAAAAAGAAAACCTAAATTGAAAACCCGAAAGGGCAGTTTAGGTAATTACCTGAAGCAGCAATGGACTCCCAGTCAGTCTCTTTGACAATCCTAATTTAAGTCGGTCCAATCCAACTAAGGTCCCGGCTAAGATCACAGGTACCGGTGACAAGCCTCCTTCCAATTGGTCCATAATATCCAATACCCATGGATCAATATCACTGTTGGAAGAAACAAGAAAGAATTGGCCGAGCAAGCAAAGACAAAGCATGCATCCCCGTGCCTTAGTAGGAGCCAAATGAGTGAGACAAAAATCAATCAAGGGAGCAAGTAGAATTTTTTCACCTTTCATCAACTGAAGAACTTTGGGTTTTGGAATTTGAAATAACATCTACATCTTCTGTTGAGTCTTGGAAACCAATGTGGGTAATGTCATTTGTTGATTATTTGGATATCCAAGGATGGCCTCAAATTCTTCAATTAAGGGACATATTTCAAAATCATTAATTTTAAATGCCCTAGAATCCATATTCCAAAAGGAAGCCATGGCATGTAAGAAGGAGTGGTCCAATTTAACATTTTGAAAACATTTTAAAGCATCAAGTTTTGACCATGAAATTTGCTTCCAATGAATGGCATCCATATTCTTAAATAGAATTTTTATCGTCTTTAAATGATGTTCAGTCATGGTTGATGAATGAAGGAAAATCAAAATTGTTAAAGGGAGTCTTCACTTTGAAAGGGAAAAGTTTTTTGGTTTCTATATGAAATATGGCATAAAAGGTGATTTATATAGAGGAAATAACCTTTTCCAAAGGTGATGAGGAAAAGGTGATGGGAAAGGGTGAGACCATATAACATAAGGAAAGGAATTGGTGACAATTTCCTTTACCATGTTGAATTTGGTTTAGCAAAATGATGTGGATGTGAATTATGAAATTATGATGTACTGTGATAAAAAAATTAATAATAAAAATAATTGTTATGCAGTAACGAAAAAAAAATTACAGTAAAGATAGAAATTGTATTTTTTTTCATTATTGTACAATATTTTACAATTGGTACAATATTCACATATGACTAAGAGGGCGGTGGTAGGTCATCAAATAAAGCCTTGAAAAAGTCGTCGCCTATTGGAGGAGGGGGTAAATCACTCATCCTGAGTCCGCCCAAAGCGGGAGCACCAAAATTCAGCAAGTTACTCATCCCGGGATCACCCAAAGTAGGAGCATCAAAATTCCTATTACCTTGAAGTTCTGATCCGTCATGGTCCTCATCAGAAGCAGACGAAAGGATCTCATGGTCATCAGTCTGGGGGCCTCTTGATGAAGAAGCACCGGGATCCCTCATCCCCTGAAATCAAAACTTTCAAAATTTTGTTCGGATTGATGATATAAACTTTCAAAATGAGAAGCCTGCTAATGACTTGCAGCCAACTCTTCTTGAAGTTTATTATTTTGTTCTTCGAGCATCCGCTGTGAGCCAAAAAGGAAAAAGTTAAGAGCATACATAATCATGTATACATATAGCATAAATTACCATGAAAAAAGGAATTTACCAGGTAGTTCATATCAATGCCCTACGGATGAGATGGCATATCTGGCGGGCTAGAATGAGCAAACGAAGGGGTAGTAAAAGAAGGTCCAGCTGCATGATTAAATGAGCCAACAGCCTGCAACAATCATTAAAAGATCAAAGAAAGAAAAAGCAGTTGCAAGGGAAAAGTGGTAAAAGTTTTTACCTGAGAAGTACTAGCCCCAAGATGTGGAATAGACTCTCCTGCATCTCTCTGATGTTCTTCTTCATCTCTACCCTCATTTTCATCAGAAATCTCGCGTACACCAACAGGAGGTATATCAAAGTTTAAGAGCCTTGTTTGAATAAAATGGGCATAGAATGCACCCGGCGGATGGAGAAATGACTTAGCACCATAACCGTACATCCTCAAGCATCGACGTAATATTTAAAGTATATTCCGGGATATGCATCGGGACCCGCCGTTGCTCTAGACTGAGAAACCACTCATAAACTCTTTCTCCGAGAATCCAGCCATTGGACACTGGGCCAGCGAGAATGTTGGAAAGATAGCGCAACCCTCATCAAAGGAGACCAGTTGGCTTGCTCTTCTGGGCTCCACCAGGCCAAATTTACCTGCAAAATCACATAAGGTAGGTAAACTTTCACATAAAATTTAAAGCATACTAATGTTATTTTACCTGATCCCAGGTTAAGCGGCTCAACATAAAGCGATGATTATGCACATGATGAGAGCCGGGAATGTCCACACGATCAGACAACCAGTAATTTAACCTTGGATACCTAATTCTCTCTCGAGAAATACCGGGTACCCTCACGATGTTGTGCTCATATGCCCATACCTACAATAACAATAAAGATCACATTCATGTAAGAAAAGAATGGAAATGACATTGGTGGAAGAAAGAATACCTCGACAATCGCCATCAAGCCAACAAAAGACCTCTTGTTTCGGCAAAGTTTATCAAGACCATGGTAAAGACACGCGAGACCAACTTTAACCCAGCTAGAAGATGGTACCATTCTGAAATAAGAAAGGGCACTCAACACTGACAAGTGGATGGAGGATTCAATGCTTCCTAAGATGGTCGACCCAAGCAGATATAACAAAAATCCTCGAGCATACTGTTCGGCCGTGTCTCTGCCAACCCGTTCTTCATAGTTCATCTAATAATTACGAATTGGCTCAATTTTTATCTTAAAGGGCCCTTTATATGATGGTTCCATACCAATTAATTCTTGAATTTCTTCAAATGTTAAAATATCGTTTGTTAGAAGAACCAGAACAACATCATATCGAAGGCCGGTTATAGCAGTAAAATCAACCAGGCCAATTGTCATCTCTCCAATGTGCAAGTGAAAACTGTGAGTTGTGTCCAGCCATCGCTCCGCAAGTGCCTGGACTATGCTCCGGTCTATCTGATATTCCTCGGATGGCAATTATAAGATGAACTGCTCAAAGCCGCAATCTTGGATAATCCGCCTTATCCGCCTTACCCGAGAAGGCACTACATCGTACCATTGTCGGGCTTTGTAAATACACCCTCCAACCCGAATAATGCAACGATCATGCTAACACAGACCCAGGCAAGTTAATACCAGGTAAGTACATATTATTCTATCTACTTAAATTAATTTATTTTTCCTAAAAAAGAATAATAATATAAAATATAAATAAAAAGAGCATAATATAAAAAACATAATAAATAATAACAGAAAGTAAAATAATAAAAAAAACAAAAAAAAAGAAAGACAATCAAGAGAAAAGAAAAATAATTACCGCGCTCTTTTCGTTGCAACTGCAGTGAAGCGGCATCCCGGATAGTATATCTATATTTCCATCTTCATGGTGTAGAATAAACTCCAATAACTCGGCATTAGAATTGAGTCTCTGACCTTGAAGCACACATTTTTTTGAAAAATATGTGCTAAAATTGAAATAAATTTGAGAAGATTATAGAGATTGAAAGTTTTGCTGTGAATAAAATTGAATAACTCATCGGTTTATATAGAGAAACGGCAAGGAAAAAACAAAAATTCAAAAGTAAATTTTACTGTTCATAAATAGTAAACTTTACTATTCATAAATAGTAAATCTTACTATTTATGAATAGTATTACTATTGATGAATAGCAAAATAACTATTTCCAATAGAAAATAATATTTGCTACTATTTTCGAATAGTAAATTTACTATTTATGAATAGTAAATAGTATATGAACAGTGACCGCACAGTAAATAAACAGTAAAGTCACTTATTCACTTTAATCATTCAAATAATTTTGTGTATATAAATATTTTTACACGCATGGGTAAGAAGAAGACATATGCATAAAAATTAGCCAAACTTTTTGAAATAAAAAATTATTAGCTCGGGTCCATAACCCAAATTTTACTTAGGTCCAGAACCTAGAATCTTTTCTAAGTCCAGAACTAAGCTCGGGTCCAGAATCCAAATTTTCCTTAGGTCCAAAACCTAGAATCTTTTCTAAGTCCAGAACTTAAGTTGGGTCCAGAACCCAAATTTTTCTTAGGTCCAGAACCTAGAATTTATTTCTAAGTCCAGAACTTAGCTCGGGTCCAGAATCCAAATTTTTCTTAGGTCCAGAACCTAGAACTTATTTCTAAGTCTAGAACTAAGCTCTGGTCCAGAACCCAAATTTTCCTTAGGTCCAGAACCTAGAATCTTTTCTAAGTCTAGAACTTAGCTCGGGTCCAGAACCTAAATTTTTCTTAGGTCCAGAACCTAGAATTTATTTCTAAGTCCAGAACTAAGCTCGAGTCCAAAACCTAAATTTTTCTTAGGTCCAGAACCTAGAATTATCCTTGTGTCCAGAACTCGAATAGGGTCCAGAATCCAAATTACCGGTAAGTCCAGAACTTAGCTCAGGTCCAGAACCCAAATTTTCCTTAGGTCTAGAACCTAGAATTATTTCTAAATCCAAGAACTTAGCTTGGGTCCAGAACCCAAATTTTTCCTAGGTCCAGAATCTAGAATTATCCTGAGTCCACAACTCGAAATGGGTCCAGAACCTAAATTTTTCTTAGGTCTAGAACCTAGAATTATCCTTGAGTCCATAACTCGAATCGGGTCCAGAACCCAAATTTTCCATAGGTCCAGAACCTAGAACTATCCTTGAGTCCAGAACTCGAACCGGGTCAAGAACCTAAAACCTCCACCCTCTCAAAAATTAAGTCTTATTGCTTTTCACTCTTTTTCACTAAAGTTTCAAATCATTCAAGCAAGGGGCAAACTATAGACCCTTAATTTTTGACCCAGTTTGGTCCAATATATTTTATTTATTCCAAAATAATTTTTTTGTTGTCCAATATATTTTAATTGGTCCAAAATAATTTTTGTTATCTTAATTAAATAATTTTTGCTTTAGTATCTAATTTTTATTAATAAAAAAATAAAAATAAACAAATAAAAATCAAAAAATAAGAATAAAAATAAAAATAAAAAATTGGCTATGAAAAAATTGGCGATGAAAAAATCGTCGCCGAAAACCAGCGCGCGGGATGATGGCCATGGGACATTTCGCCCGCAGGAAACTCCTGCGGGCGAAATGGCCCATGGCCATCATCCCGCGCAGGCAAAATGGCCTGCAGGACGGTCCTCATCCCCTGCCGCAGCCAATTGCGGTAATTTTTTTTTATCAGCGCATTTTTTCTGCAGCAGTTTTTTTTTGCTAGGGAAAATTTTCCGACGCAAATTTTTCGAAACCTAATGCAATTAGGTTTCGGTTTCCTTTTCTTAATGAATATTATGTTCCGTGAATAATTAGGAATGAACCATTAAATTCTTATATAAATAAGACCAAAAACAACACAAAAAGAGAGGAAGAAATCGGAGGAGAAATTGATCAAAAATTAGATCCGAAACTAAGTAGGAAAGGCAGTGAATCAACTTGATTTCTTTTTTTTAGAGAAACAAACAATTCAAGCAATTCAAAGGCAGTAAAGCTTGTCTTTGATTTTGTTCATCCAAGAAGAAATTTTTGGTGGAACCAACAAACGAAGGTATGCATCAAATGTTTAAATTTTATTCTTCACAATAGCTAAATCATCCCATTATTTCTTTTAATTCAAAAACCTAAGAACCCTAATTCACCTATTCTGAAGTTTGAAAACCTTAATTCATTGCTTTGTTTTCCAAAAAGCATAAAGTTATTAGTTTTGTTTCTTCAAAACCCCAAAACAAAAATTTGTTTTCCAAATATTCAAAACCCTAATTTTTTGTTTAAATTCATAAAACTTCATAAAATTATCAATTGTTTTTCCAAATTCTAAAAAATAATTCATTCCCTGAAACCCTAAATCAAAAATCCTAAAACCCTAATTCAACTTCAAAAACCAAAATAGTGAACCCTAACCCCTTTAAAACCTTAAACCCTAATTTTTTCTAAATCTTGATCCTTTAAAACCTTAAAAACCATATAAACATAAATATTATAATTTTACACAGTAAGCTTGAAACCGTAACTCAATGAATAACTGTAAACCATAAATCTAAGTATTTTAAAGCGTTCAAACCCTAATTTCATGATTTCACCATTCAAACACTAATTTGGTTAATCAAAGAACTTTATCAACCTTTTAAAACATAAAATCTTAATCTATTATAATTCCTTTAAAAACTCACAGTAGCCTAATTCCACAAATTCAAAAACCCTAAACACATGAAATAAAGAACCCTAAATGGAAACAGTAGCTATAATTTAGATTTTTATTTGCCTTATTCAATTCTATATTTGATTATGCTTTGATTTATTTTATTTGCTTTAATTTATTGAAGTTCAATGCTTGGTTTATTTATCATGAATGGTTATTTACTTTTATCAATTTATTTAGATTTTCAAATGTTGTAAGAGGTATGTTTCCACTTGGTGGGTACCTCATTAGTTAAATATCATGTAATTTAAATTGCTTTTCTATTTTTGAACCAATGTAAAGGACATGTTTCTACCTTTCGGTGGATGTCCTATTTAGGCATGGATGTAAGGACATGTTTCCATCTTCGGATGGGTGTCAATTTATTATTATTATTTTTACATTGTTTTGATTTTAATATATTGAAGCTTTCTTTTAATTGTTGTGTGTAATATGGATAATATTATTATATTTAAGAATTTTATAATATTAAGACCTGTAAAGGAGGACAGTTCGAATGAACCGGCCGTTGTGGGGGTGCTGGGCCATTTCTCACCTTCCCCACACGTACCCAACTTTTCGAACCCATTAGGGGGTTGGGGATTCCTTAGGAATCGAGTCATCCACCCCTTTCTTTTTTTCCAGCCTGTCCGGGTGGTGACTCCAATTTCTCCAGACTTAGGTCCATGTTGTCTAAGGCCCCGAGCCTAAATAGTGCCGAAGTTGCAAGAACCATTCCATCGGGAGTGGGGGCAAAAATTTCCGCTCACAAGATGATTCTTGGAAAGTAGGAAATACCCACATGATACAACAAAGGAGGAGAGAAGAGCTATAAGGCGATGGTCCTTACAATACATCACCATTCATGAGGAGTTATATCAAAGATGGCCTGACTGAGTACACTTAAGATGTTTAAGGAAGTCTGAGGGTGAGCAGATCATGTTGAAAATACATGCAGGAAGTTATGGACCTTACATGAATGGGTTGGCCCTGGTTAAGAAGATAATTAGATAAGGTTACTTTTGGTTGACCATGGAAAAAGACTATATTAATTTTGTGAAGAAGTGCCAACAATGCAAGATGCATGGGGACTTGAATCACTTTCCTCCCAAAGAATTGCATTCTATATCTTCACCTTGGCCTTTCGCAACTTGGGGGATTGACCTTATTAGAGAGATACATCTAACAGCTTCAAAAGGACACCGCTTCATTGTAGTAGTAGTGGACTATTTTTCAAAATGGGTTGAAGTTGAATCTTTTAACAAGCTGGGGGCTAGGAAAATGGCTAGATTTACTGAAAAGAATCTCATATGCAGGTATGAGGTCTAGTACAGTGTAATATCAGATAATGGAGTGCAGTTCAAAGGAGTCGTTAAAGACCTATTCTCAAAGTACCATATCTGCCATCTTCAATCCTCCCATTATAGACAAAAGGCTAATGGTGTAGTTGTAGACCCTTAATTTTTGACCCAGACCAATTCGATAGTTCAAGATAATTTTTTTGGTATTTTAATTATTTAAATAATATTTTAATTACTAATAATATTTAATAGTTATTTTTAATAAAAGTGAAACATAAAAAAATAAAAAAAAATAAAAATTAGACAGATCGGCGAGCGATGTACGACAAATATCTACGGCGAATTGGGCACTACCCAATTCGCCATAGCTGGGCTTGCCCAGCTTGCCTGGCCTGTGCCCATAGCCCGCAGTAGTTTTTTTGCCAGCGCAGCCCACGTGCACTGCCGATTTTTTTTACCAAACCTTGTTTTACACGGTTTTACAATTTTTCCTAAATAGTTAGTATTTCCTTATTAAAATAGAATTAGGTTTTTATTTTATTTTTCCTATAAATACCACATGAAACACACTATAAAGGGGGGAGAGAGAACACAGAAAAACCCTAAAGGAAGAGGAAAAGGGAGAAAACCCTAGAGGGCGGCAATTAACATTAAGAGAGATTAAAACATCAAACCAGAAAACAGCAAAATAAATTAGCAACCAGTAGCACTCATCAATGATCAATCCATCAAAGGCAGCAACATTGTCTTTGCTCTTGTTCAGCCATAGTCAATTGTGGTGGAACCAAACGACATAGGTTTGATTATAAATCTATGATTTGTTTATGTTTACAGCTCTCTTATGTTTTTATTCATGAATTGTTTAAGCATACGATAGTATTGCCATATTTTCTTTTAAGTGTTTCTATTATTTGCTTTGATATTGAGTCTTTCAGTAACCTAAATTATTAATTATTAAACCCTAATAGTATGTTTTATAAATCAGATTTTCCACTCGTCCAGTAGCTTAAGTCATTGATTAAATTATCAAACCCTAAACTATTCTTTTGTTTCCAAAATTTTAAAACCCTAAACTATTTTTCCCAAAACTTTAACCCTAAATTATTCCATTAAAGTCTCAAAACACTGATTGTTTTCCACAATCTTGATTATTCTTCCAAAACTTTATTTTATTTCTCCAAATCTAAAATTGTTTTTCAAAGGTAGTAAGTTAAAACCCTAAACCCTTAATAGCCTCAAAACATGTTTTTCAAATCTAAAACCCTAATTACACCTTTCTAAAACCAAAACAACAATATGTTTGCTTAAAACTCTAACTAAACCTATTTTTTTAAATCACAGTAGCATTATTTTCATAAAAACATTCGAAACCCTAAATCTTTAAAACATCCAGTAGCATTATTCTATTAAAAAATAATATTAGTTCCTCAAAATCCCAAAACCTTATTTTCTAAAGTCTAAACCCTAAAATCTTAATTTTCAACACCAAAACCTACAACCCTAAAAGCCGTATGGGCTCATCGAAGGGGTCAATATTCATTTTTATAGTATGAGTCCATGTATTTAACTTTCCTTTTTCTAAATCCCTAATTTAGTAATTAAAATTCAAAAACCCTATTTTAAGATGTGAACCCTAAATTTATATATTTATTGCTTTATTTAATTTTAAATTTGATTATGTAGTTTATTATATATTCTGATGGTTGATTTATTTAATTTCAATGCTTGATTTATTTAATTTATCATGGATGGATATTTTTCTTTATTATTATGATTATTATTTGTTTATTTTGGTATTAAAATTGTAAGAGGTATGTTTCCATTATTGGGTGCCTCATTAATTAATTTTTATGTAATTTAAATTGTCTTTTATATTTTGGACCATTGTAAAGCACATGTTTCCACCATTCGATGGGTGTCCTATTTAGCTTTGGACATGGACGATGTGAGGACATGTTTCCATCCTCAGATGGGTATCCATTTATTTGCTTTGTTTGGACATTTCTTTGATTTTCATATAATGATGCTTTTTTTTAATTGTTCCATGTAGTATGGATAATATTGTTATATTTAAGAATTTTATAATATTAATACCTGCAAAGGAGGCCGGTTCCAATGAACCGGGCATCGTGGGGGTGTTGGGCCATTTCTCACCTTCCCCACATGTACACAACTTTCTGAACCCATTAAGGGGTTGGGAATTCCTTAGGAATCGAGTCATCCACCCATTTCTTTTTCCTGGCCCATCCTGGTGGTGATTCCATTTTCTCTGGGCTTAGGCCCGTGTTCTCTAAGGCCTAGAGCCTAAACAGTGCCGAAGTAGCAAGAACCATTCCACCGGGAGTGGGAGCGAAAATCCCCACTCATAGTGGTGACTCCACTTGGGATAAGAGAAGTTGATTCCGTTGGTCTTTATATCATTTTATTCTTTCTTATCATGATATTATCCACTGCATCATATTAGATTTGTATTGTGTGAGTGAGTTAGGACGCCCGTGTTACCTGCGTTGTGTTATGTAAGGGATACCATACTTTCACTCAAGGTATGGAGATCGAGCATGGCATAACCACTCATAGCCTTGTACCATTTGGTATTTACTTACTATGGGAACCTAAGCCTTTTAACCCAAAGACTAAAGCTCATGTAATTGGCCTAGCTACTTTCCTTAGGTTTTTACCCCAAATGCTATGGGAACCCAAATGTTTGACTATGGTTAATTTATCTTGTCTTAAATCATGACTTATTTGGTTTGTTCTTTTTCTAATATGACCTAAGTACATTGTAAGCTCAAAATAAATTTTTTCTTTAAAGTCCAAAAGTCCAAAGTAATTTTCAAAATTTTTCAAAATGGTCTTTGGATATAAAACTTTTCAATAAACAAATTCTTTTCTGATGACTCAAATACAAAGCCCAAAATCCATGTTTTCTAAAATCTTTTTACAATGGGATTAGAATCAAAGTTATTTTCATCCAACCATTTCTTACAAAGAGCTTGAAAATTATTTAGGTCAATTATGGAATACCAAAAATTAATTATGAGCCTAGTTTATACTAAGAATTATTAATCATGGGCTTGTTTTTGGCATGAATCATTAGTTACTTTTTCAAGTGAGAAATACATTTATAATAAATCTCTTAATTTAGTTTTAATCCAATATAGCATAAAAGCTACTATAGTTGGTTGAATGGATTAAAACCCAATTAATGGGAATTATCATGAACTAATTTCTATTTTTAAATATAACTATTAGTTAAAATGTCCGAGGGAAATATTCAAAAATAAGATACCTATAGTGGTATTTTGTTATCCATATTACCTAGGAAAAGAGACTTGCCATTCGTATGTGGAAGTTATAAGGTTGGAAGGAACGTCCTAATTATCTTTCTTTGTTTATTGTTTGTGCATACAAACATACATGCATACATACACTTGCATGTCATATCATTAATCCCTTCTGGCTCACAGCCCTGGATTACAACAGTTCAAAAGCTTACGACAATCCAACTTATGCCAGAGATGAAGAATCTAGCATCAACTCAATTACTTTCTCACCAAAAGCAATGGAGCCAGAACAAATTCAAAGAATGGTGGATGATGCCCTCAATACCAATATGGAAGAAATAAAGGAGGCCCTGGTTGAGACCATGAAGAATCAATTGGCTACAATTTTAGGGAGCAATGTTGAAGCATCTGCTAGCACCAAGAAGCCAAAGGACAATGGGAAGGCTAAGGTTGGTGAAGTGGCTTTTGATGATGACAAGGTAGTCCATGATGATGATGACGACTGGGCTCAGTACTTCCAAGATCCTCAAGACAAAAAGGAGCCGAAGTTTGTTGAGAAGATAACTATTGAAAAGACTGAAAATTTTGATGTTGAGAAGATGGTTACTGATTTAGAAAAGAAATTTGAGAAGAAGCTGAAAATGAAGAGATGTCCAAGATTGACAAAATATTTGAACAAGATGAGGAGGTCCCTTATAAGTTCAAGATGCCTTTCTTTGCTAGATACAATGGTACTGGAAATCCTCATCTCCATGTGAAGCAGTACATCACAGCTATGCAGTCTGCCTAAGCTGCTAAAGCTCAAACTCTAAGATATTTCATGCTTTCATTGGACCCTGTTATCCAAAATTGGTTCAACACCTTAAAGGAAAGTACTCAAAAAGATTGGGACATGTTGTACAAGGCTTTCATTCAACAATATGGGTACAATGTCGAGCTGGAAGTAACCTTGATGGAGGTTGAAGCCATTAGGCAATGACCAAATGAGAATTTTGTGGACTATGTGAAAAGGTGGAGGAATAAGGCTGCATTGCTCAGGAAGAGGCCTGACGAAATGCCCACGGGCCCGCTGACTTTCGGCTATGATTTTTTCATCGCCGATTTTTATTTTTTTTATTTTTATTTTTATTTTTTATTAATAAAAATTAGATACTAAAGCAAAAAGAATTTAATTTAAGATAACAAAAATTATTTTTGACCAATTAAAATATATTAGACAACAAAAATATATTGGACCGGACTGGGTAAAAAATTAAGGGTCTACACCAATCCTTAAATTTTAATGCATATAGTGACCATGTTGATGATTCTTTAAATGATAATGATTTAGTTGAACATATGAACCTAAGAGTCGAAAAATATTTCTCTAAAATGAAATTCTATAAAAAAATGCTCTAACGCAGAAAAAGATTTTATCTCTTTAAAAAATTCTACTCTAGAATTAAATATCCAAAATGAACTATTGATGAAATCATTGGATGAAATGTCAAAAAATTCATCTAGCTTAGAGATAACTTCCATGGAAAATGACATTTTGAAAGGAGAAATAAAACTAAAGAATTCCATTTCAAAGTTTCATAAAGGTAAGGAAGCTTTAGATACATTGATTAGTGTTCAAAGGTCACCTTCTTCCAATTACGACTTAGGGTTCAATGGCTTTACCACCACTACATCTAATGCACCAATATTTGTTAAGGCTTCTATAACTCAAACCTGTAATGTTGAAGTTGTTAAGAACATAAATTCACACATTTAGCCTAAGTGTCCCAAAAAGACTACTCAAGGCTCACTAGGCTCTAGAACTAAGATTTCAAGAGTAAATTATGCATACATGTACATAAGGTAAGAACACAAGCATGAGTTTACACATAAACAATTTTATCCCATACATACTTATGATTGTCAACTTAATTCATCAAAATTTAATAAGGGAATGCAAAGAAATAAACCCTTATTTCAATTCCATTACTACATGAGATTTAGATATAAAGTACATTTTGTCACATTAGAAAGGCTCACCTCAAATTAGATGATCCTTCTACAACTAACCCCCAAGGACCCAAGTTTATTTAGGTACCTAAAAGAAGATAAACCTTATTGTCTTATAGGTATACCTAAAGTCTACTATCAATGAAATTATTTAGCTTGTAGATAGTGGATGCTCAAGGTACATGATCGGTAATACAAAACTTTTCATAATTCTTACTTACAAGTAAGGAGGTAATGTGATATTTGAAAAACAATGCTAAAAGCTAAATTACAGGTATTGGATCTATTTGTATGCTTGGAAAGAATTTAATTGATAATGTGTGTCTAGTTGATGGATTGAAACATAATTTGCTTAGTGTTAGTCAATTGTGTAGCAAATGCTACAATGTCAATTTTAACTCAAAGGGATGCAGAATCACCTTTTCAAATGGTGAGCTTACATTCAAAGGAGGTAGAATTGGTAACACCTATAAAATTGACCCACATTCTAATAATGCCTTTGAATGCTTAGTCACTATTAGTAATGATGCTTGGCTCTAACATCGAATATTAGGACATGCTAATATGGATCAATTGTAATGTCTAAGCAGAGAAGAACTTGTAGATGGTATCCCCAAAATGATACTTAATAAAGATAAAACATGTGAACCTTGTCAACTTGTAAAACAACATAAGAGTTCATTCAAAACTAAGAACTTTGTAAGTGCCTCTAGATCTCTAGATTTAATTCATTTAGATTTGTTTAGTCCAAACATAGTTGCTAGTCAATGAGACAAGTTGTATGCATTTCTACTTGTTAATGATTACTCAAGGTTTACATAGGTTAATTTCTTAGCTCAAAAGAATGAAGCTTTTAATCATTTCAAAATTTTAGCAAAAAGAGTTCAAAATCAAAAAGACTAGATAATCACATCTATTAGAAGTGATCATGAAAAAGAATTTGAAAATGAGAACTTTGAAAATTTTTGCAATGAACTTGGTATTTCATATAATTTTTCAGCTTATAAAACACCACAACAAAATAGTGTGGTTGAAAGGAAAAATATAACATTGATGGAAATGGCTAGAACAATGCTCAGTGAATATACAATACCATCTTAATTTTGAGCAGAAGCCATTAATACCACATGTTACATTTCAAATCAAGTTTTCAAAAGACCTTTAATGAATAAAACATCTTATGAACTATGGAATGGAAGAAAATCCAAAATTTCATATCTTATAGTATTTGGATGCAAATGCTTCATATTAAATACCAAGGACAACCTTGGAAAATTTTCATCTAAATTAGATGAAGGTATGTTCTTAGGGTATTTATCCTCTAGTAAAGCATATAGAGTACATAATAGGAGAACTATAGTAGTTGAAGAATCAATGCATGTTTTCTTTGATGAATCGTCTAAACTTGATCAAGGGAAAGGTAGTGTTCTTGATGATTTTGTAGGTACATTTGAAGACCTTGAGATAAACAATGTTCCAAAGAAAAATAATGATGAGCTAGAATAAATAGTGGAACAAGAAGAAACCAAGATAGAAGAGACTCTAGAACTACCCAAAGAATGGAAATATAGAAAAGATCATCCTAAAGAACTTGTCAATAGTGATACTTCAAAGGGAGTAACTACTAGATCTTTGATGTTAATGTTGCTTTTTTTTCCTCAAATTGAGCAAATGACTATTGAGGAGGCTCTTAGTGATGAATGTTGGGTGATTGCAATACAAGATGAACTCAACCAATTTGAAAGAAATAAAGTGTGGAAACTTATTCCTAGACTCAAGGATCATTGTGAGCAGGGATTTTCACCCTCACTCCCGATGGAATGGTTCTTGCAATTTTGACAATATTAGGCTCAGGGCCTTAGAGAACATAGGCCTAAACTCGAAGAATATGAAGTCGCCATCAGGATGGGCTGGGAAAGAAAGGAAATGGGTGGAAGACTTAATTCCTAAGGCATCCCCAACCCCCCTATTGGGTCTGAAAAGTTAGGCATGCGTGGGAAATGTGAGAATGACCCAACACTCCTATAATGCCTGGTTCATTGGAACTGAGATCCTTTTTAAGTCTAAATATTATCAACTTCTTAACTTATTATAACATTATTCATAATACATACAATTTTAAAGGAAATAAATGTTCATCATATTTTTGGAATAAATTAAAAAATAGGCAGCCATCCAATGATGAAAACATGCCTTACAATGTCCAAAACACAAGTAAATAAAATAGGAAACCCACCAATTGGCAGAAACGTATCCCTTACATCAATACCAAATAAGATAGAAGAAACAAATTAAATAAAAAAGGCACTCACAAAGAGGAAATGTGCCTTTTATAATTCTCTTAAAAATACAACCAAAAAATAAATAAATATCATAAAATTAACTGCCTACAATCATCCAATTATTGGCTGCAAATGGAGGTATAGGAATAAACTTGATGAAGATGGTCTCATCACTATAAATAAAGCTAGATTGGTAGCCAATGGATATAACAAAGAGGAAGGCATTGATTATGATTAGACATTTGACCTTATAGATAGATTAGAAGCAATTAGTGGATGCCACATGTACTAGCCATTGATGAATTTTTGTCAAAAACTTGTGCAATTGGACTAAAAGTAGTATGACCATACTTTTGAAAGTATGACCAAGAAAGTGATAGTTCAACCATGAAGTTGCTCTGGACAATAATTAAAGTGGGAGACAAGATTCAAACATATTGACAAGATTCAAACATATTGGCACCCCTCAAACAACTACTCAAAGAATTGAAGGCTATAAATACCAGAAGAAGCCTCATTTTTCAGTAAGATTGTGATTAATATAGCCAAGATAAAAAAATTTCAATTCTTTGCATCAAAATTTCTATTTTTATTCTTTGATTTTTGGGTGTGAGCAACACCATTATATAAGTTTAAGTGTAAACTTTGAAACACTTAGGTTTTAGAGTGAGCCTGGAATAACTCTTGTTGGGTTGTGAGGAAATTACTCAAACATTGTGAAAGTTTAGTGTGAGCTTGTAAAAACACTAAGTTAGAGTTGAGCTTGTAAAAATGATAGTAGAAACTCAATAAGTTATTTAGTAAATGGATGTAAGATTGAGGAATCCGAACCACTATAAATTTCTTGTGTTCATTCTTCTCTACTCTACTTTATTCTTTGTCTTGCTTTCAAGTTTTTAATTTACCATCACTTGTTCAAAATAACCAATTCACCCTCCCCCCTACTGCCATCTTGGGACAATAATATACCTGTTATATACATATTGATAAAAGATAAAAAGTTAAAAAGTCAAAGTTAAAAGTAAGAGTAAAAATATATATGTATATATATAATAAAATAAATCAAAATTAAATTAAATGTGGATGGAAGATGAAAAAACAAATATTAAATATTAAATATTAATTAATTAAATAATTATATAATATATATATATATATGGTTAAGAATGAAATATGAATTAAAAGTAAAAAATATCATCTTTTTCATCTTCTTCTTCCTCTTCCCTTCTCAGGTTGATTTTCATGGTAGCTTAAGGGGAGTTTTAGTTCTTCTAAATACTCAAAATTCCATCAAATTTTCAAGGATTAAGGGTGGCTTTAAAGGATTTTTAAGTAATTTGTAAGAACTCTTTGGATTTTTCTAAGTTTTCTTTGAATATATGAATATGTAGAATTTGAGTTTTTGAAGGGTATTTCAATAATTGTTAAAATAGTTTGTAATTTATATTATTTTGATGTATAAGTAAAGATTTTATGGTTGGATAATTGGGTTAGATGGAAATTTGAATGAAGCAGTAAGGGTAATTAGGATTTTAATGTTATTTTTGGTTAGAATGGAGGTAATTGAAATTTAATTGATTAAAATGTGTTAGAATAGGATTATAATGCTATATTTGGACATATAAGTTGGTTTAGAATTGAATAGAGCATAATTTCCAAGTTAAAGTATTGAAGGGAAATTGGTAAATTTAAGGTTGGAAGGTGATTAGGGCTTGGATTTTGGCATAATTGAGGTTAGTATATACTTTGATAGCATATATATTAATAGCTTTTGAATTTTCCTATCACATTGTGATTTTTGATAATGTGCTAAGCTACTTTGTTATTGGTAATCATAGTGTAAGAGTATTGTCATATGTGAAAGTGTGTGAAATATATGAAATGTGAGACATTAAGCCATTGTAGAATGGTTAATATATTTGTTATGTCTAATTTGTAAAAAAAAAAAAGTGTTGTGTGCACTTGAAAGGGGAAGTAATCCATATTGTGAATGTGGAAAGGGAAATATGCTTTTATGATTAGAAAATATGGGAAGTGAGTGTGGAATGTGAAAAGTAGGATAAAATATCAATGTGATTGAAATATGTGAAAAATATGGAATTTGCATATGGAATATGGAAAATTGAATAAGAAATGATAATATATATAATGTGTGTTTTCCCTATATAATATCTTATTCCAGAGAATTGTATTTAGTGCTATTGTGTTAGCCAAATAATTGGTCTCTATTTTGATCTTAGGTAATCAAATTGAATAGGACTAATATTTGTATCAAGTTACATTTTGTAGGACTTTAATTTTTAAAGAAACCTCAAAGAGCCTGACCTAACTAGGATCTAGGCCGATCAGACTCAAGAGAAGCAGGTCATACCAAGTTCTAGAATGACCATACCTTTATCAAGCTGATAGACTAAAAGCACATCTGAGCACACATACTAAGCTGATGAATGTTCCAAAATTGAGTTAATCGGATTGAAGCATGGTATGACTAGACAAAGTACGAGCCAAGTGGACAAGGCATGAACTAACTAGACTAATCTTGAACTAAAGGATCGAGTAGATTTCACTCTCAGTGTCACCCTTACATTGTGAACGGCCTATCTGTCACGACTGGATCGGGCCACCGATCAATCCTATCGGACCATCGATCAATTTGATCGGACCAAAGCCTAGCTAAATCCTTAAAACATATAGTAGAGCTCATGATCCCTAGTACTTTAAAAGTTTCAGCATACTGTGCTTGGACTGATTGCACCTGATGCAGTTCGACCAGACTAAGCTAGAGTAAAAAATCCAACAAAGTTCTAGTAGCTATCACGGTCACTAGTACTCCCAAAATCTTAGCATAACATGAGCAATCCAACCAAACTAAAAAATTTCTAACCATACAAGTGAAACAAGATTCAAATATTATAGTCGTTACTTATCCATTCAATTAGTGGATGCCACATGTACTATCTGTTGAAGAAATTTTTTTTAAAAATGGATGAGCATGACCCAACTACTAATTAGTCCAACCGTGCCGAGCCTGAGCCAATCAGACTACTTGCAGGTCTGACTATGACATACTTTGAAAAGTGTTTTAAGTGGGAGACAAGAAGTAAACATGTTGGCTCCCATCTCAAATGGCTAGTTGAAGATTTGAAGGGTATAAATACCTAAAGAAGCCTCATTTTTTTATGTGATTGTTATTGTAATTGCTAAGATAAATATCTTTCATTTCCTTGCATCAAAATTTAAACTTGTATTCATTAAGTGTTGGGTGTGAGCATTAAACACCATTGTGAGTTTGAGTGTGAGCTTTGAAATACTTAGGTTTTAGAGTAAGCCTAGGAAAACTCTTGTTGGGTTGTGAGGATTATACTCAAACCATGTAAAAGTTCGGTGTGAGCTTGTGAAAGACCAAGTTAGAGTTGAGCTTGTAAAAACTTAAGATTATTGGAACCTTAACTAGTTTTTAAGGAAGCAAATGTATGATTGAGGTAATTCAAACCACTATAAACTCTTTGTGTTCATTCTTATCAAGTCTACTCTCTCCTCTTTTTATCTTACATTTAAGTTTTAATTTGCCATCATTCTTCAAAACAACCAATTCACCCCCCCCTCTTTATTGCCTTCTTGCGACAATAATTGGTATCAAAGCCTCAAAATTTCTAAAAGCTTAACAACCACTTTTAATACTTTAACCTCTTCATCTCATGGAAATCTCAATCCCCATCTTAAACCTTACTTTGATGGAATGGATTACTCTTATTGGAAACATAAGATGTACTTATTCTTTGATAGTGAGGGAGTTGAGCTTTGGAAATATATGAAAAATGAGTGAAACCTCCAACTCATAAAGTTAAAGTTGTTCAAGTGCCTCTCCCTAGAGAAAAGTGGACTGATGCTCAAGAAAAGGATTTCTACAAGAATAATAGGGCAGCCTCAATCTTAATGAACTCCTTGTCTAGAGAAGAGGGTGAAAGAGTTCAAAATCTTATTTGCACATATAGCACTTGGAAAACTCTTGAGAATTATCATAAGGGTATTACGCAAGAGAGGTTCACCAATACTCAAATGTTTATGCATGAGTATGAACTTTTTAAAATGAAGCCCAATGAAAATGTCACCGAAATGACAACTTGGCTACTTGCTATTGTCAACGACTTGAAGAAATATGGAAATTTCTTTGATCAAGGTGATGTCAGTATAAAAATATTGAGAGCACTTAGAGCCAAGAAGAACTTTGAATTAAAGGTTTCTTCAATTGAATAAGCTCATGACCTTAGCACACTAAGGACCGATGAGCTAGTAAAAAAAACTTCTTACCATTGAATTGCACACCAAAAAAGAAGATGACAAAGGTGAAAAGGATAAGAGGAAAGTAATTGCTCTCAAATTCACCAAAGATGTTGAGAGCTCAAGTGAAGAAGATAGTGATGATGATGAAGAAATAACCATGCTATCTAAAATAGTAAGTGAATGGAAAAGAAAGAGGAGATGGTAAGCTAACAAAGTAATTCATCAAAATCCTATTTCAAAGAAAAGGAATAGAAGAATGAAATGAAATGCTATAGATTTGGCAAGACGAGTCACATCAAAATGGATTGCTTCAAATTAAAAATTAAGAAGAAATGGGACAAGGAAAAGAAGAAATCTCTCAAGGCCACATGAGATGATGACTCTTCAAGTGAAGAAGAAGAGGAGGAAGAGCAAGGCATTGCAAATCTTTGTCTCATGGCCATTGGAGATGATGATGATCACACCAATGAGGTTGGTACTCAATCCTTAAATTCTAATGCATATAGTGATAATGTTGATGATGCTTTGGATGATAATGATTTAGTCGATCATATGAACTTAAGAGTCTAAAAATATTTCTCTAAGATGAAATTCCATGAAGAAAAATATTTCAAACTAGAGAAAGACTTTGTTTCCTTAAAAATAATTACTTTAGAATTGAAGACATCAAATGAACAATTGTTGAAATCTATTGATGAAATGTCTAGAAATTCATCTATTTTAGGGAAAATTTCTAAGGAAAATGATATTTTAAAAGAAAAAATAAATGAACTAATGAACTCTATTGCTAAGTTTCATAAAGGTAAGGAAGCCTTAGATACTTTGATTAGTGTTCAAAGGTCACCTTACTCTAAGTATGGCTTAGGGTTCAATGGCTCTACCATAACCACATCTAATGCACCAATATTTCCAATAGCCTCTGCAACTCAATCCTCTAGTTTTGAAAACACCAATACAAACAATACACATACTAAACCTAAAAGTCTTAAGATGACTACTCAAGGCTCACTTAGCTCAAGAACTACAATTCCAAGAGCAAATTATGTATGTATGTATGTATACAAAGCATGAACACAACCACAAGTATACACATAGACAATCCTATCCCAAACACATTTGTGATTGCCAATTTAACTCTTCAAAATTTGATAGAAAAAGGATGCAAAAATATAAAACCTTGTATCAGTACTAATATTGCATAAAATTTGGTCACAAGAGTACATATTGCTATATTAGGAAGGCTCACCTCAAACTCGAGGATCCTTTTATAACTAACCCCCAAGGACCCAAGTTCATTTGGGTACCTAAAAGAAGATAAATCTTATTATCTTGTAGGTATACCCAAAATCTACTCTTAATGAAATTGTTTGGCTTATAGAGAGTGTATGCTAAAGGCACATGACCAATAATGCAAAACTTTTCACAAATCTCACTTACAAGCAGGGAGATAATGTGACATTTGGAAATAATGCTAAAGGGACAAATTATAGGCATTGGTTCTATTGGTATTCTAGGAAAGAACATGATTGATGATGTATGGTTGGTTGATGGATTGAAATATATTTTGCTTAGTGTTAGTCAATTATGTGAAAAAGAATGTGATGTCAATTTTAACTCTAAAGGATGCAAAATTATTTCTTCTAGTGGTGAACTTTCATTCAATGAAACTGTAATTGGCAACACTTATAAAATTGACCTGCACTCTAATAATGCTTTTGAATGTTTAGTCACTATTAATAATGATGCATGGCTTTAGCATAGAAGATTAGGACATGCTAATATGGATCAATTACATTGACTAAGAAAAGAAAAATGTGTAGATGGACTCCTCAAAATGAAATTTAATAAAGATAAAATTTGTGAACCTTGTCAATTGGGAAAGCAACATAAGAACTCCTTCAAAACTAAGAATTTTTTAAGCACATATAGACCTCTAAAACTAATTCATTTAGACTTGTTTGGATGAAATAGAGTTGCTAGTTTAGGTGGCAAGTTGTATTCATTTGCACTTGTTGATGACTACTCAAGGTTAACATGGGTTAATTTCCTAGCTCAAAAGAATGAAGCTTTCCATCATTTCAAAATTTTTACAAAAAGAGTTCAAATTAAAATGTATATGTGATCACATATATTAAAAGTGATAATGGCAAAGAATTTCAAAATGATAACTTTGAAAATTTTTGCAATGAACTTAGAATTTCACATAATTTTCAGCTGTTAGAACACCACAACCTAATGGTGTGGTTGAAAGGAATAAAACCTTAGTAGAAATGGCTAGAATAATGCTTAATGAGTATAATTTACCTTCTTACTTTTGGGTAGAAGCCATTAATACCACTTGTTACATTACAAATTGAGTATTCAAAAGACCTTTAACAAACAAAACTTCTTATGATCTATGGAATGGAAGAAAACCCAAAATTTCATACCTTAGAGCATTTGGATGCAAATGCTTCATATTGAATACCAAGGACAACCTTGAAAAATTCTCATCCAAATCGGATGAAGGTATATTCTTAGGGTATTCATCTTCTAGTAAACTATATAGGGCATTTAATAAGAGAACTCTAGTAGTTGAGGAATCAATGCATGTTATCTTTGATTAATCCTCTAAACTTGATCATGGAAAAGGTAGTTTTCTTGATGATTTTGTAGGTACATTTGAAGAGCTTGAAAATAATAATGTTCCAAAGAAAAATAATGATGAACTAGAACAAATTGTGGAATAAGAAGAGCTCAAGACCTACCTAAAGATTGGCATTAACAAAAGGATCATCCAAAAGAACTCATCATTTGTGACACTTCAAATGGAGTAACTACTAGATCCAAGCTTAAATATTTAGATTCTAATATTGTTTTTGTTTCTCAAATTGAGCCAAGGACTATTGAAGAGGCTATTAGTGATAAATGTTGGGTGATTGCAATGGAAGATGAAGTCAACCAATTTGAGAGAAACAAGATATGAGAGCTTGTTCTTAGACCCAAGGATCATCCAATTATTGGTTGTAAATAGGTGTATAGGAACAAACTTGATGAAGATGGTCTTATCACTAGAAAAAAAAAAGAAGCTAAATTGGTAGCCAAAGGTTATAACCAAGAGGAAGGCATTGACTATGATGAGATATTTGCTCCCGTTGCTAGATTAAAAGCAATTAGAATCTTATTTGCATTTGTATGTCACATGAATTTCAAACTTTTCAAATAGATGACAAAAGTGCATTTTTAAATTGCTTTATCAATGAGAAAGTTTATTTTGAACAACCTCCAAGTTTTAAAGATTATCAATACCCAAAATCATGTCTTTAAATTAACCAAGGCACTATTATAAACCCTTAAATTTTGACCCAGTTCAAAAATTTTAAAACAATCCAAAATAATTTTTCTGGTATATATTATTTATTTTAATATTTATTATTTATTTTAATAATATAATATTTATTTTACTTATTATTTATTATTCATTTTATTTCATTTTAATAATATTTATTATCTATTAATTATATTTATTTTTTTAAAAATATAAATAAATAAAAAATAAAAAAATATCGAACCTGTGGCGAAATAAGCCTCAGCCAGTTTGCCCCACACGCCAGCAAGCTTGTTCCTTGCCAATCCCCAGCAAATCCCGCATGCCCTCACTAGCCTACAAGCAATCCTCTCAGGCCTAGCAGCCAACTCGCATGAGCTGTCGATTTTTGCCAAAACCTTATTTTACTCGATTTTAATTTTATTTCCTAGATAGTTTTATTTCCTTAACCAATTAGTATTAGGTTTTTATTTTTTCTTATAAATATCAAATTAAAAACACATAGAGGAGGGGGGAATTTACAGGGAATTTTATTTGGCCAGAAGGGAAAATTTACGAAAGAATTATTTGGACTTTTTCTTAGCAATTGTTCAGAGACTAGACTTTGAAAATTTGAAAGGAGAAAGAAACAAAAACAAAGAAGAAACCTTAGCAGCCAAAGGAGCAAAAATTATTAAATGAAGGAAGCAATTGGTAGTGTCAAGGCAATTGCCAAATTGCCAAACTTCAACCGAAAAAATAATTGACTCAGGCAGTAGCAAAAATCAAACAAAAGCTTGGTTCAAATCTTTTAATTTTGGTGGAGCCAATGAACAAAGGTTTGTTTGTTATGTTTAATTCATTTAAATTATAATAGTTACATTCTTGTTATCTCATGCATTAATTTACTAGACATTCAAACAAATAATTACCCATATTTACATTTGTTTTATTCATCATAGTAGCGGATATTAAAATCCAAACCCTAATTTAAAATACACAATGACCATATTTTTATCAAAAACCTTGCACTGTCTTCGTAAAAGTTTCAATTTTTTATGAAAAACCTAACCCTAATTTCTAAACTAAAAAAACCCTAGTCTTGTTTTCCAAAACCCTAATCATATTTTCCTCAAACCCTAAAACTAGTTTTCAAAATTTTCAACACCAAAACCTACAACCCTAAAGACCAGTTTTCAAAATTTTTTGGGGCACTCCCCCCGACCCCGCGGGACCGCCGTATGGCTTGTCAAAGAGGTCAATATTTATTTGTGTATTACAAGTCTTTGTGTTTAACTTCCTTTATTTTTAAATCCTAATTTAGTTATTAAAATTCTAAAAACATTAATTTAAGATGTAAACCCTAAATTTATATATTTATTGCTTTATTTAATTTTAGATTTGATTATATAGTTTATTATATGTTTTGATGATTGATTTATTTAATTTTGATGTTTGGTTTACTTAATTTATCATGGACGAATATTTTTCAATTATTATTTGTTTATTAAAATTGTAAGAGGTATATTTTCATTATTGGGTACCTCGTTAATTAATTTTCATATAATTTAAATTATTTTTAATATTTTAGGATTAATGTAAAGGACACATTTCCACCTTTTGGTGGGTGGCCTAATTAGTTTTAGATATTGGACCATGTAAGGACATGTTTTCGTCCTTGGATGGGTGTCCGTTTATATATTTTGTTTGAATATTACTTTGATTTTAATATAACGATGCTTTATTTTAACTATTGCATGTAGTATAGATAATATCATTATATTTAAGAATTTTATAATTTTAAGACCTAAAAAGGAGGCTAGTTCTAATGAATAGGCCGTTGTGGGGGGTGTTGGGCTATTTCTCACCTTCCCCACACGTACCCAACTTTTTGAACACAATAGGGGGTTGGGAATTCCTTAGGAATCGAGTCATCCACCCCTTTTAGTTTTCCGGTCCGCCTGGGTGGCGACTCCATTTTCTCTGGGCTTAGGTCCGTGTTCTCTAAGGCCTTGAGCCTAAGCAGTGTCAAAGTCGCAAGAACTATTCCACCAGGTGTGGGGGAAAAAATTTTCGCTCATAACTATATGGATTAAAATAAGCTCTAAGAGCTTGGTATGATAAACTTAGTGCATATTTGTTGGAAAATGGTTTTGAAAAAGGCAAAGTTAATACTACACTCTTTGTTAAAAAGAAATTGCATAACATCTTAATTGTATAAATTTATGTTTATGAAATTATATTTGGTGCTACTAACGATTCTTTGTGCCAAGAATTTGATTCTTGTATGACTAGGGAATTTGAAATGAGTATGATGAGTGAACTCAAATTATTTCTCGGCTTACAAGTTAAACAATACAAGGATGGTATCTTCATCGACCAATCCAAATATACAAAGGAACTTCTTAAGAAGTTTGGCATGGATGGTTGCAAAGCAAGCAAAATCCCAATGAGTACATTCTTGAAAATGGACAAAGATGAATTTGGTAAGAAAATAAATGAAAAAAAATATAGAGGTATTATCGGATCCCTTCTTTACCTTACCGCTTCTAGACCTGGTATAATATATAGAGTGTTCTAGATTTCAATCATGCCCTAAACAATCACATTTGAATTCCACTAGAATGATTTTAAAATATTTAAGTGGAATATTGCATTTAGGATTTTGGTATCCTATAAATATATCATTTGACATTTTAGGATTTTCAGATGTGGATTGTACCGATAGCCTATTGGATTGAAAAAGCATGATCGATGTATGCCATTTTCTTAGTGATTGCCTAGTTTCTTAGTTTAGTAAGAAACAAGTGTCTGTTGCTTTATCTACCACGGAAGCTGAATATGTTACTGCATGTTTTTGTCGTACACAAGTTTTATGGATGAAGCAACAATTGCTAGATTATAGTAAAATGTTTAATCACATTCCTATCAAATGTGATAATACAAGTGCCATCAATCTATCTAAAAATCCAATCCACCATTCTAGGTCAAAACATATCGACATTAGGCATCATTTCTTAAAAGATAATGTTCAAAGTCAAGATATTGTTTTAGAATTCATTAACACTCACAATCAACTTACTGATATCTTTCTAAAACCTTTGAATGAAGAAAGAATGAATTTTATAAAACAACACATTGGGAAGATGGATGGACATACTATGAATTGACTATTTTTTTTTTCAATGATGGAATTAGAATTGCTTAAAAATATGAATAATTTACATGACCTAATTCCTCATTCATATCTATTTTGATCATGCATTAAGGCCACAAATTGAGATCTATTTTAAACCTAATTTACACCTTCCTGTTTTTTTTTAATAAAGACATGCTTAGTCCACTAGGACTAATCTCGGGTCCAACCATGCCACAAAGTTTTCTTGCTCAACCAAGTATATTGAGACCTGGTCCGACCAAACTCTTTTAAAAATTTTAACCATTTTGCTATAGGACATTTAATCCGCTTAGGCTTCACTGTTCAAACTTGGGATAAGATAGCCCAATCATAATGACCGAGGTCTAACCATAAAGACTCAAAATTTTTCAAAATTCTAGCCATTGGAAACTCTTTTAAAAGTGTATAAACTTTCTCCAATAGCCATAAATGGCTAGTTTGACCCTAAAACTTTATATAAACCAAATTGTACTGAAACTCTACCAAATCATTCATCATCTTCTCTTCTTTAAGTTCTTCCCCTCAATGGCTCAAAAGACTCTCACAAGAGAAGGCCTCAAGATAAGAGAAAGGGAAAGGAGTAGAAACTTTCTCCACTCCTATGGAAGAATCTCCTAAATCAAGAACCTATAAACCAACAAAGTTAAGTGAAGAAGATAAGAAAAGGTACAATTTAATTCTTAAAAAGAAAATTGAAGCAAATAGAATTCCCTCTTTGTTTTCTTTAGAATCTCTTTATGTGGAAGGTGAGATAAGGACCTATCTTTCAAATCTTGGGTGGGAGAAATTTGTCTTCCTTGAACAAGATAGCTTACGGCGGGAATCTTTAACCAAAGAATTTCTTGTTACCTTGGTGGTTGAAAAGAGAGATATTGAACCATTAGAACACTATGGTATACCCTTTAAACTTTTCAACCAAAAATACCAAATGACCCTTGATGATTTTGCTTCTATTTAGGGATTCAACACTGAAGGAATATTATAGACCCTTAATTTTTGACCTAGTCTGGTACGATATTTTTATATAGTCTAAAATAATTTTTGTGGTACTTTAATCAAATAATATTTATTTTAGTATTTATTATTTATAATTTTTAATAAAAATAAAAAGGTAATATTAGTAAAATTAAAAAATAATATATAATAAATAAATAAAAATCGACGACGGAAAAATCGGTGACAAAATTTTTCATCGCCGAAAGTGAATTGGCTTGGGCTAATTCGCCGCAAGAAATTCCTACGGCGAATTGGCTACCTCAGTGCTCTCTCGCAATTTCGTAGCCATTCAGCAATTTTTTGCCAGCGCGGTTTTTTCAAAACCGAGTTCTATTTGGTTTTGATTTCTTTTCCTACATGGTGTGAATTTTCTTAGACAATTAGAAGTAGGTTTATTATTTTTCTTATAAATACCACATTAAAACACAAAATTAAGGATCAAAAAATTATTTTACTTGATGTGAACTATAGACCTTAATTTTTGACCCCAATTTAATACGGTTCTAATTAAAGGATGCCAAAATAAATTTGATCCAACTTTAAATATTTAAACCTAGTTTATAATTTTTAAAGGAGCCGGTTCAGATTAAAGAGGCATAAATTCAATTGTAAAACCCTAAAATCAAGTGGAATTGGCCCAAATTAAAACTTTTCGGCCCATAAGTTAAAAAAGGCCAGAATAATTTCAGTGAGGTCGGCTGTTGAGACATGAGCATGCCTCATGTTGATCTGGCAGCCCAGATTGACATAAGGTTGGACTCATGTCGACCTAGGCAAGCTAGGTCGACATGAGCATGCTTCATGTGGACCTTGGCAGCCCAAGGTCGACATGAGCATGCCTCATGTCGACCTGGGCATCCCAAGGTCGACATGAGGTTGGTCTCATATCGACCTAGGGTAACTAGGTCGACATGGGTTCAATACCTTTCCTAATTCAACTAGAATTCATTTTAGGGACTGATTAATTCTAGGTTAAGGATTCTGAGTGAGGTTCAACTATAAATATTAATGTTTTAGAATTCAGAAGAGAAAACATTAACAAAGAGAGGGAACAATCGGACTAGATTTTAAAAAAGATCTTGAGATTGGGACTTGGATGAAAAAAACTTTGAATTTAGGACATGAGATTTGAAAGGAGCAATAAGCAAGCAATTCATAATTCATCAAAGGCAACAACTTTGCCTTTGTCCTTGTTCATCCAAGATGAAATTTTTGGTGGAACCAGCAAACGAAGATTTGAATATCTAATTTCTTTTTATTTTCTTACAGTAGTTTTGTTTTTTTGATTCATAAGATTATACACATAAAACCTTGATCTATAAACTTGTAGTAACATTGATCTTCGTTTCAACAACCTAAAAATACTTTTCTGTTTCCTCTAAATCTTAAGAACCCTAAAAATACTTTTCTGTTTCCTCTATTTCCAAAAACTCTAAAAAAATACTTTATGTTTCCAAGAGCCTTAAGAACCCTAAAAATACTTTTCTGTTTCTTCAAAATCCTAAGAACCCTAAATTTATTACTTTTATGTCCAAAAGACCTTAATTCATTACTTTTTTGTTTCCAAAAGCCTTAAATCGTTTTTCTTATTTCCAAAAACTTTTAAAGACCCTAAACTGTTTTCCTCTCACTTTTTTTAAAAATTTCCAAATGTTTTGTTAAATCACCAAACTCTAACTTTACAGTTTCTAAAAATCACAATTACTTTATAAAACTTTAAACCATTTTCTTCAATTCCAAAACCAAGACAGTAAATTCCAAACTAGTTAATCTGAACCCTAAGTTTTCTTAAACCCTAATTCCCCCAAAGCCGTAAATCCTAGTTTTGCTAAACCCTAATCCTTAAAACCTTATAAACCTAAACATCTAAAACCTTAAATCTTTAAAACGTCCAATAGCATTATTTATTTAAAAAAGAATATTAGTTACTCAAAATTCCAAAACCCTATTTTCTAAATTCTAAACCGTAAAATCTTAATTTTCAACACCAAAACCTACAATTCTAGAAGCCAGTTTTTAAAATTTTATGGGAAGCTGCCCCCTTGACCCCCACCCGCTATCCGGCTAGCGGGACCGCTGTATGGGCTCGTAGAAGGGGTCAATATTCATTTGTGTATTATGAGTCCGCATATTTAACTTTCCTTTTTCCAAATCCCTAATTTAGTAATTAAAATTCTAAAATCCTATTTTAAGATGCGAACCATAAATTATATATTTATTGCTTTATTTAATTTTAGATTTGATTATGTAGTTTATTATTTGCTTTGATTTATTTAATTTCAATGCTTGATTTATTTAATTTATCATGGATGAATGCTTATTATATATTTTGATTGATGTTTAATATCTTTTATAATGATTTATTTATTATGAATGGTTATTTACTTTTATCGATTTATTTTTTATTTCCAAATATTGTAAGAGGTATGTTTCCACTTTGTGGGTGCCTCATTAGTTAAATATGATGTAATTTAAATTACTTTAATATTTTGGACCAATGTAAAGGACATGTTTCTACCTTTCGGTGGGTGTCCTATTTAGTTTAGACATGGATGATGTAAGGACATGTTTCCATCCTCGGATGGGTGTCCATTTATTTGCTTTGTTTGAACATTGCTTTGATTTTAATATGATGATGCTTAATTTTAATTGTTACATGTAAAATGGATAATATTGCTATATTTAAGAATTTTATAATATTAAGACTTGTAAAGGAGGCCGGTTCCAATGAACCGGGCGTTGTGGGGGTGCTGGACCATTTCTCACCTTCCCCACACGTATCCAACTTTCCAAACCCATTAGGGGATTGGGGATTCCTTAGGAATTGAGTCATCCATCCCTTTCTTTTCCTGGCCCGTCAGGGTGGCGACTCCATTTTCTCTAGACTTAGGTTCGTGTTCTCTAAGGCCCCGAGCCTAAATAGTGCCGAAGTCACAAGAACCATTCCACCGAGAGTGGGGGCAAAAATCCCCGCTCACAGTGGCGACTCCACTAGGGATAAGAGAAGTTGATTCCGTTGGTCTTTATATTATTCTATTCTTTCTTATAATGATATTATCCATTGCATCATATTAGATTGCATCGTGTGAGTGAGTTAGGATCCCGGTGTTACCTCTGTTATGTTATGTAAGGGACACCATACTTTCACTCAAGGTATGGAGATCGAGCATGGCATAACCACTCATAACCTCGTACCGTTTGATATATACTTGCTATCGGAACATAAGCCTTTTAACCCAAAGACTAAAGCTCATGCAATTGGCCTAGTTACTTTCCTTAGGTTTTGCCCCAAATGCTTGTTGTTTGATTATGGTTAATTTATCTTGGCTTAAATCTTGGCTTATTTGGTTTGCTATTTTTCTAATATAATCTAAGTACATTGTAAGCTCAAAATAAAATTTTCTTTAAAGTCCAAAAGACCAATGCTATTTTTAAAACTTTTCAAGATGGTCTTTGGACATAAGACTTTTCTAAAAACAAATCAAAAATTCTTTTGCTTATAACCTTAATACTAAGCCCAAAATCCATTGTTTCTCTAAAATATTTTTATAATGGGCTTAGAAACAAAATTATTTTCATCTAACCTTCTCTTACAAAGAGCTTGCAAATTATTTAGGCCAATTACGAAATACCAAAAATCAATTGTGAGCCTAGTTTATAATAAGAAATAATTAATCATGGGCTTGTTTTTGGCATGAATCATTAGTTACTTTTTCAAGTGAGAAATATATTTATAATAAACCTCTTAATTTAGTTTTAATCCAATATAGCATAAAAGCTACTATAGTTGGTTGAATGGATTAAAACCTAATTAATGGGAATTGTTATGAACTGATTTCTATTTTTGAAAATATAACTATTGATTGAAACGTCAGAGGGAAATATTCGAAAACAAGATACCCCATGTTGGTATTTTGTTAACCATATACCTAGGAAAAGAGACTCGCCATTTGTGTGTGGATGTTATAAGGTTGGAAGGAACGTCCTATTTATCTTTGTTTGTTAATTGTTTGTGTATACATACATACATTTGCATCTCATATCATTAATCCTCTCTGGCTCACAGACCTAGAATATGGCAATTCAAGAGCATACAACGACACCACCTATAACATTTCAAGGATGGATGCTAACCAGTTAAGGGACATAGTCGATGAAGTTGTCAAAGCTAGGATGGCCGAGTTGCGAGATCAATTGGTTGAAATTATGAAGACCAGTTGATGGAAATTCAGGAGCTCATCAACAATGCTAATGGGGCATCTCCCATTGACATAAGAAAGAGGGGAAAGGCAGCATCAACGAAGAACATATTCACTAATAGATATCAAATGAAAAATGAAGGATCAATCCCTATTCTACATGATCAGTCGATCCATATGCTATCTAAATGGAACAATAGGAGCGGCTACCACCTCAATGAGCAAAATCAAAAGAAAAGAAGAGGTGTTGAGAAAAATGCAGTAACTGAACCAGCAAAGAGGCATAAATTTTCAGACTTGGGGGAACCTTTGTCAAAAATGTTGGAGAGAAAACATTAACAAAGAGAGGGAACAATAAGAGGGGATGGCAAGGGACATTAACAAGATAGCAAGGAACATTAAAGAGAGACGGCAACAAACAGAAAAGATTAGCAGCAAACATTCATCAGTAATCAATCCATCAAAGATTAGCAACGCTGCCTTTGTTAATTATTCATCCAGAAGTTAATTGTGGAGGAACCAACGAGCGGAACCTTGGATTATGATAGTTCAAAAGCTTACAATAATCTAACCTACACCGGAGATGAAGAATCTAGTAGCAACTCAATCACTTGCTCACCAAAAGCAATGGAGCCTAAACAAATTCAAAGAATGGTGGATGATGCCCTCAATGCAAGGATGGAAGAAATAAAAGAGGCCATGGCCGAGACCGTGAAGAACCAATTGGCTGCAATTTTAGAAAATAATATCGAAGCGTCTGCTAGCTCCAAGAAGCTAAAGGACAAAGGGAAGGCTAAAGTTGGTGAAGTAGCTTTTGATGATGATAAGGTGATCATTGATGATTGGGCTCAATACTAGCAAGATCTTCAAGACAAAAAGGAGCCAAAGGTTGTGGAGAAGGCAACTATTGAAAAGACCAAGACGTCTGATGTTGAGAAGATGATTGTTGATTTAGAAAAGAAATTTGAGAAGAAGTTGAAAACCGAAGAAATGTCCAAAATTGACAAATTATTTGAGCTACATGAAGAAGTTCCGTACAAATTCAAGATGCCATCCTTTGCTAGATACAATGGTACTGGAAATCCTCATCTCCATGTGAAGTAGTACATCACTGCCATGCAGTCTGCCCAAGCTACTAAAGCTCAAACTCTGAGATATTTCATGCTCTCATTGGACCCTGTTATCTAAAATTGGTTCAACACTTTAGAAGAAAGTACTCAAACAGATTGGGACATGTTGTACAAGGCTTTCATTTAGTAATATAGGTACAATGTCGAGCTAAAAGTTACCTTAATGGAAGTGGAGTCCATTAGACAAAGGCCAAATGAGAATTTTGTAGACTATGTGAAAAGATGGAGAAATAAGGCCGCTTTGCTCAAGAAGAGGCCCGATAAATCTGATCAAATAAGGATGAATGTGTGAGTGGTGTTGCCTAGTCTTCATGAAAAGATGTCTCATATACTCATCCGTGATTTCAAAGATCTTCTCCAAGCTGGTCTACAAATTGAAGAGTGGGAAAGGGAGAAAAATCGCTTTTCAATGAGAAGGAATGAGAAAGGAAATTATCAACCTAGCAATCAAAGCATGCAAAAAGAAGATGATGTTAATGTGACTAGTCAAGAAAATAAAAGACAATTCTCAAAATTGGGAAAAACCTCTATCTTGGGTTTTTAGCAAGCTACAAAAGAAAGGATTATTACAACCATTGGCCCCTCGACCTTTTCCAAATCCTTTACCCCTAAAATTTGATACTAAGGCTTTTTGTCAATTTCATCAAACTCAAGGATATGAAACTGATAGATGTACCCGATTGAAGCATCAGATCCAATATCTAATCGATAGTGGTAAGCTACCGGAGCCAGAAAAGCCCAATACCAAGAACAATCCTTTGCCTAAGTTTGGAAGAGTATCTCCATCGGCAACCTTCATGGTAGGAAAAGGATTGGAAGAAGATTTTTTTTATCATCCTTTCAAGATGGAAATATTGAAGATGTGAAAGGAAAAGAAGCTTAAACCCAATGAACTTTCCTTAGCTTGAATGTTGCTTTTCAATTTTACTTTCTTTAATATTTTGGAACTATTGTGTTTTTCAAATTTAAAGTTGCTTGAAATAAATTACTTTCATCAAAATTTTTGTTGGTCTTTATTCATTTTGGTGCTCAACCAATGAGAAATCTAGCTTTATGTTCATAAATTAATGTGTTTATGCATCATGACTTGAATGACTTTACTAGATGAGGGAATTGCTCTATAGCATTGAGTTGTGTATGCTTACTTATAGAGGGCTCCTGCATAATTACCTTTGTCTAGGTCCTAGTCAATCTTAGAGCATGCATTGACAAACTTTCGAGGCAAAATTGAACTCTGCTTATTTAAGAGAGAAATGATCTAGGCATTGTTTGATGAGCCAACAACTTGTATCCGCCCTATTAAATATCAATCCCTAGTTGTCCCTTTGAGCCTTCATAAAATTTTAGCTTTCTTTTCATTGGCATATAACCCCAAAAACCTACCCTGAGCTGTTGTGATACTTTTGACAAGTCTTATGACCACTAAGATGAAGAGGCAAGAAGAACAAAGAAAGAAATGAATAGTAAAGACCATGAAGATATTTGAAGTTTTCAAGACCATAAGAGTGGTTGAAGTTCTCAAGACCATAAGGGTAGTTGAAGTTTTTCCAATATATCAAGACAACATCAGAGTAACAAATGATTTATCCCTATTAAAGGGGATTTATACCACTCCACTCATCCATTATTAGAAACCCAAGTTGACACAAACAAGACAACTCTTTTAGAGCTAGACCAAAAAAAAAAGAAGAAAATAAAAGAAGAAGAAAAAAGAGAAGAAGAAAAAAAAGGAAAAGAAAAAAGAAGACAAAATAAAAAAAGGGGGGAAAAGAAAAGAAAAAAAAGAAAAGAGAGATAAAACCTAAAAAGGTGGTCCAGAAAGCCAACTGAGTTCTCTTTTACCTAAAGCAACCAAAGGCTTCCATTTAGTCTATAAGGACAGTTTGACTTGAATTGGTCTAACCTAGCCAAAGTTTAAAAGGAGAAAAATTCATCCAATTTTTGAAAGTTTTGTATTTGATAGTCCTACAAGGAAGAAGGACAAAATGATAAAATGCTCAAAGAAAGGGAGGAGTAAGAAAAATAAAAAGAAAAGAAAAGGGAGAAGAAGAAAAGAAACGAATTTGGGTACCAAATTTTTATGCAAAGAAACAAAGATTGTTCCAATCAAGATCCAGATTAATGCCAAGAAGATAGAAGGAATTTGGAGTCTAGCAAGATTGCTTCCAACTTCCTAAATTTCCAATAAGAAATTTTTAGTGTGAGGATTTGCCCATAGTGTCACAACAGCTCCAACATACAAATGGCTTTCATTTAACCCGTGTCCCTTATAGACCCCATTTGAAGCCTATTAAAGACCTGCTGATCTCTTTTGGTAGGTAAAGTCTATTAGTGGAGATAGTTTGAATAAAAATGCATATGAGATAGACAATATTTAAACTATATGAGACCTTTGGCCAAGTAATGTATATGTGCCTATCAGAAGTGCAACAATTCTTGCTTAAATAGAAATGATTCCCAAGTTTAGTATGGTAACTAGGGTTGTCATGTTATAGATATGTTAATTTGGAAAATCAAGTCCTGAGGTACATTGACATTAATTTGGCAAAGCCAACCTTTGATGTCAAAATCAAAATTCAAAAAATCAAAAAAAAAGTTTTGTCATACAAAGCCTTCAAGTTAAGGGAAGTATGTTGAATCATTGAACCTTCAAAGGATACATTGGGCAAAGGAAATGATTATTGGCAAGGTCATGAAGAAGCTATCAATTGACATGCTAAAACATAGTTTGAAATGGATGCATCCCTGACTCTGCTGCTTGGTGTTTCCACCACTCATGTTCTCAACATCTTGAAGATAAAAGCCTTAAATACAAAGCTTTCTGTCATTCCAATGCAAGACTTGAACGAGCATCTGAAAGGAACCAATGAGAACACTTCTGCTGATCACCTTGGTCTATGAGTCTATGGAATGACTGTAAGTATTATTCATGCATATTATGCATACATGAGCATATCACGTCGCACTTTCTTGTCTTGTATTATCTACTCTTTATCAAAGTGAACAGAAAACACCCTGTGAAGTAAATAATCAAAAGAAGATATCAAATCAGGGGGCATGGAAAGCCCATTGCTTGAGACAGTTCCAGTAATCTTGCAAAGAGAAGAAATACATACTTGTGTGAAGAACTAGACAACAAAGACATCCATCAAAGCTTGCATGGAAAAAATCTTTGGTTTGAGCCTACACAGGGGGCAAAGTTTCTCGTTTCCAATTTTTTGAGTTTATATACTAAACATTTTCAAACTCACTTGCAAATATTTCGCCATGCAGGGGGCAAGGAGAAGATATAAGGGCTAGCTAAAAAGGGCTGAAATTTTCGTAAAAGTACAAAGGAAGAACAAAAAAGAATGAAAAAAATAAGAAAATTAGAATTCTCAAAAAAATGAAGATGCAAAAGACAAAAGATCAGTCCAGCTAAAAGAGTTGAAGCCAGGGTAAAGACTCGACCTCCAATGGATAAAGATCCATGTTTCAAGGGTAAAGACCCGACCTCTAATGGATAAAGATCCATGTTTCAAAGGGTGAAGACCCGAAGTCCAAAGGATGAAGATCCATTTTTAAGGGTGAAGACCCGATTTTCAAGGATGAAGATCCATTTTCAAAGGTGAAGATCTGATTCCAAGGATGAAGATCCATTTACAAAGGATGAAGACCCGAAGTCCAAATGATGAAGATATATTTTCAAGGGTGAAGACCCGATTTCCAAGGATGAAGATCCATTTTCAAGGGTGAAGACCCGATTTCAAAGGATGAAGATCCATTTTCAAGGGTGAAGACATGTAACATCCGCGATTTTGGAGAAATTAAATAAGTATTTGGAGAGATAAATTGTATATACTCGATATATATATCTAGAGTATATATAACATATACATATGGTATATTAATTGTATATGCTGGATTAATACATTACATACTTAATATTTAATATAGATATAAGGTACATTTGATGTGTATATAAGATACACATTACTTGTGCATATGTGTAATATCCTACATTTTTGAAAAGTTCTAATTTTTGGAAATTTGATAAAATAAATTATAATTTAAATGGATAAATTAAATTAATGGTTTTAAATGAAAAATGAAGGGGTTTTAAATGAAAAAGTGGATAATATATGTGATATATATTTAAAATATACATAACATATAAAATTCAACACTTTTTAAAAGAAAAGTCAAAGTAGAAGGGTATTTTGGTAATTAAATCTTAAAAATTTAAAATTAATAAAATAATTCAAAAATAAATTATTTTTGAATGGAAGAGGGAATTTAGGACTTTTAATTTATTAAATAATTAATTATTAAATTATTTTAATATATATATATATGGTTTAAAATTAAAGGGTGAAAGGAAAGAGAAATAAAAAAAAATAAAGCCTTCTTCTTCTTCTTTCCTTCAAGGCCGTATTTCATGGCTTCAAGAGAGGGATTTGCTTCTTCCATACTCCAAAAATTGAAGAGATTTTAAGGATTCAAGTGGAGTTTTAGAAGTTTCTTCATCAATTGGTAAGCTTTCTTACCAAAATTTCAAATTCTATGGAAAAGTGTGTTATGTAAATTTTGGAATTCTATAGTAGCATGATTTAATTACTTAATTGGATATGAATGAAGTTGTTTTGATTGGTTATTAATGATTTTAAGGTTGGATTAAAGAAATGGTTGAGTTTGGGTAAGATTGGTGAAGAGAGAGAATTTAGGGTTATGTAAATTTTGGGTTTTGAAATCATGGTTTTTAATTGTGTAAATTGATTCCAAATGAGTTTTTTTGATACATAAACAAGTATTTTAAAGTCAAATATTGGATTTGGTTGTGTTTGGTTGGAGTTTGAGAATGGAAGTGGAGATTTAGGGTTTTGGAAAAGTGATTTTCCAAAGTAGTTGAATTGTGTGATTTTATTTGTTTAAGAATGTTGTTTAATGTTACAAGTGATGAATATAAGCTTGAAATGAGTAATGGATTGTGTTGGAATGGAAAACCTTCAATGGGAGAAGGTTATGCCATTTTTGAGATTTTGTGTGTAAGAGTGTATTGTTATAATGTAAATGATTTAAATGTATTAAAATATGTTTTTAATGATATTAATAAACTTAAAACACTAATTTAAATGGCTTGATATGGTTTTTCAAAGTTAAAGTGAGATGAAGCTTAATTTTGGGATTTGGTTTAGAGTGATGTTTAATTATGGTTTGATGTTGAGAATACCTTAGAATATGATATTAAATTATTATGTATGATCACATTTGGTATAGGCATTGAGGGAGGTTGATTTGCTTCATCCAAGTGGTGAAAGGCAAGTTGGAAGGATAGGATTGGATGTTGTATTAAGCTTGCTTTGGGTTGCTAGCAGAGGTATGTACAAACTTTGAGTATAATGTTTATATTTGCATGACATTTGGGCTTAACACATTTTGGTTGAAAAATGTGTTAAGCTACTTGGTTCATTGATTGAGTATGAATAATGTGCTATGACATTTGTAATGTCATATATGTGTTAAATGCATTGTGAAAAGCCATTGATAATGGCTAAATTGTGTAAAGTGTGAAATATGAATATTATGTGAAAATACCCAAAGTAATTGGGTAATGTGTTGTGAATGAAAAAATGAGATATGTGGAATAATGAAATGAATTGATATTGATAAAAATGAGAAAAAATGAGAAAAATGAGAAAAATGTGAAAAATGAGAAAAATGAGAAAAAAATGTGAAAATAAAGCAATGAGCCTAGCTTGATTATGAGAAATAAAATGAGAAATGAATTGTGAAAGTATTTGATAATGAGAAAAATGAATTAATTGTGTGCCTAGTATGTTATTCAATTTTTAGAGTTCTGGGTTTGGCGGCATGCCTTTGAATTGCTAGGCAGGTGAAAAGACCAGGTCGTAAGCCGAGCCCAGCTGATAAATGATAAGTATGATGTTTTTGGGGTGAAAAGATTGGGTTATAAGCCCCAAAAACCGTAGCAGTCTAGCCGGGTTGAGGACCAAGATACTGGAGCCTAAGGGTCTAGCCGGGTTGAGGTCTAAGAGACTGGGGCTGTTACTTTATCCCTAGATATATATTGCCTACGGGCTAGACATATGTTGTCATTATGGACCAAAGCAGTAACTCTGAAATTTGAATAGCATATTAGATCCTTTTGGGCCCATGCTTGTCTTTGCTTAATGTGAATTATGAATTGTGATACAATTAAGCAATATAATGTTATGAGTTGTGAGTATGAAATATTTGAAAAATATATGAAAGTGAAAAGATGTGACTCTATATGCATTGTGCATTGGCATTACTTTACATTTTTATTATCATCAAAGTTTGTACCACTAGGCTTCAGCTTAGCGCGATTGTAATTCGTCACGCAGGTGTCATGGAGGTTTTGGTAGAGCCGAAGAGTTTTACTAGACCTGGTCGGGTCTAGATTTGTATTTATTGAGCTTGAAGAGTTGTTTTGGGTACATCAAGATCAGAGCCAGTTGCCAGCATGTACATTTTTTATATTATGTATGTTATGATATGTTTTTGAAGAATATATTGTAAATTGTAAAGAATGATTTGAATAATTTTGTTTAAGATGGGATTTTATATATAATGTTGATATATATATACCTATATATAAGTATTTTGAGAAAATATGGAGAAATTGAGAAGTATTGGAGAATCGGTGAATTGATTTTATTTGGAGTGTTTGTTTTATGCAGGTTATGTTTTGTTGAATTTTGAAAACGTTTAAATTACAAACAAAACTCTGGCGAATTTTTTCCAGAGATTTTCATATAAAATATTTATTTTGGATTCCTATTGTTGCGCTAAAATTAACTCTACCACAAAGCGTCACTCGCAAGTATACGAGGTAGCTGTAGCAAAGGTAATCACCCCAAGGTCGTCTCACAAGGAAGCTAAAGTAGCTAATTGATTATCAGATTATAAATAACAAGTAATGAATATATTTAGATTGCTATCAATTAAAGAAAATAGATTGATCGAAGTTTAAAACAAATAAAAGTAAACTGAACTGATGTATTGATTCACTTAATAGATTGGTCTGGGGTTTGCACTTCTCTACTACTTATATGTATGAACGGTTATTCCTCTTAACCAATTTAATTTCAAAGATTAAATCTCCAGCAACTTAATTAATTGAATAAAGGAAATAAGCTCTCGCATTCAAACCTCTCTCAAATAATCTTATTCCAATTGAAATAATCTTTTCCTAGGTTATATCTCTAATTCACCTAAGTCCTTAATTAAATTGTTCCAGCATTAGACTTCATCTCTCAATCCATCATCTAATACCTAAAACACATAATTGGTGGCCAATCAATAATATATTAGCAATAATTCATTCAATAAAGGCTTAAAGAAATAATTGAGTTAAGAGTAATAACCAATTCATATAGTCATAGCAGATCCATACAAACTCTAGACTATATCAAATTAGTTCATAATGCTATCAAACATACTCATCTCATTAATATTCAAAGAAATCAATTTAGACATGATAATATCCATAAATACAATTCCAATGAAATTAAAGAGATAAAGTTCAAGAACAAAACCAAATTACAAACTCCTTGAAGCTTCTGAAGAATCTCTTATTCAAATCTTGCAAGATAAATGTATCAATGGCAAGAACAAATCTAATCTAAGCTAGTTTAATCCAAAGTGTTCAATAAACTCTAAGAAAACAAAGTTAGAAACCCTAACTTCACTCTCTGACGGCTGATCTAATCTCAAACTCTCAACAACCCTGGAAACCCTAACTTTTTTAATATTTATATGAATCCTCCGCTTAAAAATCCGCATTGTCTTTGGTCCATGAGAGACACGGCCAAGTTGGATGAGACACGACCGTGTTGGAGGTGCATTGGAGGGACACGGCCACAAGCTTGGCCGTGTCCCTTGCTTGTGTTCGCTTTTGTGAGAGTTTCTTCTTTTCTTCTTTGGTGTGATTGAGTGACACGACCGTATTGGAGGTCTCTAGGCCGTGTTGGACAATTTTGGAGGGACACAGCCACAAGCTTGGCCGTGTCCCTTGCTTGTGTCTTCTATTGCTTGATTTTCTTCCTTTTACTTTGGACTTGAGTGAGACACGGCCAAGCTAACATAACTTGGCCGTGTTTGAGCTTCTTTGGAGGGACACGGCCATAAGCTTGGCCGTGTCCCTTGCATGTGTCTTCTTCTATGTCTTGTGGCTTCTCTTTTGCTTGGTATGGGACACGGCCACAAGCTTGGCCGTGTCCTCTGCATGTGTCAGGTAATGTCCAATTTTTCCTTCTTCTTGGTTCCTTGGCTTTTTAACCTAAAACAAAACTTGAAAAAAACTTTAAACAAGAATTAAATGAACATTAACCAACAAAACATAAACACACACTAAAAACTAGGATAAAAACAACATAAACACTTAAATAAATTAAAACTACCAAAATTAATGAAAACACTAAATAAACATATTAAAACTAACAAAATACCTAAAGAAAACAATAATTATCATAACAAATAAGATACAAATCTATAACAAAAACTAATAAAACAACTACCCCACACTTAAAACTTTGCTTGTCCTCAAGCAAATTCACATGGCATAAATTAAAAACTCAAACAACCTTAACTATAATTCCTGTATATAAGATGAAATCCTTTAAGACTCAGCCATAAATAATTGCAATTTCCTTCAATCAAGATTTTCTTAACTCATTCATTAATCCAGACATACAAATCTTATCTCTCATCTAAGTTTTTCACTCGATTTCAAAGGTTAATTCACTCAAACCACTCATGACTGCATACTACCATAAACTTGCTTAATTATCCAATCTCCCTCACTGATTTTCTCAAGCAATAATCCGAAGGTCTTTCATTTGGATGTAATGGGGCTAAGGTGAAGGTGTGATAAAAGACATTTAAGCTGGAGCATCAAGAAATGGAGTATCTAAATTAGACAATACTCTTGCTAAGAAACTCAAACTCCCTCAAATGGCATAATCACCAATCCCTTGATACTTTCACATACTTGCATATTTCAAGAAAAGCAATGAGTCAACATTCCTCTTTTAATGACCAATGCTAAAACATATATGAATTTTGTATATATATATATATATATTCTTTTTTTATTTTCTTTACCCTTTTTTTTATCATTCATATATTTTTTATATATTTCTCTTTCTTTCTTTTTTTTATATATATACAAAATATAAAATTGCATGGAACATCTAGCTTAAAATGAAGAGGAAAAGAATAACCAACTCTTAGCAAATACAATGTGCAAAGTATGCATTTCAACCCCCAAATAGCAATACATTTTATTATTTTTTTTTCTTTTTTTTTAATTGCTTACCCCACACTTTTGAATCAAACCACCCTATTGTCATATCATAAGAAACTCCATTCCTTAATGCAGGTATGATGATAATAAGAGAAAGTTGAGTTGTGAATTGTGTTGATCAATCAAGAAAAAGTTAAAGGCTCAACTTGGCTCACTAAGGAATTCAATATTAAGGGAGGTCTTTTTAAGCTGAAGGGCTAGCCTAATTTGCCTTCATCATTATAAAACTAGAGATTAAATCATAATGTGAGTTCAATTAGTATGCAAAAGCAAGCTCTAGAGATGCAAAATCATGAAGGTGCACACTTAAGAAAAGAAAATCAATTGACACTAATATTCAATCTATAAGGCTCAAAACTCACAAAGGTGGGTTCTCAAAAATTTATATGTCATGAATTGCAGAATGTGAAAATTGATCCTGAATTCAAATGCTAATCTCCATGCTGATACTAACGTCTCAACTATAATGCTAGAATCATAGAAAAGATCAATAAGTTTTCAACAATTATGCCATGCACAAAACACAATAAAACACACCAAGACAAACAAAACAAAAAATTAAAGAAAAGCTAAAAGATTACCCCACACTTTAGAATTTACATTGTCCTCAATGGAAAACAAGAATAATAAAGAGAAAGAGTTAAAGGACAACCTGTCTTCCATCGTACCCTGGTGAGGCAAAACCCTAACTTTTCATCACAAACACAAATGTTCAAAAACAAAATACAAGAGAGCTTTAGGGTTTCCATTTATTTAAACTAAACATAAAATCAAAATTGCTAAATATAAAATTATAACTATGAAAAAGAAATGCAAACTGATGGGTTGCCTCCCATTTAGCGCTTCTTTAATGTCACAAAGCTGGACATCACTGCAAAGCCTAGGGATCGTGGATCAAAGTGCTGTCAATGATCCTCACTTCATGAATTCCTTCTTTATAGGGTTTAAATCTCTATCCATTTACTTTAAAAGTCTTATTGGTTCGAGAGTTAAGCAATTCAATGGAACCAGAAGGACATACCTGAGTTATCTCGAAAGGACCACTCCATCGAGACTTGAGTTTACCTGGAAACAGACGGAGTTGAGAATTAAAAAGTAAAACTTTCATACCTGGACTCAATGTCTGTCGCATAATAAATCTGTCATGAAGTGCTTTACTGTGATCCTTATAATTCCTCGAGCTCTCATATGCCTTTGGGTAAAGGCATCTTTGGGTCTCCCCCACTGGTTTAGCCCCCTCTTCTAAGGTCAGTGTCAGCTCCAATTTATCTGAGGAACCTGTCTGTAAGAAATCATCTGAAACAACTGCTTCAACACAATTAATTAAAGAACATTCCTCATATAAAGCAGTTGTAGGAATGGGAGAAGTGTTAAAAATAGAAAAATCAACAGTTTGTCCCAAGACAGTCATTGATAATTTACCATTTTAAACATCTATTAAAGTGTTGGTAGTAGCCATAAAAGGCCTGCCCAGCAAAATAGTGTGTGCTGATGGTGTAGGGTTACTTCCTTCCATGTCAAGAACTATAAAATCCACAGGTACTATCAACCCTCCAACCTTAACTAACACATCTTCTACAACCCCTTTCGGGAATCTAAGAGATCTATCAGCTCATTGCAACACCATTTTGGTTGGTTTAAGTTCCCCTAGTTCTAATTCTTGATACACAGAATAAGGCATCAAATTTACACTGGCTCCTAGATCACACATGCCATCAGTCCCCTTTCCATTCCCCACAGTAATTTGAAATATAAAGCTACCAGGATCCTTTAGCTTAAGAGGTAGTTTATGCTGCAGAACAGTAGTAGCTACCTCTGAAACTATCACCTTTTCATTCTGCTCATACCTCTTTTTCTTGGTAATCAGCTCTTTGAAGAATTTGGCATAAGCTGGCATGTTCTTTATTGCTTCCAGTAAGGGTAAGTTAATACTTACCTTAGACAGCATGTTGAAGATGTTAGAAAATTGCTTATCTGGTTTATCATCCTTCAACCTACTGGGGAATGGTATAGGTGGCCGGTATGGATTGCTTGCCTTGTATAAATCTGCTGAAGGGGACTTCTCCATTGATCTTTCTCCAGCACCTTTGTTCTTTGTTTCTCCTTCGTTCTTGTTCTCTTGGTCACCTGCATTCACAGAATCATTTTCAACATTATTGTTAATTGCCTTACCACTTCTAAGAATAGTCACTGATTGTGCCTGCTCAGGTTGACTTGGGAATTTCCCCTTTTGTTGAATCTGCATCTGTTGTGCAAGTTGCCCTACTTGAGTCTCCACTTTCTTAAAAGATGCTTCTAATGAATCCAACCTCTTATTGGTCATCTCTTGATTTTTAGCACTGACTTGGATAAAAGCCTGTAAACTTTCCTCCAAACTCTCTCTCTTAGGCTGTCCTTGATTTGAGGATTGACCCTGCTGTTGGTTCTGTCTCTGGAGCAAATGGAAAGGCTGTTGAGAATTATTTGTTGCCCAGGAAAAATTAGGATGATTCCGCCAACCAGGATTGTATGAATTTGAGTAAGGATCATTCAAGGCCCTTGGTTGAAATCCCCCCATAGCATTGACTTGCTCAGCTTCATTCCCATAAGTCTCATATGCGGAGGGGCAAATATTTGCTCCATGCCCGAAAGTTCCACATATTCCACACACTTCTTGAGTAGATGAAGAAGTGTTGTTTTTCATATTCAGCATCTGCACTTACCTTGTCAACTCAGCTATCTGATTTACCATCTCACTATTGGCTTCTAATTGATTTACCCCTTTGCTTCTTCCTCTTACACTCTTCTGTTGAGAATTAGCTCCCAACATCTCAAAGATCTCATAAGTTTCATCAGCTGTCTTTTCTCCCATGGCTCCCCCAGCTGCATTGTCAACAGTGTTTTGAAATTGCTGGGTTAGACCATCATAGAAAAATTGATTAAGAAGTTGAAGTGGGTAGTAATGATGTGGACACTGGATCAATAACATTTTAAATCTGTCCCAAGCCTCATGAAATGGCTCTCCATCAAATTGAGTGAATGTAGCAATCTTCCCTCTCAATTCGGCTGTCTTCTGATGTGAATAAAACTTGCCCATGAACTTGTTATAAACTTGCTCCCAAGTTGTCAAAGAATTTTCGGGCAACATCATTAACCAGCTCTTAGCTCTATCATTCAATGTATACGGGAAACATCTCATCCTCAACTGATCTTCTGTTAGTCCTCCCAATGGAAAAGTGTTGAGGGTAGAATAAAAATCCCAAATAAAGTTAAAAGAATCTTCATTTGGAACTTCATAGAATGATGGCAGCATGTTGTAATGAATGTTCTTCAACTCATTATTCCTTGCTGCATCTGTTAGTCTTATGCAAGAGGTGGAAGTTCCTATGACAGGTCTAGCAAAGTCTCTCATAGTTCTTTGTCTTTCTTCTGCCATTTTAATAGATTGTGCAGATTTCGACTCAAAATCAGAAGTGTCCTCTTCGGTATCAAATCCTGTATAAAGTTCAAATTCTTCTCTGCTCCTTTTCACTCACTGAATTTCTGGAATGAATGGATATAGCTCTCCTTCGAGTGATTTCCTGCCTTGCATAAATAGAGTTTCGAGAAAAAGAAATTATTAAAAGCAAAAGACAAATAAAGTAAAAGTAAACAATGAAAAATAATCTAAAATATCTATGAGTAATAAACAATTACGCCAATTAGCTTCCCCGGCAGCGGCGCCAAAAACTTCTTGAGCTAAAATTAACTCTACCACAAAGGGTCACTCGCAAGTATATGAGGTAGCTGTAGCAAAGGTGATTGCCCCAAGGTCGTCTCACAAGAAAGCTAAAGTAGCTAATTGATTATCAGATTATAAATAACAAGTAATGAATAAATTTAGATTGCTATCAATTAAAGAAAACAGATTGATTGAAGTTTAAAACAAATAAACTTATCCAGATTTCCGAGGATGAAGATCCATTTTCAAGGGTGAAGACCTGATCTCAAAGGATGAAGATCCATGTTCAAGGGTGAAGACCCGATTTCCAAGGATGAAGATCCATTTTCAAGGGTGAAGATCTTATCTCAAAGGATGAAGATCCATTTACAATGGTGAAGACTCGATCTCCAAGGATGAAGATCCATTTACAAGGGTAAGGACCTGATCTCCAAGGATGAAGATCCATTTACAAGGGTGAAGACCCGAACTACAAGGATGAAGATCCATTTGCAAGGGTGAAGACCTGATCTCCAAGGATGAAGATCTATTTTCAAAGGTGAAGATTCGATGCTAAGGATGTAGATCCATGGTCCAACGATGAAAATCCATTTTGAGGTTGAAGACCCACAATGTGTTAAAGAAAAAAATCCAGAGCAGTCAAAATTCTCAACTGATAAAAGGTAATTCAAACTCAGTCTCGGGTCCAGAACCCAAACCCTAAATTCACCTTGGGTCCAGAACCCAAATAATTTTTAAGTCCAGAACTCAAACCAACTTTGGGTAAGGAGTCCAATATGGCTCTAAACCCAGTCAAAAATCACATTGCTTTTCACTCTCTTTTGTCGTAGTCTTAGATCGCTCAAGCAGGGGTCAAACTATAGACCCTTAATTTTTGACCCCAATTTGATCCGACTTTAACTATTTAAACCTAGTTTATAATTTTTAAAGGAGTTGGTTCGGATTAAAGAGTCATAAATTCAATTGTAAAATCATAAAATCTAGTGGAATGCCCAAATTAAAACTTTTCAGTCCATAAGTTAAAAAAGCCCAGAAAAATTTGAGTTAGGCCAGCCGGGGAGACATAAGCATGCCTCATGTCGATCTGGCAACCCAGATCGACATGAGGTTGGTCTAATGTTGACCTGAGGCAACTAGGTCGACATGGGTTTAATACCTATCCTAATTCAAGTAGAATTCATTTTAGGGACTGAATAATATTAAGTTAAGGATTCTGAGTGAAGTTCGACTATAAATATTAACATTTTACAATTCAGAAAAGGGAGAAAACATTAACAAAGATAGGGAACAATCGGACTGGATTTTAAAAACATTCTTGAGATCGAGACTTGGAGAATAAAAACTTTGAATTTAGGACTTGAGAGTTGAAAGGAGCAATAAGCAAGCAATTCATAATTCATCAAAGGCAGCAACTTTGCCTTTGTTGTTGTTCATCCAAGAAGAAATTTTTGGTGGAACCAGCAAATGAAGGTTTGAATCTCTAATTTCTTTTTATTTTCTTATAGTAGTTTTGTTTTATACACACAAAACCTTGATCTATAAACATGTAGTAACATTGATCTTCGTTTCAACAACCTAAAAATACTTTTCTGTTTCCAAATACCTTAAAAACCCTAAATCGACTTTTCTATTTCCAAAAACCCTAAAACAATACTTTCTATTTCCAATAAAACTTAAGAACCCTAAAAATACTTTTCTGTTTCCTCTAAATCCTAAGAACCCTAAATTTATTCCTTCTATGTCCAAAAGACCTTAATTCGTTACTTTTCTGTTTCCAAAAACCTTAAATCATTTTTCTTATTTCTAAAAGTTTTTAAAGACCCTAAACTATTTTCCTCTCACTTTTTTTTAAATTACCAAATGTTTTGTTATACAACCAAACTCTAACTTACTTTACAGTTTCTAAAAATCACAATTACTTTATAAAACTTTAAACTATGTTCTTCAATTCCAAAACCAAGACAGTAAACCCCAAACTAGTTAATCTAAACCCTAAGTTTTCTTAAACCCTAATTCCCCCAAAACTGTAAACCCTAGTTTTCGTAAACCCTAATCCTTAAAACCTTAAAACCTTATAAACCTAAATATTCAAAACCCTAAATCTTTAAAACGTCCAGTAGCATTTTTCATTTAAAAAATAATATTAGTTAATCAAAATTCCAAAATCCTATTTTCTAAATTCTAAACCGTAAAATCTTAATTTTCCACAACAAAACCTACAATCCTAAAAGCCAGTTTCTAAAATTTTATGGGGCGCTGCCCCCTTGACCCCCGCCTGCTATCCGGCTAGCAGGACCGCCCTATGGGCTTGTCGAAGGGGCCAATATTCATTTGTGTATTATGAGTCCGCATATTTAACTTTCCTTTTTCCAAAGCCCTAATTTAGTAATTAAAATTCTAAAATCCTATTTTAAGATGCGAACCCTAAATTATATATTTATTGCTTTATTTAATTTTAGATTTGATTATGTAGTTTATTATTTGCTTTGATTTATTTAATTTCAATGCTTGATTTATTTAATTTATCATGGATGAATGCTAATTATATATTTTGATTGATGTTTAATATCATTGATAATGATTTATTTATTATGAATGATTATTTACTTTTATCGATTTATTTTTTATTTTCAAATGTTGTAAGAGGTATGTTTCCACTTTGTGGGTACCTCATTAGTTAAATATGATGTAATTTAAATTGCTTTTATATTTTGGACCAATGTAAAGGACATGTTTCTACCTTTCGGTGGGTGTCCTATTTAGTTTAGACCTGGATGATGTAAGGACATGTTTCCATCCTCGGATGGGTGTCCATTTATTTGCTTTGTTTGAACATTGCTTTGATTTTAATATGATGATGCTTTATTTTAATTGTTGCATGTAATATGGATAAAATTGTTATATTTAAGAATTTTATAATTTTAAGACCTGTAAAGGAGGCAGGTTCCAATGAACCGGGTGTTGTGGGAGTGATGGGCTATTTCTCACCTTCCCCACACGTACCCAACTTTCCGAACCCATTAGGGGGTTGGGGATTCCCTAGGAATCGAGTGATCTACCCCTTACTTTTTCCCGGCCCGTCCGGGTGGCAACTCCATTTTCTTCAGACTTAGGTTCATAATCTTTAAGGCCCCGAGCCTAAACAGTGCCGAAGTAGCAAGAACCATTCCACCGGGAGTGAGGGCAAAAATCCCTCTCACAGTGGCGACTCCACTGGGATAACAGAAGTTAATTCCGTTGGTCTTTATATTATTCTATTCTTTCTTATAATGATATTATCCATTGCATCACTATGTTATGTTATGTAAGGGACACCATACTTTCACTCAAGGTATGGAGATCGAGTATGGCATAACCACTCATAGCCTCATACTATTTGGTATATACTTGTTATGGGTACCTAAGCCTTTTAACCCAAAGACTAAAGCCATGTAATTGCCCTAGTTACTTTCCTTAGTTTTTGCCCCAAATGCTTGTTGTTTGATTATGGTTAATTTATCTTGGCTTAAATCTTGGCTTTTTGGTTTGCTCTTTTTCTAATATGATCTAAGTACATTGTAAGCTCAAAATAAAATTTTCTTTAAAGTCCAAAAGACCAAAGCTATTTTCAAAACTTTTCAAGATGGTCTTTGGACATAAGACTTTTCTAAAAACAAATCAAAAATTCTTTTGCTCATAACCTTAATACTAAGCATAAAATCCATTTTTTTTCTAAAATCTTTTTACCATGGGCTTAGAAATAAAATTATTTTCATCCAACCTTTTCTTAAAAAGAGCTTGCAAATTATTTAGGTCAATTACGAAATACCAAAAATCAATTGTGAGCCTAGTTTATAATAAGAAATAATTAATCATGGGCTTGTTTTTGGCATGAATCATTAGTTACTTTTTCAAGTCAGAAATCTATTTATAATAAACCTCTTAATTTACTTTTAATCCAATATAGCATAAAAGCTACTATAGATGGTTGAATGGATTAAAACCTAATTAATGGGAATTATTATGAACTGATTTCTATTTTTAAAAATATAACTATTGATTGAAACATCAGAGGGAAATATTTGAAAACAAGATACCCCATGTTGGTATTTTGTTAACCATATAACTAGGAAAAGAGACTCGCCATTCGTGTATGGATGTTATAAGGTTGGAAGGAATGTCCTATTTATCCTTGTTTGTTAATTGTTTGTGCATACATACATACATACATACATGCATACATACATACATTTGCATCTCATATCATTAATCCTCTTTGGCTCACAGACCTAGAATACGGCAATTCAAGAGCATACAATGACACCAACTATAGCATTTCAAGGATGGATGCAAACCAGCTAAGGGACATAGTTGATGAAGTTGTCAAAGCTAGGATGGCCGAGCTGCGAGATCAATTTGTTGAAATTATGAAGACCCACTTGATGGAAATTCAGGAGCTCATCAACAATGCTAATGGGGCATCTCCCATTGACATAAGAAAGAGGGGAAAGACAGCATCAACGGAGAACATGTTCACTAATAGAGATCAAATAAAAAATGAAGGATCAATCCTTATTCTACATGATCAGCCAATCCATATGCTGTCTAAATGGAACAATAGGAGCGGCTACCACCTCAATGAGCAAATCAAAAGAAAAGAAGAGGTGTTGAGAAAAATGCAGCAACTGAACCAGCAAAGAGGCATAAACTTTTAGACTTGGGGGAACCTTTGTCAAAAATGTTGGAGAGAAAACATTAACAAAGGGAGGGAACATTAAGAGGGGATGGCAAGGAACATTAACAAAATAGCAAGGAACATTAAAGAGAGACGGCAACAAACAGAAAAGATTAGCATCAAACATTCATCAGTAATCAATCCATCAAAGACAGCAACGCTGTCTTTGTTAATTATTCATCCAGAAGTTAATTGTGGAGGAACCAACGAGCGGAGCACTGGATTATGACAGTTCAAAAGCTTACAATAATCTAACCTACGCCGGAGATGAAGAATTTAGTAGAAACTGAATCACTTTCTCACCAAATGCAATGGAGCCTGAACAAATTCAATGAATGGTGGATGATGCCCTCAATGCCAAGATGGAAGAAATAAAAGAGGCCATGGCCTAGACCATGAAGAACAAATTGGCTGCAATTTTAGGACATAATATCGAAGCATCTGCTAGCTCCAAGAAGCTAAAGGATAAAGGGAAGGCTAAAGTTGTTGAAGTAGCTTTTGATGAAGATAAGGTGATCATTGATGATTGGGCTCAATACTACAAAGATCCTCAAGACAAAAAGGAGCCAAAGGTTGTTGAGAAGGCAACTATTGAAAAGAGTGAGACGTCTGATGTTGAGAAGATGATTGTTGATTTAGAAAAGAAATTTGAGAAGAAGTTGAAAACTGAAGAAATGTCCAAAGTTGACAAATTATTTGAGCTAGACGAAGAAGTTCCATACAAAATCAAGATGCCATCCTTTGCTAGATACAATGGTATTGGAAATCCTCATCTCCATGTGAAGCAGTACATCACTGCCATGCAATCTGCTCAAGCTACTAAAGCTCAAACTCTGAGATATTTCATGTTCTCATTGGACCCTATTGTCTAAAATTGGTTCAACACTTTAGAAGAAAGTACTAAAAAAGATTGGGACATGTTGTATAAGGCTTTCATTCAGCAATATGGGTACAATGTCGAGCTAGAAGTTACCTTAATGGAAGTGGAAAGGCCAAATGAGAATTTTGTGGACTATGTGAAAAGATGGAGAAATAAGGCCGCTTTGCTCAAGAAGAGGCCCAATGAATCTGATCAAATAAGGATGATTGTGAGAGGGGTGTTGCCTAGTCTTCATGAAAAAATGTCTCATACACTCATCCATGATTTCAAAGATCTTCTCCAAGATGGTCTACAAATTGAAGAGTGGGAAAGGGAGAAAAATCGCTTTTCAATGAGAAGGAATGAGAAAGGAAATTATCAGCCTAGCAATCAAAGCATGCAAAAAGAAGATGATGTTAATGCGACTGGTCAAGAAAATAAAAGACAATTCTCAGAATTGGGGAAACCTCTATCTTGGATTTTTAGCAAGCTACAAAAGAAAGGATTATTACAACCATTGGCCCCTCAACCTTTGCCAAATCCTTTACCCCCAAAATTTGATACTAAGGCTTTTTGTCAATTTCATCAGACTCAAGGACATGAGACTGATAGATGTACCTGATTGAAGCATGAGATCCAAGATCTAATCGATAGTGGTAAGCTACTAGAGCCAGACAAGCCCAATACCCAGAACAATCCTTTGCCTAAGTTTCGAAGAGTACCTCCACTGGTAACCTTCATGGTAGGAAAGGGATTGAAAGAAGATTTTGTTTTATCATCCTTTCAAGTTGGAGATATTAAAGATGTGAAAGGAAAAGAAGCTTAAACCCAATAAAATTTCCTTAGCTTGAATGTTCTTTTCAATTTTACTTTCTTTAATATTTTGGAACTATTGTGTTTTTCAAATTTAAAGTTTCTTGAAATAAATTACTTTCATAAAAATTTTTGTTGGTCTTTGTTCATTTTGGTGCTCAACCGATAAGGAATCTAGCTTGATGTTCATAAATTAATGTGTCAAGGCATCATGACTTGAATGACTTTACTAGGCGAGGGAATTGCTCTATAGCATTGAGTTGTGTATGCTTACTTAGAGAGGGCTCCTGCATAATTACCTTTGTCTAGGTCGTAGTCAGTCTTAGAACATGCTTTGACAAACATTTGAGGCGAAATTGAACTCTGATTATTTAAGAGAGAAATGATCTAGGCATTGTTTGATGGGCCAACAACTTGTATCCGCCCTATTAAATATCAATCCCTAGTTGTCCCTTTGAGCGTTCATAAAATTCTAGCTTTCTTTTCATTGGCATATAACCCCAACAACCTACCCTGAGTTGTTGTGATACTTTTGACAAGTCTTATGACCACTAAGATGAAGAGGTAAGAAGATCAAAGAAAGAAATGAATAGTCAAGACCATGAAGATATTTGAAGTTTCAAGACCATAAGAGTGGTTGAAGTTCTCAAGACCATAAGGGTAGTTAAAGTTTTTCCAATATATTAAGACAACATCAGAGTAAAAAATGATTTATCCCTATTAAAGGGGATTTATACCACTCCACTCATCCATTATTAGAAACCCAAGTTGACACAAACAATATAACTCTTTTAGAGCTAGAACCAAAAAAAAAAGAAAGAAGAAAAGAAATGAAGAAGAAAAAAGAGAAGAAGAAAAAAAAGGAAAAAAAGAAGACAATAAAAAAAGGGGGGAAAAAAGAAAAGAAATATAAAATCTAAAAAGGTGGTCTAGAAAGCCAACTGAGTTCTCCTTTACCTAAAGCAACCAAAGGCTTCCATTTAGTCTATAAGGACAGTTTGACTTGAATTGGTCTAACCCAACCAAAGTTTCGAAGGAGAAAAATTCATCCAATTTTTGAAAGTTCTATATTTGACAATCCAGCAAGGAAGAAGGACAAAATGATAAAATGGTCAGAGAAATGGAGGAGTAAGAAAAATAAAAAGAAAAGAAAAGGGAGAAGAAGAAAAGAAACGAATTTAGGCAACAAACTTTATTCAAAGAAATAAAGATTGTTCCAATCAAGATTCAGATTAATGCCAAGAAGATAGAAGGAATTTGGAGTCTAGCAAGATTGCTCCCAACTACCTAAAGTTTCAACAAGAAATTTGTAGTGTGAGAATTTGCCCATAGTGTCACCACGGCTCCAACTTACAAATGGCTTTCATTTAACCCGTGTGCTTTATAGGCCCCATTTCAAGCCTATTTAAGACCTATTGATCTCTTTTGGTAGGTAGAGTCTATTAGTGGAGATAGTTTGAATAAGCATGCATATGAGATAGAAATATTTAAACTATATGAGACCTTTGGTCAAGTAATGTGTATGTGTCTATCTGAAGTGCAACAATTCTTGTTTAAATAGAAATGATTCCTGAGTTTAGTACGGTAACTAGGGTTGTCATGTTATAGATATGTTAATTTGGAAAATCAAGTCCTGAGGTACATTGACATTAATTTGGCAAAGCCGACATTTGATTTCAAAATCAAAATTCAAAAAAAAAATTGTCAAACAAAGACTTCAAGTTAAGGGAAGTATGTTGAATCATTGAACCTTCAAAGGACACTTTGGTCAAAGGAAATGATTATTGGCAAGGACATGAAGAAGCTATCAATTGACATGCTAAAACATAGTTTGAAATGGATGCATCCCTGACTCTACTGCTTGGGGTCTCCACCACTCATGTTCTCAACATCTTAAAGATAAAAGCCATAAATACAAAGCTTTCTGTCATTCCAATGCAAGACCTGAACGAGCATCTGAAAGGAACCAATGAGAACACTTCTACTGATAACCTCGGTCTATGAGTCTATGGAATGACTGTAAGTATTATTCATGCATATTATGCTTACATGAGCATATCACATCGCACTTTGTTGTCTTGTATTATCTACTGTTTATCAAAGTGAACAGCAAACACCCTGTGAAGTAAACAATCAAAAGAAGATATCAAATCAGGGGGGGCATGGAAAGCCCATTGCTTGAGAAAGTTCCAGTAATCTTGCAAAGAGAAGAAATACGTGCTTGTGTGAAGAACTAGACAACAAAAACATCCATCAAAGTTTGCATGGAAAAAATCTTTGGTTTGAGCCTACACAGGGGGCAAAGTTTCTCATTTCCAATTTTTTGAGTTTATATACCAAACATTTTCAAACTCACTTACAAATATTTCCCCATGCAGAGGGCAAGGAGAAGATATAAGGGCTAGCTAAAAAAAGCTGAATTTTTTGCAAAAGTGCAAAGGAAGAACAAGAAAGAATGAAAAAAAGAAGAAAATTAAAATTCTCAAAAGAATGAAGATGCAAAAGACAAAAGATCAATAAAGCTAAAAGAGTAGAAGCCAGGGTAAAGACCCAAACTCCAATGGATAAAGATCCATGTTTCAAGGGTAAAGACCCGACTTCCAGTGGATAAAGATCCATGTTTCAAGGGTAAAAACCCGATCTCTAATGGATAAAGATCCATGTTTCAAAGGGTGAAGACCCGAAGTCCAAAGGATGAAGATCCATTTTCAAGGGTGAAGACCCAATTTTCAAGGATGAAGATCCATTTTCAAAGGTAAAGACCTGATTTCAAGGATGAAGATCCATTTACAAAGGGTGAAGACTCGAAGTCCAAAGGTTGAAGATTCATTTTCAAGGGTGAAGACCCAATTTCCAAGGATGAAGATCCATTTTCAAGGGTGAAGACCTGATTTCTAAGGATGAAGATCCATTTTCAAGGGTGAATACCTGATCTCAAAGGACGAAGATCTATTTACAAAGGGTGAAGACCTGAAGTCCAAAGGATGAAGATCCATTTTCAAGGGTGAAGACCCAATTTCCAAGGATGAAGATCCAATTTCAAGGGTGAAAACCCAATTTCGAAGGATGAAGATCCATTTTCAAGGGTAAAGACCTGATCTTAAAGGATGAAGATCCATTTACAAAGGGGATCCATTTACAAAGGGTGAAGACCCGAAGTCCAAAGCGTGAAGATCCATTTTCAAGGGTGAAGACCTGATTTCCAAGGGTGAAGATCCATTTTCAAAGGTGAAGACCCGATTTCCAAGGATGAAGATCCATTTTTAAGGGTGAAGACTAGATCTCAAAGGATGAAGATCCATTTTCAAGGGTGAAGTCCCCGATTTCCAAGGATGAAGATCCATTTTCAAGGGTGAAGACCCGATCTCAAAGGATGAAGATCCATTTACAAAGGTGAAGACTTGATCTGCAAGGATGAAGATCCAATTACAAAGGTGAAGACCTAATCTCCATGGATGAAGATCCATTTACAAGGGTGAAGACCCGATCTCCATGGATGAAGATCCATTTACAAGGGTAAAGACCCGAACTCCAAGGATGAAGATCCTTTTGCAAGGGTAAAGACCCAATCTCTATGGATGAAGATCTATTCTCAAAGGTGAAGATCCGATGCTAAGGATGTAGATCCAAGGTCCAACGATGAAGACCCGAACTCCAAGGATGAAGATCCATTTGCAAGGGTGAAGACCCGATCTCTAAGGATGAAGATCCATTCTCAAAGGTAAAGATCCATTGCTAAGGATGTAGATCCAAGGTCCAACGTTGAAGATCCATTTACAAAGGATGAAGACCCAAAGTCCAAAGGATGAAGATCCATTTTCAAGGGTGAAGACCCGATTTCCAAGGATGAAGATCCATTTTCAAGGGTGAAGACCTGATCTCAAAGGATGAAGATCCATTTTCAAGGGTGAATAACCGATTTCCAAAGATGAAGATCCATTTTCAAAGGTGAATACTTGATCTCAAAGGATGAAGATCCATTTACAAAGGTGAAGACCCGATCTCCAAGGATGAAGATCCATTTACAAGGGTGAAGACCTGATCTCTAAAGATGAAGATCCATTTACAAGGGTGAAGACCTGATCTCCAAGGATGAAGATCCATTTATAAGGGTGAAGACCCGAACTCTAAGGATGAAGATCCATTTGCAAGGGTAAAGACCCGATCTCTAAGGATGAAGATCCATTCTCAAAGGTGAAGATCCAATGCTAAGGATGTAGAGCCAAGGTCCAACGATGAAGACCTGAACTCCAAGGATAAAGATCCATTTGCAAGGGTAAAGACCTGATCTCTAAGGATGAATATCCATTCTCAAAGGTGAAGATCCGATGCTAAGGATGTAGATCCAAGGTCCAACGATGAAGATCCATTTACAAAGGGTGAAGACCCGATTTCCAAGGATGAAGATCCATTTTCAAGGGTGAAGACCTAATTTCCAAGGATGAAGATCTATTTTCAAGGGTGAAGACCTGATCTCAAAGGATGAAGATCCATTTTCAAGGGTGAAGACCCGATTTACAAGGATGAAGATCCATTTTCAAGGGTGAAGACCTAATCTCAAAGGATGAAGATCCATTTACAAAGGTGAAGACCCGAGCTCCAAGGATGAAGATCCATTTGCAAGGGTGAAAACCAGATCTCCAAGGATGAAGATCCGTTTGCAAAGGTGAAGATCCGATGCTAAGGATATAGATCCATGGTCCAACGATGAAGATCCATTTTGAGGTTGAAGACCCATAATGCATTAATGAATAAAACATCCAGAGCTGTCAAAATTCTCAAATTATAAAAGGTCAGTCAAACTCAGTCTCGGGTCTAGAACCCAAACCCTAAATTCACCTTGGGTCTAGAACGCAAATAATTTTTGAGTTTAGAACTCAAACCAACCTTGGGTAAGGAGTCCAATATGGCTCTAAACCCAGTTAAAAATCACATTGCTTTTCACTCTCTTTTGTCGTAGTCTCAGATCGCTCAAGCAGGGGGCAAACTGTAGACCCTTAATTTTTGACCCCAATTTAATACGGCTCCAATTCAAGGATGCCAAAATAAATTTGATTTGACTTAAACTATTTATACCTAGTTTATAATTTTTAAAAGAGTCGGTTCGGATTAAAGAGGCGTAAATTTAATTGTAAAACCCTAAAATCAAGTGGAACACCCAAATTAAAACTTTTCAATCCATAAGTTAGAAAAGGCCGGAATAATTTGAGTGAGGCCGGCCGAGGAGACATGAGCATGCCTCATGTCAATCTGGCAGCCCAAATAGACATGAGGTTGGACTCATGTCGACCTAGGCAAGCTAGGTCGACATGAGCATGCTTCATGTCGACCTAGTCATGTCGACCTTGGCAAGCTAGGTCGACATGAGCATGCTTCATGCCGACCTTGGCAGCCCAAGGTCGACATGAGCATGCCTCATGTCGACGTGGGCATCCTAGGGTGAACATGAGGTTGGTCTCATGTTGACCCTCATGTTGACCTAGGGCAACTAGGTTGACATGGGTTCAATACCTTTCCAAATTCAACTAGAATTCATTTTAGGGACTGATTAATATTAGGTTAAGGATTCTGAGTGAGGTTCGGCTATAAATATTAACATTTTAGAATTCTGAAAAGGGAGAAAACATTAACAAAGAGAGGGAACAATAGGACTGGATTTTAAAAAAGATATTGAGATCGGGACTTGGAGAATAAAAACTTTGAATTTAGAACTTGAGATTTGAAAGGAGCAATAAGCAAGCAATTCATAATTCATCAAAGGCAGCAACTTTGCCTTTGTCGTTGTTCATCCAAGAAGAAAGTTTTGGTGGAACCATCAAATGAAGGTTTGAATCTCTAATTTCTTTTTATTTTCTTACAGTAGTTTTGTTTTATACACACAAAACCTTGATCTATAAACATGTAGTAACATTGATCTTTGTTTCAACAACGTAAAAATACTTTTATGTTTCCAAATACCTTAAAAACCCTAAATCAAAAACCCTAAAAAATACTTTCTATTTCCTAGAACCTTAAGAACCCTAAAAATACTTTTCTGTTTCTTCTAAATCCTAAGAACCCTAAATTTATTCCTTCTATGTCCAAAAGACCTTAATTTTTTACTTTTCTATTTCCAAAAACCTTAAATCGTTTTTCTTATTTCTAAAAGCTTTTAAAGACCCTAAACTGTTTTCCTCTCACTTTTTTTTTTAAATTTCCAAATGTTTTGTTAAATCACCAAACTCTAACTTACTTTATAGTTTCTAAAAATCACAATTACTGTATAAAACATTAAACTATTTTCTTTAATTCCAAAACCAAGATAGTAAACCTCAAACTTGTTAATCTAAACCCTAAATTTCCTTAAACCCTAATTACCCTAAAACCGTAAACCCTAGTTTCCCTAAACCCTAATCCTTAAAACCTTATAAACCTAAACATCCAAAACCCTAAATCTTTAAAACATATAGTAGCATTATTCATTTAAAAAATAATATTAGTTACTCAAAATTCCAAAACCCTATTTTCTAAATTCTAAACCCTAAAATCTTAATTTTCAACACTAAAACCTACAATCCTAAAAGCCAGTTTCTAAAATTTTCTAGGCTCGTCGAAGGGGTCGATATTCATTTGTGTATTATGAGTCCAAGTATTTAACTTTCCTTTTTCCAAAGCCCTAATTTAGTAATTAAAATTCTAAAATCCTATTTTAAGATGCGAACCCTAAATTATATATTTATTGCTTTATTTAATTTTAGATTTGATTATGTAGTTTATTATATGCTTTGATTTATTTAATTTCAATGCTTGATTTATTTAATTTACCATGGATGAATGCTTATTATATATTTTGATTAATGTTTAATATCTTTGATAATGATTTATTTATTATGAATGGTTATTTACTTTTATCAATTTATTTTTTTATTTTCAAATGTTGTAAGAGGTATGTTTCCACTTTGTGGGTACCTTATTAGTTAAATATGATGTAATTTAAATTGCTTTTATATTTTGGACCAATGTAAAGGACATGTTTCTACCTTTCGGTGGGTGTCCTATTTAGTTTAGACATGGATGATGTAAGGATATGTTTCCATCCTCGGATGGGTGTCCAGTTATTTGCTTTGTTTGAACATTGCTTTGATTTTAATATGATAATGCTTTTTTTTTAATTGTTGCATGTAATATGGATAATATTGTTATATTTAAGAATTTTATAATATTAAGACCTAAAAAGGAGGCCGGTTCAAATGAACTGGGCGTTGTGGGGGTGCTGGGCGATTTCTCACCTTCCCCACACGTACCCAACTTTCCGAACCCATTAGTGGGTTGGGGATTCCTTAGGAATCAAGTCATCCACCCCTTTCTTTTTCCCGGCCAGTCCGGGTGGCGATTCCATTTTCTCTAGACTTATGTACATGTTCTCTAAGGCCCCAAGCCTAAACAGTGCCAAAGTCACAATAACCATTCCACTGGGAGTGGGGGCAAAAATCCCCGCTCACATGAACTTTGGAGATAAAAACTTCGGGCTCAAACATTCTTTCGGCCAAAAGAAAACCCTAGTAAGCAAGGAGAAGTTCAAGGGACAACAACCAAAGGAAGCAATCATCTTCAGAATGATTTGTTCAACCAAAATAAAAATTGAAGCAGGCAACAGCTTGGTTCAATTTCATCAAATTTGGTGGAGCCTTCAAACGTAGGTAAATTGCTCTAACTTTAGTTTCTTCAATCATTAATCATCTTCATCTTTTAAACCATCATCACACTACCTAGTTATGTAATTCTTTCTTCAAATTAATTTAGGAAGTAGCATGAATTAATTCATACAATACTTAATATTTTAATTAAATTAAATAATATAATCATTCAACACAAATCTAATTTTAAAAACCCTAACAATCCAAAACCCTAGCTTCCTAAAACCCTAATTTCCAAGCCTCAATTCCAGAAACCATAAACCTGAGTTTGCAAATAGTTTAATTATTAAAATTGATCCAATAAACCAAATTTCTAAACTCTTACTCTAGTGAACTCTAAGAACCAAACCCTAATTTGCCTTATGTTTACTAAAACCCCCAAAATAGCTTTTCAATTATCAAAACCCTAAATTATTTTCTTAAATTCTAAAATTCAAAGTTGCTTTATTGAATCCTAATTTGTTTTCCAAACATCCAATAGCCTAAGTCATTGATTAAACTTTAAAACCCTCAACTATTTTTCCCGAAACTCTAAACCCTAAATTTTTCAATTAAAGTCTCGAAGCCCTAATTATTTTCCAAAATCTTAGTTTATTTCCTGAATCAATATTTCTTCTAAAACGATAAATCAAAAACCTTAATTTTTCAAACCCTCAACCAGTAAACCTACAAACCCTTAAAGCCCAAATCCAAAAGCATCCAAAACCCTAAATCTTTAAAACATCTAGTAGCAATGTTATTACCTTAAAATATTGCTCAACTAATTAAACTAGTATATGCAAACGCTGGTTATTGAACATAAAACCCTAGAAACCCTAATTAATGTATAAATCCCTAAAGTTACTATATTTACTGTTTTATTTAAATTGGATGAATGTTTATTATATATTTTCATTGATGTTTGATATCTTTGATGAATGATTTGTTTACGATGAAGGGTTATTTACTTTTATTTTGATTTCCAAATATTGTAAGAGGTATGTTTCCATATTTTTGGTTACCTCATGTCATGAGCATCATGTAATTTATTTTATTTTAAAGTTTTTAGACTAATGTAAAGGGCACATTTCCACCTTTCGGTGGGTGTCCTATTTAGTTTTAGACATGGACAATGTAAGGACATGCTTCCATCCTCGGATGGGTGTCCGTTTATTTACTTTATTTGGACATTGCTTTGATTTTAATATAATGATGCTTTATTTTAATTGTTACATGTAGTATGGATAATATTGTTATATTTAAGAATTTTATAATATTAACACCTATAAAGGAGGCCGGTTCTAATGAACTGGGCGTTGTGGGTCATTTCTCACCTTCCCCACAAGTCCCCAACTTTTCGAACCCATTAGGGGGTTAGGGATTCCTTAGGAATCGAGTCATCCACCATTTTCTTTTTCCCGGCCCATCCGGGTGGTGACTCCATTTTCTCCGGGCTTAGGCCCGTGTTCTCTAAGGCCCCGAGCCTAAACAGTGACGAAGTCGCGAGAACCATTCCACATGGAGTGGAGGTGAAAATCCCCGCTCATAGTGGACACTACACTGGGGATAAGAGAAGTTGATTCCATTGGTATTTTTATCATTCTATTCTTTCTTATCATGATATTATCCATTGCATCATATTATATTGCATTGTGTGCATGAGTTAGGATGCCCATGTTACCCGTGTTGTGTTATGTAAGGGATACCATACTTTCACTCAAGGTATGGAGATAGAGCATGGCATAACCACTCTTAGCCTTGTACCTTTTGGTATATACTTGGTATGGGAACCTAAGCCTTTTAACCCAAAGACGAAGGCTCATGTAATTGGCCTAGTTACTTTCCTTAGGTTTTACCCCAAATGCTTGTTGTTTGACTATGGTTAATTTTTCTTTGCTTAAATCATGGCTTTTTTGGTTTGTTCTTTTTTTAATATGACCTACATATATTGTAAGCTCAAAATAAAATTTTCAAAATCCAAAAGACTAAAGCTATTTTCAAAAACTTTTTAAGATGTTATTTGGACGTAAAACGTTTTTCTAAAAATAAATCAAAAAATTCTTTTCTTAAGACTCAAATACAAAACCCAAAATCCATTTTTTTTATAAAATCTTTTTACAATGGGCTTAGAAACAAAATTATTTTCATCCAACCTTTTTCATACAAAGGGCTTGCAAATTATATAGGTCAATTATGAAATACCAAAAATCAATTGTGAGTCTAGTTTATACTAAGAGTTATTAATCATGGGCTTATTTTTGGTATGAATCATTAGTTACTTTTTCAAGTGAGAAATCTATTTTTAATAAACCTTTTAATTTAATTTTAATCCAATACAGCATAAAAGCTACGTTGGTTGGTTGAATGGATTAAAGCCTAATTAATGGGAATTATCATGAATTGATTTCCATTTTTGAAAATATAACTATTGGTTGAAACGTCCGAGGGAAATATTCAAAAACAAGATACACCATGTTGATATTTTGTTAACTATATACCTAGGAAAAGAGACTCGCCATTCGTGTGTGGAAGTTATAAGGTTGGAAGGAACGTTAGACAATAGTTATATGATCATTAGACAATTGATAAAAGTAAATAATCATTCATCATGTAATTTAATTTGCTTTTCTATTTTAGAACCTATGTAAAGGGCATGTTTCTACCTTTTGGTGGGTGTCCTACTTAGGCATGTGATGTAAGGACATGTTTCCATCTTTGGATGGGTGTCCATTTATTTGTTTTGTTTTGTTTGGACATTGCTTTGATTTTAATATATTTATGCTTTCTTTTAATTATTATGTGTAATATGGATAATGTTGTTATATTTAAGAATTTTATAATTTTAAGACCTGTAAAGGATGCCGGTTCCAATGAATCGAGCGTTGTGGGGGTGCTATGCCATTTCTCACCTTCGCCACTTGTACCCAACTTTTCGAACCCATTAGGGGGTTGGGGATTCCTTAGGAATCGAGTCATCCACCCCTTTCTTTTTCCCAGTCCGTCTGGGTGGCGACCCCATTTTCTCCGGACTTAGGTTCGTGTTCTCTAAGGCCCCGAGCCTAAACAGTGCCGAAGTCGCAAGAACCATTCCACCAGGAGTGGGGGCAAAAATCCCCGATCATAGTGGCGACTCCACTGGGGATAAGAGAAGTTGATTCCGTTGGTCATTTTACCCAAAGACTAAAGCTCATGTAATTGGCCTAGTTACTTTCCTTAGGTTTTACCCCAAATGCATGTTGTTTGACTATGGTTAGTTTATCTTGGCTTAAATCATGGCTTATTTGGTTTGTTCTTTTTCTAATATGACCTAAGTATATTGTAAGCTCAAAATAAATTTTTCTTTAAAGTCCAAAAAGACCAAAGCTATTTTCAAAATTTTTAAAGATGGTCTTTGGACATAAGACTTTTCTAAAAGCAAATCAAAAATTCTTTGGCCCATGGCCCAAATACTAAGCCCAAAATCCATTTTTCTAAAATCTTTTACAATGGGCTTAGAAACAAAACTATTTTCACCCAACCATTTTTTACGAAGAGCTTGAAAAAATATTTAGGTCAATTATGAAATACCAAAAATCAATTGTGGGCCTAGTTTACACTAATGATAAATTAACCATGGGCTTGTTTTTGGCATGAATCATTAGTTACCTTGTTTCAAGTGAGAAATTTATCTATAATAAACCTCTTAATTTGGTTTTAATCCAATATAGCTACTTTAGTTGGTTGAATGGATTAAAACCTAATTAATAGGAATTATCATGGATTTATTTTCATTTTTTGAAAATATAACTATTGGTGGAAACGTCCGAGAGAATTATTCGAAAGCAAGATACCCCATGTTGGTATTTTGTTAACCATATACCTAGGAAAAGAGACTCGCCATTCGTGTGTGGATGTTATAAGGTTGGAAGGAACGTCCTATTTATCCTTTTTTGTTGATTGTTTGTGCATACGTGCATACATTTGCATCTCATATCATTAATCCTCTCTGGCTCACAGCCCTGGATTATGATAGTTCTAAAGCTTACAACAATCCAACCTACGCCGGAGACGAGGTATCTAGCAACGACTCAATCACTTGCTCACCAAAAATAATGGATCCTGAACAAATTCAAAGGATGGTGGATGAGGCCCTCAATGCCAAGATGGAAGAAATCAAAGAGGTCTTAGCTGAGACCATGGAGAACCAGTTGACTGCAATCTTAGAGAACCATGCCGAGGCATCTGCTAGCAATAAGAAACCAAAGGACAAAGGGAAGACCAAAGTTAGTGAAGTGGTTTTTGATGATGAAAAGGTGATCATTGATGATGATGATGATTGGGCTCAATACTACCAAGATGTTCAAGAAAAGAAGAAAGAACCGAAGGCTGTTGAGAGGGAAACTATTGAAAAGACCGAGACATCCGATGTTGAAAAGATGATTGCTGATTTAGAAAAGAAATTTGAGAAGAAGCTGAAAACCGAAGAGATGTCTGAGATCGACAAACTATTTGAACAAGATGAAGAGGTTCCATACAAGTTCAAGATGCCTTCCTTTGCTAAGTACAATGGCACAGAAAATCCTCATCTTCATGTGAAGCAGTATATCACTTCCATGCAATCTGCCTGAGCTACTAAGGCTCAAGCCCTAAGGTACTTTATGCTCTCATTGGACCTTATTGTCCAAAATTGGTTCAATACCTTAGATGATGGAACACAAAAGAGTTGGGATCTACTTTACAAAGCCTTCATCCAACAATATGGATATAATGTTGAGCTAGAAGTTACCTTAAAGGAAGTAGAGTCCATAAGGCAAAGGCCAAATGAGAATTTTGTGGACTATGTGAAGCGATGGAGAAACAAGGCCGCTTTACTCAAGAAGAGACCCAATGAATCTGATCAAATAAGGATGATTGTGAGAGGGGTGTTGCCTAGTCTTCGTAAGAGGATGTCTCATACACTCATCCGTGATTTCAAAGACCTTCTTCAAGCTGGTTTGCAAATTGAAGAATGGGAAAGGGAGAAGAGCCGCTTTGCAACAAAAAGGAACGAGAAAGGGAGCTATCAACCTGGTAGCCAAAGCATGCGAAAGGCCGTCGGTGTTAATGCTACTAACCAAGGAACAAGGAGACAATTTTTGGAATTGGGAAAACCGATGACTTGGGTTCTCAACAACCTTCAAAGAAAAGGATTGCTACAACCCTTAAATCCACGTCCTTTGCCTAACCCTCTCCCACCTAACTTTGACACCAAAGCATTTTGTCAATTCCACCAAATGCAAGGGCATGACACGGATAGATGTGTGAGGTTGAGACATGAGATTCAAAATCTAATTGATAATGGGAAGCTACCAGAGCCCAATAAGCCAAATACCAAAGACAACCCATTACCAAAATTCAATGGGGTCCCACCACCAGCAACCTTCATGATTGGAGGAAGTTTACATGAGGACTTTGTCATGTCTTCTTTTTAAGATGTGGGTGAAGAAGCAACCAAAGAAGAAAAGGCATTTGTCAAAATTGAACCTATGATGGGTGGAGAAGTAGCAATTTGTGTTGTCAATGGGTTTTGGGATTCAAGTGATAGTGATGATGATATTGTATCCAAGAAGGAGGAGTGGACTTGGTCCAAGCCCGAAGAAGATGAGGTGATGAACACTAGATCCGGTAAGCCTTATGCAAGGCCACCACCTAAGGAGGTAGAAACGAATAAGGGAAAAGAAGTTGAAGTGGAAGAAGATGATGTTGTGCTCAAGCAATTGAAAAGAACCCAAGAAAGTGTAAGCATTTGGGACCTGTTAGCTACTTCTAAAAAGCACCGAGAAACTATGGCCAAAGCCTTGGCTAGCATGCCAATTTTTACCTCCACAACACCAGAGGAGTTGATCAACTTCATAAAAATTGGGGAAGTAATGAAATGTGAGGAGATCCAAGAAAAGAGTGAAGTTAGTATGGGAGCAGTTTCTTTTTCTAATGCTGACTTACCGAACGAGGGAAGAGACCACATCCTCCCTCTCTTTATCAAAATAGAAGTCAAAGGGAAGAGGACTCCATTTGATGGGTCTACCATAAATGTTTGTCCACTTAAAATATTGCCAAAGCTAGCCATGTCAACAAGAGATCTAAACCCAACTGAGGTGACAATTCGTGCTTATGACAACACTAAGAGGCATGCCGAAGGGACTTTCAAAGCGGCTGTCAAGGTTGGTCCAATTGAATCTATTGTTGAGTTTGTTGTTTTAGACATACCAGTTACCTTTGCCTTACTCTTGGGGCGACCATGGTTTCACCCTCTTGGTGGAGTTCCTTCCACCCTTCATCAAAAGATCAAATTCCCCAACGGAAATAAGACAGTGGTCATTGAAGCTGAAGATAATGAGATTGTTAACACTCTAATGGTTGAGAGGCCTCTCAATGGTTTTCAAGTGGCTGCAATTTCTGATGATGAAGTAGTGGACTCCAAAGTTTTGAATATGATGAAGAACATGAACTACCTTCCCTGAGCTGGTCTTGGAAAGGGTAAGGCCGGTTTGACAAAGTTGCCAGATTTTAGAACTCAAACATCCAAGAAGGGGTTAGGATATGATGAAGACAATGATGTCCAGCCAAAGAAGAATGAGAAGATGAGCTTCCCACCACTTGAAGAGATCTTTGTCAAAGCTCCAGATATGGGACCACTCCAAGGAAGGCCTGAGCCAATCATGTTCATGGGTAAGTTAATTCCAGGTTTTGAAATTTTTGCAGATGTTGCTGAGCTAGTGGAGCAAGTGAAGAAACAGCTCACCTTGTTAACCAATAAAGAATCCAATCCAAAAGAGAAGAATGAAGCTACCCAGAAAGTCGAGAAGACTCCGGAAGAGATTGCTGCCCTGGTTGAAGAAAAGTTTGAAGACATCCTGCTTTATGATTCTGAGAACAATGATTTTGATTTTGATTTTAATTTGTCTGCTTTGTATGAGGATGATGATGTTTTCTTTTCCAAAATGAATGCAATAAAGTCTGATTTTGCTTACTTGTGTGATGTGTCTCCTGATGGTTGCATACATTCAAATAGCAGTTACATGAGCATCTTTAATATTAATTCTGTTAACACGCAATCATTAAATTTGGGAACAACTAAAAATCCTAAAAACATTAGCATAGCATCTGACCTTACTCCTGATGAGAGAGAGATATTTGAAAAAATATTCAAAAAATATGAAGAAGTGTTTGCTTGGTCTTATAAGGATATGCCAGGGATAGATCGGGACATAGCCGAGCATCATATTCCTACTTACACTCACATAAAACCTGTCAAACAATAGCTTAGGCGATTAAGACCTGAGTGGGCTGAATTGGTTAAAGAAGAGGTCACTAAGCAAATACAAGTGAAGTTCGTTGAAGTGATAGAATATCCAGATTGGTTAGCCAACATAGTACCCGTGCCAAAGAAAGATGGAAGGATAAGGGTCTGCGTGGACTATAGAGATTTAAACAAGGCTTCCCCTAAGGATGATTTTCCTTTACCTCATATAGATTTTCTCATTGATAGTGCGGCCTTTAGCATGCTACACTCATTTGTAGATGGATTTTTCGGATACAATCAAGTGTTAATGGCCCAAGAGGATAAAGCCAAAACTGCCTTCATTATTACATGGGGTATATTTTGTTATAGGGTGATGTCGTTCGGCTTAAAGAATGCTGGAGCAACCTACCAAAGGATGGCCACCACACTATTTCATGACATGATGCACAAAAGAAGTTGAAGTATATGTTGATGATATGATGGTGAAGTCAGATACAAGGGAGCAACACTTCTAAAACTTAGAATTATTCTTCGATAGAGCTTTAAAATATAAGCTAAGATTAAACCCGAAGAAGTGTGTATTAGGTGTTACTTCAGGAAAATTGTTGGGACATGTAATTCATCCGAATGGCATTGAGATAGATCCTGACAAACTTAAAGCAATCAGGGATATGCCAGCCCCAAAGACGGAGAGAGAAGTTTAGGGATTCATTGGTAAACTGCAGTACATTAGCAGATTTATAGCAAAGCTCACAACAATCTGTGAGCCTATCTTTAAATTGCTTAGAAAGAATCAGTCGATCCTATGGAATGAAGAATGTCAAAAGGCCTTTTGACTAAATAAAAGAGTATTTGTTGAATCCACCTATTTTGAAACCACTTAAGCCCGAAAAACCTCTATTACTATACTTAGCAGTTGAAGAAGAGTCGATAGGAGCCATGCTAGCCCAAGCAGATGAGTCGGGGATTGAGCATGCTGTTTACTATTTGAGTAGAAAGCTCCTACCTTATGAAATTAAGTATAGTATCATCAAAAAGACATGTATAGCCGTGGTTTGGTCTTCTATGAAGTTACGGCATTACTTTCAATCGTATAGTGTGCAAGCAATTTCCAGGTTGGATCCAATGAAGTACTTAAGGGAGACACCCTCTTTAATTGGGAAATATGGTCGATGGTTGATAATATTAGAAGAATTTGAGATCGAGTATGTAACCAGGAAAACAATCAAGGGTAGAACGGTGGCAGAATTCTTGGCTTAACAACCATTACCAGAAAGTGAAGAGGTAATCTTGGAATTTCCAAATGAACATTTAGAAGTAATTGAAGTACAAGGGTGGGAAATGTATTTTGATGGAGCGGTAAACAGGAAAGGAGCAGGTTTGGGAGTTATACTAGAATCACCCGAAGGGGAACTTATCCCTTTAGCCAAGAAGTTGAAATTTAGGGCAACCAATAACATGGTGGAGTATGAAGCGTGTATTTTCGGTTTGGAAATCCTAATGATTATGAAGGTGGATAAGGTGGAAGTTTATGGCGATTCATTGCTAGTAGTATCCCAAATAAATGGAGAGTGGGAGTTAAAAGAAGAAAAATTGAAACCATACCACCGTTACTTGACCATGATGAAGAAGAATTTTAAGGAGTGTAGGTTTGTACACCTGTCAAGAGAAGAAAATCAGATGGCTGATGCCTTGGCCACATTGGCTTTGGTATGGGAAAATCTTGCCAGCCTATTCCTTAAGCCTCTAATCTTGACCAGTTCATCAACTCCTTGCTATGAATATGAGACAATAATGGAAGTTGATACAGACCATGATGCGTGGTATGATACTATAAGGCGATTTTTGGAAGAAAGAGAATACCCGTCGGGGGCAACAAAGAAAGAGAGAAGAGCCATAAGGAGGTGGTCATTGCAATACATCATCTTTCATGGAGAGTTATACCGAAGATGGCTTGATGGAGTGCATTTGAGATGTTTAAGAAACCTGAAGTGGAGCGCATCATGTCTGAAATACATGCGGGAAGTTGCGGTCCACACATGAGTGGTTTGGCCCTAGTTAAGAAGATTATTCGACAAGGTTACTATTGGTTGACCATGGAGAAAGACTGTATTGAATTTGTAAAGAAGTGCCAGCAATGTCAGATGTATGGTAACTTCAATCATATGCCTCCTGAAGAACTGCATTCAATGTCTTCACCCTGGCCATTTGCCACCTGGGGTATCGACATTATAGGAGAGATACATCCAACAGCTTCAAACGGGCACCATTTTATTGTGGTAGCAGTAGATTATTTTTAAAATGGGTCGAAGCCGAATCCTTCAACAAGCTGGGTGCAAGTCAAATGGCTAGGTTTATTGAAAAGAATCTCATCTGCAGATATAGGGTCCCGCATAGTGTGATATCAGACAATGGGGTACAGTTTCAAGGAGCAGTTGAGGATTTGTTCTCCAAGTACCAAATCCATCATCATCGATCCTCTCCTTATAGACCAAAAGCTAATGGTGTATTAGAAGCAATGAACAAGACAATTAAGCAAATTCTGTCCAAGATGACTAAGACTTACAGGGACTGGTCGGAAATGCTTCCCTTTACTTTATGGGGATATAGGACGAGTGTGCAAACACCTACTGGGATGACACCGTTCTCTTTGGTTTATGGGATGGAAGCGGTATTGCCAATTGAAATTGAGATCAAGTCGTTAAGAGTAGTCTTGGAAGCTGAACTGCCTGAAATGGAATGGGTAGCGAACAGATACACATAATTAGCTCTATTAGAAGAGAGAAGGTTAAAGGCACTATATCATCACCAACTGTATCAAAAAAAGATAGCTCGGGCCTACAATAGAAGGGTTAAAATCAGAAAATTCAGAGTTGGGGATTTGGTATTGAAGCAATGTAAGCCTAATGTATCTGATCCAAGAGGGAAGTTCATACTTAGCTAGGAAGGGCCATATGTCATGAAACAAGTCATGAGCAAAGGTGCGGTGAAGTTATCAGACATGGATGGGAATGAATTTAGTGAGCCAATAAACACTGATAGGTTGAAGAGGTTTTATGTATGATAAAAAAAAGAAAGAAAGAAAAAAAGCTCGCTAGGTTGAAAATCCAAAAAGGGCAGTCTAGGCAAAAGTTAAAGCAATCCGCTAGTTCCGAAAACCCGAAAGGGCAGGCTAGGCAACAATTAGGGCTAAATGAGAGAAAATCGTCAATTAGAAAATCGGAAAGGGCTAATTGGCAACATGAGTGATCTTGTGTATGCTGGCTTTATGTTTGGTTGTTCCCCAATTTAATAAAACAGAATTAATGATTAAATTTGTTCTATGTGCACTGTTATAAGTATTTGACCAGATACGGATGAAATAAATAATCATAATTGCAAAAGGTGATGACAAATTATAAATGGAAAAGAAGCATCTTTTATTACTTTAGTTATTTTTCATCCTAACAAAACACTTTCTGAATTGACAAATGTAAAAGCTATGGCAGTCGATAAGTGTAACATGCAGACCAGCTTTGCCTCAGCCGATCCAAGTAGACTTCAGTCAAGCAAGGCATGTCTAGGTCAGGAGCAAAGTCAGAATCACGAGGCTCGGCTCCATACTGACGCCCAAGATGGCGAGGATTATAGCATGTACCTTGACGAAGAGCAGCGAGGGGAATGTACATCAAGTATGTCCGCATGGTGATACAAGAAATCTTTCACCAAGGTACCAACCAACATATATTGACTTCAGAACGTGAGTGGATCCAGTCAACCCAATCAGCATATGAAGAAGCTGGATAGAGTAGCTTCCTAGCAAGATGATGACGGCAAAATCCATGGAGGGAGTATCAAGCAAACAAAGATGCTCCTGAAGCCAAATCTGTGAAGAAAGAATTAAGAAAAAAAAAGTCCGCTAAGTTGAAAACCTGCGAGGGCAGCTTAGGCAAAAATTAGGACAGCTCGCTAGTTTCGAAAACCCGCATGGGTGGACTAGGCAAAAGTTAGAGCAATATATAAAAAATAATAATAATAAATAATAATAATAATAATAATAATAAAACCTAAATTGAAAACCCAAAAGGGCAGCTTAGGTAATTACCTGAAGCAGCAACGGACTCCCAGTCAGTCTCTTTGACAATCCCAATTTAAATCGGTCTAATCCAACTAAGGCCTCGGCTAAGATCACAGGTACCAGCGACAAGTCTCCTTCCATTTGATCCATGATATCCAATACTCGTGGGTCAATATCGCCGTCAAAAGAAACAAGCAAGAACTGGCCGAGCAAGCAAAGACAAAGCATGCGTCCCTATGCCTTAGTAGGAGCCAAATGAGAAAAACAAAAGTCAATCAAAGGAGCAAGTAGAATTTTTTCACCTCTCATCAACTGAATAACTTCGGGTTTTGGAATTTGAAATAATATCTGCATCTTCTGTTGAGTCTTGGAAATCAATGTGGGTAACGCCATTTGTCAATTATTGGGATGTCCAAGGATGGCCTCAAATTCTTCAATCAAGGGACAAATTTCAAGGCCATTAATTCTAAATACCCTAGAATCCGTATCCTAGAAGGAAGCCACGACATGTAAAAATGAGTGGTCCAATTTGACATTTTGAAAACATTTTAAAACATCAAGCTTTGACCATGAAATTTGCTTCCAATGGATGGCATCCATATTCTTAAATAGAATTTTTATTTTCTTTAAATGGTGCTCGGTCATGGTTGATAAATAAAAGGAGAATTATAATTGCTAAAAGGAGTCTTCAAGTTGAAAGAGAGAGATTTTTGGTTTATGAATTGAAATATGGCATGAAGGGTGAAGAAAATAAACCTTTTCCAAAAGTGAAATGGAAAAGATGATGGGAAAGGATAAGACCATATGGCATAAGGAAAGGAAGTGGTCACAATTTCTTTTTCCACTTTGGATTTGGTTTAATAAAAGAAGTGGATATTAATTATGATGTAATATATTTATATAAATAATAAATAATAAAAAAATAAATAATTTTGGCAGTAACAAAAAAATAATTAAAAAGAAAAAAAAAGAGGATTACAGTAAAGAGGAAAATTGTATAGTTTTTATTATTGTACAATGTTTTACAATTTCTATAATGTTTACATGTCACTAAGAGGGTGGTGGTAGGTCACCAAATAAAGACTTGAAAAAGTCATCGCTTGTTGGAGGAGGGGGCAAATTACTCATCCCGAGATCACCCGAAGCAAAAGCACTAAAATCCCTATTGCCTTGGAGTTCCGATTTGTCATGGGCCTCATCAGAAGCAGACGAAAGGATCTCATGATCATTAGTCTGGGGGCCTCTCGATGAAGAAGCATCGGGATCCCTCATGCCTTGAAATCAAAAGTCACGAAAAATTTGTTCGGATTGATGATATAAACTTTCAAAATGAGAAGCTTGCTGACGACTTGCAGCCAATTCTTCTTGAAGTTTCTTATTTTGTTCTTCGAGCATCCGTTGTGAGCCAAGAAGGAAAAAGGTGAGAGCATACATAATCATGCATACATATAGCATAAACTATTTGAAATGAGGAACGTACCAGGTAGTTCACATCGATACCCTGCGGATGAGATGGCATATCCGGTAGGCTAGAATGAGCAAACGAAGGGGCAGTGAAAAGAGGTCCAGCCTCGTGATCAAACGAGCCAATAGCCTGCAACAATCATTAAAGAATCAAAGGAAGGAAAAGCAGTTGCAAGGGAAAAGTGGTTAAAGTGCAAAAAATTCCCTTGGAAGATCAAAATAAGGAAAGAAGAGCGTGAATCAAGCAAGACATAGCCAAGCCAAATCGAGCTTAGCCGTGTCACCTCAAAAGAAATTTTGGCAGAATATGACACGGGCAGGCGACACGGCCAAGCCACTGGCCATGTCTCACCTAAAGGACAAAGTCAAGAAGGACCAAGCAAAGAAAGAAAAGAAACAGTAGGTGACACTGGCAAGCAACACAGCCAAGCCACTGGCCGTGTCCCATCCTAAGCTTAGAACAAAGAAAAACCAAAGAAAAGACACAGAAGCTGACACACCCAGGAGACATGGCCAAGCCACTGGCCATGTCACTCCCATCTTCAAAGAACAAAGAAGACCCCGATCTCCTAGGATGAAGATCCATTTTCAAGGATGAAGACCCGGTCTCCGAGGGTGAAGATCCATTCTGAGGGTGAAGAATTACAATGCATAGAACATCCGGAGCAATCAGACTTCTCAATTGATAAAAGGTTAGTCAAATTCATTCTCGGGTCCAAGTACCTAATCTTAGGTCCAAGTACCCAAATCAAATCAATCCTGGGTCCAAGTACCCAAATCGATTCAAGCTCAGTTCCAAGTACCCAATCCTGGGTCCAAGTGCCCAATCTCAGATCCAAGTGCCCAATCTTGGGTCCAAGTACCCAAAGCAAATCAATTTAGGGCCAAGTATCCCAATACAGTTAGGATCGAGTATCCCAATCCAGTTTAGGATCGAGTGTCCAAATTCAATTAGGATCGAGTATCCAAATCCAGTTTAGGGTCGAGTATCCGAATCCAGATAGGGTCGAGTATCCGGGTCTAGTTTAGGATCGAGTATCCAAATCTCTCGGGTCTAGAACCCAAAATATTCCTTAGGTCCAGAACCTAGAATCTCCCTTGAGTCCAGAACTCGAACCGGGTCCAGAACCCAAATTTTTTCTTTATGTCCAGAACCTAGAATTATCTTTGAGTCCAAAACTCTAACTGGGTCCAGAACCCGAAATTTTCCTTAGGTCCAAAACCTAGAATCATCCTTGAGTCCAGAACTCGAACTGGGTCCAGAACCCAAATTTTTCTTAGGTCCAGAACATAAAATTATCTTTGAGTCCAGAACTCGAACCGGGTCTAGAACCCAAATTTTTCTTTAGGTCCAGAACCTAGAATCATCCTTGAGTCCAGAACTTGAACCGGGTCCAGAACCCAAATTTTCCTTAGGTCCAGAACCTAGAATTATCCTTGAGTCCAGAACTCGAACCGGGTCCAGAACCCAATTTTTTCTTAGGTCCAGAACCTAGAATTATCCTTGAGTCTAGAACTCAAACCGGGTCCAGAACCCAAATTTTCCTTAGGTCCAGAACCTAGAATTATCCTTGAGTCTAGAACTCAAACCGGGTCCAGAACCCAAATTTTCCTTAGGTCCAGAACCTAGAATTATCCTTGAGTCCAAAACTCAAACCGAGTCGAGAACCCAAATTTTCCTTAGGTCTAGAACCTAGACTTTATCCTTGAGTCCAGAACTCAAACCAGGTCTAAAACCCAAAACCCAAAACCTCAAAAATTAAGTCTTATTGCTTTTCACTCTCTTTCACTAAGGCTTCAGATCATTCAAGCAGGGGGCAAACTGTAGACCTTTAATTTTTGACCCAAATCCAGTTCAATATGTTTTATTAAGTCCAAAATGATATTTGTTGTCTAATTGGTCCAAAATAATTTTGTTAAATAATTTTTGATTTAGTATCTAATTTTTATTAATAAAAAATAAAAATAAACAAATAAAAATCAAAAAATAAAAATAAAAATCGGAGTCAAAAAAATCGGCAGCGAAAAAAACAGTCGCATGGGCCCGTGGGCAATTTCGCTCGTAGGAAATTCTTGCGGGCGAAATCACTGTTCTATTTCGCCCACAGGAAAATCCTACGGGAGAAATAGCTCACCCGTAGGAATTCTTGCGGGCGACGCCCTAGCCCGCCCGCTACTGTAGTTTTTTGCGGTAGTTTTTTTTTACCAGCGCATTTTTTCCTGCGGTAATTTTTTTTGGCAGCGCAAATTTTTCGACGCAAATTTTTTGAAACCTAATCCAATTAGGTTTTGGTTTCTTTTTTTTATTATTAATATTACTTGCCTTAGCTAATTAGGAATGAACAACCTCAAACCACTATAAATAAGGATCAAAGGCAACCAAATTGGGGGGGGGGGGGGGCAAAAAATTTGTAATAGCTTGGAAAATTGGAAAACAAATCAAGGAAGGAAAAGCAATAATTCAATTCAAATGATTTTTAAAGGAGCAGCAGCACAATTTAAAGAATTGAAAGGCAAAAAAGGTTTGTCTTTGTAGCTAGTTCATCCAAGAAGAATTGTTTTTAGAGGAATCATCAAAAGAAGGTATGTGTTAATTGATTTTCTTTAATTGTTTTTACACAGTAGCTAAAAACTAGGATTTTTGTGTTTCTCAAAAGTTAAAATCTTAGAACTTTAATTTAGTTTTTCTAAAGCCAAAAAACCTTATTTTGTTAGTTTATCTTCCAAAAGACTTAAAATTACTATTTTTACTTCTTAAAAATCTTAAAACTCTAATTGAACATATTTTTCAACAAAACTAAGATTTAAATTCTGTTTCTTTTAAAATTTTAAAGTAGGTTCTATTTCATTCAAAAGCCTTAAAAAAAATCTTTTCTACATATAAAAACTTCAATACATTTGTTTAAATTCATAAAATTATCAAATTGTTTTTTCCAAACTTTAAAATTAACAAATCACCCGTAACCATAAATTCTAAAAACACTAAACCCTAATTCAACTTTTAAACCTAAAATAGTAAACCCTAACCCTTTAAAACCTTAATCCCTAACTTTTTCTAAGCTTTAATCCTTTAAAACATTAATAAACCATAAATTTTACAAATATTCTAAATTTACACAATAGCTTGAAATCATCATTCAAAAAATCACAAATCAAAAGTATTTTAAAGTGTCTAAAACCCTAGTTTCATGATTTCAACATTCAAACCTTAATTTTGTTAATCAAAGAGTCTTACCAACCTTTTAAAACATAAAACCCTAATCTATTTTAATTCCATAAAAAGTCACAGTAGCTATAATTGAACTTTTATTTGCTTTATTCAATTCCATACTTGATTATACTTTGATTTATCTCTTATGCTTTAATTTATTTATTTATTTTATCATGTATGGATGTTTATTTTATATTTTTATTAATAGCTTTCATGAATGATTTATTTATGATGAATGATTATTTACTTTTATCAATTAATTTAGATTTCCAAAAGTTGTAAGAGGTATGTTTCCACTTAGTGGGTACCTCATTAGTTAAATATCATGTAATTTAATTTGCTTTTCTATTTTAGAACCTATGTAAAGGGCATGTTTCTACCTTTTGGTGGGTGTCCTATTTAGGCATGTGATGTAAGGGCATGTTTCTACCTTTTGGTGGGTGTCCTATTTAGGCATGTGATGTAAGGACATGTTTCCATCTTTGGATGGATGTACATTTATTTGTTTTATTTTGTTTGGACATTGCGTTGATTTTAATATATTGATGCTTTCTTTTAATTATTGTGTGTAATATGGATAATGTTGTTATATTTAAGAATTTTATAATATTAAAACATGTAAAGGAGGCCGGTTCCAATGAACCGGGCGCTGTGGGGGTGCTAGGCCATTTCTCACCTTCCCCACACGTACCCAACTTTCCGAACCCATTAGGGGGTTGGGGATTCCTTAGGAATCGAGTCATCCACCTCTTTCTTTTTCCCAGCCCATCTGGGTGGCGACTCCATTTTCTCCAGACTTAGGTCCGTGTTCTCTAAGGCCCCAAGCCAAAATAGTGCCGAAGTCGCAAGAACCATTCCACCGGGAGTGGGGCGCGAAAATCCCCGCTCATAAATACTCTGAGCGGGGATTTTTGCCCCCACTCCCGATGGAATGGTTCTTGCGACTTCGGCACTGTTTAGGCTCGGGGCCTTAGAGAACACGGACCTAAGTCCGGAGAAAATGGAGTCGCCACCCGGACGGGCCGGGAAAAAGAAAGGGGTGGATGACTCGATTCCTAAGGAATCCCCAACCCCCTAATGGGTTCGAAAAGTTGGGTACGTGTGGGGAAGGTGAGAAATGGCCCAGCACCCCCACAACGCCGGGTTCATTGGAACCGGCCTCCTTTACAAGTCTTAATATTTTAAAATTCTTAAGTATAATAACATTATCCATACTACACACAATAAAAAGAAAGCATCATTATATTAAAATCAAAGCAATGTCCAAACAAAACAAAATAAATAAATGGACACCCATCCAAGGATGGAAACATGTCCTTACATCACATGCCTAAGTAGGACACCCACCAAAAGGTAGAAACATGCCCTTTACATAAGTTCTAAAATAGAAGAGAAAATTAAATTACATGATGTTTAACTAATGAGGTACCCACCAAGTGGAAACATACCTCTTACAACTTTTGGAAGTCTAAATTAATTAATAAAGGTAAATAATCATCCATAATATATAAATCATTCATTAAAAGTATTAACCAAAATATAAAACAAACATCCATCCATGATAAATTAAATAAATTAAAGTATAAGAAATAAATCAAAGCATAAATAAATATGGAATTGAATAAAACAAATAAAAGTTCAAGTATAGCTACTATTTCTATTTAGGATTCTTTATCTCATGTGTTAAGGCTTTGGAAATTCTAAAGTTTAAGCTATATGACTTTTTAGGTAATTAAAATAGATTAGGTTTTATGTTTTTTTAAGGTTAGCAAGACACTTTGATTAAACAAATTAAGATTTGAATGATGAAATAATAAAACTTGAGTTTTAGACACTTTTGAAATATTTTTTTAATTCATGTTTTTAAAATAGTAAATTGAGCTAATGTAGCTTTTTTGAGTTTTTTTATGTTTTTATGTTTTTTATGTTTTAAAGGGTTTAAAGTTCATAAAAATTAGGGTTTAAGGTTTTAAAAGGGTTAGGGTTTATTACTTTAGGTTTAAAAGATGATTTTTGGATTTTAGGCTTTCAATTTGGGGTTCTCGGCCAAGGAATTTAATTTTAGGGTTTTAAATAGCAACTTGAGATTTTATGAATTTAAACACATGAATTGAAGTTTTTATAAGTAGAAAAGATGTTTTTAAGGTTTTTTGAATTAAAAAGAACCTAATTTAAAATTTTAATAGAAACAGAATTTTATTTTGGTTTTGTAGAAAAATATGTTAAATGAGTGTTTTAAGGTTTTTAAGAAGAAAAAATAACAATTTTGAGTCCTTTTAGAAAAGAAAGTCCCGTTTTTAATGTTCTAAACTTGGAAAAATTAAATTAAAACTCTAAGATTTTTTATTTAAAAAAAACTTAAATTTTATAGTTTTGGCTATTGTAAAACATAAATCAAAAGAATTAAAACATACTTTCTTTTGTTGATTCTCCAAAAAATAACTCTTCTTGGATGAACTAGCTCCAAAGACAGGCTTTGATTGCCTCTTTTCTTCTCCCTTTTTTCGTGCTACTGCTGCTACTGCTGCTACTGCTACTATAAATATCAATTGAATTGAGTTTTCCCTTTCCTTCCTTGATTTGGTTTCAAAACCTAAAGCTATCATGAAAAGTTTTTCCTCCCTTGATTTGGTTTAATTGGTCCTTATTTATAATGGTTTTTAGGTTGTTTATTCCTAATTAATTAAGGTAAGTAATAATAATAATAATAAAGAAATTAAAACCTAATTGGATTAGAATTCTAAAAATTGCAGTTGAAAAATTCACGCTGGCGAAAATTCTGGCGACGGGCCCATGGGCGTGCCAGCCCGCAGGAAATTCCTGCGGGTGGCGTGCCAGTCCGCAGGCCTGTGGGCGAGCCACTGTTGGCCCGACGGGCCCACGCGACCACTTTTTGCTGCCGATTTTTTCCGACTCCGATTTTTATTTTTATTTTTATTTTTATTTTTATTTGTTTATTTTCATTTTTTACTAATAAAAATTAGATACTAAGGTAAAAATTATTTAATTAAAATTATTTTGGACCAATTATACAACAAAAATCATTTTGGACTAAATAAAGCATGTTGGATCGGATTGGGTCAAAAATTAAGGGTCTACAGTTTGCCCCCTGCTTGAATGATCTAAAACCTTAGTGAAATAGAGAGAAAAGCAATAAGACTTAATTTTTGAGTTTTTGGGTTCTGGACCCGAGAGATTATTTTAACTCATTTGACCTTTTATCAGTTGAGAATTCTGGCATAACTGGTTCTTCCATTTTTACAAATTGTAGGTCTTTACCCACCAAAAATAGATCTTTATCTATTAGAAACTATGTCTTTTACCTAGAAACATGGATCTTTATCCATTGGAGATTAGGTCTTTACCCGTAAAAATGGATCTTTATCCATTGGAGGTCGGGTCTTTACCCTTGAAATATGGATCTTTATCCATTTGAAATCAGGTCTTTACCCTTGAAACAAGGATCTTTATCCTTCGAACTTTGGGTCTTTACCCTTTGAAACATGGATATTTATCCATTGAAAATCGGGTCTTTACCCTTGGAACATGGATCTTTATCCATTGAGATCGGGTCTTTACCCTTGAAAATGGATCTTCATCCTTTGAGATCGGGTCTTTACCCTTAAAAATGGATCTTCATCCTTTGAGATCGGGTCTTTATCCTTGAAAGTGGATCTTCATCCTTGAGATCAGGTCTTTACCCTTAAAAATGGATTTTCATCCTTTGAGATCGGGTCTTTACCCTTAAAAATGGATCTTCATCCTTTGAGACCGGGTCTTCACCCTTGAAAATGGATCTTCATACTTTGAGATCGGGTCTTCACCCTTGAAAATGGATCTTCATCCTTTGAGATCGGGTCTTCACCCTTGAAAATGGATCTTCATCCTTTGAGATCGGGTCTTCACCCTTGAAAATGGATCTTCATCCTTTGAGAGTTCTATTGTTCCATTCTTTTGTTCTTTCTTTTTGCAAAGATTTAGTTATTTTTAATTGGACATTATATCCTCTCTTGCCCCCTGTGTGGCAAAATATTTGTAAGTGAATTTAAAAATATTTGGTATATAAACCCAAAAAATTGAAAAGGAGAAACTTTGCCCCCTGTGTAGGCTCAAACTCATGATTTTTCTATGCGAGCTTTGATTGATGTTTTTGCTGTAACACCCCTATACCCCGTATACGTACTAAGCATGCTTAAACGATCGTAATATACGTATACTGAATATAGGAAATGTCACAGTTTAAAAGATACTCAACATATATCTTTGTAAGTAAGTGAAACCAATCTCAAACATTTTAAAAGAAATCCAAAAGACACCATATATATATATAGATAAAACTTTTATTAATTCACAGCGGAAGTTATTACAAATATGTTACAAAACAAAGTTTACAAAACATAGAATATATACATGATTGGCAGCTCTTCTCTGATCTTTAAGTCCAAAAGTAAATTCTTCAATGTCTACTCTCACTTGGTCTCGAGGAACTCTCGGGTTCAACTCTGTCACCTGCGCGATCAACACTATCGCGCTAAGCCAACGGCTTAGTAATACAAAGTATGCTAACATTATGCTTCAATGCAATGCAATGTCATCCATATTAATAACACAACATCATAGGTGGAAATATAATACCACATCTTTGCATCTCACCATTCATACTCATATAGCATATCATATTTCAAAATCCATCCATGGATCACATTATTCAATCATTTTACCATCAATGACTCACATTTAAAACAAAGACAAGCATGGGCCCAAAACACACTAATATGCCATTCAATTTTCAGAGTTAATGCTTTGGTTTTGTTATCACATTTATCATTATCATAATCCCAACTAGGCTTCAAGGATTTAGGTTCAACCAAGCTTCAAGGGGAGCAAAGCATGCTAAGCATCAACCCAACTTGGCTTCAAGAACCAATCCAACCTAGCTTCAAGGGTTGTAACATCTCAATTAGGCTTCAAGGACTTAGCCAACCTAACTTCAAGAGATTGTTACTCATATTAGGCATGCCACCAACAACAAACTCTGAAAATGGAATAACACATTAGCCACACAATTCATTTATCAATTTCATTCTCAATTGAATCATCATAGCCAATCACAATGGCTTCATATCACATTGAGTTTCATAGCCAATCACAATGGCTTCATATCACATTGAGTTTCATAGCCAATCACAATGGCTTCATATCACATTTGAATTAACATAGCCAATCACAATAGCTTCTCATCACATTTGAATTAACATAGCCAATCACAATGACTTCATATCATATCATGTCTCAAATCAAATTATAATATTTCATTATTCAATTATACATATAACATCATTGATATAACATTACCAAGAACAATATCCATATAACACATTACCATTCACAAGATTCACAATGCATAAAACATAGCATTGTTTATGTAGTATCATATGCATCATCATTATCATCAAATGTGTATTTAATCTCAACATCATATAAATATATGCAACAATGCAAGGTTTGTACTTACCTCAATAACAATTTACACAATTCTAAACACTTTCCTTTTCCAAGATTCTTCACTTCCCAAATTAGGGCAAATCCCCTTCCTTCAAAACCTAATCCCAAAAATGATACAACACATAAGTTCCAATACAATTTATCACTTAATAACCTCTTACTAAACCCTTAAATCACAAATTACACTTCAACATCACTCACAAAGGCCCACGGTCGTGGCCACCTCAACCCCCACGGGCGTGGCTTAAGGAATGGTTCTGCCACCCTTGCTCCCATCCTCCACAGCCATGGTTCTAATTGGCCACGGCCATGGCCAACCAAGGCCACGGTCGTGGCATCCACAAGGCTACTGCCCTCGGCCAAATTCTCAATTTTAAGCTTATAATTTCCCCAAACCTCAACCACATGCAAATCTATGAAAATAATCAAGCAAACTCAAGTTAAACATCACTAATCACTTCAAAACCCTAAAACAAACTCAATCCAACACTTCCAATATCAACAACAATTTAACTTCTTAACTTAACATCACTTTCAACACTTAAAAACATACCACAAATAAATCTAAACCACTATCCATACTAACTCATCAATCCCAAACACAATTTCAAAAGAACAAAGGAAAAGCAAGGAAAAGAACTTACCAAAGTTGATGAATTTCACAAATCTTCAACTTAATCCTTTGATTCTTCCTTCAATTTGAGTTTAGAAATCACAACACCTCACTTGCTCTCTTTCCCTTTGGATAGCCGGCCACACACAAATGAGAAGAAAAGAAAATAAAGCCAAGTCAAACTTCTCTTCTTCTTTAAATCTCCACCATGCAATTCTAACAAAGCAATTACCTAAATACCCTCATCCATTTAACTTAACCTCTTTTAACTTATATGACCATTTAAGTAATTTCACATATCACAAAATAAAATATCTTCTTTCATTGACCATTCATTTGACTTATGTATATGTTATATATATTACCATATACCCAACATATACACTTTCTCTCTACACATAACTTTCCTTTTTAAACAATACATAAACATTCTCTTTCCAATTTCTTCTCTTATCAACATAACATATACACATAATTCAATCAACAACATTTATATCCAAACTTCTAAGGCACACATTGGGATATTACATTTGCCGTCTAGTTCTTCGCACAAGCACGTATTTCTTCTCTTTACAAAATGACTTGGGCTTCCATAAGCAATGGGCTTTCCATGCCCCCCTGATTTGACATCTTCTTTTGATTCTTCACTTCACAGAGTGTTTGCTGTTCTCTTTGATAAAGAATAGACAACACAAGACAAGAAAGTGTGATGTGATATGCTCATTTATGCATGATATGCATGAATAATACTTACAGTTGTTCCATTGACTCACAGACCGAGGTGATCAGGAGAAGTGTTCTCATTTTTTCCGTTTTGATGCTTGTTCAAGTCTTGCATTGGAATGATCAAAAGCTTTGCATTTGTGGCTTTTATCTTCAAGATGATGAAAACATGAGTGGTGGAGACCCCAAGCAACAAAGTTAGGGATACATCCATATCAAACTATATTTCAGCATGTCGGTTGGTAGTTTCTTCATAACTTTGCCAATAATCATTTCCTCTGCCCAATGTGTCCTTTGGAGGTTCAACATACTTCCCTTAACTTGAAGGCTTTGTTATGACAAAACTTTTTTTTTTTGAAATTTTTGAATTTTTCATTTCGAAATCAAATGTTGGCTTTGCCAAATTAATGTCGATGTCCCTCAGGACTTGATTTTCCAAATTAACATATCTATAACATGACAACCCTAGTTACTGTACTAAACTCGGGGATTATTTCTACTTAAGCAAGAATTGTTGCACTTCAGATAGGCACATACACATTACATTGCCAAAGGTCTCATTTGAGTTTAAGTACTGTCTATCTCATATGCGTGCTTATTCAAACTATCTCCACTAATAGACTCTACCTACCAAGAGAGATCAACAGGTCTTTGATAGGCTTAAAATGGGGTCTATGAGGGAAACAGGCTTAAGTGAAGGCCATTTTGAGATTGGAGCTGGTGTGACACAATGGACAAACCTTCACACTACAAATTTCTTGTTGGAATTTTAGGCATCTTAGAGGCAACCTTGCTGGACTCCAAATTTCTTCTATCTTCTTAGCATTAATTTGGATCTTACTAGGACAGTTTTTGCCCTTGCAAAAAGTTTGGTTCCCAAATTCATTTCTTTTCTTCTTCTCCCTTTTCTTTATTTCTCTTACTCTTCCCTTTTCTTTCTCTTTTTGTCCTTATTTCTTGTTGGACTACAGAACTTTCAAGAACTGGGTGGTCTTCCTCCTTTTCTCCAATTTTAATTGAATCTTTGGTTGGGTTGGACCAACTAAAAAAAAAGTCTTTATGAACCAAATAGAAGCCTTTTGCTGCTTTAGGTAAAAGATAACTCAGTTGGCTTTATGAACCATTTTGGGGTTTTTTTTTCTTTTGCCTTTTTTGTTTTCTTTTCTTCTCTCTTCTCTCTTCTCCCTTTTTTCTTTTCTATTCTTTTTTCTTTCTTTTCTTTTTCTATTCTCTCTTTTTTTTCTCTCTTTTTTTTTTGTTCTAGCTCAAACATAGTTGTCTTGTTTGTACCAACTTGGACTTCCAATAATGGATGAGTGGAGTAACATAAATCTTCTTCAATAGGGATAAATCATTTATTACTCCAATGTTGATGTTATCTTGGAGATATTAAGAGAACTTCAACTACCCTTAGGGTCTTGAAAATGTCCACTATCTTTATGGTCTTGAGAACTTCAACTATCTTTATGGTCTTGAGAACTTCAACTATCTTCATAGTCTTGAGAACTTCAATTATCTTCATGATCTTGACTAATCATTGCCTTTTTTGATCTTATTGCCTCTTTATCTTAGTGATCATAAGACTTGCCAAAAGTATCACAACAGTTCAAGATAGGTTGTTGAGGTTATATGCCAATGAAAAGAAAGCTAAAATTTTATGAAGGCTCAAAGGGACAACTAGGTATTAATATTTAATTGGGTGGATACTAGTTGTTGGCTAATCAAACAATGCCTAGATCATTTCTCCCTTAAATAAGCAGAGTTCAATTTCGCCTCAAAAATTTGTCAAAGCATGTTCTGAGATTGACTAAGACCTAGACAAAGATAATTATGCAGGAGCCCTCTCTAAGTAAGCATACACAACTCAATGCTATAGAGTAATTCCCTCATCTAGTAAAGTCATTCGAGTCATGATGCCTAGACACATTAATTCATGAATTATCAAGCTTGATTCTTCATTGGTTGAGCACCAAAATGAACAAAGACTAATAAAAATTTATGATGAAAGTAATTTGTTCAAACAAATTTAAATTTGAAAAACATGATAGTTCCAAAACATTAAAGAAAGCAAAATTGAAAAGCAACATTCAAGCTAAGTTTGTTGAATTGGAGTCAAAGACACTCCATTTATTTAGACATCTCAAGGGCACGAATTTTTTCCATCATCAAGGATCATTGCTTCATCATCCACAGTTAGTCCAAGCTTGCTTTGTAGCATATCATCTTTAGCAGCTTCTCTATCCATATCATGACAAGGTGACAAGATAAAACTCTTCATGAAGGTTGTAAGTGATGATGCCCTTCCAATTTTAGGGTGAGGATTATTATTAGTGTTAGGCTTATCAGGTTCAAGCAGCTTTCCACTGTCAATTAAATCTTGGATTTCATGCCTTAATCAAACACATTTATCTGTCTCATGCCCTTGCATTTGATGGAATTGACAGAAGACCTTGACTTCAAAATTTGGTGGTAGAGGCTTATGTAGAGGCCGAGGTGCCAATGGTTGTAGCAAATCCATTTTAATTAGATTTTCTAACATCTTTGACAAAGGCTCCCTTAAGTTTGAAAATTTACGCTTCTTTGTAGACTCAGTTGTTGCATTTTCCTCAACACCTCCTTTTCCTCTTTGATATTGCACACTAGGGCGATAGCCTCTCTTATTGCTCCACTTAGATAGCACATGGTTAGGTTGGTCTTGTAGAATAGGGATTGATCTCTCATTTTTCATTCGATCTCTATCAGTAGACATGCTCCTTGTTAATGCTGCCTTTTCCTTCTTTCTTATGTCAATGGGAGATGCCTCATTATCATTGTTGATGATTTCTAGAATTTGAATCAACTGGGTCTTCATAATTCTAACCAATTGATCTTGTAGCTCGGCCATCCTAGCTTTGACAACTTCATCGATTATATCCCTTAGCTGGTTTGCATCCATCCTTCGAATGAAGCACTTGAATAAAAAATCAATGATGTAGGTAATATCGTTGTATGCTCTTGAATTGCTGTACCTCAGGTCTATGAGCCAGAAAGGATCAATCATATGAGATGCAAATGTATGCATGTATGTGTAATATCCCAAAGTGTACCCTAGAAGTTTTGGTATTATTGTTGTTTAATTGGATTTAATGTATATGTTTCTTTGGAAAGAGAAAAGGTTTTTAAAGAGAGTGTATATGTTGTGTATATTAGAATATATACAACATATACCCAAGTCAAAGTCAAAGGAAGTTAGTGGAAGAAGATATTTATGTGTTTTTGATTTAATAATTAATTAATAAGGAAAATTAATTGAGTGGAAGAGATTGAATGGATTATTTTAATAATTAATACTTGGAGGAGAGAGTTTTAAGGAGGTGATTTGACTTTGTGTCTTCTCTTTTCTTCTTTCTTTATTTCCTTGCCGTGGCTCTCTTTTTTTTCCTTCCTTTGCTTTCTTTTGGCTGGCTAACAAAGAAACAAGAGAACAAGGGAGATATTTGAACTTCTAAACTCAAGATCTAAGGAAGTTTTCAAGTGTTCAAGTTGGAAAGTTAAGAGCTTCTTCATCCTTGGTAAGTTCTTCACTTGATTCTTTGATTTCTTTGAGCTTATGAGTTGAGTTTGTGGATGGTATGTGAATATGTTTGATTAAGATGTGTTTAAGAGTGTTTGGATAAACTGATTTCTGGTTTTGGGGATGGATTGAAGGAAAGAGTAAGTTGTTGGAAGTGAATGTATTGTGCTTGTGTTTTAGGTTTGTGGTGATGATTTTGATTTGTGTTGGAAGTATGTTTTTAGTTGTTTTGGTGTTTTTGTAAGTTTGTTATGGTTTTTGGATATGTTGAGCTAAGTTTGGTTGAAGTGGATTTTGGTGAAAGGAAGTGATTTGTTGGTTGTGTTGTTGTTGTTGCCGGAATCTGGGTTTTTTGCCTGACACGCCAACGAACACGACCAGGATTTTGGGTGTGTCGATGGTTTGGTGTTTTGGATGGGTGACACGAGCAGTGACACGCCCATGTCACTGAGCGTGTCACAGTTTCTGTGTGGCAGTACGAATGACACGGCCAGTAACACGCCCGTGTTATTGAGCGTGTCATAGACACTGTGTTTTTAGGGAATTGACACGGCCACGAGCACACTCACGTTGTTGGACGTGTCAAAGTTTCTGAGAGGCAGAATGTATTACACGCCCAGTGACACGCCCGTGTTGTTGAGCATGTAAAAGCTTCTGTGTTGTGGAGTTAAGGCACAGTCAGGGACACGCCCGTGTTGTTGAGCGTGTCATGTTTAGAGTTTGCCCTAGTTGGTTCTTAGCCTTATGATCTTTTATGGGTTTCATCTTTCTTTTGGAATAGGCTATGAAGAAGGTGAATTACCCTAATTCAAGTGGTGATAGATTCTTGGAAGAAGAAGTGTTTAGAGTTGTGTGGGTTGCTTTTGAAGTAAGTACAAACTACATTATTGCATACATTCATATGATGTTGAGATTGAACATACATTTGATGATATTGATGATGCATATGAATACTTTTATGATGAAGTACCTTAATGTAAATTGAGACATAAAGAGATGTGAAATTAATGTTCTGAGTTATAATGATGTGAATGATATGATGGAAGCATGCCTAGATGATATGATTGAATAATGATATGGTTGTTTAGTTAATGTAATTGATGTTGTATATTATAATGATGAAAATGAGAAATAAATTGAGAAAGTAATGTTTAAAGATATAAATACAGACCTATCTGCCTCCTGCGAAACCATGCGGACCCAGTGGCTGGGCAACCGAACTTGGACTACCGACCTGGTTGGGGGAAGGTTTGATACAGTCAGTATTATACATACCTATCTGCCTCCTGCGGAACCATGCGGACCCAGTGGACTGGGCAACCGAACTTGGACTACCGACCTAGTTGGGGGAAGGTTCGTTACTGATAGTCTTATACGTGCCTATCTGCCTCCTGCGCAACCATGCGGACCCAGTGGGCTGGGCAACCGAACTTGGACTACCGACCTGGTTGGGGGAAGGTTCGTATATGAAGCCATGGTTGTTGGCTATAATGATGAACTTTGAATATCATATTAAATACTTGTTGGGCCCATAGGTGTCTATATTGAATGAGTATAATGGATGATGATATAATTATTGAAATAATGGAATTTAACATTTATAAGTATGATCTGTATTGGTTGAATACATGACATTGATATTGACATTGCATATTATCATTATGGTTTGTACTACTGAGTTGTTGGCTCAGCGCGATTGTGGTTCATCGCGTAGGTGGTAGGGTTGATAGGGTTGAGACTGAGGATTCTTCTAGACCTAGTTGAGTTTATGCTTGAAGAGTTGGATTAGAGCTTAAAGATCAGAAAGTCAAGCTGCCAATCATGTATATATTCTATGTTTTGTAAATTTCAAATTTTTATGTATTTGTACTTGTAAGTATTTGTAATAACTTCCGCTGCGGATTAATAAACGTTTTTATCTATGGTGTCTTTTGAATTTCTTTTAAATGTTTAAGATTTGCTTCACTTATTTTCAAAGATATGATTTGTGTATTTTTAAACTGTGGCATTTTCTATATTCAGTATATGTATATTACGATCGTATAAGCATGCTTTGTACGTATACGGGATATATGGGTGTTACAATTATTTTGGTATTAGAGCCTAGGTTTGAGATTCTCAACCTAGGTCAAGTGTAAGAAAAAGAATATTTTGATTTTAAAAAGTGGGTTTTTGAATAAAATACATGTTTGGTGTTGGCAGTCTCTGATCTTTAATGAAGTGTATTCTGCTGTGTTTGCAGATATATGTTATAATGGATCCTCATTGACGTCAATCTGTTGAGGGTAGTGCTGAGAGTGTAGCTCCTGAGGATGGAAGAGATGGAGCTAGAGTGAATAGAACTGGAGAGGCCCCTATTTCTGTGTCAGGGAGACCAGCTGGTGAGGAGGTTCCGCCAGTTTGGCTTAGGCATATGGTTGAATTAATGAGGCAGGCACCAGTGCAACCACCGCCACCCCCACCCCAGCCAATGGTACCAGTGAGACATTATGATAACTTAAGGAAGTATGGAGCAGAAGATTTTCTGGGTACTATTGATCCAGCGGTAGCTGAGCAGTGGCTGGATAAGGTTCAAAGGATTTTCATTCAGTTGCAAGCCACTCCAGAAGAAAATTTTGATTATGCTAGATCACTGTTGCAGAAGGATGCATATGATTGGTGGAAGACAGTTCCTCATGCTATGGATGATCCACCTACATTGTCTTACAGTGATTTTCTACAGGAGTTTGAGCTGAAATATACTCCGAGGGAGTATAAGGATGTGAAGAAAATGGAATTTCTGACCTTGAGGCAAGATCACCGGACTGTGACAGAGTATGAGCTAGAGTTCATCCGATTGAGCCACTACACCGGGGGAATTATCTCGGATGAGATTGACAGGTGTAGAAGGTTTGAGGAGGGATTGAGACCCTCAATTATGTGTCTTGTGGCTGGTTTTAGATATCATGATTTTTCCCAACTGGTTGCAGCAGCTAGGAGTGTGGAGAGAGCCCAGGGTATTGCAGCAGCTGCTACTGAGGAGGAGACCAGGGTTAGGAGACCCCAGTTTGAGGTAGGGTCTTCATCTGTGAAGAGAGGTAGGGGAAGTTTTGTTCCCAGGATCAATCAGAGTCAGAGGCAGGCTAGTAGGTCAGTTCAGTTTCAGAGACAGAGATCGAGACCTACAGTTTCAGTAGCGAGTGCTCCGACTCCAGTAGTTCAGAGATCCACTCCACCTGTGTGTGCTCAGTGTGGTGGAATACATAGGGGTGCTTGTTGGAAGAATAGTGGACCAGCTGTGTGCTTCAGATGTGGTTCACCTGATCATTTTATTAGAGAGTGTCCAGAGATGCAGGAGCAGAGGCTGACAGATTCTACAGTTTCTCGACCTAGTGTCAGAGGTGGTCGAGGGAGCAGAGGTTTCAGCAGAGGGAGTAGACCTGGGTATAGTCAGAGAGGAGGATCTTCATCCATGGATACTAGACCATATGAGGCTGGGCCTTCTCAATGAGTATATGTGATGCAAAGACAACCCGATGTTTCTGCAGTCATTGCGGGTACTTTCTCTTTATTTGGCATTTTAGTTCTTGCTTTAATTGATCCAGGCTCTACTCATTCATATATTAGTGCATCTATTTTGCCTGTGTCTGAATTGCATTCTTAGTCCCTAGGATTTGATGTGATGGTGACAAATCCGTTAGGGCATAGTGTGATTGTTAGCAAGGTGCACCGAGATAGTACAGTTGTGGTGCAAGGTGAGGAGTTTCGTGGAGATTTGATTGAAATGCCTTTTAAAGAGTATGATTTGATTTTGGGCATGGACTGGTTGTCTAGGCATGGAGCTGTGGTAGATTGTCAAAAGAAATGTGTCACTTTGAGAACTAGTGATGGTAGGAGTGTGATGGTGTTTAGTGAGCAGAGACAGCTTGCATCCTTGTTTGTATAAGCTGTAACAGCTAGAAGGTTGATTAGAAAAGGGTGTGATGCTTACCTTGCTCATATGGTGGATACTAGAGTAGGGGGTTCTCAACTTGATGATATAACCACAGTTGCAGATTTTCCAGATGTGTTTCCAGAGGAGTTGCCAGGGTTGCCTCCTGAGAGAGAGGTGGAGTTTGGTATTGAATTGCTTCCTGGTACCACTCCCATCTCTATCACTCCTTATCGCATGGCACCTGCTGAATTGAGAGAGTTAAAGGTGCAGTTACAGGAGTTGTTGGATAAAGGGTTTATTCGCCCCAGTGTTTCTCCTTGGGGAGCTCCTGTGTTGTTTGTGAAGAAGAAGGATGGTACCATGAGGTTATGCATTGATTATGGGCAATTGAACAAAGTGACTATTAAGAATAAATATCCTTTGCCCAGGATTGATGATCTTTTTGATCAATTGAAAGGAGCAGCAGTGTTTTCCAAGATTGATTTGAGATCAGAGTACCATCAATTGAGGGTTAGAGCTGAAGATGTTTCTAAAACCACTTTCCGCACTAGGTATGGGCATTATGAGTTTTTAGTAATGCCTTTTGGGTTGACGAATGCACCTGCAGTTTTTATGGATTTGATGAATAGGGTGTTCAGGCCCTATCTGGATCAATTTGTGGTGGTTTTCATTGATGATGTTTTGGTGTATTCGCGTAATGAGGAGGACCATGACAAGCATTTGCGGATTGTGTTGCAGATCTTGAGAGAAAAGCAATTGTATGCTAAGCTGTCGAAGTGTGAATTTTGGCTTGACCAAGTGACTTTTCTAGGTCATATAGTTTCAGCAGATGGTATTAGAGTCGACCCAAGTAAAGTTGAAGCTATTTTGAAATGGAGTCCACCAAAGTCTATAACTGAAGTTAGAAGTTTTATGGGCTTGGCAGGCTATTACCGACGGTTTGTGAAAGGTTTTTCTTTGATAGCTACTCCACTCACCAGATTGCTTCGGAAGGGAGTTAGATTTGTGCGGACGGATCAGTGTCAAGCTAGCTTTGAACAGTTGAAAGAGATGTTGACACAAGCACCTGTTCTTACTTTACCCGTGGAAGATAAACCATATGTGATTTACAGTGATGCTTCACATAATGGTTTAGGGTGTGTTTTGATGCAAGAGGGTAAAGTTATAGCTTATGCTTCTCGGCAGTTGAAGCCGCATGAGCTTAACTATCCAACTCATGATTTGGAATTAGCGGCTATAGTGTTTGCTCTAAAGATTTGGCGACATTACTTATATGGGGAGAAATGTTTTATTTATACAGATCACAAAAGTTTGAAATATTTGGGGATTCAGAGAGAGCTTAACCTTCTGCAGAGACGATGGCTGGAGTTGATCAAAGACTACGACTGCTTGATTGATTATCACCCTGGTAAGGCAAATGTTGTTGCTGATGCCTTAAGTCGGAAGTCTTTGGCAGGTTTGGTTGTTTATTCGCTCTCGTTGCTTGTTGAATTGAGAGCGTTGCATGCAAATTTTGAAGTATGTGATGAAGGTGCATTATTGGCCCAACTGCAGTTGAGACCAGTATTGTTAGATCAGATTAAGGAGGCTCAATTGGCGGATGAGAAAATTCAGAAGATTGTATCAGATTGCCGAAATGGAGAGAGCTGAGATTTTCATGTGAAAAGTGAAGGTAGTCTTTGGTTCAAGGATAGGTTGTGTGTTTCTGATGATGATAGTTTGAAAAGGATCATTTTGGAAGAAGCACATCAATCGGTTTTTGCTATGCTTTCGAGTAGTACAAAAATGTACCATGATTTAAGACAGCATTATTGGTGGTCCGGTATGAAGAGAGACATAGCGGAATTTGTGTCCAAATGTCTTGCTTGTCAGAAGGTAAAAGGGGAGCATCAAGTTCCAACAGGGTTGCTTCAACCTTTAACAGTGCCTGAATGGAAATGGGAGAGAGTGACAATGGACTTTGTATCTGGTCTGCCATTGACGCTAAGGAAATATGATGCTATTTGGGTGATTGTTGATAGGTTGACAAAGACAGCTCACTTTCTTCCGATTCGGATGGATTATTCTTTTGAGAAGTTGGCTGAGTTGTATATCCATGAGATTGTGAAATTGCATGGAGTCCCAATTTCTTTAGTGTCAGATCGAGATCCTTGGTTCACTTCGAGGTTCTGGAAGAGTTTACATGGGGCTTTGGGTTCTAGATTGCATTTTAGCACTGCTTTCCATCCACAGACAGATGGACAGTCAGAGAGAGTGATACAGATTATTGAGGATATGTTGAGAAGCTGTGTCATTGATTTTTCTGGAAGTTGGGACAGATTTTTACCACTTGTGGAATTTGCTTATAACAACAGTCATCAATCCAGTATTGGAATGGCACCATTTGAGGCATTGTATGGTAGACGATGTAGAACGCCTCTATGTTGGAATGAAACTGGTGAAGGTAAGTTAATTAGTCCTGATTTGGTTAGAGAGACTGAAGAGAAAGTGAAGATGATTCGGAATAGATTGAAAGCAGCTTCAGACCGACAGAAGTCTTATTCAGATTTGAAGAGGAGAGACATTGAGTTTAATATTGGAGATAAAGTATTTTTGAAAGTGTCTCCTTGGAAAAAGATTTTAAGATTTGGTTGTAAAGGAAAACTGAGTCCTCGATTTGTTTGACCGTATGAGATATTGGAAAGGGTTGGACTAGTTGCGTATCGACTTGCTTTACCGCCTGAATTGGATAGAATTCACAATGTCTTCCATGTTTCTATGTTGAGGAGGTACAGATCAGACCCATCTCATGTTTTACCAGTTGAATCTATTAAAGTGAGTCCGAATTTGACATTTGAAGAAGAACCAATCGCTATTTTGGGACATGAAGTAAAAGAGTTGAGAAATAAGAGAGTGCCATTGGTGAAAGTTCTTTGGAAGAATCATGGTAGAGAAGAGGCAACTTGGGAAAGTGAGCAAGCAATGTGAGATCAATACCCTCAATTGTTTCGGACTTGATATCAGGTAATTTTGGGGACGAAATTTCTTTTTAGAGGGGGAGAATTGTAATATCCCAAAGTGTACCCTAGAAGTTTTGGTATTATTGTTGTTTAATTGGATTTAATGTATATGTTTCTTTGGAAAGAGAAAAGGTTTTTAAAGAGAGTGTATATGTTGTGTATATTAGAATATATACAACATATACCCAAGTCAAAGTCAAAGGAAGTTAGTGGAAGAAGATATTTATGTGTTTTTTATTTAATAATTAATTAATAAGGAAAATTAATTGAGTGGAAGAGATTGAATGGATTATTTTAATAATTAATACTTGGAGGAGAGAGTTTTAAGGAGGTGATTTGACTTTGTGTCTTCTCTTTTCTTCTTTCTTTCTTTCCTTGCCGTGGCTCTCTTTTTTTTCCTTCCTTTGCTTTCTTTTGGCTGGCTAACAAAGAAACAAGAGAACAAGGGAGATATTTGAACTTCTAAACTCAAGATCTAAGGAAGTTTTCAAGTGTTCAAGTTGGAAAGTTAAGAGCTTCTTCATCCTTGGTAAGTTCTTCACTTGATTCTTTGATTTCTTTGAGCTTATGAGTTGAGTTTGTGGATGGTATGTGAATATGTTTGATTAAGATGTGTTTAAGAGTGTTTGGATAAACTGATTTCTGGTTTTGGGGATGGATTGAAGGAAAGAGTAAGTTGTTGGAAGTGAATGTACTGTGGTTGTGTTTTAGGTTTGTGGTGATGATTTTGATTTGTGTTGGAAGTATGTTTTTAGTTGTTTTGGTGTTTTTGTAAGTTTGTTATGGTTTTTGGGTATGTTGAGCTAAGTTTGGTTGAAGTGGATTTTGGTGAAAGGAAGTGATTTGTTGGTTGTGTTATTGTTGTTGTCGGAATCTGGGTTTTTGGCCTAACACGCCCACGAGCACGACCAGGATTTTGGGCGTGTCGATGGTTTGGTGTTTTGGATGGGTGACACGAGCAGTGACATGCCCATGTCACTGAGCGTGTCACAGTTTCTGTGTGGCAGTAGGATTGACACGGCCAGTAACACGCCCGTGTTATTGAGCGTGTCATAGCCACTGTGTTTTTGGGGAATTGACACGGCCACGAGCACGCTCACTTTGTTGGACGTGTCAAAGTTTCTGAGAGGCAGAATGTATTACACGCCCAGTGACACGCCCGTGTTGTTGAGCGTGTAAAAGCTTGTGTGTTGTGGAGTTAAGGCACGGTCAGGGACACGCCCGTGTTGTTGAGCGTGTCATGTTTAGAGTTTGCCCTAGTTGGTTCTTAGCCTTATGATCTTATGTGGGTTTCATCATTCTTTTGGAATAGGCTGTGAAGAAGGTGAATTACCCTAATTCAAGTGGTGAAAGATTCTTGGAAGAAGAAGTGTTTAGAGTTGTGTGGGTTGCTTTTGAAGTAAGTACAAACTACATTATTGCATACATTCATATGATGTTGAGATTGAACATACATTTGATGATATTGATGATGCATATGAATACTTTTATGAAGAATTACCTTAATGTAAATTGACACATAAAGAGATGTCAAATTAATGTTCTGAGTTATAATGATGTGAATGATATGATGGAAGAATGCCTCGATGATATGATTGAATAATGATATGTTTGTTTAGTTAATGTAATTGATGTTGTATATTATAATGATGAAAATGAGAAATGAATTAAGAAAGTTATGTTTAAAGATATAAATACGGACCTATCTGCCTCCTGCGGAACCATGCGGACCCATGGCTGGGCAACCGAACTTGGACTACAGACCTGGTTGGGGGAAGGTTCGATACAGTCAGTATTATACGTACCTATCTGCCTCCTGCGGAACCATGCGGACCCAGTGGACTGGGCAACCGAAGTTGGACTACCGACCTGGTTGAGGGAAGGTTCGTTACTGATAGTCTTATACGTGCCTATCTGCCTCCTGCGGAACCATGCGGACCCAGTGGGCTGGGCAACCGAACTTGGACTACCCGACCTGGTTAGGGGAAGGTTCGTATATGAAGCCATGGTTGTTGGCTATAATGATGAACTTTGAATATCATATTAAATACTTGTTGGGCCCATAGGTGTCTATATTGAATGAGTATAATGGATGATGATATAATTATTGAAATAATGAAATGTAACATTTATAAGTATGATCTTTATTGGTTGAATACATGACATTGATATTGACATTGCATATTATCATTATGGTTTGTACTACTGAGTTGTTGGCTCAGCGCGATTGTGGTTCATCGCGCAGGTGGTAGGGTTGATAGGGTTGAGACTGAGGATTTTTCTAGACCTAGTTGAGTTTATGCTTGAAGAGTTGGATTAGAGCTTAAAGATCAGAGAGTCAAGCTGCCAATCATGTATATATTCTATGTTTTGTAAATTTCAAATTTTTATGTATTTGTACTTGTAAGTATTTGTAATAACTTCCGCTGCGGATTAATAAACGTTTTTATCTATGGTGTCTTTTGAATTTCTTTTAAATGTTTGAGATTTGCTTCACTTATTTTCAAAGATATGATTTGTGTATTTTTAAACTGTGGCATTTTCTATATTCAGCATACGTATATTACGATCGTATAAGCATGCTTTGTACGTATACGGGATATAGGGGTGTTACAGTATGTATGTATGAACAATCAATAAACAAACAAGGACAAATTAGGATGTTCCTTCCAACCTTATAACATCCACACACGATTGGCGAGTCTCTTTTCCTAGGTATATGGTTAACAAAATATCAACATGGGGTACCTTGCTTTCGAATAATTCCCTTGGACGTTTCAACCAATAGTTATATTTTCGAAAATGGAAATCAATCCATGATAATTCCTATTAATTAGGTTTTAATCCATTCAACCAACTAAAGTAGCTTTTATGCTATGTTGGATTAAAACGAAATTAAGAGGTTTATTATAAATAGATTTCTCACTTGAAAAGAGTAACTAATGATTCATGCCAAAAACAAGCCCATGGTTAATTTGTTCTTAGTGTAAACTAGGCCCACAATTGATTTTTGGTATTTCGTAATTGACCTAGATATTTTGCAAGCTCTTTGTAAGAAAAGGTTGGGTGAAAATAATTTTGTTTCTAGGCCCATTGTAAAAGATTTTAGAAAAATGGATTTTGGGCTTATTATTTGGGCCATGGGCCAAAGAATTTTTGATTTGTTTTTAGAAAAGTCTTATGTCCAAAGACCATGTTGAAAAATTTTGAAAATAGTTTTGATCTTTTGGATTTTAAAGAAAAATTTATTTAGAGCTTACAATTTATTTAGATCATATTAGAAAAAGAACAAACCAAATAAGCCATGATTTAAACTAAGATAAACTAACCATAGTCAAACAACATGCATTTGGGGTAAAACCTAAGGAAAGTAACTAGGCCAATTACATGAGCTTTAGTCTTTGGGTTAAAAGGCTTAGGTTCCCATAGAAAGTATATGTAATATCCTCATGTATGCCCTAGAAGTTTTAATTTTGTTGTTGTTGTTGTTGTTGTTGTTGTTGATTTAAAATGTGATTTGATGTATATATTAGGTGATAAGAAAAGGAATTGAGAAGAGAATGTTTATGTATATGTGTTTGGGAAAGAAAATAGGGTTAGAGACAAGTTTATATGTTGTTTATATGATGATATAATAAACATATACCTAAGTCAAAGAGGGTTGGTCAAAGCAAGAGGATATTTTTATGTGGCATGTTAAATTACTATAATGGGCTTATAAGAGACAAGAGGTTAGTTAAATGAATGAAGGGTGTTTTGGTAATTGTCTTGTTAAAATCACTTGGTGGAGATTTAAAGGAGAAATTGACTTTGTTTCTTCATGATTTTCTCTTCTTCTTGATGGTAGTGGACGGCTCCTCCAAAGACAAAGGAAAGCAAGAGGTGAAGAGAGGATCTTGATGTGTTGAACTCAAATTAAAGGAAGATTGAAGTGATCAAGTGTTGATTCAAGAAGTTTATAGCTTTGGTAAGTTTTCTTTTGGATCTTTTGCTTGTTTGGAATGATATGTGGATTTGATAGATAATCTAAGAGTGTGTTGCTTGATTTTGTTATACTCAAGTGTGTTTGATTAGTTTGATCTTGGATTTTAAGGGTGAATTGATGAAAGAAGTAAGTTGATTTTTGAAAGATGGAGAAGAAGGGTGGTTTTAGGGCTTTGAGGAGATAGGTGTTAATTGTTGTATTAATGTATTGTTAAAGTGATTAATGTGATGAATATGTAACATATGTGTTAATATTGTTGATTAGAACCATTTGAATGAGATTATTGTTGTATATAATGTGTTAGAATGCATTTAGAAGAGTGTTGGTTTTTGGTTAAGGTTGTTCATGAGTGACACGGCCAAAACCAAAGAAGAGACACGGCCAAGACTTAATGTTTTGGAGAGACACGGCCAAGTCCATGGAAATTTGACCGTGTGTGTGTGATTTTGGAGGGGACACGGCTGTGTCCCATGCCTGTGTCTGTCACTGCCATTTTGTTTTGGGAGACATGGCCACAAGCTTGGCCGTGTCCCTAGGGTGTGTTGGTTACTGTGTTTGGTTTTTGTTCTTCATACATGATTGAGTTTGATTTTACAATTGATAATGCATATGATACTAATGAACTAGGGTTTGTACTATGCAATGTGAATCTTGTAAATGATAATGTGTGATATGGATAATGTATTTTGAAATGCTATATCAATGATGCTATATGCAAAATATGAATTAAGATGTGAAATGTGATGTAAAGCCATTGTGAATGGTAATGTGTTATATGAATATTGATGATGATATGTGGAATGTGAGTTGAGATATGAGGAAGCCATTGTTGTTGGCTTTGGTTATACAAAATGAAATTATTAAGGCATGTTGGCCTATGTGTTATGACATATGAAATGAGAATTGAAAATGGTAATGATAATTGAATAATAAATGAATTGTGTGGCTAATGTGTTATTCCATTTACAGAGTTTGTTGTTGGTGGCGTGCCTAATAAGTGTAACAATCTCTTGAAGTTAGGTTGGATTGAATCCTTGAAGCCTAATTGAGATGTTACCACCCTTGAAGCTAGGTTGGATTGATTCTTGAAGCCAAGTTGGGTTGAAGCTTAGCATGCTTTGCTCCCCTTGAAGCTTGGTTGAACCTAATCCTTGAAGCCTAGTTGGGTATATGATATTGATAAATGTGATATCAAAACCAAAGCATTAACTCTGAAAATTGAATGGCATATTAGTGTGTCTTGGGCCCATGCTTGTCTTTGTTTAGTGTTGTTCATGAATGGTTTAATGAATAACTAATGAGGTAGATGATAAGGTGTTGAAATGTGATATGTCTACATATGTTGAATTATTAAATGTAAAGGTATGTTGTTAGCTTTGCATATATAATGTTACATGTACAATATGGATTGAGAATTGACATTGCATTGCACTAAAGCATGACATTAGCATGTTTTGTCTTACTAAGCCCTTGGCTTAGCGCGATAGTGTTTAATCGCGCAGGTAATAGAGTTGAACCCGAGAGTTCATCGAGATCGAGTGAGAATAGACCTTGAAGAGTTGATTTTGGGAACTTAAAGATCAGAAGAGATTTGCCAGTCATGTACTACTTTTTATTTATTTATTTTGTAAAGTAATATTTATAATGTAAATATATGCACACTTGTAAATATGGATTTAAATGTTTCATATATGTAAATATTTTATAAATTCCACTGCGTATTAACTAAATGTATCTATATATCTATTTTGCTTTGTATTATAAGTAACTACCTGTTTTCTATAATGTATACAATTGAAAGATTATGGTATTGTTTAAAATGTTTTGAATGTTAAGAAAATTCGTAGCATCCCTATGTTTAGTGCATGTATACTACATTGTGGTGTTTGTAGTGTGCATGTATTGAATGTAGGGGTGTTACAGTATATACCAAACGGTACGAGGCTATGAGTGGTTATGCCATGCTCAATCTCCATACCTTGAGTGAAAGTATGGTATCCCTTGCATAACATAACACGGGTAACAAGGGCGTCCTAACTCACGCATACAATGCAATCTAATATGATGCAATGGATAATATCATTATAAGAAAGAAAAGAATAATATAAAGACCAACGGAATCAACTTCTCTTATCCCCAGTGGAGTCGCCACTATGAGCGGGGATTTTCGCCCCCACTCCCGGTGGAATGGTCTTGCTACTTCGGCACTGTTTAGGCTTGGAGCCTTAGAGAACACGGACCTAAGTCCGGAGAAAATGGAGTCGCCACCCGGACGGGCCGGGAAAAAGAAAGGGGTTGATGACTCGATTCCTAAGGAATCCCCAACCCCCTAATGGGTTCAGAAAGTTGGGTACGTGTGGGGAAGGTGAGAAATGGCCCAGCACCCCCACAACGCCTGGTTCATTGGAACCAGCCTCCTTTACAGGTCTTAATATTATAAAATTCTTAAGTATAATAACATTATCCATACTACACACAATAAAAAGAAAGCATCATTATCTTAAAATCAAAGCAATGTCCAAACAAAACAAAATAAATAAATGGACACCCATCCAAGAATGGAAACATGTCCTTACATCACATGCCTAAGTAGGACACCCACCAAAAGGTAGAAACATGCCCTTTACATAAGTTCTAAAATAGAAGAGAAAATTAAATTACATGATGTTTAACTAATGAGGTACCCACCAAGTGGAAACATACCTCTTACAACTTTTGGAAGTCTAAATTAATTAATAAAGGTAAATAATCATCCATAATATATAAATCATTCATTAAAAGTATTAACCAAAATATAAAACAAACATCCATCCATGATAAATTAAATAAATCAAGTATTGAAATTAAATAAATTAAAGTATAAGAAATAAATCAAAGCATAAATAAATATGGAATTGAATAAAACAAATAAAAGTTCAAGTATAGCTACTATTTCTATTTAGGATTCTTTATCTCATGTGTTAAAGCTTTGGAAATTCTAAAGTTTAAGCTCCGTGACTTTTTAGGTAATTAAAATAGATTAGGTTTTATGTTTTTTTAAGGTTACCAAGACACTTTGATTAAACAAATTAAGATTTGAATGATGAAATAATAAAACTTGAGTTTTAGACACTTTTGAAATATTTTTTAATTCATGTTTTTAAAATAGTAAATTGAGCTACTGTAGCTTTTTTGAGTTTTTTATGTTTTTATGTTTTTTATGTTTTAAAGGGTTTAGAGTTCATAAAAATTAGGGTTTAAGGTTTTAAAAGGGTTAGGGTTTATTACTTTAGGTTTAAAAGATGATTTTTGGATTTTAGGCTTTCAATTTGAGGTTCTCGGCCAAGGAATTTAATTTTAGGGTTTTAAATAGCAACTTGAGATTTTATGAATTTAAACACATGAATTGAAGTTTTTATAAGTAGAAAAGATGTTTTTTAAGGTTTTTTGAATGAAAAAGAACCTAATTTAAAATTTTAATAGAAACAGAATTTTATTTTGGTTTTGTAGAAAAATATGTTAAATGAGTGTTTTAAGGTTTTTAAGAAGAAAAAATAACAATTTTGAGTCCTTTTAGAAAAGAAAGTCACGTTTTTAATGTTCTAAACTTGGAAAAATTAAATTAAAACTCTAAGATTTTTTATTTAAAAAAAAATTAAATTTTATAGATTTGGCTATTGTAAAACATAAATCAAAAGAATTAAAACATACCTTCTTTTGTTGATTCTCCAAAAAATAACTCTTCTTGGATGAACTAGCTCCAAAGACAAGCTTTGATTGCCTCTTTTCTTCTCCCTTTTTTCGTGCTACTGCTGCTATAAATATCAATTGAATTGAGTTTTCCCTTTCCTTCCTTGATTTGGTTTCAAAACCTAAAGCTATCATGAAAAGTTTTTCCTCCCTTGATTTGGTTTAATTGGTCCTTATTTATAGTGATTTTTAGGTTGTTTATTCCTAATTAATTAACGTAAGTAATAATAATAATAAAAAGAAATTAAAACCTAATTGGATTAGAATTCTAAAAATTGCAGCTGAAAAATTCGCGCAGGCAAAATATCTGGCGATGGGCTTGTGGGCGTGCCAGCCCGCAGGAGCCTGCAGGCGAAACGTCCGCAGGCCTGTGGGCGAGCCACTATTGGTCCGACGGGCCCGCGTGACCACTTTTCGCTGCCGATTGTTTTTCGACTCTGATTTTTATTTTTATTTTTATTTTTAATTTTTATTTGTTTATTTTCATTTTTTACTGATAAAAATTAGATACTAAGGTAAAAATTATTTAATTAAAATTATTTTGGACTAATTAAACAACAAAAATCATTTTGGACTAAATAAAGCATGTTGGATCGGATTGGGTAAAAAATTAAGGGTCTACACATACCCATATCAGTAAGGGCCCTCAAATCGACAAATGGATGGCTGATTTGGTGCTGCCTAAAATAGTCAACCCGTGCAAATACAACAAAAATCCTTAAGCATATTGTTTGGTTGTTTCCTTATGAACCTTTCCTTCGTAGTTCATCTCGTAGTTCATCCAAGAACTCTGAATCGACTCAATTTTAATCTTGAAAGGCCATTTAAATGATGGTTTCATACCGATTAACTGTTGGATTTCTTTGAATATTAGAATGTCATTGGTAAGAGGGACCGAAAGTCCATAGTACCGGATACCAGTTATGGCTGTAAAATCAACCGGGCCAATGGTCAATTCTCCTATAGGTAGGTGAAAAGTATGGGTCATGTCCATCCACCTTTTTGACAATGCTTAAACTACACTCCGGTCTATCGGACACTCCTCGGATGGTAATTGCTAGATAAAGCTTTCAAAATCACAATCTTAGATAATCTGTCTTACCCAAGAAGGCGCTACATCATACCATTATCGAGCTTTATAAACACACCCTCCGCCCCGGATAACGCAACGATCACGCTAACACGAAGCCAGGTAAGTTAACACAAGGTAAGTATATCATTATATCAATACCACTGATTTTTAGAACTAAATTTATTTATGATTAGTCTATCTATTTACTTGTTTGTTAAATTCTTAAATATATTCATCTAATTAATTTATTTTTCCTAAATCTTAAAAGAAACAAAAGACAAAAATAAATAAAAAAAATAACAACACCAAAAAAATAATAAGAAAGACAACAAAAAAAAGAAAACAAAAAGAGAAAAGAAAACAAAAAGAAAAAAAAAAGGAAAAAGAAAACAAAAACAAAAACACAAAAAGAAAAAATGAAAAATAATTTGTAGATAAAATAAATAACTACCTTACTCTTTTAATTTGAACTGCGATGAAGCTGCATCCCGGCTAATAGACTTATATTTCCATTTTCATACTGCCGAATAAACTCCAATAACTCAGTATTAGATCAAGTTCCTGACCTTAAAGCATGCATTTTCTCCTCAACTTTATGCTAAAATCTCTAAACTGTCTGATATTCAAAATGTATAAGTATGAATGAAATGAAGAAATGAGCCGATGTTTATATAGAAAAGTTGCAAGGGAAAAAGACAAAATTAAAAAGAGAAAAACAGTATTCTCGCGAAAAAAAAAAAGAAAAAGCAAATGTTACTTTTGATATTAGTAAATGACTATTTACAAATAGTAAATGAATAGTAGGTGAATAGTATATAATAGTAACTACATAGTAAAAAACTCAATTATTCAATTCAATCATTCAGATATTTGCATGTATATAAATATTTTTGCACTTTTAAAATATTTTTACACACAGGGGCAAGAAGATATGGACATGGTAAAAATTAGCTAAATTTTTTTCAAATTCCTTTAGTATCCTACTGACTATAATTATTTTTTGCAGATAATAAAATCTCTCTTAGCTTAAGTCCAGAACCTAAATTCTCCCTTAAGTCCAGAACTTAGCTCGGGTCCAGAACCCAAATTCTCTCTTAAGTCTAGAACTTAGCTTAGGTCCATAACCTAAATTCTCTCTTAAGTCCAGAATATAGCTTGGGTCTAGAACCCAAATTATCCGTATGCCCAGAGCTTACTTCGGGTCCAGAACCTAAATTATTTTTAAGTTCAGAACTTAACTTGGGTCCAGAACCCAAATTATTTTTAAGTCTAAAACTTAGCTTAGGTCCAGAACCTAAAATCTCTCTTACATCCAAAACTTAGCTCGGGTCCAGAACCCAAATTATTCTTAAGTCCAAAACTTACCTTAGGTCCAGAACCTAAAATCTCTCTTAATTTTAGTACATAGCTTGGGTCTAGAACCCAAATTATCCTTAAGTCCAGAACTTATTTTAGGTTCAGAACTTAAAATCTCTCTTAAGTCCAGAACTTAGCTTAGGTCTAGAACCTAAATTCTCTCTTATGTCCAAAACTTAGCTTGGGTCCAGAACCCAAATTATCCTTAAGTCAAGAACTTACTTCTTGGGTCCAGAACCCAAATTATTTTTAAGTCCAGAACCTAAAATCTCTCTTAATTCTAGAACTTAGCTCGGGTCTAGAACCTAAATTATCCTTAAGTCCATAACTTAGCTTAGGTCCAAAACCTAAAATCTCTCTTAAGTCCAAAACTTAGCTCAGGTCCAAAACCCAAATTATCTTTAAGTCCAAAACTTAGTTTAGGTCCAGAACCTAAAATATCTCTTAAGTCTAGAACTTAGCTCAGGTCCAAAATCCAAATTACTCTTAAGTCTAGAACTTAGCTCCTATCCAGAACCCAAATTATTTTTAAGTCCAGAGCTTAAACCAACCTTGGAAATCCAGTATAGCTCCAAGCCCAGCCAAAAATCACATTGTTTTTCACTCTCTTTTGCCATAGTCTCAGATCGCTCAAACAGGGGGCAAACTATAGACTCTTAGTTTTTTACCCAGTCATTTTAATTAAATAATATTTATTTTAGTATTTATTATTTATAATTTTTAATAAAAATAAAAAAGGTAATATTAGTAAAGTTAGAAAAACAATATATAAAAATAAATAAATAAATAAAAATCGGCAGCAAAAATTCGACGATGAAAATTTCATCACTGAAAGTGAATTGGCTTGTGGCCAATTCGCCTGCAGGAAATTCCTGCGGTGAAATGGCCTTGGAATTAGCCTGGCCTGCCCCAGTGCTCGCTCACAATTTTGTCGCCAGCTGGCAATTTTCCAGCACAGTTTTTTCGAAACCGAATTCTATTTGGTATTGATTTCTTTTCCTAAATGGTTTGAATTTCCTTTGACAATTAGAAGTTTATTATTTTTCCTATAAATACCACATTAAAACAAAAAATTAAGGATCAAAAAATTATTTTACTTGATCTGAACTTTGGAGTTAAAAACTTGGGACTCAAAAAATATTTCAGCTAAAAGAAAACCCTAGCAAGCAAGGAGAAGTTCAATGGATAGCAACCAAAGGAAGCAATCATCTTTAGATTGCTTTGTTCAACCAAAATTAAAATTGAAGCAGGCAACAGTTTGGTTCAATTTCTTCAAATTTGGTGGAGCCTTCAAACGTAGGTAATTTGCTCTAACTTTAGTTTATTCAATCATTAATCATCTTCATCTTTTAAACTATCATCACACTACCTAGTTATTTAATTCTTCCTTCAAATTAATTTAGGCAATAGCATGAATTAATTCATATATTACTTAAGATCTTACTTAAAGTAAATAATATAATCATTCAACACAAATCTAATTTTAAGAACCCTAACTATCCAAAACCCTAGCTTCCTAAAACCCTAATTCCCAAGCCTCAATTCCAGAAACCGTAAACCTGAGTTTGCAAATAGTTTAATTATTAAAATTTATCCAATAAACCAAATTTCTAAACTCTAACTATTGTGAACTCTAAGAACCAAACCCTAATTTGCCTTATATTTACTAGAACCCCTAAAATAGCTTTTCAATTATCAAAACCCTAAATTATTTTCTTAAATTCTAAAATTCAAAGTTGCTTTATTGAATCTTAATTTGTTTTCTAAACATCCAGTAGCCTAAGTCATTGATTAAACTTTAAAACCCTAAACTATTTTTTTCAAAACTCTAAACCCTAAATTATTCCATTAAAGTCTCGAAGCCCTAATTGTTTTCCAAAATCTTAGTTTATTTCCAGAATCAATATTTCTTCTAAAATGATAAATCAAAAACCTTAATTTTTCAAACCCTTATCCAATAAACCTACAAACCCTTAAGCCTAAATCCAAAAACATCCAAAACCCTAAATCTTTAAAACATCCAATAGCTATGTTATTACCTTAAAATATTGCTCAACTAATTAAACTAGTATATGCAAACCCTAGTTATTGAACCTAAAACCCTAGAAACCCTAATTAATGCATGAATCCCTAAAGTTAATATATTTACAGTTTTATTTAAATTGGATGAATGTTTATTATATATTTTGATTGATGTTTGATATCTTTGATGAATGATTTATTTACGATGAATGGTTAGTTACTTTTATTTTGATTTCCAAATATTGTAAGAGGTATGTTTCCATATTTTTGGGAACCTCATGTCATGAGCATCATGTAATTTATTTTATTTTAAAGTTTTTGGACTAATGTAAAGGGCACGTTTCCACCTTTCGGTGGGTGTCCTATTTTGTTCTAGACATGGACAATGTAAGGACATGTTTCCATCCTCGGATGGGTGTCCGTTTATTTACTTTGTTTGGACATTGCCTTGATTTTAAAATAATGATGCTTTATTTTAATTGTTGCATGTAGTATGGATAATATTGTTATATTTAAGAATTTTATAATATTAAGACCTGCAAAGGAGGCCGGTTCCAATGAACCGGGCGTTGTGGGGGTGCTGGGCCATTTCTCACCTTCCCCACACGTACTCAACTTTTGGAACCCATTAAGGGGTTCGGGATTCCTTAGAAATCGAGTCATCCACCCCTTTCTTTTTCCCGGCCCGTCTGGGTGATGACTCCATTTTCTCCGGGCTTAGGCCTGTGTTCTCTAAGGTCCCGAGTCTCAATAGTGCCAAAGTCACAAGAACCATTCCATTGGGAGTGAGGGCGAAAATCCCCGCTCACAAATATACCATTCTTCCGATTATAAAATTTTGGATGAAATTTTACTTGACTTTTGGAAAGAAATTTCAATTGAAATCTACATTCATAAACTTTCCAATACTAAGCACCTTAAAACACTCTCTTCTTAGTTACTACATAGATTTATCACTTATACCATCAATGTTAGAGGTGAAAGCAATGAAAAAGTTACTCATAGAGACCTCATCTTTCTCTATTGCCTTATAAAATGGGAAAAGATTCAAACTACAAAGTTCTTGGTTGATTCATTTCTTACCATTAGAAATAAATCAACTGGAACAATCATGATTACCTCTTTCATCACTTAAATTGCTAGGCATGTAGGTGCACTCACTCTCTTAGAGAGAGCCACTCTTTCTAATCCACTTGATCCATCCAAAAGCCCTATCAACATTGAATACTTAAAACATTCCAAATGCATATTTGAAGAAGATGGAACATATCATTATGCTTTTGGTGCTCAAGGTATTAGACTCAACAATGAAAAAGGCCAAGAATTGTTTATGAGAGCCAAGAATCCTTTCAAGTGGAAACACCTAAACCCCACACTCTAAATAGTCAAAGTTTAATTATCTCCATCATTCATGAAATTCAAGGACAAATTTCCTCACAAACCTCTCACATTGACAATCTCACCAAGAGTGTCTTTAAACTTTATATGGATTTTAGAGATATACAAGAATTCATGGGTATTCCCAAATGTCCCCCATTGGATCAAGAAGATGAACAATAACCAACTGGAACCTTTGACGAAGGTTTAGAAGAGGAAGAAGGAAATCAAGATTAAGGAGAGGGAGATGGAGATGAAAATTATGATGATGACTTTGACTATCCTCCTTATTCTCCACTACCTTAACCTTCCTTCTTTTTTTTTCTTTTGTATGATCTCTATGTCTTTTATTCGCCCTTAATGGAAATGATCATGCATAAATGTTTACTTTTCAAACTACTTCATCTAAATAAAAGGTTAGTTTAATTGTAACATCCTCTAACAATTCATACATAAAAACTATCAGAGAATATTATTCGATATACTGTACGTGTCACAATCAAGGCATAGAAAATTCTCTTCCAACTAATAAAATTTTTAAATAATAATACAATCTGTATAATACAACACTTATAAATCAAATATTTAAACCAATCTCCAATATCTCCAATAATCCAAATAGTATTTATAAATCAGATAAACATCATAAGTTTATCAAATCAAATAAATATATAATACATTGCTTTATTTGATAATCATTCACTAAAATCTCATGCTTCATCCTCTAAATACATAAATTCCTTTCATGTGTACAAGTTTGTACAATCTCTCAAATAGCCAAAATAAATTGTATATATACATTTCATAACTTATGAGTTTAATATACAAAAGATCTCGATATGTACTATAGGTAATTTCCTAAGATCCTTAATTCCACTTCTTAACTTGCTCCGATGATCTGATACCTGCATGTCAGAAAACAATTCTAACACGTAAGCAAAGCTTAGTGGTGCTTGTATAAACATATTTTATCACTTAATATAAAAGAAAAATACTTATGAAAAATATAGTAATAACACTTAGTTTTAAGAAATATTTCAATATATTAACTAATTTCAGTAACAAACCAACATAATATTCTGATTACACAAAATAATAGCTTTAACTTTATAAAAGTCATCATGCTATACTATACTTTCGGTACTGCAACTTTTCTCTTTATGAATCATTTTATTTAAGACTTGCTTTCTCATTTGATAACATTGGTCACAATACGCTTATTTTGTTTTTCAATAAGTCTTACTTTTCAATTTCACATATAGGATAATTTCATTCAATCTATAATTTTCAGCACATAAATTTAGTACTATACTTTGGAGCACTTTGTATCTCATATCATTATATACACTTTCAATCATTTGATTAATTCAGTACCTTGAGCATGACATTTTCATTTCGTGCATTAGAACTTTCACTTGTAAACATTAATATATATATTAACAATCACTTTTACATTATAACACAGTAAGTCAATTTCAAGTAATTGACTTATATTATTATATTGCATTTCTTCCATTAGTCACAACTATCATGTTCACATATATTTTCAATTTAGATATCTTCATTAAATATGCCCATACATACTAAACTTAGATCATAGGTTTGGATAACATGTTAGTGTAGCAATTTTAATGCCAGATCTCAAACATGTATAATGGCAATTATGCCCACTATCACTGATAACACAATGTGTCCATTAATAGCACGAGGTGAACACTATCACTATGGCTATCCTTCCTCTGGTTATCCATTCAATCCAAAGCTAGATATAAACTTAGTATGATTTGAGCAATTCATTAGTTTTGATTAACACTGAATTGTTTATATCATTTTACCGGTACAATACTTTTATCAACATTTAGTATGATATATATTTGTCACATATCTAAAGTTCATCACTCTTTTTCATACTATACCTTCATCCAATGAATATTCTCTTTATATTAATATTATCTTGATTATTTTGTTCATTCAATTCTAATCTTAGGGTCCTCTGCTCTACCTGCTGAGCTATCCCTACCATTTTCGACGCGTAGTCTTCCTCATTTTACTAAACGACTTGGGTCTATGTCAATTAAAAAAAAGATGAAAAAATATTCTAAAGTCTTTTAACACATACACATGAATTCTCAACACAAAAGTAAGAAACATAAACATATTAGCCTCATACTAGGCCCGTATATCACAAAATACAAGCCAAAAACATTAGTTAGGTACCCTACGGCCGTGGCATCACAACCCCACGCCCGTGGGATACCAATGAATCTGTCAAATGACCTTGGAAACCTCCATAGTAGTGGCCTTCCAGGGCCATGGCCGTGGCATTGAGAACTGCTCTGCTTTATCAAAATTTTTGAATAAACAGCATCACTTTCAATTGCCATGACCGTGGCATTGATTTTGGGACTGTTTTTGGAGTAAACTCATGTATTATACACTTTTAACTTCATTAAACACAAACATATTAAAGATCTAAGATGATGATGTATCAAACTCAAAGTTTTGACATAAAAAGAATTCATATAAAATATTTTACTAAAACTTCACTTAATCAAACTTTCACTCATTTCATATGGATAAAAACAATATCAAAGCACTCAATTCTCATAAAGGTTGAGTAAAGAATCAAAACCATCATATAACGGTAATTTTTCACTCATCAATCCTTTTAATCAAACTTTCAAGAAATATATCATTATACATAACTCAATCATTCAATTAAATCATTAAAACTCATAAAACTTCATATATTTGCAAATTATAAATCAAAAGTACATACCTCTACAAAATTCCTCTTTCTCTTTCTTTTTCTCTCTTTCCCTTTGATTACTTATTGATAATCTTGCATTTTCTAGCTTATTCTTCTAAATATCTATACCTATATGTGATTTTCTCTTAATCCTTGATTAATTTGATGAAAGGAAGAATAAATAGAAAGAAGATGGTGATGATGGCGTGAAAGATGGAGAGGAAATCAGAAATTTCTACACACACACACATATACACACATATATACATAATATTTTTAATCAAATAAGGGAATGCTCATAATAACTATGGTGCACCCTCATTCTTAACCTTTGATTCTAAATCGAGTTTTAATCTCGTAAAACAGTAAAAATAATCTCTTCAGTAAATTTTTGAGATATACAATTTACTCTTCTCTACTTATAGCATTGATCCACAATACTTTTGTCACTATACACTATTAATTTTTCAATATTAGCTAAAATGTTCCTGTTTAAAATCTTGGCCATTACATTAATTATCTAATAAATTACATGTTTGCCTTTGCATTCTTTTTGTCCATGTCAAAGTGGGAGAGATTTGTATTTGAATTGATTAAATTGCATTTAAACTTTAAAGCATATATTGAAGGGGAGTAATTTAAAAACACTTAGGGATATGGCTATAAGGGGGAGAACATATGTTAGGGGGCAAAACACTCTTTAGACATGAAAACTTTTAAAGTTTTTTTTAAAACAATTCCATTTAATTGCCAATGTCAAAAAGGGGAGATTATTAGCAAACAATTGGTCTCTATTTTATTCTTAAGCAATCAAATTAAATAGGAATAATATTTATATCAAGTTTTATTTTGCAGAACTTTAATTTTTGAGAAAACCTCAAAGAGCCCAACCGGACTAGGATTTAGGCTGACCAGTCACAAGAGAAATAGGCCATACCGAGCTCTAGAATGACCATACCTTTACCAAGGTGATGGGCTAGAATCACATCTGAGCACGCACACTGAGCTGATGAATGTTCCAAAAATGAGCTAATCGGATTGAAGTATGGTATGACCAAACAAAGCATGAGCCAAGCAAACAAGGCATGAGCTGACTAGGCTGAGCTTGAGTCAAAGAATCCAATAGATTTCATGCTCAGTGTCACTCCCACATTGTGAATAGTCTATCTATCATGACTTGACCTGTAACATCCCGAATTCCAGATTGGTAAGAAACAGACATTGAGGATATGAATTAGGCTTAGAGCAAAGGAGTTTAGAACATGACCTATAAATTAAACTCGAATTTCATCCAAGTCAATGATAGAATTAGAGAGTCTCAAAGAAGACTTAATTGTTTATTTGTGTCTTAGCTAGACGTATAACTTAAAATTACTCAATTTGGAGTTGTACAGAATAAGATATGATGGATTTACTAGACAATGTGCAAGCTGCCTCAGGACAGCATAATAGGCTTGACTTCAAAGGACAGTCAAAAATCAGATATAGCTCGAATTGACCTCAAATTTTGATACAATATATCCCCGGATGTCTAGTTTCAGTGGGAATTAGAATTACTTAATTTGGAGTTGTGAGTAAAAAGATATTAATAAAGAAAGACAGCAAGGTCAAGAAGGGATATAAAAAGGACCTAAGTGGAAATTTCTCAAAAGTTAGGGGCAACTATGTAAACTTAAAAATTAAGTGTTGGAAGTTCTTAATAGTGCCCATATCCGACCCCGGAAGAATATTCTCGAGATTAATCGGGTCATAACCGTGGGTTTCAATTTTTCCTGAAAACGCACGGTTTGTAAGTTACGGGCGATTTTCCGATAAGGACATTTTGGACATTTCCACTGGAGGGGCAATTTTGTAATTAAATATAACTTTGGGGGCAAAATATTAAAAGAACAAAAAACCACTTTCAAGTGGCCAAATCCTAGCCATTAAATCCAAATGTGTTGGACAAATCATGGCCATTGAAAATAAACCAAATCCTAGCCATTAAATCCAAATGTGTTGGACAAATCATGGCCATTGAAAATAAACCAAATCCTAGCCATTAAATCCAAATGTGTTGGACAAATCATGGCCATTGAAAATAAATAAATAAATTAAATGGAAATTAAATTATAAATAACTAATTATGGTCTTCCAAACACAAGTAAGGATCAAAAAGACACCACCATCACCACTTTTCTTCTTCTTTATGTCGTGCTCCCCCTCCCTTCCATTTTCAAGGAGACAAGTTTCAAGTCCAAGCCATTTCTCAAGTGAAATTCAATAGGAAATAAGGTAAGATACCATCCTAAGTCTTATTCTTTCATTAGAATTAGGTATTAGGCTATGTTTAGGAAGATTTGATATTATGTTCATGTTGGGAAAGAATTAGTAAGTTGATGATTATGGTGAAAAATGATAAACTACTTAAAGGAAATGATGAAAATGGTGATTATTAGTAAGAATAAGTAAAGGATTGTTAGAAAATCATAAAGTAGCATCATGTTCATATCTAGGGTTTGTTCTTACATATGTGACATATTAAATTCATAGGAAATCAAGGAGATTAGAGAGGAAAGGAAGTGAAATAGATAAGAAGAGCAAGGAAAAGCAAGGTTTGGTACTTAACCTTTGAATAATTACTTTTGATTTGGTTCTTTACCATAAAAGAAATTCTATTTGCTTACAAACTTTGGTTTATGGAAGTTTTGAAATTGATGCTTAAATATATTGATTGAGTTTAAATTAAATATTTGAGTTATGTTCTTGTTTTCTTATGGCAATTGGGTTTTTAAATTTAATTGAAACCAAATGTTTTGAGAAAATTTGGGAAGTTGATTTAGTAAGTTGTTTGGACTTTAATTAGTTTGATTTGAGTTAAACTTGCAAAAATTGCTAAAAAGAAGTGTTTGAATCTTCACTTTACTATTAAAGAAGCCTTAATATTGATTTGCAAAAGAAAAATAAACTATCCTATGCATTTCAAATGTTTGGGCCGAAATGGTCCCAAAGTGACAGCTTCTGGACTATTTTTGTGGCAATCGTTTGAGGCAGAAAATGAATGAATTTTTCAACGAAATTTTACATGCAATTAGTCAACATATGAAATACGTTTTCTGTAAAATTTCAGCTAAAAATAAGATCATTTACTTGGTCAAATGCATGACTGAAGTGGACTGAAATTTTGACGAAAACCCAGATTTTACTATTCATTTGGTCATGCCATTTTGCGTTGCCGATTTGTCTTGCCGCAAAACTATTCATTTGGTCAATTTGTGATATTTTGAGGAATGCTTTGAAATGTTTGATGTGTTTATTGTGGATGTTAAATATGTGAAAAAGAGTAATGATTTGACTAAAGAATGTGTTGCGCGGCATAAATGGCAAAGTGCAATGGGAATTTAAAATGATTTCGCGAGTCATTCTAAAATGAGGTTTGAAACTTAAATTGAATCATTTTAACCTTTTTGCTCTACTGGATAGTGGGAGTGGTAGATAAGGGTATGGTGCACTATACTAACGCATGCAGTACTGCTCATTATTGTGATATGATATTTTATTCAGTGGTGAGGCCACTGAAGCCAATGGGGAGGCCCATTGGTTAACCAGGATGGGGAGGCCCATTCCTGTGATCTGATATCGGTGGCCACTGAAGCCAATGGGGAGGCCCATTGGTTAACCAGGATGGGGCGGCCCATTCCTGTGATTTGATATCGGTGGAGAGGCCCACCTATGTTACAGTGGGGAGGCCCACTGCCTTATCACTATGGTTCCCTATATACCAGTAGAGCCTGAATCAAAGACATATTGTAACACCCCCACACCCAATACATACACACTACATACACCACAATGTAGTATACATGTATTGAATATAGGAATGCTACGGATTTTTATCAACATTCAAAACATTTTAAATGTTACTGTAAAATTTCTCATTATACATTAGAGAAAAATAAGTAATTAACTTGTAAAATAAAACAAATAGATATATATATATATTTATTTAATACGCAGCGGAATTTTTAAAATCGTTACATATATGAAAATATTTAAATCCATATTTACAAATATACATATATTCACATTATAAACAATATGTACCAATTATAAAGAAATTATACATGATTGGTAATTGTTCTCTGATCTTTAAGTTCCCAAAATCAACTCTTCAACGTCTACTATCACTCGGTCTCGAAGAGCTCTCGGGTTCAACTCTATCAACTCTTTCACCTGCGCGATTAAACACTATCGCGCTAAGCCAAGGGCTTAGTAAGACAAATCATGCTATTATTATGCTCTATTGCAATACAATGTCAATTTTCAATCCATATTATTCATGTAACATCATAGTTGCAAAGCTAACAACATACCTTTACACTTCATAGTCCCACATCTATATACATATCACATTTCAACATCTTTTCATATACCTCATTAGTTATTCATTTAACCATTCATGAACAACACTAAACAAAGACAAGCATTGGGCCCAAGACACACACTAATATGCCATTCAATTTTCAGAGTTAATGCTTTGGTTTTATCACATTTATCATTATCACATATACCCAACTAGGCTTCAAGGATTAGGTTCAACCAAGCTTCAAGGGGGAACAAAGCATGCTAAGTCTCAACCCAACTTGGCTTCAAGAACCAAACCCAACCTAGCTTCAAGGGTTGTAACATCTCAATTAGGCTTCAAGGACTAGACCCAACCAAGCTTCAAGGGGAGTAAAACATGTTAAACTTCAACCCAACTTGGCTTCAAGGATCAAATCCAACCTAACTTCAAGAGATTGTTACTCATATTAGGCATGCCACCAATAACAAACTCTGAAAATGGAATAACACATTAGCCACACAAGTCATTTATTATTCAATTATCATTTCCATTCTCAATTCTCATCATAGCCAATAACAATGGCCTCATATCACATATAAGTTACCATAGCCAATCACAATGGTATTACATTCCATCACATTTCAAACCACATTATAATACTTCATCTTTTAAATACACAATCATATACTCCACATTATACACATAACATTATTGATATCAATTTAACAAAGTACATTACCCATCACAAAAGTTACAATGCATAAAGTATAACATTGTTCACATAGTATTTTCATTATCACTATCATCACATCATATGAATTATATGCAACAATGCATTAATGCAAAATTTGTACTTACCTCAATAACAAATCACACAACTTTAAACACTTTCCTTTAACCAAAATTCTTCACTTCCCAAACTTAGGGCAAATTACCTTCTTTCAAACCCTAATCCAAACATAATACAATCCATCAATTCCAATACCATTTAATCACCTAATAACTTCATTTTAAAACTTAAATCACAAAGTTACACTTCAACATCATTTATTATAGACCACGGTCGTGGCCATCATAACCTCCACGGGCGTGGGGTACAAAACAGTTCTGCCACCCAAGCTTCCATCCTCCACGGCCATGGCACCAAAAGCCTTCCAATGGCCACGGCCATGGCCAATCAAGGCCACGGGCGTGGCATCAAAAAGGCTACTGCCTTCGGCCAACATCCCATTTCCAAGCCTAGAATTCCAACAAACACCAACAACAACAAGATCTTTGAAAATAATGAAGCAAACACAAGGGAAACATCATGTAACACCTCAAAATCCTAAAACAATTTCAACTTCAACACTTCCAACAACAACACCTCTTAAACCTCTTCACTTAAATTCAAAAATAACATTTGAAAACACATCACAAACACAATTAATCATCATCTCAACAAATCAAAATTCATTTCAAACTCCACTTCAAAAGAATAAAGGAAATCAAGAAAAAGAGCTTACCAAAATTGTTGAATTTCACAAATCTTCCACTAAATTCCTTGAATCTCCTTTCAATTTGAGTTAAACACCTCAAGATCTTCACTTTGTCTCTTGTTTTCCTTTGTCTATGAAGGAGCCGGCCAAGATGAAGGAGAAAGAAGAAATGAACCACAAAAATAAAGTCAACTCTTCTTTTAATCTCCACCAAGCAATCCTACAAGGAAAATTACTAAAACACCCTTAACCATTTAACTAGCCTCTTGTCTCTTATATGCCCATTTATGGAATTTCACACTCAACAAGATAAATATCTCTTCCATTGACTCTTTCTTTGACTTATGTATATGTTAGTTATATCATCATATAAACAACATATAAACTTGTCTCTAAACCCTCTTTCTTTCCCAAAACACATATACATATACATTCTCTTCTCAATTATAATAACAATATAACCAATACTTCTAGGGCATAAATGAGGATATTACACATATTATTTTTCGTTAAACTACGTATTGCAAAATGAGTTGATTTATGCTTTTTTTTTACATTTGTTGGAAGCATATTTACACTGAATGTACAGAAACTTCCATTGGTTTAAGGTTGGTTGAATTATGATTTAATTATTTCCTTTTATTGCGAATACTTTCATATACTACTTTTATTTTTATTGGTAAAGTACCCACTGAGCGACAACGCTCAGCGAGTTAAGTTTTCCTTGACTCGTAGGTTCAGAGCAGTAGATAAATCTTGGGGAAGCAACGACCAGACCACAGCAAATCTCAGGGGTAGATCTTTTAGATTCATTATGAGTTAGCTAGTTGTGGCATGTATATAAATAAATATAAAAGAGAATTTCTATGTTACAATGGTATGTCAGTAGTGTGTAATAATCATAAACCTTTACTTTATGTTGTATTAGAAGTGTGAACTCTTCTTGCAGATTTGTAGTTGAGGGTATAAGGTGAATTCTTTGGGAGTGCATTAAATTTGATGGTATTCATATTGGTCTGTGTAAAATGTTTTCAAAAATCAGAAAAACAAGTTTTGTCGACACTTGGGACCACCAATTATAGGAGAAACTCTGGCAAACATTTTTTTAAATATGCACTTAAAATTGGCTAAGTAAAATATTAAGACACAACTACCAGGAGATAACAGTCCATCTTGGTCTATAAACGTAGGCTAAGATGGGGTGTTACAATTAGTGGTATCAGAGCAAAGGTTTAGCCAGTTCTGGGTAATTAGTTGATGATGGGATCTTTATATACGTGCCACCTAGGATAAGATAATGCTGTTGGTCTGGGCCGTTACGTATGATGGGATTGTATACGTTTTGCTCTGTTCTTTAGATGTCGCAAGAAGCGCTAGACGTGATTGCAGGTCAGTTGTCTATGTTTGGAGTTCTGCTTTACGTTTTAATAGATTCGGGGTTTTCACACTCATATATATGCACGAAGAAAAAAAAAAGAGAAATATATGCAATAAAGGTTAAGGCAATTATGAGAGGTAAGTAGTAAAAGCACCGAAAGAATAATAACGATTAGAATACCGACCATAATACAAGAGTCTAAAATTGAAAGAGTGAAGAATAATAGTACGGCAAGAAAAAAAAAACAAATCATAGAAAATAAAATTGAGAACTAAGAAAAGGAAGCGAAACTAGTTAGATTCTCCAGGATTAATGCTTTACCTGGTTGAAATCATGTGTGCCTTATATAATGAACTATTTAAACTTATGTTGGAAATGTTTGGTAATGTGTTCTGACAACTTGAGAATTTTTGTGCCTATGGGTGCATTGATATGAATGAAGGAAAGAGAATAAAATATTAGAAAGATATGCTTACCTTGGTAATTCAGTTTGAATCAGAGTTGGGATGAGTGTATTTATATGGCATTAACATTATACTCAATGGTGAGGGCCATTGGGGCCAGTGGTGAGGGCCACTGGTTTGATATTTATCTGGCACCGATATATATACTCAGTGGTGAGGGCCACTGGGGGCCAATGGTGAGGGCCATTGGTTTGATGAAAAAGGTGGTGAGGGCCACCTGTGCCATGAAAATAAAATGGTGGTGAGGGCCACCCATGCCATGCTGGTTCTATATGGTATTGTCTCATCCCACTTTGATTCTACTGTCATTACCTTGAGGAGCTAAGTAAGAAAAATATGTGATAATATACAGATGAAAAAAAAAGTATATATGAAAATAAACAGAAAGTGAATTGAAACATATTGGAAAAAGAAAGGAAAGAAAGAGTTTTAAATGTAATAAAAAAAAGAAGATGTTCTCACCTTATGTTGGGATCGGCTGTAACCAACATAGAGCGAGACACGTAATGAAATAAATAGTACTTCGAGAATAATGGTATCATGGACTGATCACCCATGAGCTATTATTCGAGATGTATATATGACAACACAAGGAAAGTCAGATGAGCAGATACTTAAGGAATGCCACCACACTGCACGAATATACATAGGACATACAAATTCAGTAAGAAGTAAATAAAGAATAACCAAAATGCAAAGAGAAGGAAGCTTAGAAATGAATACATTAGAAAGTGAAAAACGTACAAGAAGGAATGAGAAAGAACAAACATGAATCAAAGTTGAAGGAAATACAAGAGAGTAATAGTGATGTTTCAAATGAGGAATTGTGACAAAGGTCAAAACATGTTGAACCACATAATAGTCTATTGGATAATCTTGTAGAAGAATAATAAACAGCTAGTGAGCAGAGATGGGAAGAAAACAGAATAAAAAAAAGTAAAATATGTTGAATCTTAAAATAGTTAATCTCAGTCAAAATAAGGCAATACGTAAACAATATAGAAAGATGACAAAGAGCAATCAAGTTAATAAGGTGAAAGAGTGGCAAAAGCAATAGACAGTAGTTAAAGAACATCAAGTATATAGAATGAGTAAGTTTTGGGACAAAACTTAAATTAAGGGGGATAGAATTGTAACATCCCGAATTCCAGATTGGTAAGAAACAGACATTGAGGATATGAATTAGGCTTAGAGCAAAGGAGTTTAGAACATGACCTATAAATTGAACTCGAATTTCATCCAAGTCAATGATAGAATTAGAGAGTCTCAAAGAAGACTTAATTGTTTATTTGTGTCTTAGCTAGACGTATAACTTAAAATTACTCAATTTGGAGTCGTACAGAATAAGATATGATGGATTTACTAGACAATGTGCAAGCTGCCTCAGGACAGCATAGTAGGCTTGACTTCAAAGGACAGTCAAAAATCAGATATAGCTCGGATCGACCTCAAATTTTGATACAATATATCCTCGGATGTCTAGTTTCGGTGGGAATAAGAATTACTTAATTTGGAGTTGTGAGTAAAAAGATATTAATAAAGAAAGACAGCAAGGTCAAGAAGGGATATAAAAAGGACCTAAGTGGAAATTTCTCAAAAGTTAGGGGCAACTATGTAAACTTAAAAATTAAGTGTCGGAAGTTCTTAATAGTGCCCATATCCGACCCCGGAAGAATATTCTCGAGATTAATCGGGTCATAACCTTGGGTTTCAATTTTTCCTGAAAACGCACGGTTTGTAAGTTACGGGCGATTTTCCGATAAGGACATTTTGGACATTTCCACTGGAGGGGCGATTTTGTAATTAAATATAACTTTGGGGGCAAATTATTAAAAGAACAAAAAACCACTTTCAAGTGGCCAAATCCTAGCCATTAAATCCAAATGTGTTGGACAAATCATGGCCATTGAAAATAAACCAAATCCTAGCCATTAAATCCAAATGTGTTGGACAAATCATGGCCATTGAAAATAAACCAAATCCTAGCCATTAAATCCAAATGTGTTGGACAAATCATGGCCATTGAAAATAAATAAATTAATTAAATGGAAATTAAATTATAAATAACTAATTATGGTCTTCCAAACACAAGTAAGGATCAAAAAGACACCACCATCACCACTTTTCTTCTTCTTTAAGTCGTGCTCCCCCTCCCTTCCATTTTCAAGGAGACAAGTTTCAAGTCCAAGCCATTTCTCAAGTGAAATTCAATAGGAAATAAGGTAAGATACCATCCTAAGTCTTATTCTTTCATTAGAATTATGTATTAGGCTATGTTTAGGAAGATTTGATATTATGTTCATGTTGGGAAAGAATTAGTAAGTTGATGATTATGGTGAAAAATGATAAACTACTTAAAGGAAATGATGAAAATGGTGATTATTAGTAAGAATAAGTAAAGGATTGATAGAAAATCATAAAGTAGCATCACATTCATATCTAGGGTTTGTTCTTACATATGTGACATATTAAATTCATAGGAAATCAAGGAGATTAGAGAGGAAAGGAAGTGAAATAGATAAGAAGAGCAAGGAAAAGCAAGGTTTGGTACTTTACCTTTGAATAATTACTTTTGATTTGGTGCTTTACCATAAAAGAAATTCTATTTGCTTACAAACTTTGGTTTATGGAAGTTTTGAAATTGATGCTTAAATATATTGATTGAGTTTAAATTAAATATTTGAGTTATGTTCTTGTTTTCTTATGGCAATTGGGTTTTTAAATTTAATTGAAACCAAATGTTTTGAGAAAATTTGGCAAGTTGATTTAGTAAGTTGTTTGGACTTTAATTAGTTTGATTTGAGTTAAACTTGCAAAAATTGCTAAAAAGAAGTGTTTGAATCTTCAATTTACTATTAAAGAAGCCTTAATATTGATTTGCAAAAGAAAAATAAACTATCCTATGCATTTCAAATGTTTGGGCCGAAATGGTCCCAAAGTGACAGCTTCTGGACTATTTTTGTGGCAATCGTTTGAGGCAGCAAATGAATGAATTTTTCAACAAAATTTTACATGCAATTAGTCAACATATGAAATAAGTTTTCTGTAAAATTTCAGCTAAAAATAAGATCATTTACTTGGTCAAATGCATGACTGAAGTGGACTGAAATTTTGACAAAAACCCAGATTTTACTATTCATTTGGTCATGCCATTTTGCGTTGCCGATTTGTCTTGCCGCAACACTATTCATTTGGTCAATTTGTGATATTTTGAGGAATGCTTTGAAATGTTTGATGTGTTTATTGTGGATGTTAAATATGTGAAAAAGAGTAATGGTTTGACTAAAGAATGTGTTGCGCGGCATAAATGGCAAAGTGCGATGGGAATTTAAAATGATTTCGCGAGTCATTCTAAAATGAGGTTTGAAACTTAAATTGAATCATTTTAACCTTTTTGCTCTACTGGATAGTGGAAGTGGTAGATAAGGGTATGGTACACTATACTAACGCATGCAGTACTGCTCATTATTGTGATATGATATTTTATTCAGTGGTGAGGCCACTAAAGCCAATGGGGAGGCCCATTGGTTAACTAGGATGGGGAGGCCCATTCCTGTGATCTGATATCGGTGGCCACTGAAGCCAATGGGGAGGCCCATTGGTTAACCAGGATGGGGAGGCCCATTCCTGTGATTTGATATCGGTGGGGAGGCCCACCTATGTTACAGTGGGGAGGCCCACTGCCTTATCACTATGGTTCCCTATATACTAGTAGAGCCTGAATCAAAGACATATTATTTTTCGTTAAACTACGTATTGCAAAATGAGTTGATTTATGGTTTTTTTACATTTGTTGGAAGCATATTTACACTGAATGTACAGAAACTTCCATTGGTTTAAGGTTGGTTGAATTATGATTTAATTATTTCCTTTTATTGAGAATACTTTCATATACTACTTTTATTTTTATTGGTAAAGTACCCACTGAGCGACAACGCTCAGCGAGTTAAGTTTTCCTTGACTCGTAGGTTCGGAGCAGTAGATAAATCTTGGGGAAGCAACGACCAGACCACAGCAAATCTCAGGGGTAGATCTTTTAGATCCATTATGAGTTAGCTAGTTGTGGCATGTATATAAATAAATATAAAAGAGAATTTCTATGTTACAATGGTATGTCAGTAGTGTGTAATAATCATAAACCTTTACTTTATGTTGTATTAGAAGTGTGAACTCTTCTTGCAGATTTGTAGTTGAGGGTATAAGGTGAATTCTTTGGGAGTGCATTAAATTTGATGGTATTCATATTGGTCTGTGTAAAATGTTTTCAAAAATCAGAAAAACAAGTTTTGTCGACACTTGGGACCACCAATTATAGGGGAAACTCTGGCAAATTTTTTTTTAAATATTCACTTAAAATTGGCTAAGTAAAATATTAAGACACAACTACCAGGAGATAACAGTCCATCTTGGTCTATAAACGTAGGCTAAGATGGGGTGTTACATGACCACTGATCAATGTGACCATACCAAAGCCGAGCTAAATCCTCAAAACATCTCGTAGAGCTCATGGTCCTTGTCACTCTAAAAGTTTTATCATGCTGTGCATGGATTGACCAGATCTGATGCAGTCCTACCAGACTGAGTTAGAGCAAAAAATCCAATAAAGTACAAGTAGTGATCACTGTCACTGGTATTCCTAAAATCTTAGCATACCATGAGCAATCCGTCAGGACTACAGATATTCCAACCATACCAGTGTGACGAGATTCAAATATTATAGCCATTACTTATCCACTCAATTGGTGGATGCCTTGTGTACTAACCGTTGAAGAACTTTTATCAAAAAAATAATAAGCCCAATTGGACTACTAATTAGTTCGACCATACTAAGCTCAATCCAATCGGACTACCTGCAGTTTGACCATGAACTTGCTCTGAAAAGTGTTTTAAGTGGGAGACAAGAATCAAACATGTTGGCTCTGATCTCAAATGGCTAGTTGAAGACTTGAAGGATATAAATACCACAAGGAACCTCATTTTTATATATGATTGTGATTCTAATTGCTAAGATAAACATCTTTCATTTCCTTGCATCAAAATTTATACTTGTATTCATTAAGTGTCAGGTGTGAGCATTAAACGCCATTACAAGTTTGTGAGCTTTGAAACAATTAGATTTTAGAGTGAACCTGAGAAAACTCTTGTTGGGTTGTAAAGGTTATACTCAAATCATGTAAAAGTTAAAAACTCAATATTAGTGGAACCTTAACTAGTTGTTAAGGAAGTGCACATAGGATCGAGGTAATACAAACTACTATAAACTCTTTGTGTTCATTATTCTCTACTCTACTCTCTCCTCTCTTTATCTTACTTTTAAGTTTTAATTTGCCATCATTCTTCAAAACAACCAATTCACCCCCCCTCCTCCCTCTTGGTTTCCATCTTGGGATAACATATTGGATTGGCATGCCATTGATAAGTGATGATATATTATTTGCTTTCAGGGCTAGAAATATTGATGTTAATTACAATGTTCTATTTATTTGCTTTCGAGGCTAGACACACTAGTGTCAATAGGGGGATGCACCTTCAGGCGGTATGATTGGACACTTAGATCACCGGTGCCCTGATAGACCAACTCAATATCTTAGGAAATTGAATATTGTATAGGGTCATTTGGGCCCTGTGTATGTATTTGTGAAAGCTTGATATTTTTTATGAGTATCGAGTCCATTTTACATACTACATTACCTATTTCAAAAGGAGTGACATACTATATTGCTCTAAAAATTACTTTTGTTATCAATGTATATACTACTGAACTAGTAGCTTAGCGCAATTTGCTCATCGCATAGGTGACAGGGTAGAGGCAAAGAGACATGCTAGGCCATATCAGGTCTAGGTTAGTGGATTTGTACTTGAAGTTGATATTTTTCCACAAAACCAAAGCTTGCCTGCATATCATGTAAACTTTTATTTTTGTAAACTCATTATGTTCATATAATATGTAAGTATATGTCAATGATGTACATTTATGGTTTGGGTAAGTAATGTAAAGTATTTGAAATTTATATATATATATGCATACATGAAAATTTGAGATGTGGATGTTTTCAGAGAAATGTTGTAGATTTGGATAAATGTTGTGAGTAGGGATTTCGCCCCCACTCCCGGTGGAATGGTTCTTCCAACATTGGCACTGTTAGGCTCTGGGCCTTAGAAAATACTAGCCTAAACCTAAAGAATAGATGTCCCCACCTAGATGGACTAGGAAGATAGAAAGGAGTGGATGACTCAATTTCTAAGTAATCCCCAACCCCTTATTAGATTCAGAAAGTTGGATATGTATGGGGAAGTTGAGAATGACCTGGCACCCCCATAATGCCCGGTTCATTGGAACCGGCCTCCTTTTTAGGTCTAAATATTATTGAATTAATAATCATTACAATATCATCTGTATTACATACAATGATCAAAATAACCAACATTCATCATATTATAAATCAAATAATCAAACAAAATGGGAACCCATCAAAAGATGGAAACATGCCCTTATAATGTCACATTGTCACCAAGAAAGTAAAATAAATAAAATAGGACACCCACCATAGGTGGAAACATGTCCTTGAAATAGTCTCAAAATTTTTTAAATAAATTAAATTACACAAACTGTAGATAATTAATTTTTGACCTAGTCTAGTCCGATATTTTTAAAACAATATGAAATAATTTTGTGGCATATATTATTTTTTTAATATTTATTATTTATTTTAGTTTATTTTACTATTTATTTTATTAATTATTTAATATTTATTTTAATATATAAATAAAAAATAATAATAATAAAACTATAAAAAATAAAAATCGACGACGGCGGAATCAGCGAGGAAAAATAGTTGGCGACGAATTGGCTTGGGCCAATTCGCCGCAGGAAAAACCTGCAATGAATTAGCCATAAGTCAATTCGCAAAACCTGCAGCAAAATGTCCTATAGCCTACGCCCAGCCCGCTGCGCCCCACAAAAAATTTTTGCCAGTGTAGTTTCGCAGGCCAGTAGCCCGGCCCACGCTCAATTTTCTTTGAAACCCTATTTCACTTTGGCTATTGATTTTATTTCCTAAATAGTTTTTATTTCCTAAACCCATTAGTATTAGGTTTTTATTTTTCTTATAAATACTACATTAAAGACAAAAAAGGGAGAGGGATCGGACTTTTGAGAATTGGAATTCTATTCAAGAAATATTCGAATTTTTTTAGAATAGATTGAGAACCTTGGACTTGAAGAAGGAAGAGGCAGTCAGTAAGCAACAAATAATCCATCAAAGGTAGTCCACACTATCTTTGCTATTATTCAACCAAAATTTAAAATTATGGTGGAACCAATAATGGAGGTTTGAATTTCTATTTACTTGTTTATGTTTACAGTAGCTTCATCACTCAATTAGATCAATTATTTAAAGATATGATAGGTGATGTTTTTGTTACTCATAGTGATCAATTATTCTACTTATCATCTAAAACTCTATTTAAAAAACTCTATTTAAAACCCTAAAAAGTATTTTTCAAAACCCTAATACCTAAGTACCCATAAAACTAATTTTTGAAATATAAAACCCTAATTACACTTTTTTAAAACTATAAAATAATAATCCGTTTCCTTAAAACCATAACTAAATCTATTTTTCTGAAGATTCACAGTAGCCTATTCTTTCCAAATACCTAACTTATAATCCAATTTTCCTGATCTTCAATCTTATCTATTTAAACCATAAACTTTAATATTATTTTCACGTAACTTTCGAAATCCTAAATTCAAAATATCTATTCCTTAGATTCAAACCCTAATTTATTTCAAACCTCTAATTCAAACATCCAGTAGCCATATTATTTCTTTTATATTAAATGTTTCTCAATTAATTAATCCCATATATACAAAACCCTAATTGTTATACATAAAACCCAAAAAACCCAAATTGATGCATAAACCCTAAATTTATATACTTATTGTTTTATTTAAATTAGATGAATGTTTATTATATATTTTGATTGATATTTGATGTCTTTGATGAATGATTTATTTATAATGAATGGTTAGTTATTTTTTTATTTGCTTTGGTTTTAAAATATTATAAGAGGTATGTTTTCATGTTTGGGTACCTCATATCGTGAATATCATGTAATTTAGCTTATTTTAAATTTTTGGATCAATGTAAAGAATATGTTTCCACCTTTCAGTGGGTGTCCTATCTAGTTTTAGATATTAGATGATGTAAGGACATGTTTCCATCCTCGAATGGGTGTCTATTTATTTATTTTGTTTGAACATTATTGTCGTTTTAATAAAGTATTTACTTATTCTTATGATCACATGTAGTAAGGATAATATTATTCTATTTAAGAATTTTATAATATTAAGACCTACAAAGGAGGTCGATTCTAATGAACCGGGTGTTGTGGGGGTACTAGGTCATTTCTCACATTCCCTACACGTACCCAACTTTTCGATCCCATTAGAGGTTGGGGATTTCTTAGGAATTGAGTCATCCACCCCTTTCTTTTTCCTGGCCTGTCTGGGTTGCGACTCCATTTTCTCTGGGCTTAAACCCTTGTTCTCTAAGGCCCTAAGCTTAAACAGTGCCGAAGTCGCAAGAACCATTCCACTGGGAGTGGGGATGAAAATCACCGCTCATAGTGGTGACTCCACTGGGGATAAGAGAAGTTGATTCCATTAATCTTTATATTATTCTATTCTTTCTTATCATGATATTATCCATTGCATCATTTAGTTTGCATCGTGTGCATTAGTTAGCACGCCCGTGTTACCCGTGTTGTGTTATGTAAGGGATACCATACTTTCACTCAACGTATGAAGATCGAGCATGGCATAACCACTCATAGCCTTGTATCTTTTAGGTATATACTTGCTATGGGAACCTAAGTCTTTCAACTCAAAGACTAAAGCTCATGTAATTGGTCTAGTTACTTTCCTTGGTTTTTACCCTAAATGCTTGTTGTTTGAATATGGTTAATTTATCTTGGCTTAAATCATGGCTTATTTGGTTTGTTATTTTTCCAATACGACCTAAGTACATTGTAAGCTCAAAATAAATTTTTTCCTCTAAATCCAAAAGACCAAAGTTAAAACTTTTCAAGATGGTCTTTGGATATAAAAATTTTTCTAAAAATGAATCAAAAATTCTTTCCTCATGACTCAAAAACAAAGTCAAAAATCCATTTTTTTATCTAAAATCTTTTTACAAAACCATGTTTGCATTTCATCCAACCTTCAAAAGAGCTTATTAATATTTAGGTCAATTATGGAAATATAAAAAATTAATTACGAGCCTAGTTTATACTAAGAATTATTAACCATGGGCTTGTTTTTGGCATGAATCATTAGTTACTTTTTTAATGAGAAATCTATTTATAATAAACCGCTTAATTTAGTTTTAATCCAATATAGCATAAAAGCTATTTTAGTTGGTTGAATGGATTAAAACTTAATTAAATTATCATGAACTAATTTCCATTTTTGAAAGTATAACTATTAATTGAAATGTCCAAGGCAATTATTTGAAAACAAGATACCCCATGTTGGTATTTTGTTAACCATATACCTAGGAAAAGAGACTTGCCATTCATGTGTGGAAGTTATAAGGTTGGAAGGAACGTCCTATTTATCCTTGTTTGTTTATTACTTGTACTGGCATACATACATTTGCATTACATATCATTAATCCTTTTTGGTTTTCATCCCTGGATTACGACAATTCAAAAGATTACGACAACCCCACTTACGCCGGTGATGAAGAATCCAGTAATGACTCAATCACTTTTTCACCAAAAGCAATGGAGCCCGAACAAATTCAACGAATGGTGGACGATGCCCTCAATGCTAAAATGGAAGAACTAAAGGAGACCCTGGCTGGGACCATGAAAAACCAATTAGTTGCAAATTTAGGAAACAATGCCAAAGAATCTGCTAGCACCAAGAAGCCAAAGGACAAGGGAAGGCTAAGGTTGGTGAAGTGGTTTTTTATGATGGCAAGGTAGTCGTCGATAATGATGATGACTGGGCTCAATACTTCCAAGATCCTCAAGACAAGAAGAAGGAGCCAAAGGCTATTGAAAAATCAGCTTTGGAGAAAAATGAAACTTCAGATGTTGAGAAGATGATTGCTGACTTGGAAGAGAAGTTTGAAAAGAAGTTAAAAATCGAAGAAATGTCTGAGGTTGACAAATTGTTTGAGCTAGATGAAGAAGTTCTGTACAAGTTCAAGATGCTATCCTTTGCAAAGTTTGATGGAACCGAAAATCCTCACCTCCATGTGAAGCAGTATATCACTGCTATGCAGCCTGCCCAAGCTGCTAAGGCTCAAATTCTAAGATACTTCATGCTCTCATTGGATCCAATTATCCAAAATTGGTTCAATACCTTAGATGATGGCACACAAAAGAGCTGGGATTTGCTATACAAGGCCTTCATCCAACAATATAGATACAATATTAAATTGGAAGTTACTCTAATGGAGGTGGAGGCCATTAGACAAAGGCCGAACAAAAACTTTGTGGACTATATAAAGAGGTGAAGAAATAAGGCTGCATTGCTCAAGAGAAGGCCTGATGAATCCGATCAAATTAGAATGATTATGAGAGGAGTGTTACCTAGCCTTTGCAAAATGATGTCTCATACACTCATTCGAGATTTCAAGGACCTTTTGCAATCTATTGAAGAGTGGGAAAGAGAGAAGAACCTCTTTTCAACAAGAAGGAATGAGAAAGGAAACTACCAGTCTGGTAACCAAACCATGCAAAAAACAATTGATGTTAATGCTTCTGGTCAAGGAGGAACAAGGCAGTTTTCAGAATTGGGGAAGCTACTATCTTGGGTCCTCAATAAGCTACAAAAGAAGAGATTGTTACAAACCTTAAATCCTTGTCCTTTGCCTAACCCTCTCGCACCTAATTTTGACACTAAGGAATTTTGTCAATTTCATCAAATGCAAGGGCACGACACGAATAGATGTGTGAGGTTGAGGCATGAGATCCAGAATTTGATTGATAATGAGAAGCTACCCGAGCCTAACAAGCCAAGCACTAAAGGCAATCCATTGCAAAGGTTCAATAGAATACCACCACCGGCGACCTTCATGATAGGAGGAGGTTTGCATGAAAGTTTTATCATGTCTTCTTTTCAAGATGTGGGTGGAGAAGCAACCGAAGAAGAAGTGGTGTTTAGCAAAGTTAAACAAACTATGGTGGGTAAAGAAGTAGCAATCTGTGTTGTGAATGAGTTTTGGGACTCAAGCGATAGGGATGATGATCTTGATCCCAAGAAAGAGGAATGGACTTGGTCCAAGCCTGAAGAAGATTAATTGATGATCACTAGGTCCGGTAAGCCTTGTGAAAGGCCACCACTGAAGGAAATAAAGAAAAGGAAGCTGAAGTTGGGAATAAAGAAGAGGAAGATGACACTGTGCTTAAGAAGTTAAAGAGACCCAAGCAAGCATCAGTATTTGGGACTTATTGTCGACTTTCAAGAAGCACCGTGAAACTATGGCCAAGGCCTTGCTTAGCATGCCAATTTCCATCTCTATAACACTGGATGAGCCGGTTAAATTCATAAAAGATGAAGGAGTGGTGAAGTGTGAAGATATTCAAAAGAAGAGCAAAGTTAATATGGGAATGGTATCTTTCTCAGATGCAGATTTACCAAAAGAGGGGAGAGATCACATCCATCCTTTCATTATCAAAGTAGAAATCAAAGGAAAAAGGACTCCATGTGTGATGGTTGATGATGGGTCCGCCATAAATATTTGTCCAATTAAAATATTGCCAAAGCTAGCTATGTCAACAAGGGATCTAAGCCCAACCGAGGTAACCATTAGGGCTTATGACAATACCAAGAGGCATGCCAAGGTGACTTTCAAAGTTGTTGTGAAGGTTGGTCTAATTGAATCTATTGTTGAATTTCTAGTTTTGGACATACCTGTTACTTTTGCTCTACTTTTGGGATGACCATGGTTCCATCCTCTTGGTGGAGTTCCTTCAACCCTTCATCAAAAGATCAAGTTCCCTAACGGAGATGAGATGGTGGTCATTGAGGCCGAGGATAATGATGTTGTTAATGCTCTAATGGTAAAGAGGCCCCTCAATAGTTTCCAAGTAGCTGTAATTTCTGACGATGAAGTAATGGACTCCAAGAGTTTGAACATGATGAAGAACATGAGCTATCTTCCTGGTGCTGGTCTTGGAAAGGGCAAGGCCAGTGTGACAAAGCTTTCAGATTTCAAGACTCAAACTTCCAAGAAAGGGTTAGGTTATGAAGAAGCTAGCAAAGATGTTCATCCAAAGAAGAATGAGAAATTGAGCTTCCCACCACTTGAAGAGATCTTTGTCAAAGCTCCAGACATGAGACCACTCCAAGAAAAGTCCGAGCCAATCTTATTCATGGGAAAGTTGATCCCGAATTTTAAAATTTTTGCTGATGTTACCGAGTTGGTGGAACAAGTGAAGACAGAGCTCACCCTGCCAGCCTACAAGGATCACAATCCAGAAGAAGAAAAGGAAGCTATCCTAAAAGCTGAGAAGATTCCAGAGGAAATTGCTGCCCTGGTTGAAGAAAAGTTTGAAGATGTCCTGTTTTATGATTTTGATAACAATGAAAATGATTTCGATTTTGATTTTGATTTTAATTTGCCTGCTTTGTATGAGCATGATGATGTTTTCTTTTCCAAAATGAATGCAATAAAGTTTGATTTTGCTTACTTGTGTGATGTTTCTCCTAATGTTTGCATATATTTAAATAGTGGTTACATGAGCATCTTTAATATTAACTCAGTCAATAAACAATCATTAAATTTGGGAACAATCGAAAATCCTAAAAACATTAGCATAGCATCCAACCTTACTCCTGATGAGAGAGAGAGATTTGAAAAAATATTTAAAAAATATGAAGAAGTGTTTTCTTGGTCTTATGAGGATATTGTTGCTCTCGACTAATTACTACTACAAGCAACACTCGCAAGTATACGAGGTAGTTGTAGCAATGGTGATAGCCCCAAGGTCGTCTCACAAGGAAGGAATTATTTTGCAATAGTTTGATTAGCAAGTAAATTTAAAAGCAAGAGTGTGATATGTTGGAATGGTGAAAAGCGATTTTAATTTAAAAGTAAAACAAGTGGTAGTTGTGGAAGATAAATTCATTTCTAGGAATGGTGCCTCGGGTTGTAGATCGATTTAATCAAAGCTTAATTCTCAAATTATCCATTAGTATAACCTTGTATTTTAATTTGTTCCTTGAGTTTAATTAGTGATCACCAATTCATTAGTTTTCACATTCATGAATTAACAAAAACCAATTGATATGAATTTGTAAATTAACAAACCCTAGCACTTATATTTTTAATTCATTCTTAAGGTAGTTGATTACATAGTTCCGAAATCAAATTTCACCTCTCGGTCGATCATTCAATATTAAATGACTAATAGGTGGCCAATCTATCAACCTAACATTTAATCCAATGAAATCAACCAACAATAAGGTATGCTATTGGAATTATCAAATTAAGTCATCTAATTAAATCTACTACAACCCAAGGCATGAGTGAATTAGCTCATCATCAATTTAAAATAAATATCCATCTCAATATTCATCAAATCAAAATTATACATAGTAATATTAATGTTCATAATAAAACAACAACAATATAGAAATTAATCAAAAGAGAGAATAAGAAAAACCCTTTGTAGATGCCAAAAGTTGGACTACTTGTCTTCCTCCTAGCTTCCACCTTGATGTGTGATGAATAACTTACAAGCTCACTAAATCAATGGCTCTCCTCTTGAAGGATGGAATGTAACTTTCTCAAGCTCACAACTCCAATCAAGCTTTCTTCAAACCCTAATTGTCTAAGAAACTTGCTCACTCAATTTAATCTCCAATATTAATTGGCTCTTGTCTATGGAAGAAATGAAGGATGAATGGGAATGAAGATGAAGAGAGAATCGCTTCTTGAAAAATTAAGAACAAAACCAAGAACTCCTTCTTCAAAAATAGCCAACATGTATATACTACTCCACTCTCATCTTCTTTTAATTTTTTAAGAAACATCCATCCCTTGCCTACTCAGACACCACACTTTGTCTCCAACCTTTTTCTTTGTTTTATAATTTTTTTCCATAAATTAGGCGAACTTTTTGATCTTTAATTGTTTCTTTTTAATAGATGTCACCTATTGTCCCCTATCTTGTCCCCCAATTTATACAAAATGATTGAAAGAATTTTCACAAGACACGGCCAAGTCATGAGTGACTTGGCCATGTCACTCATCTTCTTATATACACGGCCAAGTCATGTGGTCGTGTCCATAGCTACCTCAAAGTCTCCTTTCTTTTCCATATAAGACAAGGCCAAGACCCTGACCGTGTCATGGGACACAGCCAGTGGCTTGGATGTGTCTCTTGAGTGTGTTCCCCACTGTGCTTCCATCCTTGCTTTGTTCTTTAGATGAGACATGACCAAGGCCTTGGCCGTGTCTCTTGGGTGTGTTCATGTTTGCCTTTGCTTCTTTGGTTTCACTCTTGGCTTCATTAAGTGAGACATGGCCAGTGGCTTGACCGTGTCTTCTCCAAGTGTCTCTTCTGCCAATTTGTTCTGAAGGACATGGCTAGTGGCTTGTCAACTCAGGCCGTGTCATGTGTGTTGCCTTGGATGAGGGACACAGCCAATGGCTTGGCTATGTCTCTTGGGTATGTCACATGTTTTTCCACCTTTTTTGATCCTTCAATTCATTCTTTTGAGCTTCCATTTAAATCAAACACTTCAAGAAAACTTTAAACACAAATTAAAAGAAAAATTAACTTAAAGCAAATTAAATTAACCTAAATATATTGATCAAAAAAAAATTAACCTAAATATATATACATATATGATCAAAACAGATATGCCTGGAATAGATCAAGACATAGTCAAACATCTGATTCCTACTTACACTCATATGAAACCCATCAAACAAAAGCTTAGGCGGTTAAGACCTGAATGGATTGAATTGGTTAAAGAAGAGGCCACTAAACAAATACAAGTAAAGTTTCTTAAAATGATAGATTATCCAGATTGGCTAGCCAATATAGTACCCGTGCCAAAGAAAGATAGAAGAATTAGGGTCTGTGTAGACTATAGAGACTTAAACAAGGCTTCCCCTAAAGATGATTTTCCTTTAACCCATATAGATGTCCTCAATGATAGTGCGGCCTCTAGCGTGCTACACTCGTTTGTAGATGAAGTTTTTGGGTATAACCAAGTGTTAATGGCCTAAGAGGATAAAGCCAAAACTGCCTTCATTACTACATAGGGTATATTTTATTATTAGGTGATGCTGTTCGGATTTAAGAATGCTAGAGCAACCTACCAAAGGATGGCCACCACATTATTTCACCAGTTGACTACACTAATGGGAAAGACCGGAGTAGGGAGACAGGTCAGGCCAATCAACAGGGTTCTAACTCAAAATTTATCTATTCAATTGGCCAACCCAACTAACAAATCTTTAGTTGTCTTAGATTGAGCTTTCTCACTCTTTCTACGCCTCTTCCTTGGCCCACAACACACACACGGCGCTAAGGTTCCCATGGCAACTCAAGCTAGGATTAGAAGCCAAGATGAGCGGATATACCATACCAGGAGACAAAAATGCAACTGTAATGGTGCTATACCCGAAAGACCCTCACTACAAGATTCACTTTGACATTGCTCCACAATTATGATAGGCATTTCACAAAAAGAAGAAAGGTCGGCTTCCCCCTATCAGTCTAGCGGGGCAACTGGAGCTATAAGTAAGAAGATATGATGCACAAAGAAGTTGAACTGTATGTTGATGATATGATGGTAAAGTCGGATACAAGGGATTAACAATTCCAAAACATAGAATTATTCTTCAAAAGAGCAGTGAAGTATAAACTAAGATTAAACCTGAAGAAGTGTATGTTTGGGGTTACATCAGGCAAATTGTTGGGACATGTGATTGGTCTAAATGGCATTGAGATTGACCTTGACAAGGTTAAGGTGATCAAGGATATGCCATCCCTAAGATGGAGAGAGAAGTTTAGGGGTTCATTAGCAAATTGCAATACATTAGTAGGTTTATAGCAAAGCTCACCATAATCTGTGAACCTATCTTCAAATTGCTTAAAAAGAATCAGCTAGTCATGTGGAACGAAGAGTGTCAAAAGGCCTTTGAGCACATAAAGGAGTATTTGTTAAATCCACCTATTTTGAAACCACCTAAACCCGATAAACCCTTGTTACTATACTTAACAATAGAAGAAGAGTCAATAGGAGCCATGCTAGCCTAAGCAAATGAGTCAGGGATTGAGCATGCAGTCTACTATTTTAGTAGAAAGCTCCTACCTTATGAAATTAAGTATAATATCATTCAATTAGGGTTTTAATCATGGACTCGGGTTTTGATCATGCATAATTATGATTTGATCTTATACCTAAGGTTTAATACATGCAATATTATGATTTTCCATATACGATTAGGGTCTTATCAATTAATTAATGTCTCAGGTCAAATACCCTAAAAAACAAGCGACTGAATAAATTTAATTTATGTTGATCATACCTTTGTTCGTTGGATTCACCAAAGTGTTTTGAATGCTGAAGCAAACCTCTTAATTTGCATAATCATTTCTGCCTTGTATAACATATATGGGTTTGAATCAACTAAAGTTTTGGTTGAACAACGAGTTCAAGGTTTTAGTATGTTTATTTCGTTCTCCCTATGTCTTTGGTTTTATGGCCACTGATCAAAGATGGCACATGTTTTTCAATTCCTCTCCTTTCTAATGTCGGCTATCTTAATCCTTTTTTAATTATGGCTGCTAAATATTGTTCCTAAGTTTGGCTGCTTGATCCCCTCTATTGCTCCTTTAATATGTGTATGTATGGGCCAATCTTAAGGTTAAACAAGCTTACCAATATTAAACCTATTTGATTATCTGGATCCTTCTTAATTTAGGATACTAAACATGGCTCATGTCAAATTAGAATCTCAGCCAATTTGATATGATCAAGTACTCTTATCAGATTGGACCATGTACAATTTGACATGAGTGATATACTCATGTTGAATTGGACATTGAATAAACCAACCAGATCAAACTTTAAAAATTGGACCGAGTGTAATTTGAGCCTTTTAAAATTGGACTTATCTAATCAAGGCTTTAAACTAGTTTTAAGCTTTTCAAATTAACCAAACATGGCTTGGCCTCTTTTATTTGGGATCGGACTTGTTTAGGGCCAAAATTAAGGGTCTACAAATGTGTATATATATAAATTGGGAGTGCAATTTTTTTGTAGGGTGTGTATTTTGTGAATTTTTGGGAACATACAATTTACAGAAAAAACTCTAGTAAATGTTTCTCATAGATTTTCTTAAAAATTTATACTTTTAACAGTTAATTACTAGTATATTTATTTATTTACCTAATAAATTTGTTTATTAAGGATAATCTATTTTGTTAAAACTATAGTGAATTTTCTACTAATAAGGATGGTGACATTCTTGTATTATGTATACATATTTTACATATACTGAGTGTATGTACTATACGTATATAGGGTATAAGGGTGTTATAAAATAGCTAGCTAAAGGGTGGACGTCCTTACTGTTATTGGACACTCTATGTCACTACTGTTTGTTGGACACTTTGTGTCACTACTATTGCTGGACACTTGTAGACCCTTAATTTTGGCCCAAAGTTAGCGCGGTCATAATTAAAGAATGCCAAACTAAATTTGATCCAACTTTAAAAGATTTAAACCTAGTCGGTCATGTTTTGAAAGGCATAAATTCAACTGGTTAAAATTATAAAACCCTAAATTGAATCTATTCGGTCCAAATTAAAAATGTCTAGCCAAGAAAATGAAAATTATTGTAAAGTTTTTGGTTAGGGCGGACCAAAATGGCATGAGCCAATGCTCATATCAATTTGGATGTCCAAAATTGACATGATCATTGCTCATGTCGATTTGGATGTTCTAAATTCACCTGAGCAAGGATATGGGACACCCAAATCGATATGAGATTTGATTTGGACAGTCCAAATAGACATGGGATGGCTCCATGTTGATTTAGACGTGCAAAATTGATCTAACCCTAATTTATTTTAAGTTTTGGCCTGTTATTTGGTTTCCTAATGAAGATGGAATTTGTTTTGAACACGGATTTGGCATATTTAGGGCTATGAGTCATTGTTTGCCTATAAATAACAAGGCTTAATGTTAATAACAGGAGGCAACATTGAATAGAAAAATAGCAACAACAAGCAAAAAAAAAAAAGAGAAACCAACATGAGTTAATTAGCAACAAGCAATGTTCATTAATCATCAAAGGCAGCAACACTGTCTTTATTTGTTTTCATCTAGAATCAACTTTGGTGGAACCAACAACGGAGGTTTGGCTTTCATCATTAATCTATTTATATTTAGCTCTATCCTTTGATTTATAAATTGCTTAAGCATACAGTAGCTAGATTCTTCTTTTCCTTTGAATATTTTGAATTGTTATTTTGACCCAGTGGTTTAAAATTGATAAACCTTAATTTGCTTTCTAAGTTTAACACCCAAAATTGTAACCTGATTCTTAGAAAACCCTAAACTACTTCAAAATACCAAAACCTAATTTTTAAAACATTGATCCAGCTGCCTGTTTCTTAAAATCTCAAAACCCTAATACCAGTTTTCAAACACTAAAACCTAAACCCTAGTTTTCAAAATCTTAAAAAACCAAATGGTAACTTCCCAAGCCCTAAAACATAAAAACATCAAAACCCTAATCTATTGCCCAAACCCTAATCTGTTTGTTAAATTGTTTTCTTAATTTTAAATTGTCTTATTAATTCTCAAAATCCTAATTGTTTTCTTAATTTTCTAAAACCCTAAACTGATTTATTAATTTCCAACTCATAAAACCTTATTTGTTTTCTTAATATTCCAAAACATTAATTTAATTCTAAAATATCAAGATCCTTTAATTCCTAGTAACCTCAGAACCTTGAACCCTAAATGCTAAAATCATTATTTAAATAGTAATGCTCAAAATCCTAATCCAGTGACTCCATTCTCCAAATTTCCTAAACCTAGTAGCTAAAATCAATTTCATCCAATAGCTTTAAAACCCTAATCCTAAAACTATAAAACCCATCTTTTAAATCTGAAACCTTAAATTTGTTCCTTAAATGATTTAAATTTTAGTTTTAATTATTCATTTAATTTATCACATGCTTTTATGATGGATATTTATTTTATTTGGTTATAATGGATGTTTTATGTTTGATTATTATGTTAGAATGATTTAATTTGTCTAATTAATTACTTATCCGATTTCTTGAATTGTAAAAGGCACGTTTCCACTTTATGGGTGCCTCAATTTTTATTATGTAATTTAGTTTATCATTTAAAGTTTTGGATTAATGTAAAAGGATACATTTTCACCTTTTAGTGAGTATCCTATTTATTTTATATTAAACATTGGACGTAGTTGTAAGGGCATGTTTCCATCTTATATGGATGCCCATTTATTAATTTATTTTAACTTGTTTTGGTTTTAGTTCAATAAATAATTCTTTATTTTTTATATTTGTATGCAGTATGGATAATATTATAATAATCTAAGAATTTTATAATATTTAGACTTGAAAAGAAGGTCGACTCTATTGAACCGGGAATTATAGGTCTAATGGGTCATTCTCACCTTCCCCAAGCATCCACAACTTTTCAAATCCATTAGGGGGTTGGGGATTTCTTAGGAATTGAGTCATTCATCCTTTCTTTTTTCTCAATCCAATCGGGTGGTGACTCTATTTTCTCCGAGTTTAGGCTCATGTTCCCTAAGGTACTAAACCTAATAGTGCCAAAGTCACAAGAACCATTCCACCAGGAGTATCCCCGCTCACAGTGATGACTTCACTAGGGATAAGAGAAGTTGATTCTGCTAGTCTTTATATAATTTTATTCTTTCTTATTATGATATAGTCCATTGCATCATTTTAGATTGCATTGTGTGCATGAGTTAGGACGCCCGTGTAAGCCGTGTTGTGTTATGTAAGGAATACCATACTTTCACTCAAGGTATGGAGATTGAGCATTGTCATAACCACTCATAGCCTTGTACATTTGGTATATATTTTCTATTGGAGCCTAAGCCTTTTCAACCCAAAGGCTAAAGCTCATGTAATTAGCTTAGTTACTTTCCTTAGGTTTATACCCAAATGCTTGCTCTTTGACTATATTTGATATATCTTAGTTTGAACCATGGCTTATTTGGTTTGTTCCATTCCTAATATGACCTAAGTATATTATACGCCCAAAAATAATTTTTAAGCCCAAAAGACCAAAAATGTTGTAAAATTTTTCAAAATGGTCTTTGGACATAAAATTGTTTTCCAAAATCGGTCAAAAATTCTTTCTATTTCATGGCCTAAACTAAAAGCCCAAAAATCTATTTCTTAAATAAATATTTTCTCATTAGGCTTTGAAAGAAAATCATTTTTAACAAACCTTTTCTTAAATGGGCTTACAACTAGTTAGGTCAATTACAGAATATCAAAAATCAATTGTGGGCCTAGTTTATACTAAGACTTATTAATCATGGGCTTGTTTCTGGCATGAATTATTAGTTGCCTTTCCAAATGGGAAATATATTTATGATAAACCCTTTAATTTAGTTTTAATCCATAATATGGCATAAAACTTTTTTTAGTTGACCCAATGGATTAAAGCTTAATTAATGGGAATTATCATTCTATATTTGAAAATACAACTATTGGTTAAAATGTCTAAAGGAATTGTTCAAAAATAAGATACCCCATATTGGTATTTTTTTGGCCATATACCTAGGAAAAGGAAAACTTGTCATTCGTGTGTGGATGATATAAGGTTGGAAGGACGTCCTTACTCTTGTTGTTTCCTTTTATTGTGCATCCATGCATGCATACATACATTGCATTTTATGTCATTGATCCTTTTTAGCTCATAGTTCTGGAGTATAGTAGTTTAAAAGATTACGACAATCTAACCTATGTCAGCGACTTAGAGTTTAGTGCGAATTTAGTCAATTTCTCATCAAAAGCAATGAAACCTAAAAAGATTCAAAAGGTGTTGGATGACACCCTTGAAGTCAAGATGAAAGAACTAAAAGGGGCCCTGGCTGAGATCATGAAGAGCCAAATGGCTGCAATATTTGGGAACACTACTGAAGCATCTGCAAGTACCAAGAAAGACAAGGGAAAGACATTAGTTGGTCAAGTAGTCTTTGATGATGATAAGATGGTTATGGATGGTGATGAATATTGGGGCCAATACTTTCTAGAACCTCAAGATAAGAAGAAGGAGCCAAAGGTTGTGGAGAAACTAACTGTGGAAAAGACTAAAATTTCTGATATTAAGAAGATGATTATTGATCCAGAGAAGAAGTTTGAGAAGAAGCTGAAAATGGAAGAAATGTCAGAAGTTGACAAGCTATTTGAAGATGATGAAGGAATCCCTCATAAATTAAAAATGCATGCTTTTACTAAGTACAATGGAACAAGAAATCCTCACTTGCATGTAAAATAGTACGTCACTGCTATGTAGTCTGCCCGAGCTACTAAAGCACAAACTCTTAGGTACTTCATGCTTTTATTGGATCTTGTTGTGCAAAACTAGTTTAGCACCTTAGAGAAAAGTATTTAAAAGAACTGGATTTGTTGTACAAAGCCTTCATTCAATAGTATGGGCATAATGTGGAATTGGAAGTTATTTTAATGGAGGAAGAATAAATAAGGAAAAAGAAGAATGAAAATTTTATTGATTATGTGAAGAGGTGGAGAGGTGGAGAGGTAAGGCTGCTCTTCTTAAAAAGAGGATCGATGAGTCTGGCCAAATAAGAATGATAGTGAGAGGTGTCATGCCCAACCTTCGTGAGAGACTATCTCATACCCTTATCAGAGATTTTAAAGATCTTCTCCAAGATGGCTTGCAAATAGAATAGTTGAAATGGGAGAAGAATTGTTTTTCTGGAAGGACAAATGAGAGAGGAAACTACCAATTTGGCAGTCAGAGTGCACAAAAAGAAATGGATTTCAATGAAACTATTAGCCAATCAAATAGAAATAGCTTTCAGAGTTGGAAAAACCACTGTCTTGGGTGTTCAGCAAGTTACAAAAGAAATGAATATTGCAGCCATTGGCTCCTTAACCGTTACACGATCCTCTGCCACCAAACTTTGATGCCAATGCCTTCTGTTAATTCCATCAAATGTAAGTGCATGATACAGATAAATGTGCTTGATTAAGACATGAGATCCAAGATTTGATTGACAATAGCAAGCTGCCCAAGCTCGATAAATCCAGCACTAAAAGCAATCCATTGCCTAAGTTTGGAAGAGTGTCACCACCTGCAACCTTCATGATAGAAGGAGGATTGATGAAAAGTTATATCTTATCATCTTTTCAAGATGTAGATGGAGGAATTATGGATGAGGACGTGATGACGATTACCATTGACATGTCTGTAGACCCTTAATTTTTTACCCCGTCCAGTCATATATTTTTAAACAGTCCAAAATAATTTTTGTGGTATTTTAATTATTTTTTCCAGGACGTGATGACCATTATTGTTCTTTATTTTAATTGTTGCATGTAGTATGGATTATATTATTATATTTAAGAATTTTATAATATTAAGACCTGAAAAGGAGGTCGATTCCAATGAACCGGGCATTGTGGGGGTGCTAGGTTGTTTCTCACCTTCCCCTCATGTACCCAACTTTTCAAACCCATTAGGGGGGTTAGAGATTCCTTAGAAATTGAGTCATCCACCCCTTTCTTTTTTTTTTCAGCTCATCAAGGTGGCGACTCCATTTTCTCCTGGCTTAAGCTCGTGTTCTCTAAGGCCCCGAGCCTAAATATTGTCAAAGTCACAAGAACCATTCCACTGGGAGTGGGGGCAAAAATCCCCGCTCACAGTGGTGACTCCACTGGGGATAAGAGAAGTTGATTCCATTGATCTTTACATTATTCTATTCTTTCTTATCATGATGTTATCCATTGCATCATTTAGATTGCATCGTGTGCGTGAGTTAGGACACCCGTATTACTCGTGTTGTGTTATGTAAGGATACCATACTTTCACTCAAGGTATGAAGATCGAGCATGGCATAACCACTCATAGCCTTGTACCATTTGGTATATACTTGTTATGGGAACCTAAGCCTTTTCAACCCAAAGACTAAAAGCTCATGTAATTGGCCTAGTTACTTTCCTTTGTTTTTTACCCCAAATGCTTGTTGTTTAATTTCTTGGCTTAAATCATGGCTTATTTGGTTTTTTCTTTTTCTAATATGACCCAAGTATATTTGTAAGCTCAAAATAAATTTTTCTTTAAAGTCCAAAAGACCAAAGCTATTTTTAAAATTTTTCAAGATGGTCTTGGGATAAAAAACTTTTCTAAAAACAAATCAAAAATTCTTTTCTCATGACTCAAATACAAAGTCAAAAATCCATTTTTTTCTAAAAATCATTTTACAATGTTTTTCAAACAAAATTATTTTTGCATATCATCCAACCATTTCTTACATAGAGCTTACAAATTATTTAGGTCAATTATGAAATACAAAAAATTAATTGTGAGCCTAGTTTATACTAAGAATTATTAATCATAGCTTGTTTTTGGCATGAATCATTAGTTACTTTTTTAAGTGAGAAATCTATTTATAATAAACCTCTTAATTTAGTTTAATCCAATATAGCATAAAAGCTACTTTGGTTGGTTGGATGGATTAAAGCCTAATTAATGGGAATTATCATGGATTGATTTCCATTTTTGAAAATATAACTATTGGTTGAAATGTCCGAGGAAAATATTCAAAAACATGATACCCCATGTTGGTATTTTGTTAACCATATACCTAGGAAAAGAGACTCACCATCCGTGTATGGATGTTATAGGGTGGGAAGGAACATCCTATTTATCCTTGTTTGTTTATTGTTTGTGCATACATGCATACATGCATCACATCACATATCATTATTCCTTTCTGGCTCACAGCTCTTGATTACGATAGTTCAAAAGCTTATGACAATCCGACCTACACCGGAGATGAAGAATCTAGCAGCGACTTAATCACTTTTTCACTAAAAGCAATGGGGCTCTAACAAATTCAATGAATGGTGAATGATGCCCTCAATGCTAAAATGGAAGAACTAAAAGGGGCCCTAGCTGAGATCATGAAGAATCAAATGACTACAATGTTTGGGAACAATGTCGAAGCATCCGCAAGCACCAAGAAAGATAAGGGGAAGGCTAAAGTTGGTGAAGTGGCTTTTGATGATGATAAGGTGATCTTTAATGATGATGACGATTGGGCTCAATACTTCCAAGATCCTCAAGACAAGAAGAAAGAGTCAAAGGTTATTGAAAGATCAGTTGTGGAGAAAACTGAAACTTCAGATGCTGAAAAGATGATTGTTGATCTAGAAAAGAAGTTAGAAAAGAAGCTGAAAATCGAAGAAATGTAAGAAGTTGATAAATTATTTGAGCTAGATGAAGAAGTTTTGTACAAGTTCAAGATGCTATCCTTTGCAAAGTTTGATGGAATCAGAAATCCTCACCTCCATGTGAAGCAATATCTCACTGCTATGGAGTCTACCAGAGCTACTAAGGCTCAAACTCTAAGGTACTCCAAGCTCTCATTGGATTTTATTATCCAAAATTGGTTCAATACCTTAGAAGATGGCACACAAAAGAGTTGGGATCTGCTATACAAGGCCTTCATCCAACAATATGGATACAATGTCGAGATGAAAGTTACCTTAATGAAGTTGAGTCCATTAGACAAAGGCCAAATGAGAATTTTGTGGATTATGTGAAAAGATGGAGGAATAAGGCTGCTTTGCTCAAGAGAAGGCCTGATGAATCCAATCAAGTTAGAATGATTGTGAGAGGAGTGTTACCTAGCCTTCGCAAAAGGATATCTCATATACTCATTCGGGATTTTGAAGACCATTTGCAAGCTGGCTTGCAAATCGAAGAGTGGGAAAGGGAGAAGAACCATTTTTCTGCAAAATGAAATTATCAGCGTAACAATCAAAGTACACAAAAGGAAGTTGATGTTAATGCAACTGGTCAAGGAAATAAAAGATAATTCTCAGAAATTGGGGAAATCTCTATCTTGGGTTTTCAACGAGCTACAGAAGAAGGGGTTGTTACAACCGTTGGCTCCTTGACTGTTACATAATCCTCTGCCACCAAACTTTAATGCTGTCAATTTCATCAAATGCAAGGGCATGAGATGGATAAATGTGCCTGCCTAAGACACGAGATCCAAGATTTCATTAACAGTGGTAAGTTACCAGAGCCGGATAAGCCCAATACCAAAAGCAATCCTCTGCCTAGGTTCAATAGAGTGCCACCACCAGCAACTTTCATGGTAGGACAAGGATTGGAGGAAGATCTTGTCTTATCCTCCTTTCAAGATAAGAATATTGAAGATGCGAAAGGAGAAGAAGCTTAACTCAACAAACTTCCCTTGGCTTGTTTTTTTTTTATTTTCTTTATTTGGTGTTTTATGGAACAATCGTGTTTTTTAAATTTAAAGTTGTTTGAATAAATTACTTTCTTTAAAATTTTCATTGGTCTTTGTTCATTTTGGTGCTCAACCAATGAGGAATCTAGCTTGATGTTCATAAATTAGCATATCTATGCATCATGATTAATGACTTTACTAGGTGAGGGAATTACACTATAGCATTGAGTTGTGTATGCTTACTTAGAGAGGGCTCCTAATTAATTACTTTTGTCTAGGTCCTAGTCAGTCTTAGAACATGCTTTGACGGACTTTTGAGGCAAAATTGAACTTTGCTTATTTAAGAGAGAAATGATCTAGGCATTATTTGGTTAGCCAACAACTAGTATCCACCTAATTAAATATCAATCCCTAGTTGTCCCTTTGAGCCTTCATAAAATTTTAGCTTTCTTTTCATTGGCTTGCAAACCCCAACAACCTACCATGAGCTGTTGTTACACTTTTGACAAGTCTTATGATCGCAAAGGTGAAGAGGCAAGAAGATCAAAGAAAGAAATGCATAGCCAAGACTGTAAGGATAGTTGATGTTCTCAAGACCATAAGGGTAGTTGAAGTTCTCCTAATATCTCCAATCTATCAAGATAACATCAGAGTAAAGAAGATTTATGTCACTACACTCATCCATTATTAGAAACCCAATTTGGTAAAAACAAGACAACTCTTTTAGACCTAGAACTAAAAAAAAGAAAGAAAGAAAAGAAGAAAAAAAGAAGAAGAAAAGAAAAAAGAAAAAGAAAATAAAAATAAAACCCAAAATGGTTCAGAAAGCCAACCAAGTTCCCTTTTACTTAAAGCAGCAAAAGTCTTCCATAAGGACAGTTTGACTTAGAATTGGTCCAAAGATTCAATCAAAATTAGAGAGATAGAAGAAAGGTCATCCAGTTCTCAAAAGTCCTGTACCTGACAGTCCTACAGAAAAGAAGGACAAAATGATAAAATGCCCAAAGGAAAGAAGGAGTAAGAAAAAGAAAGATAAAGAAAAGAAAAAAAAAGAAAGAAATGAATATGGTACCAAACTTTTTGCAAAGGCAAAGACTATCCTAATTAAGATTCATGTTAATGCCAAAAACAAAGAAGAATGTTCAAAGCTCTGTCTTTTCATATTTCCAACTGCCTACGGCTCCAACAAAAAATCACGGTGTGAGGGTTTGGCCATAGTGTCACAATGACTCCAACTTACAAAAGGCCTTCATTTAACCTGTGTCCCTTATAAACCCCATTTCAAGCCTATTAAAAATCTATTGATCTCTCTTGGTAGGTATAGTCTATTAGTAGAGATAGTTTGGATAAACAAGCATATGAGATAGACAATATTCAAACTCAAATGAGATCTTTGACCAAGTAATGTGTTTGTGCCTATCTGAAGTACAACAATTCTTGCTCAAATAGAAATGATTCTTGAGTTTAGTATGGTAACTAGGGTTTTCATGTTATAGATATATTAATTTGAAAAATCAAGTCCTAAGGTAAATTGACATTAATTTGGCAAAGCCAACATTTGATTTCAAAATCAAAATAAAAAATTCAAAATTCAAAAAAAATTCAAGTTAAGGGAAATATGTTGAATATTCAAACCTCAGAGAACACATTGGCTAAAGGAAATGATTAATGGCAAGGTTATGAAGAAGCTACCAATTGACATATTGAATCATAATTTGAAATGGATGTATCTCCACCACTTGGGGTCTTCATTATTCATGTTTTCGATATCTTTAAGATAAAAGCCATAAATGTGAAGCATCCTGTCATTCCAAAGCAAGACCTGAATGGGCATCTGGAAGGAGTCAATGAGAACAATTCAGTTGATAACCTCAGTCTGTGAGTCAATGGAACCACTATAAGTATTATCCATGCATATCATGCATACATGAGCATATCACATTCCATTTTTCTTGTCAAAAGTAAATAATAATATTCTATGAAGCAACCATAAATCGAATATGGAATCAGGGGGCATGGAAAGCCCATTGAGTGAGGAACTCCAGTCATTTTGCAAAAGAAGAAATACATGCTTGTGTGAAGAGCTAGACAAGACAAACATCAATCAGAGCCTGCATGAGAAAAATTATTAGGGGCAAGGAGAAGATATAAGGGGCCATCTAAAAATAGCTGAATTTTTTAAAAAAGTGCAAAAAAATGGAACATTAGAAAATATCAAAAGAATGAAGACGCAAAAGACAAAAGATCAGTCCAGCTAAAAGAGTTGAAGCCAGGGTAAAGACCAGATCTCCAATGGATAAAGATCCACTTTCAAGGGTGAAGACCCAATTTCCAAGGATGAAGATCCACTTTAAAGGGTGAAGACCCAATTCCAAGGATGAAGATCCAGCTTAAAGGATGAAGATCCATTTTCAAAGGTGAAGACCCTATTTCCAAGGATGAAGATCCATTTTTAAGGTTGAAGACCTGATTCCAGGGATGAAGATCCAATTTCAAAGGGTGAAGACCCAAAGTATAAATGATGAAGATCTGTTTTCAAGAGTGAAGACCCGATGCCAAGGATGAAGACCCAGTTTAAAGGATGAAGATCCAATTTCAAGGGTGAAGACCCGACGTCCAAAGGATGAAGATCCATTTTCAAAGGTGAAGTCCAAGGATGAAGATCCATTTACAAGGGTGAAGACCTGATATCTAAGGATGAAGGTCCATTTACAAGGGTGAAGACCCAATCTCTAACGATGAAGATCCATTTTCGAGTGTGAAGACCCGATGCCAACGATGAAGATCCAACATAAAGGATGAAGATCCAATTTCAAGGGTGAAGACCTGACATCCAAAGGATGAAGATCCATTTTCAAGAGTAAAGACCTGATCTCCAAGGATGAAGATCAATTTATAAGGGTGAAGACCCGATCTCCAAGGATGAAGATCCATTTTTAAAGGTGATGATTTGATGCTAAGGATGAAGATCCTAGGTCCAACAATGAAGATCCATTTTGAGGGTGAAGACCCACAATCCATTAAAGAATAGAATAACTAAAGCAGCCAGAATTCTCAACCAATAAAAGGTTAGTCAAACTCGATCTCGGGTCAAGTACCCAAATCCTAAATTCACCTTGGGTCCAGAACCCAAATTATTTTTTAGTTCAGAACTCAAACTGATCTTAGGTAAGGAGTCCAGTATGGCTCTAAACCCAGTCAAAAATTACATTTCATTTCTCTCTCTTTTATTATAGTCTCAGATCGCTCAAGCAGTGGGCAAACTATAGACCATTAATTTTTGACCCCGTCCAGTCCGATATTTTTAAACAGTCCAAAATAATTTTTGTGGCATTTTAATTAAATAATATTTATTACTTATAATATTTATTTTTTTAAAAAAATAAAAAAAGTAATAATAAAAAGGATAAATAATAATAAATAAATAAAAATTAGCGATGGAAGAATCGGTGATGAAAAATTTACATCGCAGGAGAGGAATTGGCTTGGGCCAATTCACCATAGGAAAAACCTGCGGTGAATTGGCCACAAGCCAATTCACCGCAAGAAAATCCTGCGGCAAATTGGCCTGGCCCGCGCCCGAGCCAGCAGCACCCAAGCCTAGCGCCCACAGATTTTCTTTGACAGCGCACTTTGGCACGCCCGACCCACATGCGATTTTGCCAAAACCCTATTCTAGTTGGTTTTTAATTTTATTTCCTAAAAGGGTTTTTATTTCTACACCCAATTAGTATTAGGATTTTACTTTTTCCTATAAATGCCACATTAAAACACACAGAAAGGGACTTTTGGACTTTTGATCTTAAAAGAGGATCTGGATCTTTGGAGCTCGGAATTGTTTTTTTTTTTGCAGTCTATTCATAATCTCAAGCTTGAAGAATTAAGAGGCATCAAACAATATACAACCCATCAAAGGCAACCCATACTATTTTTGTTATTGTTCAATCAGCACTCAAGATTGTGGTGGAACCAACAACGGACGTTTGAATCTCTATTTCTTTGTTTCTGTTCACAATTTGATCAATTATTTAAACATACATGTTTTTGTTATTTGATCAAATATTTTGTTTACCCTCTAAACTTTATTTAAAGCCCTAAAAGTTTTTTTTTCAAAATCCTAAAACCTTAATACCCGTAAAACTAACTTATGAAATTTAAAACCCTAATTACACTTTTCTAAAAACTACAAAACAATAATTGATTTTTTTAAAACCCTAACCAAGTCTATTTTCTAAGATTTACAGTAGCTTGTTTCTTCCAATTCCAAAACTCTATTTTCTAAACCTAAACCCTAATTTATTCAAATCATAAATCTTAATTAATTCTTTTTTCCAAATCATTACAGTAGCTTGTTCCTTTCAAATATCTAAAGATTTTATTTTATTTTTATAAGCTTCAATCTTATTTACTTAAACCCTAATTGTTAAACATAAAACCCAAGAAACCCTAATTGAAACATGAACCCTAAAGTTATATACTTGCTATTTTATTTAAATTAGATGAATGATTATTATATATTTTGATGATTGATTTATTTAATTTTGATATTTGATTTGTTTATCATGAATGGATGTTTACTTTTATTAATTTGTTTTGATTTCAAAATTGTAAGAGGTATGTGTAGACCCTTAATTTTTTACCCAGTCTGGTCCGATATTTTTTATAGTCCAAAATAATTTATGTGGTATTTTAATTAAATAATATTTATTTTAGCATTTATTATTTATAATTTTAATAAAAATAAAAATGGTAATATTAGTAAAGTTAAAAATAAATAAATAAATAAAAATCGGCGACGAAAAAATTCATCGTCGAAGGTGAATCGGCCACTGGCCAATTCGCCTGCAGGAATTTCCTGCAGGTGAATCGGCCATAGGCCATTTTGCCACAGGAAATTCCTGCTGCGAATTGGCGCCCGCCCCAGCCAGCTCGCAATTTTTGCCCTCAATTTTCCTAGCCAGTGGTCGTAGTTTTTTTGCCAGCGTAATTTTCCAGTGCAATTTTTTCTGATTAGTTTTAGATTCCTTAGACAATTAGAAGTAGGTTTATGATTTTTCCTATAAATACCACATTAAAAACAGAATTAAAGGACTTTGATCGGATAAAAAAATTTTTGATTTTACTAAGCTAAACTTGGGACTTCTTACTTGGGAGGAAAAGAGGAAAGAAACCCTAAGGAGCAAGAGACATTAGCAATTATCAACCCATCAAAGGCAGCACTGCCTTTGTCATTATTCATCCAAAAGAAAATTATGGAGGAACCAACGAATGGAGGTTTGATTATAAATCTTTGATTTGATGTTATTTACAATGTTTCTATCGTTTGTTTTTGATATTAAGTCAGTTACCTAAATTATTAAACTTAGTAATATGTTTTACATTAAATCATACATTCATCTATTAGCGTTAGTCAGTGATCAAAACTTCAAAACCCTAAAACTATTCTTCTCTTTCTAGAAACTTTAAAACCCGAAATTATTTTTCTCCCATTTCCAAAATGTCAAAAACCCTAAATTACTCTTCTGCTTCCAAAAACCTTAAAAACCCTAAATTTTTTCTTCTATTTCTAAAAACTTTAAAACCCTAAATTGTTTTCCCCAAAATATTTTCATCTAAACCCTAACTTTTTGTCCAAAATTTCCAAATGTTTTCTTAAATCTCTAAAATCTAATCTTCTGTACAGTTTCTAAAAATCATAATTATTTTTATAAAACTCTAAATTATTTTCTTAAATCCTAATATTGAATATGTTTTCCAAAATATCAAAAACCCTAATTTTTTTAAAACCTAATACAGTAAACCCTAGTTTTCCTAATTCTTAAAATATCATAACTTTATGTGTAACACCCCCATATCCAATGCACACACACTACAACCACAACAAGGTAGCATAAGTGCACCAAACATAGGGATGTTACGGTTTTCTTAACATTCAAACCCTTTAAACTTGATACAATACCCTTATCATTATACATTATAGAAAAGTAGATCATTTACTTATAAAACAAAACATATTAGTTATATATATATATATATACATTTAAATATTACACAGCGGAAGTTATAAAATATGTACATATTTACGTATTAAACATTTCTTTACAAAATATAAAGAAGTATACATGATTGGCAAGTTTGCTCTGATCTTTAAGCTCCCAAAATGGATTCTTCAAGGTCTACTCTCACTTGGTCTTGATGAACTCTCGGGTTCAACTCTATCAACTCTATTACCTGCGCGATTAAACACAATCGCGCTAAGCCAACGGCTTAGTAAGATAATCATGCAAATGATATGACTTAGTGCAATGCAATGTCATTTATCAATCCATATTATACATGTAACATCATATATGCAACACTAACAACATATTTTTACATTACATATCACATTTCAATATCTTTTCAAATACCTCATTAGTATTCATTTAACCATTCATAATCAACACTAAACAAAGACAAGCATGGGCCCAAGACACACTAATATGTCATTCAATTTTCAGAGTTAATGCTTTGGTTTGTTATCACATTTATCAATATCATATACCCAACTAGGCTTCAAGGATTAAGTTCAACCAAGCTTCAAGGGGAGCAAAGCATGCTAAGCTTCAACCCAACTTGGCTTCAAGAACTAACCCAACCTAGCTTCAAGGGTGGTAACTGTTAGTAAATCGTGAAGAATCTGCAACCCTTGCCGCAGCGGAAAACAAAAATTCTTTCGATTTACTCACAGGATCCATGTGATCCATTCAGTTCGATAAAAGAGATTCAAAACTAACCTTTTTGTGTAGCTTCAAAACGATTAACAGATGCTGCCTTCTGAAGACGAACACCCTCTAACGAAATCCACACAAACGTATGCCGGTCTGAGTGCTAGCTCACCAACGGCAGTGGCTGAACCTTTTCAAAACGAAACTAGGGTTTTTTAGGTTTTTTCTCTTCTTACGTTTTCTTTTGCAAAACGAATAATTAGATCATAAAACCTCCAGTCCTTTTAAAACCGTTTTAAAAGACTTCTTTTTATCAAAACCCTAACTGTCCATATCCCATATGGACCCACGTTTTAATAATTATTATCTAATAATAATTATTATAACAATATTATTATTAATATCTAATAATAATAATAATACTAACAACAATAATTAAATATAATTATTATTATTTAAGTACAGCCTACGTTCTATGTGTGTGACCCGATAGGCTCATATTAATTGGTAGTGTATTTCAATCTCTATTGAAATGCACAAATCATAATTGGCCTCTAGCAAGACATTACGACTACCCAATTAATCATGAGAATCATTATAAATGAAAAACCTGAAATAGTACATGCATTAATCCCTTTGTCACACGATATCTAGTTTGAACATAAGTCATAGTAAATGTCATACTTATATTGTCCAAACTTATGATTACTCGATCTCCAAGTTAACTGATAAACAAATAAGATTGATCTTATATCAACTTATTTGAGCATGGCCATGCATTTCTCAGTTACACTTATCGAGGGGCCCAGAAGATATCTCTCTCATAGAGAGGGACAAATTCCATCTTGATTGTTCATTTTCCTCTACATAGTTTATATCATGTTCAAGCATAACCTTTATAATTATCTAGTTACAGATAACGTTTGATCATGTCAAAACATAATATTCCTTATGTTGGAAACTATGACAATCTCAAGTCAAAGGATTAAATGAAAACTATTATGAGATACACTTATGACATTAAACCATGAAGTGATATCTATGTGGGTCTATCCAATACACTGTTCTCTAACATGTATCCATAATATTGATTTGTATCTTCATACCTATAATCATCTTATGATTATCAAATCAATATTACACTAGTTATATTTATTATTATCTCCATAACAATAATAAACCAGGGATATAATCATTATTATATATAACATGCAAACATAACAATGATAATAAAAACTTCTTTATTAATAACAAAATGAATAACATTAAGGTCCAAATCAATGGCCTAGGGCATATACACTAACAGTAACATCTCAATTAGGCTTCAAGGATTCAATCCAACCTAACTTCAAGAGATTGTTACACTTATTAGGCATGCCACCAACAACAAACTCTGAAAATGGAATAACACATTAGCCACACAATTCATTTAGTTTTCATTCTCAATTCTCATTATCATTTAGGCAAACATGCCTCATTTCTTTCAATCACATCATCATAGCCAATAACAATGGCTTCACATTTCATTTCACAATATAACACTTCATTATTCAAGTGTATAGTTATCTCATCCATGATCACATTATATCTCACATAGCATCATTCATAAATATCAACATTTCATTCCACATTACTCATGAAACACATTACCATTCACAATGCATAACATAACATTGTTCAATCTCAACAATGCAAGAACAATTTATATTATTCATAGCTTTAGGATCATCCACAAGTGTTTGATTAAGTCATTCCTTGGTTTAAGTATGTTTAAAATGTTTATGTTTAGGTTTAGAGACCAAACTACCTTTGAAGAATCCAAACCATGCAAAAAGTGAACCAAGAAATCAAACAATATCCAACTCATTTGAGGGACACGCCCAGCCCACTTGAGGAACACGGCCGTGTCTTTAAAAATAAAAGAGGCAGTAGCCAACACAAATAAATGACACGGGCGTGTCTCTTCATTGCTTCTGGCCGTGTCACCCATAAACACAACCTTAACTAAAACCAACACTTTCTCAATTGCACTCAAACACAATATTCATCATATAACATGTTTCAAATGAACATAATCAATGTTCTAAACACATATTCACCACAAGAATTACTTCACAACACATTAATATAACAATTAAACACACATCATCTCAAAACACTAAAATCACCATCCTTCTCCACCTTTCAAAATCAACATTTACCACTTCCAACAACTACACCTATTTAAACTATTAACTTAAAACCAATTTAACACTTGAGAACAAATCATAAACACATCTCATCATCAAATCATCAAACCCTAATTAACTTCCCATACCACTTCAAAAGAATGAAAGAAATCAAAGGGAAGATCTTACCTTAGTTAAAATCTTCTTGAATCAACACTTGAACACTTAATCTTCCTTCAATTTTGAACTCAACTCATCAAGAACCTCTCTTCACCTCTTGCTTCCCTTTGTCTATGGAGGAGCCGGCCACTACATGAAAGAAAGAAGAAAATTATCAAGACACAAAGTCAAATTTTGCTTTTAATCTCCACCAAGTAATCTTATCCAAGCAATTACCAAATTGCCCTTAACTATATAACTAACCTTTTGTCTCATATAAGCCCACATATGTAATTACACACTTAACACAAAAATATCTCTCTTCCTTTGACTCTTCCTTTGACCCATTTATATGTTATATATATCATCATATACACAACATATACCATTCTCTCTAAACCCTATTTTCTTTCCAAAACACATATACACAAGCATTCTCCTCCCAATTTCTTTTCTTAACACATCATATACATTCAATCCAATTTATAACAATAACAACAACAACAATATAACCAAGACTTCTAGGGCATACATGAGGATATTACAATTCTCCCCCTCTAAAAAGAAATTTCGTCCTCGAAATTACCTGATATCAAGTCTGAAACAACTGAGGATATTGCTCTCGCATGGTTTGTTCATTTTCCCAAGTTGCCTCTTCCTTTCCATGATTCTTCCACAAAATTTTCACCAATGGCACTCTTTTGTTTCTCAACTCTTTCACATCACGTGCCAAGATAGCAACTGGTTCCTCTTCAAACGTCAAATCATGATTTACTTCAATTGACTCAATCGGCAACACATGAGATGGATCCGACCTGTACCTCCTCAACATAGAAACATGAAATACGTTATGAATACGATCCAACTCAGATGGCAAAGCAAGTTGATATGCCACTGGACCAACTCTTTCCAAAACTTCATACGGTCCAATGAAACGAGGACTCAATTTTCCTTTCCGACCGAACCTCAAAATCTTCTTCCAAGGAGATACTTTCAAAAATACCTTATCTCCCACATCAAACTCTATATCTCTCCTCTTTAGATCTGCATAAGATTTCTGTCGGTCTGAAGCTGCTTTTAACCTGCCTCGAATCAACTTTACTTTCTCTTCAATTTCTTGAATCAAATCAGGCCCAATTAACTTACCTTCCCCAATTTCACTCCAACAAAGAGGTGTCCTACACCGTCTGCCATACAATGCTTCAAATGGTGCCATACCAATGCTGGATTGGTGACTGTTGTTGTAAGCAAACTCCACAAGTGGTAAAAACCTATCCCAACTTCCAGAGAAATCGATGACACAGCTTCTCAACATGTCCTCAAGAATCTGTATCACCCTCTCTGACTGTCCATCTGTCTGTGGATGAAAAGCAGTGCTGAAGTGCAGTCGAGAACCCAAAGCACTATGCAAACTCTTCCAAAATCTTGAAGTAAACCTGGGATCTCGATCAGATACTAAAGAAGTTGGAACACCATGCAACTTCACAATCTCATGGATATACAGCTCAGCCAACCTCTCCAAAGAGTAATCCATCCGCACCGGAAGGAAATGAGCTGTCTTAGTCAATCTATCCACAATCACCCATATGGCATCATGTTTCCTTTGTGTCAATGGCAATCCAGACACAAAGTCCATTGTCACTCTTTCCCACTTCCATTCTGGCACTGACAACGGTTGAAGCAACCCGGTTGGAACTTGATGCTCTGCTTTAACCTTCTGACAAGTGAGACATTTCGATACAAACTCAGCAATGTCTCTCTTCAACCCCATCCACCAATAAAGCTGTCTCAAATCATGATACATCTTCGTATTACCCGGATGCATAGCAAACATCGACCGATGCGCTTCTTCTAAAATGATCCTTTTCAAATCAGCATCATTCGGCACACACAATCGACTCTTAAACCAGAGACTCCCATCATCTCTCACAACAAAATCTCTACCCTTTCCACTCTGACAATCCGAAACAATCTTCTGTATCTTTTTATCGGCCAACTGAGCTTCTTTGATCTGATCTAACAAAACCGGCTTCAATTGCAACTGTGCCAATAATGCACCATCAACACAAGGTACAAAACTGGCATGCAATGCTCTCAACTCAACAAGCAACGAGAGCGAGTAAACTATTAAACCAGCTAAAGACTTCTGACTCAAAGCATCAGCAACAACATTTGCTTTACCTGGATGATAGTCAATCAAGCAGTCATAGTCTTTAATCAATTCTAACCATCTCCTCTGACGAAGATTGAGTTCTTTCTGGACACCCAAATACTTCAAACTCTTGTGATCAGTGTAGATGAAACATTTCTTTCCAAACAGATAGTGGCACCAAATCTTCAATGCAAACACAATGGCAGCCAATTCCAAATCATGGGTCGGATAGTTAAGCTCATGCGGTTTCAACTGTCTAGATGCATAAGCTATAACTTTCCCTTCCTGCATCAATACACACCCCAAACCTCTATGTGAAGCATCACTGTAGATCACATATGGTTTGCCTTCAACAGGTAAAGTAAGAACAGGCGCTTGAGTTAACATTTCTCTCAACTGTTCAAAACTCGCCTGACACTGATCGGTCCACAAAAACCTCACTCCCTTACGAAGCAATCTGGTGAGTGGAGTAGCTATCAAAGAAAACCCTTTCACAAACCGCCAGTAATAGCCTGCCAAACCCAGAAAACTTCTAATCTCTGTCACAGACTTGGGTGGACTCCAATTTAAAATGGCTTCAACTTTACTCGGATCAATTCTAATGCCTTCTGCAGAAACAATATGTCCGAGAAAAGCTACTTGATCCAACCAAAACTCACACTTCGACAATTTGGCAAATAACTGCTTCTCTCTCAAAATCTGCAACACAATCCGCAGATGCAAATCATGTTCCTCTTCATTCCTTGAATACACTAGAATATCATCGATGAAGACCACTACAAACTGATCCAGATAGGGCCTAAACACCCTATTCATCAAATCCATGAAAGCTGCAGGTGCATTCGTCAGACCAAAAGGCATAACTAAAAATTCATAATGCCCATACCTGGTCCGAAAGGCGGTTTTAGGAACATCTTCAGCTTTAACTCTCAATTGATGGTACCCAGATCTCAAATCAATTTTAGAAAACACAGCTGCACCCTTCAATTGATCAAAGAGATCATCGATTCTAGGCAAAGGATATTTATTTTTAATAGTTACCTTGTTCAATTGCCTATAATCGATACACAACCTCATAGTACCATCTTTCTTGTTCACAAATAGCACAGGAGCTCCCCAAGGAGAAACACTGGGGCGAATGAATCCTTTATCCAACAACTCCTGTAATTGCACTTTCAACTCCCTCAATTCTGCTGGTGCCATTCTATAAGGAGTAATAGAGATAGGAGTGGTACCAGGCAACAATTCAATACCGAACTCCACCTCTCTCTCAGGAGGCAATCCTGGCAACTCCTCTGGAAAAACATCAGGGGACTCTGCAACTGTGGCAATACTATCAATGGGAGAACCCTTCACTCTAGTATCCACCACATGAGCAAGATAGGCTTCACACCCCTTTCTAATCAATCTCCTAGCTGCAACAGCTGAAACAAATAAGGAGGCTAGCTGTTCCTGCTCATTAGATACTATCACCTCTCTACCATCACCCGTTCTCAAAAAAACAATTTTCTTTTTACAATCCACCACAGCTCCATGTCGAGATAGCCAATCCATACCTAAGATCACATCATATTCCTTAAATGGCATCTCAATCAAGTCTCCAAGGAACTCCTCACCTTGCACCCTCACTGCACTATCTCGGTGTACCTTACTCACAACCACACTATGCCCTAACGGATTTGTCACCAACACATCAAATCCTAGGGACTCAGCATGCACATCAAATACAGGCAATACAGATGCACTAACATATGAATGCGTGGAACCCGGATCAATCAAAGCAAGTACAGGAAAACCAAATAAGGAAAAAGTACCTGCAATGACTGCCGAAGCATCTGGCTGCCTCTGCATAACATACATCCTCTGGGAAGAACCAACCTCCTCTGGTCTACTCTCCCTGGAGGTAGCACCTCCTCTAGAACTGTACCCCGGTCTACCTCCTCGGCTGACACCTCTGCCTCCTCGGCCTCCCCTCGCACTAGGTCGAGAAGCTGCTGTATCAACTGACATCTACTCTTGCCTCTCAGGACAATCTCTCACAAAGTGATCTGGCGATCCACATCTGAAACAAACCCCTGCTACACCAGTCTTCCAGCAAGGACCACCATGTGGCCTACCACAATGGATGCAGATGGGTAAGGTGGATCTCTGAACCATAGGGGTCGGAGCACTCGCCACTGAAGCTGCAGGTCTAAATCTCTGCCTCTGTAACTGCACTGACCTACCAGCTGACCTCTGACTTCTACTAACTCTAGGAACAAAGCTTCCTTTACCTCTCTTAACAGAAGAAGACCCTGCCTCGAACTGGGGCCTTCTAACCCTAACCTCTTCTTCTGAAGCAACCGCAATACCCTGAGCTCGCTCTACACTTCGAGCTGCTGCCACAAGCTGTGAGAAATCCTGATATCTTGATCCAGCTACTAAGCACATAATCGAGGGCCTCAATCCCTCCTCAAACCTCCGACATCTATCAATCTCATCAGCAATGATACCCCCAGCATACTAACTCAGTCGAATAAACTCAACTTCATACTCAGTAACAGTCTTGCTATCTTGCTTCAAGCTTAAGAACTCCATCTTCTTCATGTCTTTATACTCCCTAGGAGTATACTTCAACTCAAATTCCCTCAGAAAATCAGTGTAAGACAGTGTTGGAGGATCATCCATAGAATGGGGCACCGTCTTCCACCAATCGTAGGCGTCCTTCTGTAGCAAAGATCTTGCATAGTCAAACTTTTCCTCTGAAGTGGCTTGCAACTGAACAAATACCCTCTGAACTCTATCAAGCCACTGTTCTGCTACAGCCGGATCAACTGTACCAAAGAAATCCTCTGCTCCATATTTCCTTAGCTTATCATAGTGCCTCACTGGTACTGAAGGCTGAGGGGGTGGTGGCTGTGGTTGCACAGGTGCTTGCCTCATAGCTTCCATCATATGCCTAAACCAGGCTGGCGAAACCTCCTCACCAACTGGTCTACCCGACACCGAAGCAGGTGCCTCCTCAACACTCTCAACTCTAGCTCCCTCAGCAGGAGCAATACTCTCGGCACTACCCTCAATCGACTGACGTGAGTGAGAATCCATCACAACCTAACACTGCAAACACAATAGAATACTTCTTATTAAAGATCAGAGGTTGCCAATCCCAAACATGTATTTTATTCAAAAACCACCTTTTTAAAATCAAAATAGTTTTTTTTTTTTTACATTTTACCTAGGTTGAGAATCTCAAACCTAGGCTCTGATACCAAAAACAATTGTAACACCCCCATATCCAATGCACACACACTACAACCATAACAAGGTAGCATAAGTGCACCAAACATAGGGATGCTACGGTTTTCTTAACATTCAAACCCTTTAAACTTGATACAATACCCTTATCATTATACATTATAGAAAAGTAGATCATTTACTTATAAAACAAAACATATTAGTTATATATATATACATTTAAATATTACACAGCGGAAGTTATAAAATATGTACATATTTACGTATTAAACATTTCTTTACAAAATATAAAGAAGTATACATGATTGGCAAGTTTGCTCTGATCTTTAAGCTCCCAAAATGGATTCTTCAAGGTCTACTCTCACTTGGTCTTGATGAACTCTCGGGTTCAACTCTATCAACTCTATTACCTGCGCGATTAAACACAATCGCGCTAAGCCAACGACTTAGTAAGATAATCATGCAAATGATATGACTTAGTGCAATGCAATGTCATTTCTCAATCCATATTATACATGTAACATCATATATGCAACACTAACAACATATTTTTACATTACATATCACATTTCAATATCTTTTCATATACCTCATTAGTATTCATTTAACCATTCATAATCAACACTAAACAAAGACAAGCATGGGCCCAAGACACACTAATATGTCATTCAATTTTCAGAGTTAATGCTTTGGTTTGTTATCACATTTATCAATATCATATACCCAACTAGGCTTCAAGGATTAAGTTCAACCAAGCTTCAAGGGGAGCAAAGCATGCTAAGCTTCAACCCAACTTGGCTTCAAGAACTAACCCAACCTAGCTTCAAGGGTGGTAACATCTCAATTAGGCTTCAAGGATTCAATCCAACCTAACTTCAAGAGATTGTTACACTTATTAGGCATGCCACCAACAACAAACTCTGAAAATGGAATAACACATTAGCCACACAATTCATTTAGTTTTCATTCTCAATTCTCATTATCATTTAGGCAAACATGCCTCATTTCTTTCAATCACATCATCATAGCCAATAACAATGGCTTCACATTTCATTTCACAATATAACACTTCATTATTCAAGTATATATTTATCTCATCCATGATCACATTATATCTCACATAGCATCATTCATAAATATCAACATTTCATTCCACATTACTCATGAAACACATTACCATTCACAATGCATAACATAACATTGTTTAATCTCAACAATGCAAGAACAATTTATATTATTCATAGCTTTAGGATCATCCACAAGTGTTTGATTAAGTCATTCCTTGGTTTAAGTATGTTTAAAATGTTTATGTTTAGGTTTAGAGACCAAACTACCTTTGAAGAATCCAAACCATGCAAAAAGAGAACCAAGAAATCAAACAATATCCAACTCATTTGAGGGACACGCCCAGCCCACTTGAGGAACACGGCCGTGTCTTTAAAAATAAAAGAGGCAGTAGCCAACACAAATAAATGACACGGGCGTGTCTCTTCATTGCTTCTGGCCGTGTCACCCATAAACACAACCTTAACTAAAACCAACACTTTCTCAATTGCACTCAAACACAATATTCATCATATAACATGTTTCAAATGAACATAATCAATGTTCTAAACACATATTCACCACAAGAATTACTTCACAACACATTAATATAACAATTAAACACACATCATCTCAAAACACTAAAATCACCATCCTTCTCCACCTTTCAAAATCAACATTTACCACTTCCAACAACTACACCTATTTAAACTATTAACTTAAAACCATTTTAACACTTGAGAACAAATCATAAACACATCTCATCATCAAATCATCAAACCCTAATTAACTTCCCATACCACTTCAAAAGAATGAAAGAAATCAAAGGGAAGATCTTACCTTAGTTAAAAACTTCTTGAATCAACACTTGAACACTTAATCTTCCTTCAATTTTGAACTCAACTCATCAAGAACCTCTCTTCACCTCTTGCTTCCCTTTGTCTATGGAGGAGCCGGCCACTACATGAAAGAAAGAAGAAAATGATCAAGACACAAAGTCAAATTTTGCTTTTAATCTCCACCAAGTAATCTTATCCAAGCAATTACCAAATTGCCCTTAACCATATAACTAACCTTTTGTCTCATATAAGCCCACATATGTAATTACACACTTAACACAAAAATATCTCTCTTCCTTTGACTCTTCCTTTGACCCATTTATATGTTATATATATCATCATATACACAACATATACCATTCTCTCTAAACCCTATTTTCTTTCCAAAACACATATACACAAGCATTCTCCTCCCAATTTCTTTTCTTAACACATCATATACATTCAATCCAATTTATAACAATAACAACAACAACAATATAACCAAGACTTCTAGGGCATACATGAGGATATTACATTATGACAAATTCATCAACACCCTAAACCCTAATCCGGTGAATTTCAAACCCCCCATGCAGTAAACCTAATAAGCCGTTAAGCCCAAATCCAATAAATTTCATAAATCTTTCTCTCCAGTAAACCTAAAAAATCTTAAACCCTAATCCCAATGTTTTAAAATTATAAACCCTAATGTCTTAAGGTCCAAAACCTTAATTTCATGATATTAGCCTTAAACCCTAATTTGATTAACCAAAAACCTTAGTGCTTTCTTAAATTTATAAAACTCTAATCCATTTCATTTTTCCAAAAATTCTCACAGTAGCCTAAATAATAAATATAATAATTTCAAAATCCCAAAAACCTAAATGCTAATTAAAGAACCCTAAATTAAGACATAAACCTAAATTTTTATTTTTATTTTTATTACTTTATTTAATTTTAGATTTCATTATGCAGTCTATTATTTGTTTTGATGGTTGATTTATTTAATTTCAATGCTTGATTTATTTAATTTATCATGGATGGATATTCTCTTTATTATTATGATTATTATTTGGTTGTTTTGGTATTAAAATTGTAAGAGGTATGTTTCCACTTTGTGGGTACCTCATTAATTAATTTCTATGTAATTTAAATTACTTTTATATTTTGGGCCAATGTAAAGGACATGTTTCCACCTTTTGGTGGGTATCCTATTTAGTTTAGACATGAACGATGTAAGGACATGTTTCCATCCTCGGATGGGTGTCCATTTATTTGCTTTGTTTGGACATTGCTTTAATTATAATATAATGATACTTTATTTTAATTGTTGCATGTAATATTGATAATATTGTTATACTTAAGAATTTTATAATATTAAGACCTGCAAAGGAGGTCTATTCCAATGAACTGGGCATTGTGGGGGTGTTGGGTCATTTTTCACCTTCCTCACACGTACCCAACTTTTCGAACTAATTAGGGGGTTGGGGATTCCTTAGGAATTGAGTCATCCACCCCTTTCTTTTTTCCAGCCCATCCGGGTGGCGACTCAATTTTCTCCGGGCTTAGGCCCGTGTTGTCTAAGGCCCCGAGCCTAAACAGTGCCGAAGTTGCAAGAACCATTCCATCCGGGTGGTGGCGACTCCACTAGGGATAAGAGAAGTTGATTCCGTTGGTCTTTATATTATTCTATTCTCTCTTATCATGATATTATCCATTGCATCACTTTAGATTGCATCATGTGCGTGAGTTAGGACGCCCGTGTTACCCGTGTGAGGTTGAGGCATGAGATCCAAAATTTGATTAATAGTGGGAAGCTACCAGAGCCCAACAAGATGAACAGCAAAGATAATCCATTACCAAAGATCAATAGATTACCACCATCGGCAACCTTCATGATTAAAGGAGGTTTGCATGAAAGTTTTGTCATGTCTTCTTTTCAAGAAGTGGGTGGGGAAGCAACCAAAGAAGAAGAGGTATTTAGCGAATTTGAACAAGCTATGTGTGAGCGGGGATTTTTGCCCCCACTCCCAGTGGAATGGTTCTTACGACTTTGGCATTGTTTAGGCTCGGGGCCTTAGAGAACACAAACCTAAGTTTGGAGAAAATGGAGTCGCCACCCAAACGGGCCGGGAAAAAGATAGGGGTGGATTACTCGATTCCTAAGGAATCCACAACCACCTAATGGGTTCAGAAAGTTGGGTACGTGTGGGGAAGGTGAGAAATGGCCCAGCACCCCCACAACGCCCGGTTCATATGAACTGACCTCCATTTCAGGTCTTAATATTATAAAATTCTCAAATATAATAATAATATCCATATTACATGCAACAATTAAAATAAAAGCATCATTATATTAAAATCAAAGCAAGGTCCAAACAAAGCAAGTAAATAGACACCCATCCGAGGATGGAAACATGTCCTTACATCGTTCATGTCTAAACTAAATAGGAAACCCACCGAAAGGTGGAAACATGTCCTTTACATTGGTCCAAAATATAAGAGCAATTTAAATTACATAATACTTAACTAATGAGGTACCCACAAAGTGAAAACATACCTCTTACAATTTTAATACTAAAATAAACAAATAATAATCATACCAATAAAGAAAATAATCATCCATGGTAAATTAAATAAATCAACCATTGAAATTAAATAAATCAACCATAAAAACATATAATAAACTACATAATCAAATAATAAAGTAATAAATATATATATTTAGGATTTGCATCTTAGAATAGGGTTTTTGGAATTAGGGTTTTTGAAATTAGGATTTAAATTGAGGTTTCATCATTTAGGTTTAGGTTTTTTTTTTTAGGTTGTTAGGATTATGAAATTTAGGGTTTAAGAAATTTTAAGGTTTCTATGAAACAAGGGTCTAGGAATTAAGTTATTGGAATTAGGGTTTGGGTCTAGGTTTGGGAATTAAGCAGCTGGAGATAGGGTTTTAGGTTTTAGGGAATTAAAGGATTCTAACATTTTACAATTTGATCAGAAATTTGGTGTTTTGAATTTTGAAAATAGATTTTATAAATTTATGTTCAAAATTTAGAAAAAATTTTAGGGTGTTGGAAAATAAAGAAAACAATTAGGGTTTTGGGAATTAATAAAATGATTTAAGGTTTTGGAAAATTATGAAAACAATTAGGGTTTTGGGAATTAATAAAATGATTTAAGGTTTTGGAAAATTATGAAAACAATTAAGGTTTTGGGAATTAATAAAACGATTTAAGGTTTTGGAAAATTATGAAAACAATTAAGGTTTTTAGCAACTGGGTTATTAGATTAGGGTTTTGATAATGTTTTGTGGTTATATGAACATTAAACTCAAATCATGTTGTTCAAATCAAGTAATCAAGACTATGAGGTTTAAGTTAACTACTGGATCTAAACAACTTCTTAATCTTCAAACTTCTAATGATATTTATAGAAGGAAATGTATATACTAGACAGTCAAATAAGTTGTAACTCAAGGATGAAACTAATGTGAATTCAAATAAATTAAAGAATTAAATCAAACCTTCATTCGTTGGTTCCTCCACAATTGACTTCTGGATGAACAATGAACAAAGACAGCGTTGATAGATTGATGACTGATGAATGTCTGCTGATAATCTTCTCTGTTTGTTGTCGCCTCTCCTTTATGTTCCTTGCTCCTTCTTTTTTCCTTTCTATCTCTCGGGTTTCTTCTCTAGGGTTTTTTTCTCTTTTTCCCCCATTCTTTTTTGTTCTTGTTTTAATGTGGTATTTATAGGAAAATAAAGAGTCCTAATCCTATTTTAATAAGGAAATACCAATTGTTTAGGAAAAATTAGAAAACTGGGTAAAACAAGGTTTGGTAAAAAAATCGGCAGCGCGAGAGCTGCGCTCCCAAAACGGGCACGACGGGCCAATTTGTGCAAGAATTGACTGTGACAAATTGGGCAGTGCCCAATTCACCCCCAGATTGCCATCTGCGGCAAATTGGGGACTGCCTAATTCGCCGCAGATAATTTCTGCGGCGAAATGGGCTGCCACGCGACGCTCGCCGATTCGTCCGATTTTTTATTTTTTTCATTTTTTATATTTTTATATTGTTTATTTTTATTAAAAATAACTATTAAATATTATTAGTAATTAAAAAATTATTAAAATAAATAAAATACCACAAAATTTATTTTAGGCTATGGATTTGAATGGGTCAAAAATTAAGGGTCTACAGTTTGCCTCCTGCTTGAACAATTTGAGACTACGGCAAAAGAGAGTGACAAACAATAAGATCTTTGACTGATTTTTTATGACAATGGGTACTTGGATTTGATTTGGGTACTTGGACCCAATATTGAATTTGATTTGGGTACTTGGACCCCAGATTAGGTTTGATTTGGGTATTTGGACCTGAGATTTGATACTTGGACTCGAGATTGGGTACTTAGACCCAAGATTGAATTTGATTTAGGTACTTGGACCCGAGATTGGGTACTTGTGTAACACCCCTTCTCGACCTACATATGTAAGCCGAGTAGAGGTGCCACACTATCCTAATGTTGCTACCAATTTTACTTAGTCAAATTTTTAGTTCCGATTTTTACAGAAATTTTGCCATAGTATTGCCTAAAAATTGAGTCCCAAGTGTCGACAAAACTGTTTTTTTTCTGATTTTTAAAAACATTTTACACAAACCAATGCAAATAAAATCATTCTCAGTACACTCCCAATAAATCCCCCTTATAACCTCAACTACAACCTGCAAAAAGGATTTACACTTCTAGTACAACATAAAGTAAAGGTTTATTATGAAATACCGTAGATAAAATATTTGTTCACTATGCAGCGGAAAATAACAATATTTACAAATTCATATATATCCAAACTCAAGTTTTACAACCCATAAAATTTATACATTTCTTTGGCAGTCAGTCTTTGATCTTTAAGCCCACTATCAACACTTCAAAATCTAGACTTGACTCGGCCTAGAGGAACTCTCTGGTTCTTCCCTGTCACCTGCGCGAAGAATCACATTCGCGCTAAGCCAACGGCTTAGTTGTACAAATTACAGTGCTATGATGCTTTAATGCCATGCTAATGTCACACAATAAAGATTCAAGATCAATTCAAGAGAATATTATATTTCAAATCTTACCGGTTTCAATAATGTATGTATAGTAGTCATCTCATTATTCATTTGTTTCACCATTCAATAGTCACATTTAAACAAACACAAGCATGGGCCCAAAAATAATCTAATATGCCATTCAAAGTTCAAAGTTACTGCTTTGGTCCATAATCATAATCATTAATACATTTATCCATGGATAATCAACTAGATTTGAGTTTACGACCCAGTCATTTCACCCAATCTAGTTTCAATAATTTGTTTTTGAGGCTTACGACCCGGTCATTTCATCCCAAAAACATCACATTTCACATTTTTCAATTGGAATCGGCTTACGACCCGGTCATTTCACCTATCCAGTGATTCATAGGCATGCCGCCAAAATCAGAACTCTGAAAATTGAATAAACATATTAGGCACACAATCATTTCATTTATCTCATTATCAATTTCTTTTCATTTCATTTCTCATAATTAATTAGGCAACCATGCCTCCATTTTATATATATTTCATTTGCATTATCATAGCTAACAACTATGGCCTCATATCTCATATGATCTCAAATCACAATAAAGCAACTCTTCATAACATCATATCTTTCATATTTCATTTCATCATTCAAATGGATATAATCAAATGACATTAACACATACTTTACATACTCATCACAACATTCACATCATACCAAACATACATTGTTAATATGCATTAATAATGCATTAGATTTCTTAACACATTTACAATCAAATGTATGTTAAATCTCAACATAATATGAATGTATGAAATAATATAATTTGTACTTACCTTAAAACCAACTCACACCAATCTATACACTTACTCTTCCAAGAATCCTCAACACTTAGGCTAGGGCAATTCAACCTCTTCACAACCTAATCCAAAAGGAGTATTAGCAAATTAACCATATGAATAGTACATTCTGGTTTTAGACTCTACTCTATCCTTATTTTGAAAATTTGTATAAAATAATCTAATTGACTAAAAATTCTAAAATTTTTACAGAACTAAATTTTACATCTTAAAATCATTCCTTTAAAATTTCAGATCAAACTGAACACAAAATCTTGGTCAAATAGTTCACCCAACCAGACTGCCCCAATTGCCCTGCATCCTGGCAGCAGTTCTGAACTTTGTGAATTCCATAAATTAAATTCAATCAACGTGGTTCCAAATTATTTTTCTCAAATACTAGACTCACTAAGAAACAACATGTCCAAAATTCAATTGAATATGATTTTTTTACATTTTATTAAAAATCCCGAAATATAGCTGTCTCAGTTAAGGTACCTGCTGGAACAGGTTTAGTAAAAATAATCTTTCCAAAATCATAACCATTCCAAAATCGAATCAATATATTTTTCAGTCATTCTAGACTCATAGAGGCACAACATATCAAAAATTAACTTCAAGAACATTTTTCTATATTTAATTAAAAATCATATAAGTCACAGCCTTTACTAATTGTAAAACAGAAAAATTTTCACTAAACACAACTCTTCCTCTTCCATCACCAACACCAACCTAACTTCTTATCTTTAATTCCATTTCAACACTTACAAACACACCACAAGCAATCCTAACCATATTATCAACAACACTTCATCAAACTCAAAAATAACTTCAAAAACAACAAGAGCAATCAAGAGAGAACTTACCAAAATAATGAAATTTCTTGAAATTCCAACTTGTTTATTTGAAATCTCCTTCAATTTTGGTCTTGGAAAATCAAATCCCTCTTTTGCTCTCTTGCTTGAGTGATGGCCGGCCAAACACAAAGGAAGAAGAAGAAAAATAAAAATCAATGGCAAAGTCAACTTTACTCTCTTCTTTAAACCTCCACCAAGTAATTTAAAAAGAAAATTACTTAAATACCCTCATCTATTTATTTTACTTCTCTTTCACTTATTACCCTATTTAGTAATTTCACAAAGAACAAATTAAATATCTTCATCCCTTGACCATCACATTTGACTTGTATATATGTTGTATATATTTCCATATACACAACATATACACTTTCTTTTAAATTTCTTTTCTCTCCCAAATTAACATATACATTTTAATTCAAATAAAACAACAATTATACTAAACCTTCTAGGGCACATTTTTGGGATATTACAATTCTCCCCCTCTAAAAAGAAATTTTGTCCCCGAAATTACCTGATATCAAGTCTGAAACAGTTGAGGATATTGATCTCGCATCGCTTGCTCACTCTCCCAAGTTGCCTCTTCTCTACCATGATTCTTCCAAAGAACCTTTACAAGTGGCACTTTCTTATTTCTCAATTCTTTCACTTCATGTGCCAAAATAGTAATTGGTTCTTCTTCAAAAGTTAGATCTGGACTGACCTCAATAGATTCAACTGGTAAAACATGAGATGGGTCAGATCTATATCTTCGCAACATAGAAACATGGAAGACATTATGGATTCTATCCAACTCTGGCGGCAAAGCAAGACGATAAGCAACTGGTCCAACTCTTTCTAATATCTCATACGGTCCAATGAATCGAGGACTCAGCTTCCCTTTTCGACCAAATCTCAATATCTTTTTCCAAGGAGACACTTTCAAAAATACTTTTTCTCCAACATCAAACTCTATGTCTCTCATCTTCAAATCTGAATAAGACTTCTGTCGGTCTGAAGCTGCTTTCAACCTATCCCGAATCATCTTCACTTTTTCTTCAGTCTCTTTAATCAGATCAGGACCAACCAATTTGCCTTCCCCAATTTCATTCCAACATAAAGGCGTTCTACATTTTCTTCCATACAATGCCTCAAATGGTGCCATTCCAATACTGGATTGATGACTGTTGTTGTAAGCAAATTCTACAAGTGGCAAAAATCTATCCCAACTTCCAGAGAAATCAATGACACAGCTTCTCAACATATCCTCAATAATCTGTATCACTCTCTCTGATTGCCCATCTGTCTGCGGATGAAAAGCAGTGCTAAAGTGCAATCGAGAACCCAAAGCACCATGTAAACTCTTCCAAAACCTCGAAGTAAACCGGGGATCTCGATCCGACACTAAAGAAATTGGGACTCCATGCAACTTCACTATCTCACTAATATACAGCTCAGCCAACTTCTCAAGTGAATAGTCCATCCGAACTAGAAGAAAATGAGCTGTCTTTGTCAACCTATCAACAATCACCCAAATGGCATCATGCTTCCTCTGTGTCAAAGGTAAACCAGACACAAAATCCATTGTCACTCTCTCCCATTTCCATTCAGGCACTGATAAAGGTTGAAGCAACCCTGTTGGAACTTGATGTTCAGCTTTCACCCTCTGACAAGTGAGACATTTGGACACAAATTCTGCTATGTCTCTCTTCATACCAGACCACCAATAATGCTGTCTCAATTCATGGTACATCTTTGTACTTCCCGGATGCATAGCAAAAATCGATTGGTGTGCTTCCTCCAAAATAACCTTTTTCAAACTATCATTATCAGGAACACACAATCTATCCTTAAACCAAAGGCTACCATCACTTCTCACAAAGAAATCTCGGCTCTCCCAGTTTTGGCAATCTGAAACAATCTTCTGGATTTTCTCATCTGTCAATTGAGCCTCCTTAATCTGATCTAACAATACTGGTCTCAATTGCAACTGAGCCAACAATGCACCATCATTACATGCTTCAAAACTAGCATGTAACACTCTCAACTCAACAAGCAACGAGAGCGAATAAACAGCCAAACCTGTCAGAGACTTCCGACTCAAGGCGTCAGCAACTACATTTGCCTTACCAGGATGATAATCAATCAAACAGTCATAGTCTTTGATCAGCTCTAACCATCGCCTTTGTCGAAGATTCAACTCTCTCTGAACACCCAAATATTTCAAACTTTTATGATCCGTATAGATAAAACATTTCTCCCCATACAAGTAGTGTCGCCAAATCTTCAAAGCAAATACTATAGCTGCCAATTCCAGATCATGTGTCGGATAATTAAGCTCATGCGGCTTCAATTGCCGAGAAGCATAAGCTACAACTTTACCCTCTTGCATCAAGACACATCCTAAACCATTATGTGAAGCATCACTGTAAATCACATATGGTTTATCTTCCACGGGTAAAGTAAGAACAGGTGCTTGAGTCAACATTTCTTTCAACTGATCAAAACTAGCTTGACACTGATCTGTCCACACAAATCTAACTCCCTTTCGAAGCAATCTGGTGAGTGGAGTAGCTATCAAAGAAAAACCTTTCACAAACCTTCGATAATAGCCTGCCAAACCCAGAAAACTTCTAACTTCAGTTACTGACTTTGGTGGACTCCAATTCAAAATGGCCTCAACTTTACTCGGATCAACTCTTATACCATCTGCTGAAACTATATGACCGAGAAAAGTTACTTGGTCAAGCCAAAACTCACACTTTGACAGCTTAGCATACAATTGCTTCTCTCTCAAAATCTGTAACACAATTCGCAGATGCTTGTCATGTTCTTCCTTATTACGTGAATATACCAAAATATCATCGATGAAAACCACCACAAACTGATCCAGATAGGGCCGAAACTGTAACACCCCTATACCTTATATAAGTACTATACATATACCTGGTATACATACGGTAAGTATATAAAGTATAAGGATGTCACTTTTCGTTATTTTTTTAAAACCTGTAAAAGAATTCCAAACCATAATACATTAATTTAAATAACATTTACCAAATCATTATCTTTATCAAAAACTTCATTTATACATATAATTACTTTCTCGTCATAAATACATCAATATAAAAGTTATACATGTATGCATTTCCCTCTAGTTGGTCTCGACAAACTTTTACTCTTCTCGTGGCATAACGAAAGACTTCATATCTTCCACCTATTTACCTGCGCGAATACACACCCGCGCTAAGCCCGAGAGCTTAGTAGTCCAAATATAAAATATAAACATATAGTATAGAAGTATTAACATATAATGATATATCAATTCAAGGTATAATTAGTTCTTATCATATTTTCTTTTCTTTTTAATTGCATCTTTCATATATCCTAGCTACTTTCATATATGATGTACATATATACATAATAATATCACCAACCCCAATCCATCGCCAATACTCAAAATCAATATATTAATACACCCACATTATATATACCATACCAATCATGAATCACATTTCCAATGAAGACAATCCTTATCATCAACCACAATTCATTTACATATCACACTTCATAACATTATCTTATTCACAATTCACCAATCATGATTCATTATTAATACTCACAATCAATATTTCAATACACACATTACCTATCATACCAATCATGAATCACGTTCCCAATGGAATCCACCATAGATCTCATTTATTTCAACACTTGTATTTCACATTGACAACAAAGACAGACTCGGGCCCAAAACACTAATATGCCATTCGACTTTCAGAGTTAATGCTTTGGTTTAATTATCACATTTTTCATTATCCCAACTAGGCTTCAAGGATTAGGTTCAACCAAGCTTCAAGGGGAACAAAGCATGCTAAGTATCAACCCAACTTGGCTTCAAGAACCAATCCAACCTAGCTTCAAGGGTTGTAACATCTCAATTAGGCTTCAAGGGCTAGACCCAACCAAGCTTCAAGGGGAGTAAAACATGTTAAACTTCAACCCAACTTGGCTTCAAGGATCAAGTCCAACCTAACTTCAAGAGATTGTTACTATTAGGCATGCCACCAACAACAAAACTCTGAAAATGAATAACATATTAGACACATAATTCATTGATCATTTTATCATCAATATCATTCACAATTCTCATCATCATTTAGGCAAACATGCCTCACATGTCTCAATTGAATTGTCATAGCCAATCACAATGGCTTCACAACATATCATATCTCAATCCATATGGTACATATAGCATCATTGATATAACATTTCAAAGTATATTATTCATATAATACATTGCCATACACAGGATTCACAATGCATATAACATAACATTTCCTCATTTCTCAAAACACATTAACATCATTCATTATTAGAGTATTTATCATAACAAATTGCACATACCTTAAGAATGATCCTCATTTCTTCCTACCTTTCCCATTTCATATTTCATCCTTTATATATATATATATATATATATAGCGATTTACATTCTTCCTTTACATCCATAATATAATAGCTTATTTAACACTTTCATCCAAATGTGTTAAGGTTCAAAGACATATAAGGATATACAATCAAATAGGGTTTATGCTTACCTTTTTAATGATCTTCACATCCTTCACATCATTCAATCATCACCTTAATCCAATTATATTAACAATATAGTAAACCACTTAACACATTTGCAAACAAATGTGTTAAGCCTCAAATCATATAAATAAATACACTCGTATGTATTGGTACTTACCTCAAGAACTATTCCCATCCATCTATACATTTCCTCTTCCAAGAATTCTCAACATTTAGGTTAATGCAACACAATCTCTTCAAAACCTAATTCAAAGATCATTATTCATAGGTTTAGAATCATTCACATACATTTGTTTAGGTCATTCTTTGATTACAAAGTATTTAGAGTGTATATAAAATGCTTAGGAACAAAAGACTTTTAAAGAATCAAACAATGCATGAAGAACCAAAAACCATCACAGTAGCAAACACACCCAAGGGACACGACCAAGCTTGTGGCCGTGTCTCTCAAGACCAAAACTTCCCGAGGCAGACACGGGCAAGGACACGGCCTTGTCTCTCAACACAACTCAGGCAGTAGCAAACACATTCAAGGGACACGGCCCAGCCAGTGGCCGTGTCACCCCAAAACCTATCCAACACGGCCAAAATTCTCTAGACTTGGCCGTGTTTCTCAAAAATAATAAGTCTTGGCCGTGTCTCATCTTGCTTATGGCCGTGTCACTCAAGAACACAAACCCTAATTTGGCCAAAGCTCTTTCACTTGCATTTTCACACTTTTTGCACAACAATAATCTCATTCAATTGGTTCTAGTCAATGTTGTTAACACATATCATATATATTCATCACATTAATCACTTAAACAACACATTAACATTACATTTTAAACACAAACCATCTCAAAACCCTAAAACCAAATTCCACTCTTGATCTTCCACTTAACTTACCATATTCAAAACCAAACCAAACCAACACCAATTCAATCTTATAACTTACAATCCATTTTAAAACTTATAAACACATCACAAACACATTTAATCATCAAATCAACAAACCCTAATTCACTTAAAACACCACTTCACAAGAATAGAAGAAATCAAGGAAAAGAACTTACCAAAGTTGTTGAATTCCACAAATCTTCAACTTAATTCCTTGATTCTCCCTTCAATCTTGATGTTAGAAACCAAAACACTTCAATTGCTCTCTCTTCTCTTTGGATAGCCGGCCACCACTTCAAGCAAAGAAAAGAAAATAACAAGTCAACGTTTCTTTCCTTCTTTTAATCTCCACCAAGAGATTTCCAAAAGAGAATTACCTCAATGCCCTTAACCATTTACTTTAGCTCTCTTTTAACTCACATGTCCTTTATAGTAATTTCACATATCATAAATGAAAATATCTTCTTGCATTGACTCTCCCTTTTGACCAACTTATATGTTATATATATTACCATATAATCAACATATACACCTCTCTCTAAACCCTCTTTTCTTTCCCAAAACACATATACATAAACCTTCTCTTCTCATTTCTTTTCTCTTCACATAACATATACATTCAATCCAACTTACAACAACAACATAATCAAAACTTCTAAGGCATACATGAGGATATTACAATTCTCTCCCCCTTAAATAATTTCATCCTCGAAATTATCTAGTATAATTGTAATCCATTCATAATACCATACCATCTTAACTTCCATATGAAGTTAATTATACGTTTAAGTCATTATATCATCAAATCATATAGCTTCAACTCTCCTCTTTAGAATCAACCACCTTCTTTAAATTCCATAACTCATCATTCTATATGTTTATACCTCTTGTTACTTCCTTAATCAAACATTCAAAAGAACTCATTAAATTTCTTGTTAATGTCTTTATATAAGAATCAGATCATTTTATAGTACACTTATACTCCATCTAATCTTTATATATAATTTATTTTGTTCTTTCACTTCTTTGTAATTACTCTCTTAACTTTAACCTTAAAAAAAAAACCATTGACTTATATCTGAGCATTAATTATCTCTTCATTACAATCACTGTCTAAATAGACATTTATCACCCTCAATAGATAACAAAATCCTGATTTTTCATAAATGGAGTTATTTCTTTAGCATGCTTTTCACTTAACTTACATATTAATACATTACCTTTCAACTTATTTTATAAAGAACCCATCTTTTTCTCTTCTTATCATGATTTACAATTACTATAACTTCATTCATTCATCCAATCACACTTTAAAAAAATTTTACATCATATACATTACCATGTAAATAATTACACTCTTGGTACTACTATACACATTAAATTTCAATAATGATTCATAATCTTAGCCAATTATAGATCCATTGATCTAACTGTCACAATATATCCACATTCAAATCTTATTCAACTCCAACCAACAATTAATATATTTGACTTATCATAAAATTTCACCATAGTCATATATATATATATATAACTTCATTCCATTAGGGCAAATTTATGATTAATTCCTGATCTCTTCCAATCCCTATTCAATCAAATTATCATAATAACAAATCACTTCAAATTATCTTTTAATATACACATAGTTTATTCACTTAAACCTCAAGTTAAATACCATCAACATATTCAGTATAACTTTCAGTTATATTTTATAACTTCTTTTTTTTTTAATATATCTCCTCTCATTCCATATCATTGTTATATTTATTTCGATTACCTTATTGTCATATCATCCGTAACTCAAAACCTTTCCATAGTTTCTTTTTCCTCTCTTAGTCTTCACAATTATAACCAAATTTTTAACATAAAATGATAAAGTACAACTTTATCCATCATTACTTTTAGTTATACTTCTCAAACAAAATTTTCAATCTCCCCAAATCTGTATTGCAATCATTTTATCTAAAATCCAAATCCATGGATAACAAATTAACCGATCAAATATACTAGACAAAACACATGGCTTTAAGAGATTAATATTCAAGCCTGGGACTTTCAAATCAATACTGTTCCTCTCATAATTTTATTCTCCATCTATACAAATACAAGGCTAAGGTATATCTCAAGAATTACATATTTCTTCTTTGCATTTTTGGCATATCAGAAGTTAACACATTCCAATTCTATTTCAAACCAATTTGCACTCGAATAAATGATCTTTATCAACTTAATTCATATTTCAACAATATTACTATATACATATTCAGTCATATGCAGTTCCCTTACAATTACTATTCGTCACTTCATTTCTAATCCATCTACAATCTCTTATAATATATATATATATTTACATAAAACTTTCCATATGTGAATACCTTAAAATTCTAAATATCACATGATCATCACATTCAATGCTCATCATAACAATTTCCACTGTCCAATATTACTCAAGTCCCTTCCATACTCACTTCCACCACATAATCCATCTAGCTTTACACAATTTAAGACCTAATCTCTTTTAGGTCCACTAATACATACAACATCATTTCCATATCACAAATTCTATAATTATACCACATACATATTCGTAAATCACCTACATAATAATTTTCACATTTTTTTTAATATATATATCGTAATTTCATTCATATTGAAAAACTCAGTTCACAAATCATATACATGTATACACTTAATTATATGCTCTTATTTTATTTCCCTTTTTCACACATTCAATACAAATTTAATGTTTATCACTTTCTTTTAAACATTGTCATTCTCATTCTTCCAATATGATGTAAAGCATTTATTCACACTACAATGTATATATATATTCTGACTATACTAACACTTCACATTCATCTTGATCATATTCCCAAAGTGACATCTCTTTCACTTTCGCCTTTAAAAATATTTAATATACTTCCATAACCATCTTTACTCTTTGCAGTTTAAAATGACTTAAAATAACTCATTTTCATTTGCTTATCCACTTCCCCTTTTTACTTTAAAACAATTTCTCATACTATCAATCACATTACTCAATTCATAATGCTTTAATATGGAATATTAGTCATTTCATCTAGCTCATGTATTGAATATACATTAAACCATCAATATCCCAATAATCTTTATCAAATTCCACTAAAACTTTAACTTCTCAATTTACTACTTCGTTTAAGCTTCAATTTGCCAAACTCATCTTTTCTAACATCACTTTAAAAACATCTTACAAATATATATCACAAAGCAATATTAAAACATATAATTTCCACAATTATAAAGCTCACTTCAAAAATCTCAAATATCACATATTATCACCATTACCATGAGCTTTCACAATATCCAAGCATCTCACATTTCTAACATTGAATTTACCATGTTCGCATTAAAATAACAATATCAACTTATTTTCTTACTTAATATCATCTAAACAAAACCTTAACTTTATATATATATATATCCCAACTTTAAATAGTCACACTTTGTCTATAATAACCAACCCATTCAATATTCCACCATTCTTTCCTCATTTTAGTAACATTCGTTTGTTGGTTCCACCAAAAATCACATCTTGGATGAACAAGAACAAAGACAAGCTTTGCTGCCTTTGTTGAATTAAATTGCTTGTTTGCTTCTTCCTCTCAAATCTCAAATTCTACTATTTCATCCAAGTTCGATTGCTCCTAGTTTTTGTTCCCAAATTTTGATCTAAATTTTGGCTCCTAAATCCGATCCCCCACCTTTTTTTGTGTTGTTTTAGTCCTTATTTATAGAATATTTTTATCATTAATTCTAGTTATTCACAGAATCTAACATTAATTAAAAAAAAAAAAGAAACCGAAACCTAATTGTATTTGGTTTTGAAAAAATTTACGTCGAAAAATTTCGTTGGAGAAAAAAAATTGCTGCGGAAAAATTGCGCTGGCAAAAAAAAACTAATGTGGAAAAATTGCGCTAGCAAAAAAGCTGCCGCAAGGGGCAGCGGGCTGCGGCAGGCGAAATTGGCCTGCGGGCCATTTCGTTCACGCTGATTTTCAGCGATGATTTTTTCGTCGCCGATTTTTATTTTTATTTTTATTTTTATTTTTATTTTTATTTTATTTTATTTTTATTTTTTTATTTTTTTGTTTATTATTATTTTTTTTATTAATAAAAATTAGATACTAAAGCAAATATTATTTAATTAAGATAACAAAAATTGTTTTGGACTAATTAAAATATATTGGACAATACAAAAATTATTTTGGACTAATTAAAACATATTGGACCGGACTGGGTCAAAAATTAAGGGTTTACAGTTTGCCCTTAGCTTGAATGATCTGAGACTTTAGCGAAAGAGAGTGAAAAGCAATAAGACTTAATTTTTGAGACGTTTGAGTTTTTGGGTTCTGGACCTGAGATATTTGGATACTCGATCCAAAACTAGACTTGGATACTCGATCCTAACTAGATTTGGATACTCGATCCTAAACTGGATTGGGATACTCGATCGTAACTGGATTGGGATACTCGATCCTAAACTGTATTTGGATACTCGATCCTAAATTGGATTGGGATAGTCAATCCTAACTGGACTTGGATACTTGATCCTAAACTAGATTTGGATACGTGATCCTAAACTGGATTTGGATACTCGATCCTAAATTGGATTGAGGCACTAGATCCTAACTGGACTTGGATACTCGATCCTAAATTGGATTTAGATACTCGATCCTAAATTGGATTGGGATACTCGATCCTAACTGGATTGGATACTTGATCCTAAACTAGATTTGGATACTTGATCCTAAATTGGATTTGGATACTCGATCCTAAACTGGATTTGGATACTCGATCTTAAATTGGATTGGGATACTCGATCCTAAACTGGATTTGGATACTCGATCCTAAATTGGATTGGGATACTCGATCCTAACTTGACTTGGATACTCGATCCTAAACCGGATTTGGATATTCAATCCTAAACTGGATTTGGATACTCGATCCTAAATTGGATTGGGATACTCAATCCTAACTTGACTTGGATACTCGATCCTAAACTTGATTTGGATACTCGATCCTAAACTGGATTTGGATACTCGATCCTAAATTGGATTGGGATAATCGATCCTAACTTGATTTGGATACTCGATCCTAAACTGGATTTGGATACTCGATCCTAAACTGGATTGGGATACTCAATCCTAACTTAGATTGGGATACTCGATCCTAAACTTGGTACTTTGACTCGAGATTTGAATTTGATTTGGGTATTTGGACCCGAGATTGATTTGATTTGGGCACTTGGACCCGAGATTGATTTGATTTGGGTACTTGGACCCGAGAATGAATTTGATTTGGGTACTTGAACCCGAGATTGATTTGATTTGGATACTTAGAGCCGGGAATGAATTTGATTTGGGTACTTGGACCCAAGATTGAATTGGATTTGACTGACCTTCTATCTGTTGAGGATTCTGACTGCTCCGGCTGTTCTATGCATTATGGTTCTTTACCCTAAAAATGGATCTTCATCGTTGGATCTTGGATGTTCATCCTTAGCATTGAATCTTTACCTTTGAAAACGGATCTTCATCCTTAGAGATCTGGTCTTCACCCTTGAAATTGGATCTTCATCTTTTAAATTGGATCTTCATCCTTGGAATCAAGATCTTCATCCTTGGAAATCGGGTCTTCACCCTTGAAATCAGATATTCATCCTTTAAGCTGGATCTTCATCCTTGGAAATCGGGTCTTCACCCTTTGAAAATGGATCTTCATCCTTTAAATCGGGTCTTCACCCTTGAAAATGGATCTTCATCCTTTGGACTTCGGGTCTTCACCCTTTGTAAATGGATCTTTATCAATTAGAGATTGGGTCTTTACCCTCGAAACACGGATCTTTATCCATTGGAGATCGGGTCTTCACCCTTGAAAATGGACTTTCATCCTTTGGAAATCGGGTCTTCACCCTTGAAAATGGATCTTCATCATTTGGAGAGTTCTAATGTTTCATTCTTTTGTTCTTCCTTTTTGCAAAAATTCAGCTATTTTTAATTGGACCTTATATCTTCTCCTGCCCCCTACATGGCAAAAATTTTCAAATGAGATTGAAAATGTTTTATATACAAACTCAAAAAAAATTGAAAAGGAGAAACTTTGCCCCTGTGTAGGCCCAAAACCATGATTTTTCTATGAGCGCTCTGATTGATATTTTTGTTGTTTAGTTCTTCGAACAAGCACGCATTTCTTCTCTTTGAAAATTATTGGAACTTTCTCTGGTAATGGGCCTTCTATGCCCCCCTGATTTGATATCTTCTTTTGATTGTTTACTTCACCAGGTGTTTGCCGTTTACCTTAATAAAGAATAGACAATACAAGACAAGAAAGTGTGATGTGATATGCTCATGTATGCATGATATGCATGATAATACTCACAGTGGTTTCATTAACTCACAGACTGAGGTGATCAGCAGAAGAATTCTCGTTGACTCCTTTTCGATGCTCGTTCAAGTCTTGCATTAGAATGATAGAAAGCTTTGCATTTATGGTTTTTATCTTCAAGATGTTAAAAATATGAATAATGGAGACCCCAAGCAGCAGAGTCAGAAATGCATCCATTTCAAACTATATTTTAGCATGTCTGTTGGTAGTTTCTTCATGACCTTGCCAATAATCGTTTCCTTTGCCTAATGTGTCCTTTGGAAGTTCAACATACTTCCCTTAACTTGAAGGCTTTGTATGACAAAACCCTCTTTTTTTTTTTTGAATTTTGATTTTGAAATCAAATGTTGGCTTTGCCAAATTAATGTCAATGTACCTCAGGACTTGATTTTTCAAATTAGCATATCTATAACATGACAACCCTAGTTATCGTACTAAACTCAGAAATTATTTCAATTTAAGCAAGAATTATTGCACTTCAGATAGGCACATACACATTACTTGGCCAAAGGTCTCATTGAGTTTAAATATTGTCTATCGCATATGCATGCTTATTCAAACTATCTCCACTAATAGACTTTACCTACCAAGAGAGATCAACAGGTCTTTGATAGGCTTGAAATGGGGTCTATAAGGGACACGGGTTTAAGTGAAGGCCATTTTGAGATTGGAGCTGGTGTGACACAATGGACAAACCTCCACACTACCAATTTCTTGTTGGAACTTTAGATAGTTGGGAGCAATCTTTCTTGACTCCAAATTCCTTCTATCTTCTTGGCATTAATCTGGATCTTGATTAGGACAATCTTTGTCCTTGCAAAAAAGTTTGGTTCCCAAATTTTTTTTCTTTTCTTCTTCCTTTTCTTTATTTTTCTTACTCTTCCCTTTTCTTGATTTTCCTTACTCTTCCCTTTTTTTTGAGCATTTTATCATTTTGTCATTTTTCCTTGTAGGACTATCAAGTACAGAACTTTTAAGAACTGGATGGTCTTCTTCCTTTTTTCTCCAATTTTGATCGAATCTTTAGTTGGGTTGGACCAATTCAAGTCAAAATGTCCTTATAAACCAAATGGAAGCCTTTTGTTGTCTGTAGGTAAAAGAGAACTCAGTTGGCTTTTTGAACCACCTTTTATCTTTTTTCTTTTCTTTCTCTTTTTCTTCTTTTCTCTTTTTTTTCTTCTTCTTTTTTCTTTTCTTTTTTTTCTTTTCTTCTTTTTCTTCTCTTTTTTTTTGTTTTGTTTTGTTGTTTTTTTCTGTTTGGTTCTAGCTCTAAAAGAGTTATCTTATTTGTACTAACTTGGGCTTCCAATAATGGATGAGTGACATAAATCTCCTTTAATAGGAATAAATCATTTGTTATCTTGATAGATTAGAGATATTAGGTGAACTTCAACTACCCCTATGGTCTTGAAAACTTCAACTACCCTTATGGTCTTGGAAACATCAACTACCCTTATGGTCTTGAGAACTTCAACTATCTTCATGGTCTTGAGAACTTCAACTATCATTATGGTCTTGAGAACTTCAACTTTCTTCATGGTCTTGAGAACTTCAACTATCTTCATGGTCTTGAGAACTTCAACTATCCTTATGCTCTTGAGAACTTCAACTATCTTCATGGTATTCATTTCTTTCTTTGATCTTCTTGCCTCTTCATCTTAGTGATCATAAGACTTGTCAAAAGTATCACAAAAGCTCAGGATAGGTTATTGGGGTTTGTAAGCCAATGAAAAGAAAGCTAAAATTTTATGAAGGCTCAAAGGGACAACTAGGGATTGATATTTAATAGGGTGGATACTAGTTGTTGGCTCGTCAAACAATGCCTAGATCATCTCTCCCTTAAATATGCAGAGTTGCAATTTCACCTCGAAAGTTTATCAAAGCATGTTCTAAGACTGACTAGGACCTAGATAAAGGTAAGTATGCAGGAGCCCTCTCTAAGTAAGCATACACAACTCGATGCTATAGAGCAATTCCCTTATCTAGTAAAGTCATTCAAGTCATGATGACTAGACACATTAATTTATAAATATCAAGCTAGATTCCTCATCAGTTGAGCACCAAAATGAACAAAGACCAACAAAAATTTTGATGAAAATAATTTATTCAAACAAACTTGATAAACATAATTTTTCAAATTAAATATTAAAGAAAGTAAAATCGAAAAGCAACATTCAAGCTAAGGAAAGTTCGTTGAGTTTAAGCTTCTTTTTCTTTCATATCTTCAATGTTCCCATCTTGAAAAGAGGATAAAACAAAATCTTCTTCCAATCCTTTTCCCACCATGAAGGTTGCTGGTGGTGGCATGCTTCCAAATTTAGGCAAAGGGTTATTCTTGGTATTGGGCTTATTCAGCTCGGGTAGCTTACCACTATCGATTAAATCTTGGATCTCATGCCTTAGACGAGCAAATTTATTTGTTTCATGCCCTCACATTTGATGAAATTGACAAAAGGCCTCGGTATTGAAGTTTGGTGGCAGTGGATTATGTAGTGGTCGAGGAGCTAATGGTTGCAACAACCTTTTCTTTTGCAACTTGCTAAAAACCCAAGATAGAGATTTCCCCAATTCTGAGAATTGTCTTTTATTTCCTTGACCAGCCACATTAACATCAACTTCTTTTTGCGTGCTTTGATTGCTAGGCTGATAATTTCCTTTCTCATTCCTTCTTATTGAAAAGTGATTTTTCTCCCTTTCCCACTCTTCAATTTGTAGACCAGCTTGGAGAAGATCTTTGAAGTCACGGATGAGTGTATGAGACATCCTTTCACGAAGACTAGGCAGGATGCCTCTCACGATCATCCTTATTTGATCAGATTCATCGGGCCTTTTCTTGAGCAAAGCAGCCTTGTTTCTCCATCTTTTCACATAATCCACAAAATTCTCATTTGGTCTTTGTCTTATGGACTCCACTTCCATTAAGGTAATTCCATCTCGACATTATATCCATATTGTGGGATGAAGGCCTTGTATAGAAAATCCCAATTCTTTTGTGTTCCATCATCTAAGGTATTGAACCAATTTTGTACAATAGGATCCAATGAGAGCCTGAAGTACCTTAGAGTTTGAGACTTAGTAGCTCTGGTAGACTGCATGGCAGTGATATACTGCTTCACATGGAGATGAGGATTTCCTGTTCCAATAAACTTCGCAAAAGATGGCATCTTGAACTTGTATGGAACTTCTTCATCTAGCTCAAATAATTTGTCAACTTTGGACATTTCCTCGGTTTTTAGTTTCTTCTCAAATTTCTTTTCTAAATTAGCAATCATCTTTTCAACATCAGAAGTTTCGATTCTTTCTTCTTGTCTTGAGGATCTTGGTAGTATTGAGCCCAATCATCCTCATCATTAATGATCACCTTTTCATCATCGAAAACCACTTTGCCAACTTTGGTCTTCCCTTTGTCCTTTGGCTTCTTGGTGCTAGCAGATGCTTCGGCATGATTTTCTAAGATTGCAGTCAATTGGTTCTTCATGGTCTCAGCTAGGGCCTCTTTTATTTCTTCCATTTTGGCATTGAGGGCATCATCCACCATTCTTTGAATTTGTTCGGGATCCATTGTTTTTGGTTAGCAAGTGACTGAGTCGTTACTAGATACTTCGTCTCCGGCGTAGGTCGGATTGTCGTAAGCTTTTGAACTGTCATAATCCAGGGCTGTGAGCCATAAAGGATCAATGATATGAGATGAAAATGTATGCAAGTATGCACAAAAAATCAACAAATAAGGATAATTAGAACGTTCCTTCCAACCTTATAACATCCACACATGAATGACGAGTCTCTTTTCCTAGGTATATGGTTAAAAAAATACCAACATGGGGTATCTTATTTTTGAATAATTCCCTCGAACGTTTCAATCAATAGTTATATTTTCAAAAACGAAAATCAACTTATGATAATTCTCATTAATTAGGTTTTAATCCATTTAACCAACTAATGTAGCTTTTATGCTATATTGGATTAAAACTAAATTAAGAGGTTTATTATAAATAGATTTCTCACTTGAAAAAGTAACTAGTGATTCATGCCAAAAACAAGCCCATGATTAATTATTCTTAGTATAAACTAGGCTCACAATTGATTTTTGGTATTTCGTAATTGACCTAAATATTTTGAAAGCTCTTTGTAAGAAATGGTTGGATGAAAATAATTTTGTTTCTAAGCCCATTGTAAAAATATTTTAGAAAAAAAAGATTTTGGGCTTAGTATTTGGGCCATGAGAAAAAGAATTTTTGATTTGTTTTTTAGAAAAGTCTTATGCTCAAAGACCATCTTGAAAAGTTTTGAAAATAGCTTTGGTCTTTTAGACTTTAAAGAAAAATTTATTTTGAGCTTACAATGTGCTTAGGTCATATTAGAAAAAGAATAAACCAAATAAGCCATGGTTTAAGCCAAGATAAATTAACCATATTCAAATAACATGCATTTGGGATAAAAACCTAAGGAAAGTAACTAGGCCATTTACATGAGCTTTAGTCTTTGGGTAAAAAGGCTTAGGTTCCCATAGCAAGTATATACCAAATGGTATGAGGCTATGAGTGGTTATGCCATGCTCGATCTCCATACCTTGAGTGAAAGTATGGTATCCCTTACATAACACAACACGGGCGTCCTAACTCACACACACGATGCAATCTAATATGATGACATGGATAATATCATTATAAGAAAGAATAGAATAATATAAAGACCAACGGAATCAATTTCTCTTATCCCCAGTGGAGTTGCCACTGTGAGCGGAGATTTTTGCCCCCACTCCCGGTGGAATGGTTCTTGCGACTTCGGCACTGTTTAGGCTCGGGGCCTTAGAGAACATAGACCTAAGTCCGAAGAAAATGGAGTCACCACCCGGACAGGCCAGGAAAAAGAAAGGGGTGGATGACTCAATTCCTAAGGAATCCCCAACCCCCTAATGGGTTCGGAAAGTTGGGTACGTGTGGGGAAGGTGAGAAATAGCCCTGCACCCCCATAATGCCCGATTCATTGGAACCGGCCTCCTTTACAGGTCTTAATATTATAAAATTCTTAAATATAACAATATTATCCATATTACACACAATAATTAAAATAAAGCATCGATATATTGAAAATTAAAACAATGTCCAAGCGAAATAAATAAAAGGACACCCATATGAAGATGGAAACATGCCCTTACATAATCCATGCCTAAATAGGACACTCACCGAAAGGTAGAAACATGTCCTTTACATTGGTTCTAAAATAGAAAAGCAATTTAAATTACATGATATTTAACTAATGAGCTACACAACAAGTGGAAACATACCTCTTACAACATTTGGAAATTGACAAAAGTAAAAAACCATTCATAATAAATAAATCATTCATCAAAGGTATTGAACATCAATAGAAAGTAAACATACATCCATGATAAATTAAATAAAACAAGCATTGAACTTAAATAAATTGAAAATAAATTAAAGCATATAAAATAAATCAAAGCATAATCAAATATAAAATTGAATAAGGGAAATAAAGATTCAAATTAGGGTTACTGTTTCTATTTAAGATTCTTTATTTAATGTGTTTAGGATTTTGGAATTTATGAGTTTAAGCTACTGTGAGTTTTAAAAGAATTGAAATGGATTAAAGTTTTATAATTTAAGAGGTTGATAAAGTTTTTTAATTAACCAAATTAATGTTTGAGAAGTGAAATCATGAAATTAGGGTTTGAACACTTTAAAATATTGGATTTATGATTATTAGCTACTGAATTATGGTTTTTAGGCTTACTGTGTAAAATTATAACATTTAGATTTATATGGTTTTAAGGTTTTAAAAATTAGGGTTTAGAAAAATTAGGATTTAGGTTAGCTAGTTTAGGGTTTAATGTTTTGGCTTTTGGAGTTGAATTAGGGTTTTAGAATTTTAAAATTAGGGTTTTGGAGAATGCATTAGGTTTTAGAATTTGGAAAAACAATTGATAATTTTATGAAACTTTATGAAAATAAACAAAATGATTTAAAGTTTATAGAAACAGAAAAGATGTTTTCTTTTAGGGTTTTTGGAAAGAAAGAGATTTAATTTATGGTTTTGAAGAATTGGAAGGCAAATTAGGGTTTTAAGATTTTGAAGAAACAAAAATAACAATTTTAAGATTTTAGAAAAACAAAGAGATGAATTAAGGTTTTTAAACTTTAGAAAAGGTGAATTAAAGTTCTAGGGTTTTTTTATTTTAAAGAAACAGAAACAATAATTTTTGGATTTTTGAATGATGAACCTACTGTGAATTAATGAAACAAATAAAGAAATTCATACCTTCGATTGTTGGTTCCACCAAAAATCACTTCTTGGATGAACAAGAAAAAAGACAAGCTTTGCTGCCTTTGTTGAATTAAATTGCTTGCTTGCTTCTTCCTCTCAAATCTCAAATTCTACTATTTCATCCAAGTCCGATTGCTCCTAGTTTTTGTTCCCAAATTTCGATCTAAATTTTGGCTCCTAAATCTGATCCCCCCTTTTTTGTGTTGTTTTAGTCCTTATTTATTGAAGATTTTTATCATTAATTCTAGTTATTCATAGAATCTAACATTAATTAAGAAAAGGAAACCGAAACCTAATTGTATTTGGTTTCAGAAAAATTTGCGTCGGAAAAATTTTGCTGGCGAAAAAAACTGCTGCGGAAAAATTACGCTAACAAAAAAGCTGCCGTAGGGGGTAGCAGGTTGCGGCAGGCAAAATTGGCCTACGGGCCATTTCGCCCGCAGGAAACTCCTACGGGCGAAATTGCCCACAGCCATTTCGTCCACGCTGATTTTCGGCGATGATTTTTTCGTCGCTGATTTTTCCGTCACCGATTTTTATTTTTATTTTTTGTTTATTATTATTATCATTTATTTTTTTATTAATAAAAATTAGATACTAAAGCAAATATTGTTTAATTAAGATAACAAAAAATATTTTGGACTAATTAAAATATATTGGACAAAAAAATGATTTTGGACTAATTAAAATATATTGGACCGGACTAGGTAAAAAATTAAGGGTCTATAGAGGCCCTAACTAAGACCATGAAGAACCAATTGGCTGCAATTTTAGGAAATAATGCCGAAGCATCCGCTAGCACCAAGAAGCCAAAGGACAAAGGGGAGGCTAAGGTGGGTGAAGTGGCTTTTGATGATGATAAGGTGATCATTGATGATGATGATTGGGCTCAATACTTCCAAGATCCTCAAGATAAAAAGAAGCCAAAGGTTGTTAAAAAGACAACTGTTGAGAAAACTGAAACTTCTGATGTTGAAAAGATGATTGCGGATTTGGAAAAGAAATTTGAAAAGAAGCTGAAAACCGAAGAAATATCCGAAGTTGACAAATTATTTGAGCTAGACAAAGAAGTTTCGTACAAGTTAAAGATGCCATCCTTTGCAAAGTTTGATGGAACTGGAAATCCTAACCTCCATGTAAAGTAGTATATCACTGCTATGCAGTCTACCCGAGCTACACAAAAGAATTGGGATCTGCTATACAAGGCCTTCATTTAGCAATATGGGTACAATGTCGAGCTAGAAGTTACCTTAATGGAAGTTGAGTCCATTAGACAAAGGCCAGATGAGAATTTTGTGGACTATGTGAAAAGATAGAGAAATAAGGCTGCTTTGCTCAGGAAGAGGCCCGATGAGTCTGATCAAATAAGGATGATCGTCAGAGGCATCCTTTCCAACCTCCGTGAAAGGCTATCTCACACCCTTATAAGGGACTTCAAAGATCTTCTCAAAGCTGGTCTACAAATTGAAGAGTGGGAAAGGGAGAAGAATCGCTTTTCGGCAAGAAGGAATGAGAAAGGAAATTATCAGCCTAGCAATCAAAGTACACAAAAGGAAGCTAATGTTAATGTCACTAGTCAAGGAGGAATGAGGCAGTTTTTAGAATTAGGGAAGCCACTGTCTTGGGTTCTCAATAAGCTACAAAAGAAGGGATTGTTACAACCCTTGACTTCTCGTCCTTTACCTAATCCTCTTCCACTTAACTTTGATACTAATGCATTTTTCTAGTTCCATCAAAGGCCTGGACAAGAAATGGACAATTGTATGAAGTTGAGGCATGAGATCCAGAATTTAATTGATAATGGCAAGTTGCCTGAGCCGGATAAGTGTGAGCGGGGATTTTTGTCCCCACTCTCGGTGGAATGGTTCTTGCGACTTCGGCACTGTTTAGGCTCAGGGCCTTAGAGAACACGAACCTAAGTCCGAAGAAAATGGAATCACCAACCGGACAGGCTGGGAAAAAGAAAGGGGTGGATAACTTGAATCCTAAGGAATCCCCAACTCCCTAATGGGTTCGGAAAGTTGGGTAAGTGTGGGGAAGGTGAGAAATGGCCCAGCACCCCCACAATGCCCAGTTCATTGGAACTGGCCTCCTTTGTAGGTCTTAATATTATAAAATTCTTAAATATAACAATATTATCCATATTACACTCAACAATTGAAATAAAGCATCATTATATTAAAATCAAAGCAAGGTCCAAGCAAAGAAAATAAATGGACACCCATCCGAGGATGGAAACATGTCCTTACATCATCCATGTCTAAACTAAATAGGACACCCACTGAAAGGTGGAAACATGCCCTTTACATTAGTCCAGGATATAAAAGCAATTTAAATTTCATGATATTTAACTAATGAGGTACCCACAAAGTGGAAACATACCTCTTACACCTTTAATACTAAAATAAACAAATAATAAACATAACAGCAAAGAAAGCAATTATCCATGATAAATTAAATAAATCAAGCATTGAAATTAAATAAATAAACCATCATAGCATATAATAAACTACATAATCAAATCTAAAATTTAGATAGAGCAAATAAAAATACAAATTAGGATTTACTGTTTCTATTTAAAATTCTTTAATTAATATTTAGGGTCTTGGGATTCTAGTACTATGGTTGTTATTTGTTTAACCTACTATAATGGTTTAAGAAAATTGGAATGGATTAGGGTTTCATGAATCAAATTAGGGTTTAGGGGAAACATTATGAATTAGGGTTCTGGAATCTTAAGATATTAGGTTTATAACTCTTGGTTACTGGATTGTGATTTTAGGTTTAGTGTATTGAGTTTTAAGGTTTAGGTTTATAAGATTTTAAGGTTTTAAGGATTAGGATTTAGGAAAAATAGGGTTTACCATATTAGTTTTTAGAGAATTATGGTTTTTGACATTTTGGAAAACATATTTGATTTTAGGTTTTAAGAAAACAGTTTAGAGTCTTATAAAATAATTATGATTTTTAAAAACTGTAAAGTAGGTTAGGATTTTTTAAAGTTTTTGGAAATAAGAGAAATGATTTAATGTTTTTAAAGTTTTTGAAAACAAAAGAAACGAATTAGGGTTTTTGGAGACAGAAGAAATAAATTAGGGTTTTTGAGATTTTTTGGAAAGCAGAAGAAATAATTTAGGGTTCTTAAGATTTTTGGAATCATAAGAAATACTTTTTAGAGTTTTTGGAACAGAAGGAAAAATTTAAGTTATCGAAACAAAGATCAAATTACTACATATTTAAGGATCAAAGTACTGTGTGCATGTTCTTATTAATAAAAAAAATAAAGTTATGTAAATATATAATCTGTGATTAAAGATCAAACCTGTATAGTTGGTTACACAAAAATTGACTTCTGGATGAACAAAAACAAAGGCATGTGCCTACCTTTGATGAATTGTTGGTTGCTTGCTTGTTGCTAATCTTCTCTGGCTAGGGTTTTCTGTAATCCAAGTTTAATAGTCCAATTCTCAATCACACTAATTTTTTCCTCCAAATCAAAAGTCCCAGTCTAAAGTCCAAGTCCCAGCCCCCTAATTATGTGTTTTAAAGTGTTATTTATAGGAAAAATTATAAGCCTAGTTCTAATTGTTTAAGGAAACTAAAATTAATTAAGAAGGAAAAAATTGCGTTTGAAAATTTTGCTGGCAAAAACTGCGAGTGTTGGCAAGCACTGCAAGGGCTGGCCACTGGCTGGGCGGCCAGCCAATTCACCGTAGGAAATTCGTGCGGGCGAATTGGCCTTGGCCAATTGGACCTTCAGCGACATCGCCAATTTTTTCGTCGCCGATTTTTATTTTTATTTTTTATTATTATAACTTTTATTAACTTCACCATTTTTATTTTTATTAAAAATAATAAATACTAAAATAAATATTATTTAATTAAAATACCATAAAAATTATTTTGGACTATATAAAAAATAACGGACCGGACTGGGTTAAAAATTAAGGGTCTACAGTTTGCCCCCTGCTTGAGCGATCTGAGACTTCAGTAAAAGAGAGTGAAAAGTAATAAGACTTAATTTTTCTGAGATGGTTGAGGTTTTAGGTTCTGGACCCGGTTCGAGTTCTGGATTCAAGGATAATTTTAGGTTTTGGACCTAAGGGTAATTTTGGGTTCTGGACCCGAGCTAAGTTCTGGACTTAAAAGAGATTTTAGGTTCTGGATCTAAGGGTAATTTTGGTTCTGGACTTAGGAGAAATTTTAGGTTCTGGAACTAAGGATAATTTGAGTTCTGGACCTAAACTAAGTTCGAGACTTAGGAGAAATTTTAGGTTCTGGAACTAAGGATAATTTGAGTTCTGGACCTAAACTAAGTTCTAGACTTAAGAGAAATTTTAGGTTCTGGACCTAAGGGTAATTTGGGTTCTGGACCCGAGCTTAGTTCTAGACTTAAAGAATATTTTAGGTTCTTGACCTAAGGATGATTTGGGTTCTGGACCCGAGTTAAGTTCTGGACTTAAGAGAAATTTTAGGTTCTGGACCTAAGGGTAATTTGGGTTCTGGACCCGTGCTATGTTCTGGACTTAGGATAAATTTTAGGTTCTGGACCTAAGGGTTATTTTGGGTTTTGGATCCGAGCTAAGTTCTGGACTTAAAAGGGATTTTAGGTTCTAGACCTAAGGATAATTTGGGTTCTGGACCAGAGCTAATAGAGATTTAATTGTCTGTAAAAAATAATTATAGTCAGTAGCATACTAAAGGAATTTGCAAAAAAATTAGCTAATTTTTACCATGCATATGTATGTATCTTCTCCTTGCCCCCTGTGTGTAAAAAAATTTTTAAAAGTGCAAAAATATTTATATACACGCAAGTATTTGAATGATTAAATTGAATAATTGAGTTTTCTATTTATTTACTGTGTAGTCACTATTCATGCACTATTTACTATTAGTAAATAGTAACCTACTATTTATAAATAGTATCCTATTATTTGTAAATAGTAAACTACTATTTGTAAATAGTAATCTACTATTCATCAATAGTGAAATTTACTTTTTGAATTTTATTTTTTCCTTTGGCATTCCTCTATACAAACGAATGATTTCTTCATTTCATTCACAGCAAACTTGTTAATTTCATTCGTTCATAGCTATAATTCTTTCAAATTTAGCATACAGTTTTGAAAAAATGCATGCTTCAAGATCAGGAACTCATTCTAATGCTGAGTTATTGGAGTTTATTCGGCATCATGGCGATGGAAATATAGGTCTACTAGCCGGGATGCCACTTCATTGTAGTTCAAATCAAAAGAGCAAGGTAATTATTTTTTCTTTTCTTTATTTCCTTCGTTTTTTCTGTTTTTTTTTAATATATTCATTTTATTTGTTTTCTTTGTTTTTTCTTCTGTTTTTATTTTTTTCTTTTTATTATTTTTTTTTCTTTATTTCCTTTATTTTTTATTTTTTTAATATATTTATTTTATTTGCTTTCTTTTGGTTTTTCTTCTGTTTTTATTTTTTCTTTTTATTATTTTTTTCTTTTTCTTTTTATTTGTTTTTTTTTTTCATATTTTAGAAAATTTAGGATATTAATTTAAGAATTTATGTAGAGAAAATAATGATATACTTACCTGGTGTTAACTTACCTGGCTCCATGTTAGCGTGATCATTGCGTAATTCAGGGCGGAGGGAGTATCTACAAAGCCTGACAATGGTATGATGTAGTGCCTTCTCGGTTAAGGCAGATTATCCGAGATTGCAGTTTTGAGAGCATCATCTTACAATTACCATCCGAGGAGTATCTGATAGATCAAAGCGTAGTCCAGGCGCTTGTAGAACGATGGTTGGACACAACTCATACTTTTCACTTGCCCATTGGAGAGATGACAATTGGTCCGGTCGATTTTACTGCTATAACCGACATTCGGTATGATGGTCCCCCAATTCCTCTTGCCAACGATATTTTGACGTTTGAAGAAATTCAACAATTAATTGGTATGGAACCATCATATAAAGGGCCTTTCAAGATAAAAATTGAGCCAATTCATAGTTATTGTATGAACTACGAAGGATGGGTTCAAAGAGACACAACCCAACAGTATGCTTGAGGATTTTTGTTATATTTGCTCGGGTCGACTATTTTAGGCAGCAATGAATTTGCCATCCATTTGTCAGTGTTAAGGGCTCTTACTTATATGAGGACGGTACCACTTTACGGCTGGGGTGAAGCTGGCCTTGCCTGTCTTTACCATGTTCTTGACAAAATTTGCAGAAATAAGAAGTTTATTTTTGGCTTTATAGCAGTTGTCGAGGTATTCTTCTTCCACCAATGTCAATTCCATTCTTATTCTTGCATGGATTTGATTTTTTTTTTTTATTGTTATAGGTATGGGCATATGAACACAACCTTGTGAGGGTGCCTGGTATTTTCTGAGAGAGAGTCGAGTATCTGAGATTAAATTTCTAGTTGTCAGATCATGTAGAAGTTTCCAGCTCTCACCATGTGCATATCCAACGCTTCGTGTTGAGCTTCTTAACCTGGGACCAGGTAAAATAGCATTAGTACACTTTAAAATTTATATGAAAGTTTTGCTTGCCTTATGTCATTTTGCAGGTGAATTTGGCCTGGTAAAACCCAGAAGAGCTGACAAATTGGACTTCATCCATGAATGCTGCACTCCCTTTTCAACATACTCGCCGAGTCATCGCTGGCCCTGTGTCTAGTGGCTGGTTTCTAGGAGAGAGAGTATATGAGTAGTTTTTTGGTCCCAAGCAGCGGAGGATCTCGATGCGTTGCCCGAAATATACCTTAGATATTACATCAATGCAAATGAATGCATGGTGGTTGGCCTGACATGATTATGATGTTGAAACATTTCTCTATCCACCGGGTGCATCTTATGCCCATTTTATTTAAATAGGGCTCTTTAACTTTGATGTATCTCCTATTGGTGTACGGAAAATTCCAGAAGAAAATAAGGATAGAGATGAAGAGGAACATCACGGGGAGGGAGGAGAGTTTGTTCCACATCTCGGGGCTAGCACTTCTCAGGTAAACTTTTACCATTTTCCATTGCAATCACTTCTTTCTTAACTTATTTTGATTTTTTAATGATTGTTATAGGTTGCTGGCCCATTTGATCATGAGGCTAGACCTTCTTTTACTGCTCCTTCATTTGTTAATCCTAGTCCACTAGATATGTCATCTCATCCACAGGGTATTGATATGAATTGCCTAGTAAGTTTTCATGTTTCATGGTAATTTATGCTATATGTATGCATGATTATGTATGCTCTTACTTTTTTCCTTTCTGGCTCACAGCAAACGCTTGAGGAACAAAATAAAAAACTTCAAGAAGAGTTGGCCGCTAGTCGTCAGTAGGTTTCTCATTTTGAAAATTTGTACCATCAATCATAACAAAATTTTTGAGACTTTCGATTTCAGGGGATGAGGGATCCTGGTGCTTCTTCATCTAGGGGCCCTCAAACTGATGACCATGAGATCCTTTCATCTATTTCTGATGAGGACCGTTACGGATCAAAACTCCAAGGTAATAGAGATTCTGGTGCTCCTGTTTCAGGTGGACTCAGGACGAGTGATTTGCCTCCTCCTCCGACTGGCGATGATTTTTTTAGAGCTTTATTTGATGACCTACCACCTCCTTCTTAGTGATGTATGAATATTGTATCAATTGAGTAAACATTGTATAATAAGAATAGAAATAATAATGATAATATATATTGTTCATTTTACTGCAACTCTCTTTTTTTTTTCCTTTTACTCTTCTTCTTTTTATTATATATATATATATCTCATAATTATTATGCTACAATTTCCCTTTTCACATTTACAGCCGCACCAATTAGCTAAAACCAAATGCAACACGGAAATTAAAGAAATTTTGTCACCAATTCCTTTTCCTCATACATCACGGTCTCATGCTTTCCTTATCAATTTTGGAAAAGCACAATCCTCCTATATAAATCACCTTTCATGCCATAATTTCATACAGAAACCAAGAGATTTTCCACTTCAACACAAAAATTCCTTTTATCAATTCTAATTTTCCTTCACCCTTCCACGATGATCGAACACTGTTTGAAGAAAATGAAAATTCTATTTAAGAATATGGATGCCGTTCACTGGAAGCAAATGTCTTGGTCAAAGATTGATACTTTAAAGTATTTTCAAAATGTTAAATTGGACCATTCCTTTTTACATTCCATGGCTTCTTTTTGAAATGTGGATTCTGGACATTTAAGATTAATGGCTTTGAAATATGTTCCTTGATTGAAGAATTTGAGGCCATCCTTGGATATCCAAATAATCAACAAATGGCATTACCCATATTGATTTCCAAGACTCAACAGAAGATGTAGATGTTATTTCAAATTTCAAAGCCCGAAGTTTTACAGTTGATGAGAGGTGACAAAATTCTACTTGCTCCCTTGATTGATTTTTATCTCTCTCATTTGGCTCCTACTAAGGCATGGGGACACATGCTTTGTCTTTGCTTGCTTGGTCAATTCTTGCTTGTTTCTTCTGATGGTGATATTGATCCACGAGTATTGGATATTATGGACCAAATGGAAGGAGGCTTGTCACCGATACCTGTGATCTTAGTCGAGACTTTAGTTGGATTAGACAAACTTACATCAGGATTGTAAAAGAGACTGATCGGGAGTCCGTTGCTGCTTCAGGTAATTACCTAAACTGCCCTTTCGGGTTTTCAATTTAGGTTTTCTCTTTTTTATTATTACTTTAATTTTTGCCTAGTCCGCCCATGCTGGTTTTTGGAACTAGCGAGCTGTCCTAATTTTTGCTTAAGCTGCCCTTGCAGGTTTTCAACTTAGCGGACCTGTTTTATTATATATTTTTTATATCGCTCTAATTTTTGCCTAGTCTACCCACGTGGGTTTTCAGAACTAGCGAGCTATCCTAACTTTTGCCTAAGCTGCCCTTGCGGGTTTTCAACTTAGCTGACTCTTTTTTTTATAATTTAATTTCCCTCACAGATTTGGCTTCAGGAGCATCTTTGCTTGCTTGATGCTCCATCCATGGATTTTGCCAGATATCTGTCACGACATCATTCCACTAGGAAGCTACTCCATCCTACTTCTTCATATGCTGACTGCATTGACTGGATCCAATCACGTGCTGAAGTCAACATCCGTTGGTTAGTACCATCCGTTGGTTGCGAGCGCTGGCGAAATTGGCTGGGCGGCCATCCAATTCGCTGGCCTTGGCCAATTGGACCTTCGGCGATGAAATTTTTTCATCGCGGATTTTTCCATCATCGATTTTTATTTTTATTTTTTTATTTTTTTATTAACTTCACCATTTTTATTTTTATTAAAAATAATAAATACTAAAATAAATATTATTTAATTAAAATATTATAAAAATTATTTTAGACTATATAAAAAATAACGGACCGGACTGGGTCAAAAATTAAGGGTCTATAATAAGCCCAATACCAAAGGTAATCCATTTCCAAGGTTTAACAGGGTGTCACCACCAGCAACCTTCATGGTAGGAAAAGGATTGGAAGAAGATTTTGTTTTATCATCCTTTCAAGATGGGAAAATTGAAGATGTGAAAGGAAAAGAAGCTTAACTCAACAAACTTTCCTTAGCTTGAATGTTGCTTTTCAATTTTACTTTCTTTAATATTTAATTGGAATAATAATGTTTTTCAAATTTAAAGTTATTTGAATAAATTACTTTCATTAAAATTTTTGTTGGTCTTTACTCATTTTTGTGCTCAACCAATGAGGAGTCTAACTTGATAATTCATGAATTAATATATTTATGCATCATTACTTTAATGACTTTACTATGTGAGGGAATTACTCTATAGCATTGAGTTGTGTATGCTTACTTAGAGAGGGCTCCTGCATAATTATCTTTGTCTAGGTCCTAGTCAGTCTTAGAACATGCTTTGACAAATTTTTGAGGCGAAATTGAACTCAACTTATTTAAGGGAGAAATGATCTAGGTATTGTTTGATGAGCCAACAACTAGTATCCACCCAATTAAATATCAATCCCTAGTTGTCCCTTTGAGCCTTCATAAAATTTTAACTTTCTTTTCATTGGCTTACAAACCCCAACAACCTATCCTGAGCTGTTGTGATACTTTTGACAAGTCTTATGATCACTAAGATGAAGAGGCAAAAAGATCGAAGAAAGAAATGAATAGTCAAGACCATGAAGATAGTTGAAATTCTCAAGACCATAAGGAAAGTTGATGTTCTCAAAACCATAAGCGCAGTTGAAGTTCACCTAATATTTCCAATCTATCAAGATAACATCAGAGTAACAAATGATTTATCCCTGTTAAAGAATATTTATGTCACTCCACTCATCCATTATTGGAAACCCAAGTTGGTACAAACAAGACAACTCTTTTAGAGCTAGAACAAAAAAAAAGAAAAGAAAAAAAAGGAAAAAGAAAGAAAAATAAAAATAAAAAGAAGAAAGAAAAGAAAAAAAGGAAAAGAAAAAAAAAGAAAAAAGAAAACTCAAAATGGTTCAAAAAACCAACCGAGTTCTCTTTTACCTAAAGCAGCAAAAGGCTTCCATTTGGTTTATAAGGACAGCTTGACTTGAATTGGTCCAACTCAACCAAAGATTTGATCAAGGAGAAAGACCATCCAGTTGTTGAAAGTTGTGTACTTGACAGTCCTACAAGGAAGAAGGACAAAATGATAAAATGCTCAAATAAAGGGAAGAGTAAGAAAAATAAAAAGAAAGAAAAGGGAGAAGAAGAAAAGAAGCGAATTTGTGTACCAAATTTTTTGCAAGGGCAAAGACTATCCTAATCAAGATCCAAATTAATACCAAGAAGATAGAAGAAATTTGGAGTCTAGCGAGATTGCTCCCAGCTGCCTAAAGTTCAAATAAGAAGTTTGTAGTGTGAGGGTTTGCCCATTGTGTCACATCAGCTCCTATCTTAAAATGGCCTTCACTTAAACCCGTATCCCTTATAGACCCCATTTCAAGCCTATCAAAGATCTGTTGATCTCTCTTTCTAGGTAGAGTCTACTAGTGGAGATAGTTTGAATAAGCATGCATATGAGATAGACAATATTCAAACACAATGAGACCTTTGGCCAAGTAATATGTATGTGCCTATCTGAAGTTCAACAATTCTTACTTAAATATTCCCGAGTTTAGTACGGTAACTAAGGTTGTCATGTTATAGATATGTTAATTTGGAAAATCAAGTCCTGAGGTATATTGACATTGATTTGGCAAAGCCAACATTTGATTTCAAAATAAAAATTCAAAAAAAATAATAAAATAAAAAAAATATATATGTATACATAGTATAGAAAGCTTTCAAGTTAAGAGAAGCTTGTTGCACCAAGGTCATGAAGAAACTACCAACTGACAAGCTAAAACTGCTGCTTGGGGTCTCCATTATTCATGTTTTCAATATCTCGAAGATAAAAGCCATAAAAGTGAAGCCTTCTACCATTCCAGTTCAAGACCTGAACAAGCATCTAAAAGGAACCAATAAGAACACTTCTACTGATCATCTTAGTCTATGAGTCGATGGAACCATTGTAAGTATTATTCATGCATATCATACATACATATCACATCGCACTTTCTTGTCTTGTATTGTCTCTCCTTTGTCAAAGTGAACAACAGACACTCTATGAAGCAATCATAAAGAAGATATTGAATCAGGGGGGTATGGAAAATTGGACTTGGATACTCAATCCTAAATTGGATTTGGATACTCGATCCTAACTGGACTTGGATACTCGATTCTAAACTTGATTTGGATACTCAATCCTAACTGGATTTGGATGCTCGATCCTAAACTAGGTTTGGATACTCGATCCTAAACTGGATTTGTATACTCGATCCTAACTTGATTTGGATACTCGATCCTAAACTGGATTTGGATACTCCATCCTAAAATGGATTTGGATACTCGATCCTAACTTGGATTTGGATACTCGATCCTAAACTGGATTTGGATACTCAATCCTAAACTGGATTCGGATACTCGATCCTTATCTGGATTTGGATTCTAGACCAAAATATTTGAAAGTGAGTTTGAAAATATTTTGTATACGCATGAACTCAAAAATTAAAATGGAGAAACTTTGCCCCCTGTGTAGGCTTAAACCAATAATTTTTCTCATGCAGGTTCTAATTGATGTTTGTATTTTGTCTTTTTCTTGGCATAAGCATGCATCTCTTCTTTCTTTTGCGAAATGACTAGAGTATCTAAATCCAGTTTAGGATTGAGTATCCAAATCCAGTTTAGGATCGAGTATCCAAATCCAGCTAGGATCGAGTATCCAAATTCAGCTAGAATCGAGTATCCAAATCCAGTTTAGGATTGAGTATCCAAACCGAGCATCCAAACCTAATTTAAGATCGAGCATCCAAACCTAGTTTAGGATCAGGCATCCAAATCCAGTTATGATCGAGTATCCAAATCCAATTTTGGATCGAGTATCCAAGTCTACTTTAGGATCGAGTATCCAAATCCAGTTTATGATCGAGTATCCAAATCTAGTTTAGGATCGAGAATTCAAATTACCCTTAAGTCCAGAACTTAGCTCGGGTCCAGAACCCAAATTACCCTTAGGTCCAGAACCTAAAATTATCCTTGAGTCCAAAACTCTAACCGGGTCTAGAACCCAAAACCTCAACCATCTCAGAAAAATTAAGTCTTATTGCTTTTCACTCTCTTTTGTTGTAGTCTCAGATCGTTCAAGCAGGGGGCAAACTGTAGACCCTTAATTTTTGACCCAGTCTGGTCCGATATTTTTTTATATAGTCTAAAATAATTTTTTTGGTATTTTAATTAAATAATATTTATTTTAGAATTTATTATTTATAATTTTTAATAAAAATAAAAATGGTAAAGTTAATAAAATAATAGAATAATAAAAATAAAAATCGGCGATGAAAAAAATTTGTCGCCTAAAATTGGCTTGGCCAGGCCAATTCGCCCGTAGGAATTTCCTGCGGCGAAATGGCCCTGGGCCATTTTGCCGCAGAAATTTCCTGCGGTGAATTGGCTTGCAGCCCCAGCGCCCGCCCGCAATGGCTCGCAGTTTTTGCCAGCGATTTTTTCGCCAGAGCAATTTTCCAACACAATTTTTTTCGAAACCAAATTCTATTTGGTTTTGGTTTCTTTTCCTAATTGGTTTTAATTTCCTTAAACAACTAGAAGAAGGTTTATGATTTTTCTTATAAATAACACATTAAAACTCAGAATTAAGGGACTTTTGGACTTGGATTGGATCGGAAAGATTAGTCTTTATTGGAGTAAAAAAGAGACAGAAAAGCCCTAGCACAAGAGATATTAGCAACAAGAAAGTAATCAACAATCCATTCAAAGGTAGCAAATTGTGGAGGAACCAACGAACGGAGTTTTGATTATAAATTTTTGTTTTAATGTTATTTACAATGTTTCCATTGTTTTTTAAGTAACAAAAATTATTAAACTTAATAATATATTTTACATTAAATCATACATTCATCCAGTAGCCAATAGTCAGCGATCAAAACTTCAAAACCCTAAAAGTATTTCTTCTATTTCCAAAACCTTAAAAACCTAAATTATCTTTTTTGCTTTTAAAAAATCTTAAAAACCCTAAAAGAGTTTCTTCTGTTTCCAAAACCTTAAAAACCCTAAAATTACTCTTCTATTTCCAAAACCTTAAAACCCTAAACTATTTTTCTTTTTTCAGAAACCTTAAAGACCTTAAAACTATTCTTCTGTTTCCAAAAGCTTTTAAACCCTAAATTTTTTTTCACAACTATTTTCATCTACATCATAACTTTTTGTCCGAAATCTCCAAATGTTTTCTTAAATCTCTAAACAATAGTTCTCTTTACGTTTTCTAAAAATCATAATTATTTTATAAAACTCTAAACTATTTTCTTAAATCCTAAAACTAAACATGTTTTCTAAAATACCAAAAACCCTAACTTTCTCGAAAAACAAAATAGTAAACCCTAAGTTTTCTTAAAACCTAATTAGTGAACTTAAAACACAATTTAATGAATCTAAACCCTAAAACCATGATCCAGCAAACTTAAAATCAAAATCCAGCAAACATGAATTATAAACCTAATGTCTTAAGATTTTAGAACCCTAACTTCATGATGTTAACCCTAAACCTTAATTTGATTAACCAAAACCCATATTACTTTCATAAATTTATAAAACCCTAATCTATTTCATTTTTCCAAAATCTTTATAGTAGCCTAAATAATAACAACAATAATTCCAAAATCCATTTATTTTTCATTTAAAACCATTAATTTAATTTATACTTTTAAATTATAATTTATTTTATCCAATTTTCCAAAAATTAGAAATTTTCAGAAATTTTAGGATGTTACATCTTTAATTAACATTTAGGGTTTTGGGTATTTTGTAATTATTATTATTATTATTTAGGCTACTGTAAAGATTTTGGAAAAATGGAATGGATTAGGGTTTTATAAATTTAAGAAAGTAGTAAGGGTTTTGGTTAATCAAATTAGGGTTTAGGGTTAACATCATGAAATTAGGGTTTTGGAATCTTAAGACATTAGGTTTATAATTCATGTTTACTGGATTGTTATTTTAAGTTTACTTTGTTATGGCTTTAGGGTTTAGATTCACTAAATTGGATTTTAAGTTCACTAAATTAGGGTTTAGGAAAACTAGGGTTTACTATTTTGGTTTTTTTAGAAAGTTAGGGTTTTTGATATTTTAGAAAACATTTTTAGTTTTAGGATTTAAGAAAATAGTTTAGAGTTTTAAAAAAATAATTATGATTTTTAGAAAACGTAAAGAAGACTAGGGTTTGGAGATTTAAGAAAACATTTGGAAATTTTGGATAAAAAGTTAGGTTTTAAATGAAAATAGTTCTGAGAAAACAATTTAGGGTTTTTAAGCTTTTGGAAACAAAAGAGTAATTTAGGGTTTTTTGAAGTTTTAGAAACGGGAGAGAAATATTTTAGGGTTTTAATGTTTCTGGAAAGAGAAGAACAGTTTTAGGGTTTTAAAGTTTTGATCACTGACTAAGGCTACGGGATGAACATATTACCAAGTTTAATAATTTAGGTTACTGAAACAAAAATCAATGATAGATATATTTAAAAGAAAATATGGCAATAACATTGTAAATATAAAGATTTATAATCAAACCTCCATTCGTTAGTTCCACCAAAACTATTTTCTGGATGAACAATGACAAAGGCAATGTTGATTGCTTCTTGTTGCTAATGTCTCTTGCTTGCTAGGGTTTTCTGTCTCTCTTTTCCTTAGTTAGAAGTCCAAAGTTTTTCTCTAGTAAAACCAATTTTTGATCCTTAAATATTGATTTTTAATGTGTTATTTATAAGAAAAATCATAAACCTGCTTCTAATTGTTTAAGGAAATTCAAACTAATTAGGAAAAGAAACCAAAACCAAATAGAATTTGGTTTCGAAAAAAACTGCGTTGGAAAATTACGCTGGCAAAAAACTTGCAGTGGGTCAAGAATTGAGAGCTACGAGGAATTTCCTGCAGGTGAGCACCAATTCGCTGCAGGAATTTCCTACGGCGAAATGGCCAATGGCCAATTCACCAGTAGGAAATTCCTGCGCGCGAATTGGCCTGTGGCCAATTCACCTTCGGCGATGAATTTTTTGTCGCTAATTTATCCGTCGTCGATTTTTATATTTTTATTTATTTAACTTTACCATTTTATTTTTATTAAAAATTATAAATAATAAATACTAAAATAAATATTATTTAATTAAAACACTACAAAAATTATTTTGGACTATATAAAAAAAATCAGACCAGACTGGTCAAAAATTAAAGGTATGCAGTTTGCCCCCTGCTTGAACGATCTGAGACTGTAGCAAAAGAGAGTGAAAAGCAATAAGACTTAATTTTTCTGAGATGGTTCAGGTTTTGGATTCTGGACCCGGTTCGAGTTCTGAACTCAAGGGTAAATTTAGGTTCTGAACCTAAGGGTAATTTGGGTTCTGGACCTGAGCTAAGTTCTGGAATTAAGGATAATTTGGGTTCTGGACCCGAGCTAAGTTCTGGACTTAAGGGTATTTTGGGTTCTAGACCCGAGCTAAGTTCTGGATCTAAGGGTAATTTGGGTTCTGAACCCAAGCTAAGTTCTAGACTTAAAGGTAATTTGGATTTTGGACCAGAGCTAAGTTCTGGACCTAAGGGTAATTTAGGTTCTGGACCTAAGCTAAGTTTTAGACTTAAGGGTAATTTGGGTTCTGGACCCAAGTTAAGTTCTAGACTTAAGAAAAATTTGAGTTCTAGACCTAAGCTACGATCTGGACTTAAGGGTAATTTGGGTTCTGGACCCAAGTTAAGTTCTGGACTTAAAACTAATTTGGGTTCTGGACCCGAGCTAATTTCTGGACTTAAGGGTAATTTGGGTTCTGGACCCGAGCAAAGTTCTGTATTTAAGGAAATTTTGGGTTCTGGACCCGAGCAAAGTTCTAGACTTAAGGAAAATTTGGGTTCTGGACTCGAGCTAAGAGAGATTTAATTGTCTGCAAAAAATAGTTGTAGTCATAGTATACTAACGGAATTTGCAAAAAATTTAGCTAATTTTTGCTGTAAACATATTTTTTCCTTGCCCCCTGTGTAAAACATATTTTAAAAGTGCAAAAATATTTATATACACGCAAGTATCTGATTGATTATATTGAATAATTGAGTTTCCTATTTATTTATTGTACAGTTACTGTTTATGCACTATTCATCACTATTTATTTACTATTTATAAATAGTAACCTACTATTCATCAATAGTGAAATTTACTTTTTCTCTTTTTTCACGAGACTACTGTTCTTATTTTTTATGTCTTTTTCCTTTGCCATTCCTCCATATAAATGACTGATTTCTTCATTTCATTCACAGCAAACTTCTTTATTTCATTCATTCATAGCTATAAGTCTTTCATTTTAGAGAGTTTAGCATACAGTTTTGGAAAAATGTATGCTTCAAGATTAGGAACTCGATCTAATGATGAGTTGTTGGAGTTTATTCAGCGGCATGAAGATGGAAATATAAGTCTACTATCTGGAATGCCGCTTCATCATAGTTCAAATCAAAAGAGCAAGGTAATTATTTATTTTCTTCATATATTTCATTTTCTTTTTATTTTTGTTGTTTTTTGAGAAAATTTATGAAAAATAAATTAATTAGATGAATATATTTAAGAATTTAAGTAAATAGATAGACTAAAAATAGAATATAAATTAATTTAGCCTAAAAATCAATGGTAATGATATAATGATATACTTACCTCGTGTTAACTTACCTGACTCCGTGTTAGCGTGACTGTTGCATTATTCAGGGCGGAGGGTGTGTCTACAAAGCCCAACAATGGTATGATGTAACGCCTTCTCAGGTAAGGCAGATTATCCGAGATTGCGATTTTGAATGCTTCATCTTGCAATTATCATCCGAGGAGTATCTGATAAACAGGAGCGTGATCCAGGCACTTGCAGAATGATGGTTGGACACAACTCATACTTTTCACTTGCCCATTGGAGAGATGACAATTGGTCCGGTTGATTATACAGCTATAACTAGTATCCGGTATGATGGCCTTCCGGTTCCTCTTACCAATGATATTTTGACATTTGAAGAAATCAAACAATTAATTGGTATGGAACCATCATTTAAAGGGCCTTTCAAGATAAAAATCAAGCCAAATCATAGTTATTGGATGAACTATGAAGGAAGGGTTCTCAAAGACACAGCCAAATAGTATGCTTGAGGATTCTTGTTATATTTGCTCAGGTCGACCATTTTAGGCAGCACCGAATCCACTATCCATTTGTCGGTATTGAGGGCCCTTACTTATATGAGGATGGTACCACTTTACGAGTGGGGTGAAGCTGGTCTTGCCTGTCTTTACCATGTTCATGACAAAATTTGCAGAAATAAGAAGTCCTTTGTTGGCTTTATGGTGATTGTCGAGGTACTCTTTTTCCACCAATGTAAATTCCATCCTTATTCTTGCATGAATTTGATTTTTATTATTTTTGTAGGCATGGGCATATGAGCACAATCTTGTGAAGGTGACTAGCATTTCCCGAGAGAGAGTCGGGTATTTGAAATTAAAATTTTGGTTGTCAGATTGTGTAGATGTTCCCGGCTCTCACCATATGCACAGCCAATGCTATTTCTTGAGTTGCCTAACCTGGGACTAGGTAAAATATCATTAGCATACTTTAAAATTTATATAAGAGTTAACTTGCCTTATGTCTTTTTGTAGGTCAATTTGGCCTGGTGAAACACAGAAGAGCGAAAAAACTGGACTTCCTCCATGAATGTCGCACTGCCTTTTCAACATACCCGCCGAGTCATTGCCAGCCCTGTGTCTTGTGGCTGGTTTCTTGAAGAGAGAGTATATGAGTGGTTTCTTGGTCCTGAGTAGTAGAGGATCCCGATGTGTTGCCCGAAATATACTTTAAATATCAAATCAATGCCGGAGAACGCATGGTGGTTGGCTCAGCACGGTTATGATGTTGAAACCTTTCTCTATCCACTGGGTGCATCCTATACTCAGTTTATTCAAATAGGGCTCTTGAACTTTGACGTATCTCCCATTGGCATACAGGAGATTTTCGAGAAAAATGAGGATAGAGATGAAGAGGAATATCATGGAGAGTGAGGAGAGTTTGTTCCACATCTTGGGGCTGGCACTTCTCAGGTAAGCTTTTACCATTTTTCCATTGCAATCGCTCCTTTCTTAACTTATTTTGACTTTTTTTTAATGATTGTTGCAGAATACTGGCTCGTTTGGTCATGAGGCTGGACCTTCTTTTATCGCTCCTCTATTTGCTCAATCTAATCAGCCGGAGATGACATCTCATCCACAGGGTATTGATATGAATTACCTGGTAGTTTTTCTTATTCCATGATAATTTATGCTATATGTATGCATGATTATGTATGCTCTTACTCTTTTCCTTTCTGGCTCACAGCGGATGCTTGAAGAACAAAACAAGAAACTTCAAGAAGATCTGGCTGCTAGTTATCAACAGGTTTCCCATTTTGAAAAATTATATCACCAGTTAGAGCAAAATTTTTGAGACTTCTGGTTTCAGGGGATGAGAGATCCTGGTGCTTCTTCGTCTAGAGGCCCCCAAACAGATGATAATGAGATCCTTTTGTCTTCTTCTGATGAGAACCATTACAAATCGAAACTCCAAGGTAATAGAGATTCTAGTGCTCCTACTTCAGGCGGACTTGGGACGGGTGATATGCCTCCTCCTCCAACAGGCGATGATTTTTTCAAAGCTTTATTTGATGATCTACCACCTCCTTCTTAGTGATGTGTGAGTATTGTATTAATTGAGGAAATATTATATAAGAAGTATAAAACTAATAATACGTAACTTTTTTTTCTTTTTTTTATGATTATTACTGCGATACAATTATTATACTTTTCTCTTCTTATTTAACATTTACACAGTATCACTACAAAACCAAATGCAATGCGGCAATTTAAGATCCTTTCGTCGCCAATTCCTTATCCTCATACCTCTTGGCCTCACTCTTTCCTTATCAATTTTGGAATAGCATGGGTTCTTCTATATAAATCACTTTTCACGCCATAATTTCATATAGAAACCAAGATATTTTCCACTTCAACGTAAAAACTCCTTTTAACACTTCTGATTTTCCTTCATTCATCAGTAATGACCAAACTCCATTTGAAGAAAATAAAAGTTCTATTTAAAAATAGGAATACCATTCATTGGAAACAAATATCTTGGTCAAAATTGATACTTTGAAGTGTTTTCAAAATGTTAAATTGGACCATTCTTTTTTACATGCCATGGCTTCTTTTTGGAATGTGGATTCTAGGACATTTAAAACTAATGGCTTTGAAATATGTCCCTTGATTAAAGAATTTGAGGCCATCCTTGGATATCCAAGCAATCAAAAAATGGTGTCCCCTATATTCAGTTCCAAGACTCAACAAAAGATGCAGATATTATTTCAAATCTCAAAGCCAGAAGTTCTACAGTTGATGAGAGGTGAGAAAATTCTGCTCGGTCCCTTAATTGAGTTTTGCCTTTCTCATTTGGCTCCTACTAAGGCATGGGGGCGTATGCTTTGTCTTTGCTTGCTTGGCCAATTCTTGCTTATTTTTTCTGATGGTGATATTGATCCACGAGTATTGGATATCATGGACCAAATGGAAGGAGACTTGTCACCGATACCCATGATCTTAGCTGAGATTTTAGTTGGACTAGACCAACTTAAATCAGGATTGTCAAAGAGACTAACCAGGAGTCCATTGTTGCTTCAGGTAATTACCTAAACTGCCCTTTCAGGTTTTCAATTTAGGTTTTTCTTTCTTCTTTTTTTATTGTTTTATTGCTCTAATTTTTGCCTAGTCCGTCCATGTGGGTTTTCAGAACTAGCAAGCTGTCCTAGTTTTTGCCTAAGTTACCCTTGCAAGTTTTCAACTTAGCGAACCCCTTTTTTCAATTAATTTTTTTCTTATAGATTTGGCTTCAGGAGCATCTCTGCTTGCTCAATACTCCATCCATGGATTTTGCCAGATATATGCCACGGCATCATTCTGATAGGAAACTACTCCATCCTGCTTCTTCCTATGCTGACTAGGTTGACTGGATCCATTCACGCGTTGAAGTCAATATCCGTTGGTTGGTACCTTGGTGGAAGATTTCTCGTATCACCATGCGAACATACTTAATGTATGAACCTCTTACTGCTCTTCGTCGAGGTACTTGCTATGATCCTCACTGGCTTGACTGTTAGTATGGAGCTAAGCCTCGAGGTTCTGAATTCACTCCTGATTTAGATATGCCTTGTCTGACTGAAGCCTACTTGGATCGACTGAAGCAAAGCTGGCCTGCACATTACACTTATCGTCTACCATAGATTTTACATTTGTCAATTTCTTTAGGAAATGCATTGTTAGGATGCAAAAATAATAAAAGAAATAATAAGAGATGCTTCTTTTCCTTTTATAATTTGTCATCACCTTTTGCTATTGTGTTTATTCATTTCATCCATATATGGTCAAATACTTATAACAGTGCACATAGAATAATTTTAATATTAATTTTGTTTTATTAAATTGGGGAACAACCAAACATAAAGCCAGCATACATAAGATCACTCTTGTTGCCAACTCGCCCTTTCAGGTTTTCTAATTGATGATTTTCTCTCATTTAGCCCTAATTGTTGCCTAGCCCGCCCTTTCGGGTTTTTAAAACTAGTGGACTTCTCTAACTTTTGCCTAGGCTGCCCTTTTCAGGTTTTCAACCTAGCAAGCTCTTTTCCTTTTTCTTTTTTCTTTATACATAAAACCTCTTCAGTCTATAAATGTTCACTGGCTGACTAAACTCGTTGCCATCCATGTCTGATAACTTCACTGCACCCTTATTCATGACTTGTTTCACAACATATGGCCTTTCCTAGCTAGGCCTAAACTTCCCTCTTGGATCAGATACATTAGGCTTACATTGTGTAACACCCCATCTTATCCTACATTTATAGACCAAGATGGACTGTTATCTCATGGTGGTTGTGTCTTAATATTTTACTTAGCCAATTTTAAGTGTAGATTTTAAAACATTTTGCTATAACCTCCCCTAAAAATGGAGGTCCCAAGTGTCGCCAAAACTGATTTTTTTTTAATTTTTGAAAATAATTTTGATCTCAATCAAACAATCGCAACACTCCTCAAACACTTCTATATTCTTCACCCTTATATCCTCCACCAAATCCTGCACTAAAACTTTACACTTCTATACTTGCATACATAAGTGCTAAATCCAAATAAGATTTATTAGATTACTAGCAGTGTATGTGTTCTAGCTTTTCAGTATAATACATTTATTTGCTAGATCATACAAGCTTATGTACATGCCATATTGCTATAATCAATCATATCCAAACTCCTATCCAAAGTAGTAGTCAATGCCAGCTTCGCAGGACATGCTGCAATCTCGTCTCCTCGTTTAACCTATGAGTTTAAAGGGAAACTAAACTCGCTTAGCAATTACTTAGTGGGTACTTAAATCATTGCAATAAATAAATAAAATGAAAGAATGATTTGAACATACATTTATATACTTTAAATAATTGAAAGGAATAAATACAAAATACAGAAGGTAAAAAGGCTTGACTGAATAATTTGAATTTAAATCATTTTTCTTGCTTTTATCATTTTGGTTGCTCTACTGGTTTAATAGAACATCAACGGATAAGCCACGGGTCATGATAAATATATCTCGTCATGGTAAGATATTACAGGATGATATGCGTCATGGTGCATATTTCATCATCCTTCATCATAATTCTTGCACATGTGCTAATAGCCATTGTTCATTGAATCATTGATCATGTCATTGTAATCATCGGCCTTCAGCCGGAATATCATGTCATGATGCAAGAAAGGATCCCTTGAAGCTAGCAAGTGGACCAATCACTAGGATCAAGGCAAAGAGATATCAAGCTAGTATGGCTTTGCATATTCAAGAAGAGATTTCCAAAGAGCTTCAAGAATTATCATTCAAGAAGATGGAGATAGAGCTTGAAGAAGGCACACCAAAGCCGATTATGATGCTTAGTGTGGAAGCTAAAGGCTAGCTAAAGAAAGCTCCAACGTACAAGAAAGGTCCATGAGGGTTCATATAAAGCCTTGGGAAGTAATTTAAGGCCCATGGACAGCCCAAATAGTGTGGGACTTTTCTTATATTGAAGGGATTAGTTTGGTTGTTTCCATACATTATATTTTCCTTAGTGGATTAGGATTACTTTATATTTTCCTTAGTGGATTAGGATTACTTTATATTTTCCTTAGTGGATTAGGATTTTGTTTCCATACTTTATATTTTCCTTAGTGGATTAGGATTTGTTTCCATACTTAATGTTTTCCTTATGCAATTAGGTATGTTTTCCTTATGCAATTAGAAATGTTTTCCTTATGCAATTAGGAATGTTTTCCTTATGCATTTAGGAATGTTTTCCTTATGCAATTATGAATGTTTTAGTCTTAATTTTCCATATGCAATTAGGAATTTTGTAACCCTTATTTAAGGGCACTATTAGGTCGAATTTGATAAACAACAATTAATAAAAATTTTTGAATTCTTCTACAAGTTCTTCTTGTGAATTTTCGTATGAGAGAGATTAGAGTGGATTCTTTAATTCTTTCTTTGCATCAAGAATTAGGTTTACTTATCAACAAGAGTTGTGGCATTTTCCTTCTTCTTACCAACTAAATCCTTCAATCATAGTGAGTTCGCGTCTCTTTATAGGCGTTGGGTTCCTTAGGAGGTGATTATCAAGTTTCAAGGAGTTCTCTACCATTGTTATACGTTGGGTTTGCTGCCATCGTTGCTAAGGGTCCGCGTCATTTGGTATCAAAGCCTTGCTACAAGGTAATTTTTATCTACTTTGTCTTTCTAGGGTTTGTTAATTTAGGTCTTTTAAATTTCTGCGTTTTAGGGTTCTTAGAGAGTCTAGTCTTTAATTTTCGAAAAAGAGTCATATATCAATTCTGATCAAGGCCGAATTGAAGGAGGGTATTCTTAGGGTGAAAACGAAACCTAGGAAAGGATTCTTGGAGAATTTTGAAACCAAGAATTAGGGTTCTTGAAAGAAAGCAAAAGCTAGAGTTTGTGTTCAAGTTTGATTTCGATTTGGTCTTGAGTGAATATGGGGTTGCGAATTAATTCCAAATTTCGAAAAGTCCTTGGAAGTAAATTAAGTCCCGAATCAAGGGGATAGTGAGAGGAAGCAAAAAAAAAAGAGTACAAAACCACCTCAACAAAAATTGTTTGATAATCTTGCTATTTGGGTGCTAAGGATCAGATCTAGGTGGGTGAGAAGTAATAAAATTTTTGGGCGAAAAATTTCACCTTTTGAGGGGTTTTTGGAATTCAAAAATCAGACCTTAATATTCATATTATTTGAGTTTTTTAGGTGGGAATTAGAGTCTAGAAGCTAGCATTTTGGGTAGAATTGATTAGGTCCATAAAACAGCTTGCCAAGTGTGGGTTGTTTTTGATTCATTATATCCAAATTTGTCTTGTTTATTGGCTTCATTATTTCTGATTTCTTTATCTAGCTTTTAATTCCATTACATTGCTAAGTATCATTTGCTTGTGTCGATACTTGGTTTTATATCGTGTAGTGCAAATTACCTTGCATTGCCTCCAGATACTTGTCTTGTTTTCTATCTAGTTCTAGGATTTAGGTTCTAGTTTCTTGAACAACTTGACAATTGTTGGTTGGTGATCTTGGTTCTGAAGTGCAATCAAGGAAGACAAGAAAAGTGAGGTAATTCTTAACACTTGAGTGAATTTCGATTATTACTAATCTTGTTTCTTTAAGTTTGTTTGTTTGTTAACATGGCTGGAAAAGGAGAAGAGACTAGCAAGGAAGGAGCTATGGCCAAAAGCTTGGCTAGGCTTAATGAGACTTTGGCAGCAATGCTTGGTCGAATGGAGATGATGGATACTAGATTGCAAGAGAATGCAGCACGACAAGCACAACAAATGCAACAAGTGCAACAAGGGCAGCCAGCCGCACATCCAAATCCCATAATGCGAGCTAGAAGAGTGCTTAGGAGAGAAGGGCAAGGAAATCTTGAAGCCCTAGAAGCAGCCAAAAGGGTAGAAGATGAAGATGAAGGAGGAAATCAACCTACCACTGATGGTGACCTTACTTCCATCAAGATGAAGATTCCTTCCTTTGAAGGGAAGAACAATGCAGAAGAGTTCATAGAATGGGAGAGGAAAGTTGAGCAGATTTTTGAATGATATAACTACACCGAAGAGAAGAAATCAGTTTTGGCAGCCATAGAGTTCAAGGGGTATGCTACCTTTTGGTGGGATCAATTGAAAGCTAATAGAAGAGGGAAAGGTACGAGGCCTATTCCTGAATGGTTAACCTTGAAAGAACTAATGAGGAGCCGATTTGTACCATCTCACTACATTCGGGATTTGTACAATCGACTAGCAAGACTAGTTCAAGGTGGAAGACGTGTGGAAGAGTACCACAAAGAGATGGAGATGATCATGGCTAGGGCAAATATTGATGAAGATGAGGACAAGAAGATGTCACGATTTCTTGGGGGATTGAATTTGAACATAGCCAATGAATTGGAGATGCATGAATTCAACACAATGGAAGAGTTAGTTCAAAAGGCCATGAAGATAGAGAGAAGATTGAAGTGTAATATCCTAAGATATACCCTAAAAGTTTTAGAGTATTGTGGTATTTGGGAAATATGGAAAATATAAATGCAATATAAAAGAGATATACATATACCAACATATACATCTCATATACCTAATGTATAAAATGGTGTAGGAAAAGTGAATTTATATAATTAATAAATAATAATAGAAAAAGAAGAAAAGAAAAGTCAAAAGAGGAGAAAAGGTGTGGTGGAGGTTTTTAGAAATAATTAAATATATTATTATTATTATTATAATATATATATATATATATATATATATGATAAGTGATTAAAGAAAGAAGACTTTCTTTCTTCTTCTTCTTCTTCTTTTTCTTGACGTGGAGAGAGAGAGAGAGAGAGAGAGAGAGAGGAAGAGAGAGAGATGTGATTTTATTTTACTTTCATACCAAATTCTTAAGGGCTTTAAGAGAATTGAAGATTTAGATTGAAGATTTGGCAAAGATTCAAGTATTTATTTCTTTGTGTTGATTTCTATTGATTGTGTATATATTTGGTAGAGTTGGGGTGTAAAGATGATGATAATGAAAGAGTGAAGTGTATAGGTATGTTGAAGTTATCTAAGTGTTAAATTAGTTGATTATTGATGTATGTTATGAGTTTGATCACTAATTATCTTGGGTTTTTTCTATATAATTGTGTTTATTGAAGCTTGGAATACAAAATACATGAGTTTGGTCCGAAATAAAGGCTAATTGGATGCCATGGTCGTGGCAAGTGAGTGCCACGGTGGTGGCAAGTGAGGGACACGCCCGTGGGGGTTCTGGAAAAAAATGGGCAGATTTGTTTGATAACCCACGGCCGTGGGGTTGTGAGGCCACGACCGTGGGGCCTTGGTTAGATGAGTTGGCTTATAATTTGTAATCTATGGGTCTAATATGAGACTAATAAGTGAATAATTGCATTAGACTTCATGTGTAATTGTAAATAAGTGTGTATTATTCCTTTTGGATTAGGTTGTGAAGAGGTGGAATTGCCCTAACCTAAGTGTTGAGGATTCTTGGAAGAAAAAGTGTATAGGTTGATGGGAGTAGTTCTTGAGGTAAGTACAACTTACATGGATGTATTCTTTTATATGATTTTGAGACTTAACACATTTAGTATAAATGTGTTAAGTAAATTATTATATTGTTGATACAATGTGACTAATGTTATTATTTGTATAGTGTGAAAGCTATAATGATCATCCAAAAAGGTATGTGCAATGCAATTTGTTATGATAGATGTTTTAATAATGAATGATGTTCATGTGTCTTGAGAAATGTTGAAATGTGAATTGAGACATAAAGAGATGTGAAACTAATGTTTTGAGTTATAATGATGTGAATAATATGATAGTAACATGCATAGATGATATGATTGAATAATGAGATGTTTGTTTAGTTAATGTAATTGATGTTGTATATATCAATGATGAAATATGAAATGTGGAGGATATGATGATGTAAATGATTGTGTATTTGAAAGATGAATTGCTATAATGTGGATTCAAATGTGATGTGAAGCCATTGTGATTGGCTATGATAACTTAAATGTGATGTGAAGCCATTGTGAATGTGATGTGAAGCCATTGTGATTGGCTATGATAACTTAAATGTGATGTGAAGCCATTGTGATTGGCTATGATAACTTAAATGTGATGTGAAGCCATTGTGGTTGGCTATGATGATTCAATTGAAAGAAATAAGGCATGTTTGCCTAGATGATGATGAGAATTGAAAATGATATTGATGATGAAATAATCAATGAATTGTGTGGCTAATGTGTTATTCTATTTTCAGAGTTTGTTGTTGGTGGCATGCCTAATAATAGTAACAATCTCTTGAAGTTAGGTTGGATTTGATCCTTGAAGCCTAATTGAGACGTTACAACCCTTGAAGCTAGGTTGGATTGGTTCTTGAAGCCAAGTTGGGTTGATACTTAGCATGCTTTGTTCCCCTTGAAGCTTGGTTGAACCTAATCCTTGAAGCCTAGTTGGGATTATGATATTGATGAAAGTGATAATAAAACCAAAGCATTAACTCTGAAAGTTGAATAGCATATTAGTGTCTTTTGGGCCCGAGTCTGTCTTTGTTTTCAATGTGATATACAAATGTTGAAATAAATGAATAATGAGATCTATGATCGTCTTTGTTGGAAATGTGATTCATGATTGGTGAATTGTGAGTAAAACAATGTATTGAAGTATGATATGTAATGTGTGTGTATTGATATATTGATTGTGAGTAGTAGTGATGGATTGTGGTTGATGATAATGATTGCCTTTGTTGGAAATGTGATTCATGATTGGTGAATTGTGAGTAAAATAATGTATTGAAGTATGATATGTAATGTGTGTGTATTGATATGTTGATTGTGAGTATTGTGATGGATTGTGGTTGGTGATAATGTTATGGATATATGTATATAATATATGAAATTAGTCGAGATATATGAAAGATGCAATTAAGAAGGAAAAACATGATAAGAAACAAATGGTACATGGATTTGATATATCATTATATGTTAGAATTTCTATAATGTATGTTTATATTTTATATTTGTACTACTAAGCTCTCGGGCTTAGTGCGGATGTGTAATCGCGTAGGTAACTAGGTGGAAGATATGAAGTCTTTCGTTATGCCACAAGAAGAGTAAGATTTTGTCGAGACCAACTAGAGGGTGATGCATACATGTATAACTTTTAATTATGATATATTTTTGACAAGAGTATATTTATATGTATAAATGAAATTTTGATAAAGATAAGATTATATATATGTAAATGTTCTTTTAATTTATGTATGGTGATTTGAACTCTGTTAAGGGTTTTTTTTTAATTGTAACGAAAAGTGACATTCTGATACTTTATATACTTACTGTATGTATACCAGGTATATGTATAGTACTTATATGGAGTATCGGGGTGTTACATGAAGAATAAAGCTATTTCGAAAACTGGCTACTCTAAAGCTAGTGGAAATTTTTCAAACTTCAAGGGTTCAAGTTCGAGTGGAGGTTCCTACAAAGGGGATTACAAGGGTTCTTTCCAAAAGAATTCTTCCTACAATCCTAATTTCAAGAAGCCGAATGATGGGGATGCAAAAACAGCCAAGGAAACACCTTCTAGACCTACTCCAAGTAGGGAAATTAAATGCTACAAGTGTTTGGGAAGTGGACACATTGCTTCTCAATGTTCGAATAAGAGGGTGATGATTGCTACCCATGAAGGGGAAATTGAATCAGAATCTGAACATGAAAAAGAAGAGGAGGCTGAATGTGGTGATAGGGCAGAATATGATGAACAGGCTTGGGAGAATCAAGTCTTGAATGCTGAACATGGAGAGATGCTTGTTACTAGAAGAGCCTTGAATATTCAAGTCAAGGAAGAAGGCTTGGATCAAAGGGAGAATCTTTTCCACTCTAGGTGTTTGGTGAATGGTAAGGTTTGTACACTTATCATTGATGGTGGAAGTTGTACCAACGCTGCTAGTACTACAATGGTGGATAAATTGGGGTTAACTTGTTTTAAACATCCCAATACTTACAAGTTGCAATGGTTCAATTGTAACACCCCTATATCCTTTATACGTACTAAGCATGCTTAAACGATCGTAATATACGTATACTGAATATAGAAAATGTCACAGTTTAAAAAGACACAACAAATATCTTTGTAAATGAGTGAAACCAATCTCAAACAAATAAAAGAAATCCAAAAGACACTATATATAAAATGTTTAGTAATTCACAGCGGAAGTTATTACAAATATGTTATAAATCAAAGTTTACAAAACATAGAATATATACATGATTGGCAGCTCTTCTCTGATCTTTAAGTCCAAAAAGAAAATCCTCAATGTCTAGTCTCACTTGGTCTCGAGGAGCCTTCAGGTTCAACTCTGTCACCTGCGCAATCAAACACTATCGCGCTAAGCCAACGGCTTAGTAGTACAAAGTATGCTAGCATTATGCTTTAGTGCAATTTAATGTCACACATTTTATTAATAAATCAACATCATAGATGGAAGGCTAACAACATACCTATATATTTCATAAAGTACACATATATAAACATATCACATTTCAACATCTTTCCATATAACTCATTAGTCAATCATTTTACCATTCATAAATCACATTAAACAAAGACAAGCTTGGGCCCAAAACACACTAATATACCATTCAATTTTCAGAGTAGATGTTTTGGTTCAATCATCACATTTATCATTATCATAAACCTAGGCTTCAAGGATTAGGTTCAACCAAGCTTCAAGGGGAACAAAGCATGCTAAGTCTCAACCCAACTTGGCTTCAAGAACCAACCCAACCTAGCTTCAAGGGTTGTAACATCTCAATTAGGCTTCAAGGACTAGATCCAACCAAGCTTCATGGGGAGTAAAACATGTTAAACTCCTACCCAACTTGGCTTCAAGGATCAAGCCCAACCTAACTTCAAGAGAGTGTTACTATCATTAGGCATGCCACCAACAACAAACTCTGAAAATTGAATAACACATTAGTCACACAATTCATTTATTATTTCATTCTCAATTCTAATCATCAATTAGGCAAACATGCCTTATATATTTCAATTGAATCATCATAGCCAATTACAATGGCTTCACATCACATTTGAGTTATCATATCATATCTCAATTCATATTTTACATATACCATCATTGATATAACATTTCAAAACACATAATTCATATAACACATTACCATTCACAAGATTCACAATGCATATAACATAACATTGTTCATATAGTATCATATGCATCATCATTATCTTCAAATGTATATTCATTCTCAACAATGCAAGAAGAGCAAAGAAACAATCACAGTAGCCAACACACTCAAGGGACACGGCCAAGCTTGTGGCCGTGTCTCTCAACACAAAATCAAGCCGAGGCAGACACGGGCAAGGGACACGGCCGTGTCTCTCAACAAAAATCAGGCAGTGGCAAACATGGGCAAGGGACACGGCCAAGACAGTGGCCGTGTCTCTCCAAAAATCATCCAACACGGCCAAATTTCCTTAGACTTGGCCGTGTCTCCCAAAAATTCTTTGGTTTGGCCGTGTCTCTTCCTTAGTTTGGCCGTGTCTCTCATGATTCAAAACCCTAAACATGGTCAAATCTCTTTTGATTGAATTTAAACACATTGTGTACAACATAACCTCATTCAAATGAATACAAACAATGTCATTAACACATATCTTGCATGCTCATCACAATATTCACATTAACAATACATCAACAACACATTAAATCACTTACCACTTCAAAACCCTAAAACCAACATCACTCTTATTCTTTCAATATCAACATCCACTTAACATACCATCTTCAAACCAAAACCAACACTTATAAACACATCTCAAACACACCAAATCATAAGAACAACAAATCATAACTCACTTCAAACACAACTTCAAAGATAACAAAGGAAAACAAGAAAGTACTTACCACAATTGAAGAGATTTCACAAATCTCCAACTTAATCACTTGATTCTTCCTTCAATTTGAGCTTAGAACTTCAAGATCCTCTCTTGCTCTCTTGCTCTCTTTTGTTTTTGGATGAGCCGGCCACCATAAGGAAAAAGAAGAAAAGATGATGAAGAAAAGTCAAATTATCATCTCTTTAAATCTCCACCAAGCAATTCTAACAAGACAATTACCAACATACCCTCTTCTCACTTGTTCTAACTACCCTTCATCCACATGCCCTTTTTAGTAATTTCACCCATCCCAAATAAAAATATCTTCTTCCCTTGACTCTCCATTTGACCAACATATATGTTATATATATTAACATATATACAACATATACATTCCATTAACACAATCATTTTCTTTGCAAAAACATATATACATTAAATTCAAATCAACAACAATTAAATTAAAACTTCTAGGACACACTTTGGGATATTACAATTCTCCCCCTCTAAAAAGAAATTTCGTCCTCGAAATTACCTGTCATTAAGTCTGAAAAAGTTGAGGATATTGGTCTCGCATTGATTGCTCACTCTCCTAAGTTGCCTCTTCTCTTCCATGATTCTTCCATAGAACCTTCACCAAAGGCACTTTCTTATTTCTTAATTCTTTCACTTCATGTGCCAAAATAGCAATTGGTTCTTCTTCAAATGTTAAATCTGGACTCACTTGGATAGATTCAATTGGCAACACATGAGAAGGATTCGACCTGTATCTCCTCAACATAGAAACATGAAATACATTATGGATCCTATCCAACTTAGGTGGCAAGGCAAGCCGATAAGCAACTAGTCCAATTCTTTCTAAAACTTCATACGGTCCAATGAAACGAGGACTCAATTTCCCTTTCTGACCAAACCTTAAGATCTTCTTCCAAGGAGACACTTTCAAAAATACCTTATCTCCCACATTATACTCAATGTCTCTCCTCTTCAAATCTGAATAAGATTTCTGTCGGTCTGAAGCTGCTTTCAACCTATCTCGGATCATCTTAACTTTTTCCTTAGTTTTTTTAACCAAATCAGGACCAATTATCTTACCTTCCCCAAGCTCATTCCAAAATAGAGGTGTCCTACACCGTCTACCATATAGTGCTTCGAATGGTGCCATACCAATGCTAGATTGATGACTGTTATTGTAAGCAAATTCTACAAGTGGTAAGAATCTATCCCAACCTCCAGAGAAATCAATAACACAGCTTCTTAACATATCCTCGATAATTTGTATCACTCTCTCTGACTGTCCATCTGTCTGCGGATGGAAAGTAGTACTGAAGTGTAATCGAGAACACAAAGCACCATGTAAACTCTTCCAAAACCTGAAAGTAAACCGGGGATCTCGATCAGACACTATAGAAATTGGGACACCATGCAACTTCACAATCTCATGGATATACAGCTCAGCTAACCTCTCCAAAGAGTAATCCATCCGAACCAGAAGAAAATGAGCTGTCTTAGTCAACCTGTCAACAATAACCCAAATAGCATCATGCTTCCTTTGTGTCAATGGTAAACCAGACACAAAATCTATGGTCACTCTATCCCATTTCCATTCAGGCACTGACAAAGGTTGAAGCAACCCGGTTGGAACTTGATGCTCAACTTTTACCCTCTGACATGTGAGACATTTGGACACAAACTCCGCTATGTCTCTCTTCATACCAGACCACCAGTAATAGTGCTTCAAATCATGATACATCTTTGTATTGCCCGGATGCATAGCAAATACTGACTGATGGGCTTCTTCTAAAATAATCTTTCTCAAATTAGCATCATCAGGTACACACAATCTGTTCTTAAACCAAAGACTCCCATCACTTCTCACAATAAAATCTCGACTCTTTCCATTTTGGCAATCTGAAATAATCTTTTGAATCTTCTCATCAGGCAATTGAGCCTCTTTAATCTGATCCAACAAAACTGGTTTCAATTGCAACTATGCCAACAATGCACCATCATCACAAGATACAAAACTGACATGCAAAGCTCTCAACTCAACAAGCAACGAGAGCGAGTAAACAGTCAAACCTGCTAAAGACTTCCGACTCAAGGCATCAGCAATAACATTTGCTTTACTAGGATGATAATCAATCAAACAGTTGTAGTCTTTAATCAACTCTAACCATCTCCTCTGTCGAAGATTGAGCTCTCTTTGGACACCCAAATATTTTAAACTCTTATGATCAGTATAGATAAAACACTTCTCCCCATACAAATAGTGTCCCCAAATCTTCAATGCAAACACAATGGCTGCTAACTCTAAATCATGGGTCAGATAATTGAGCTCATGCGGTTTCAACTATCGAGAAGCATAAGCTATAACTTTACCTTCTTGCATCAGAACACAACCCAAACCATTTTGTGAAGCATCACTGTAAATCACATATGGTTTATCTTCCACAGGTAAGGTAAGAACAGGCGCTTGAGTCAACATTTCTCTCAACTGATCAAAGCTAGCCTGACACTAATCTGTCCACACAAATCTAACTCCCTTTCGAAGCAATCTGGTAAGTGGAGTAGCTATCAAAGAAAATCCTTTCACAAACCGTCGGTAATAGCCTGCCAAACCCAGAAAACTTCTAACTTCGGTCACAGACTTTGGTGGACTCCAATTCAAAATAGCTTCAACTTTACTCGGATCAACTCTAATACCTTTCGCTGAAACTATATGACCAAGAAAAGTTACTTGATCAAGCCAAAATTCACACTTCGACAGTTTAGCAAACAATTGCTTCTCTCTCAAAATTTGCAACACAATCCGCAAATGCTTGTCATGCTCTTCTTCATTACGCGAATACACCAAAATGTCATCAATAAAGACCACTACAAACTGATCCAGATAGGGCCTAAACACCCTATTCATCAAGTCTATAAAAACTGCAGGTGCATTCGTCAAACCAAAAGGCATAACTAGAAACTCATAATGCCCATACCTGGTCTGAAAGGCGGTCTTAGGAACATCTTCAGCTCTGACCCTCAACTGATGGTACCCTGATCTCAAATCAATTTTAGAAAACACTGCTGCACCCTTCAATTGATCAAAGAGATCATCAATTCTAGGCAAAGGATATTTATTTTTAATAGTCACCTTATTCAATTGCCTATAATCTATACACAATCTAATAGTACCATCCTTCTTTTTCACAAACAAGACAGGAGCTCCCCACGATGAAACACTAGGGCGAACAAACCCTTTATCCAACAACTCCTGCAATTGCACCTTCAATTCTCTCAGTTCAGCAGGTGCCATTCTATAAGGAGTAATAGAAATAGGAGTGGTACCAGGCAATAATTCAATACCAAATTCCACCTCTCTCTCAGGAGGCAACCCTGGCAACTCCTCTGGAAACACATCTGGAAACTCTGCGACTGTAGGTATACTATCAATTTGAGAACCCTTTACTCTAGTATCCACCACATGAGCAAGATAAGCGTCACACCTCTTTCTAATCAATCTCCTAGCTGCAACAGCTGAAACAAGCAAGGATGCTAGCTGTCCCTGCTCACTAGATACTATCACCTCACTTCCATCACCAGTTCTCAAAGTAACAATTTTCTTTTTACAATCTACCATGGCTCCATGTCTAGATAACCAGTCCATGCCTAGGATCACATCATATTCCTTAAAAGGCATCTCAATCAAATCTCCAATGAACTCCTCACCTTGAACCACCACTGCACTATCTCGATGCACTTTGCTAACAATCACACTATGCCCTAAAGGATTTGTCACCAATACATCAAATCCTAAGGATTCAACATGCACATCAGACACAGGCAAAACAGATGCACTAATATATGAATGTGTGGATCCGGGATCAATCAAAGCAAGTACTGAAATACCAAATAAAGAAAAAGTACCAGCCATGACTGCCGAAGCATCTGGTTGCCTTTGCATCACATAAATCCTCTGAGAAGATCCAGCCCCCTTTGATCTACTCTCCCTGGATGTAGAACCTCCTCTAGAACTGAACCCAAATCTGCCTCCTCTGCCGAAACCTCTGCCTCCTCGACCTCCCCTCATACTAGGTCGAGAAGCTACAGAATCTACTGACATCTGCTCTTGCCTCTCCGGAAAATCTCTAACAAAATGATCAGGTGATCCACATCTAAAGCATACCCCTGCTACACCAGTCTTCCAACAAGTACCACTATGTGGCCTACCACAATGAATGCATATGGGTAGAGTGGCTCTCTGAGTCACTGGGGTCGGAGCACTCGCCACTGAAATTGTAGGTCTAGATCTCTGCCTCTGAAACTGTACTGACCTACCCGCTGGCCTCTGACTCCTACTAACCCGAGGAATAAAACTTCCTTTACCTCTTTTTGCAGATGAAGACCCTGCCTCAAACTGGGGTCTTCTAACCCTGATCTCTTTCCACACTCCGAGCTGCTGCCACAAGCTGGGAAAAATCATGATATCTAGATCCAGCCACAAGACACAAGATAGAGGGCCTCAATCCCTCCTCAAATCTCCTGCATCTATCTATCTCATCAGATATAATACCCCCAGCATACTGGCTCAACCGGATAAACTCTAACTCATATTCCGTCACAGTCCGGTGATCTTGCTTCAAGCTTAGAAACTCCATTTTCTTCACATCCTTATACTCCCTCGGAGTATACTTCAATTCAAACTCTCTTAGAAAATCAGCATAGGACAAGGTAGGTGGATCATCCATAGCATGAGGCACTATCTTCCACCAATTATATGCATCCTTCTGCAACAAGGATCTTGCATAACCAAATTTTTCTTCTGGAGTGGCTTGTAACTGAACAAATATTCTCTGTACTTTATCTAGCCACTACTCAGCTACTGTTGGATCAATAGTACCCAAGAAATCTTCTGCTCCGTACTTCCTTAATTTATCATACTGTCTCACTGATACCAAAGGTTGTGGGGGTGGCGGTGGTTGCACTGGTGCTTGCCTCATAATCTCTACCACATGCCTAAGCCAAACTGGTGGAACATCCTCACCAGCTGGTCCCTCCAACACAGAAGCAGGTGCCTCTCCAGCACTATCCACTCTAGCTCCATCATCAGGAGCAACAATCTCCGCACTACCCTCAACTGACTGACGCAAATGAGGATCCATCACAACCTATATCTGCAAACACAGCAGAATACTTCTCATTAAAGATTAGAGACTGCCAATCCCAAACATGTATATTATTCAAAAACCAATTTTTTTTAAGTCAAAATACTCTTTTTCTTACACTTTACCTAGGTTGAGAATCTCAAACCTAGGCTCTGATACCAAAACAATTGTAACACCCCTATATCCTTTATACGTACTAAGCATGCTTAAACGACCGTAATATACGTATACTGAATATAGAAAATGTCACAGTTTAAAAAGACACAACAAATATCTTTGTAAATGAGTGAAACCAATCTCAAACAAATAAAAGAAATCCAAAAGACACTATATATAAAATTTTTAGTAATTCACAGCGGAAGTTATTACAAATATGTTATAAATCAAAGTTTACAAAACATAGAATATATACATGATTGGCAGCTCTTCTCTGATCTTTAAGTCCCAAAAGAAAATCCTCAATGTCTAGTCTCACTTGGTCTCGAGGAGCCTTCAGGTTCAACTCTGTCACCTACGCGATCAAACACTATCGCGCTAAGCCAACGGCTTAGTAGTACAAAGTATGCTAGCATTATGCTTTAGTGCAATTTAATGTCACACATTTTATTAATAAATCAACATCATAGATGGAAGGCTAACAACATACCTATATATTTCATAAAGTACACATATATAAACATATCACATTTCAACATCCTTCCATATAACTCATTAGTCAATCATTTTACCATTCATAAATCACATTAAACAAAGACAAGCATGGGCCCAAAACACACTAATATACCATTCAATTTTCAGAGTAGATGTTTTGGTTCAATCATCGCATTTATCATTATCATAAACCCAACTAGGCTTCAAGGATTAGGTTCAACCAAGCTTCAAGGGGAACAAAGCATGCTAAGTCTCAACCCAACTTGGCTTCAAGAACCAACCCAACCTAGCTTCAAGGGTTGTAACATCTCAATTAGGCTTCAAGGACTAGATCCAACCAAGCTTCAAGGGGAGTAAAACATGTTAAACTTCTACCCAACTTGGCTTCAAGGATCAAGCCCAACCTAACTTCAAGAGAGTGTTACTATCATTAGGCATGCCACCAATAACAAACTCTGAAAATTGAATAACACATTAGTCACACAATTCATTTATTATTTCATTCTCAATTCTAATCATCAATTAGGAAAACATGCCTTATATCTTTCAATTGAATCATCATAGCCAATTACAATGGCTTCACATCACATTTGAGTTATCATATCATATCTCAATTCATATTTTACATATAGCATCATTGATATAACATTTCAAAACACATAATTCATATAACACATTACCATTCATAAGATTCACAATGCATATAACATAACATTGTTCATATAGTATCATATGCATCATCATTATCTTCAAATGTATATTCATTCTCAACAATGCAAGAAGAGCAAAGAAACAATCACAGTAGCCAACACACTCAAGGGACACGGCCAAGCTTGTGGCCGTGTCTCTCAACACAAAATCAAGCCGAGGCAGACACGGGCAAGGGACACGGCCGTGTCTCTCAACAAAAATCAGGCAGTGGCAAACATGGGCAAGAGACACGGCCAAGACAGTGGCCGTGTCTCTCCAAAAATCATCCAACACGGCCAAATTTCCTTAGACTTGGCCATGTCTCCCAAAAATTCTTCGGTTTGGCCGTGTCTCTTCCTTAGTTTGGCCGTGTCTCTCATGATTAAAAACCCTAAACATGGCCAAATCTCTTTTGATTGAATTTAAACACATTGTGTACAACATTACCTCATTCAAATGAATACAAACAATGTCATTAACACATATCTTGCATGCTCATCACAATATTCACATTAACAATACATCAACAACACATTAAATCACTTACCACTTCAAAACCCTAAAACCAACATCACTCTTATTCTTTTAATATCAACATCCACTTAACATACCATCTTCAAACCAAAACCAACACTTATAAACACATCTCAAACACACCAAATCATAAGAACAACAAATCATAACTCACTTCAAACACAACTTCAAAGATAACAAAGGAAAACAAGAAAGTACTTACCACAATTGAAGAAATTTCACAAATCTCCAACTTAATCACTTGATTCTTCCTTCAATTTGAGCTTAGAACTTCAAGATCCTCTCTTGCTCTCTTGCTCTCTTTTGTTTTTGGATGAGCCGGCCACCATAAGGAAAAAGAAGAAAAGATGATGAAGAAAAGTCAAATTATCATCTCTTTAAATCTCCACCAAGCAATTCTAACAAGACAATTACCAACATACCCTCTTCTCACTTGTTCTAACTACCCTTCATCCACATGCCCTTTTTAGTAATTTCACTCATCCTAAATAAAAATATCTTCTTCCCTTGACTCTCCATTTGACCAACATATATGTTATATATATTAACATATATACAACATATACATTCCATTAACACAATCATTTTCTTTGCAAAAACATATATACATTAAATTCAAATCAACAACAATTGAATTAAACCTTCTAGGGCACACTTTGGGATATTACATCAATGATGCTGGGGATGTAAAAGTGTTGAAGCAAGTCAAGGTACCATTCTCCATTGGGTGGTATAAAGATGAGGTTTTATGTGATGTAGTGCCAATGCAAGCTAGACATTTGCTCTTAGGAAGACCATGGCAGCATGATAGAAGGGCACAACATGATGGCTTTTCTAATAAGTATACCTTTACTTATGAAGGAAAGAAGGTTGTTCTAGCACCATTATCACCTCAAGAGGTGTATGAAGATCAGAAGAGGATGCTAGAGAGGGAGAAAGAAGTTTCGGCCAACATGAACCAAGGGGGTTCAAATTCGGCCAATGATGTTTCTTCAACACCCAAGGGTAATTCTAAGGGTAGGGAAAGAGAAAATAATAAAGTGAGTGAGTGCAGAAAGGGAAAAGAGGCCGAGAGTCAAAAAGAAATTAAGCAAACAAATAAATGGCCCATTGGTGAGAGAAAATATGCAAGGAGAAAAAGCAAAACATACTTTTTATGCAAGAGCAAGAGAGATAGATGTAGGGCAGCCTGTACTCATTATTATGTATAAAGAATCGTTACTTGCCGACAGTGAAGAATCTCTTGATTCTTTACCTTCTGGTTTTTTGTCTCTGTTGCAAGATTTTAAGGATGTGTTTCCTAAAGACCTTCCTAGTGGTTTGCCACCATTAAGAGGGATTGAACATCAAATTGACTTCATACCCGGTTCTGCAATTCCAAACCGGCCAGCATATAGTAGCAATCCTATGGAGACAAAAGAGATGCAAAGACAAGTTGAAGAGCTTTTGGAGAAAGGCTTGGTTCGCAAGAGCCTTAGTCCTTATGCCATTCCAGTCTTATTAGTACCCAAGAAAGATGGTTCTTGGAGGATGTGTGTTGATTGTAGGGCTGTGAACAAGATTACTGTGAAGTATAGACATCCCATTCCTAGACTTGATGACATGTTGGATGAATTGCATGGGGTGAAATATTTCAGAAAGATTGATCTTATGAGCGGTTATCATCAAATTCGCATGAAGCTTGGAGATGAAAGGAAGACTGCCTTCAAAACGAAATATGGTTTGTATGAATGGTTAGTTATGCCTTTTGGTTTATCTAATGCACTTAGTACTTTCATGAGATTAATGAACCATGTTTTGAGAGCTTATTTAGGTAAGTTTGTGGTAGTTTACTTTGATGATATTCTGATTTATAGCAAAACTGAGGAAGAACATGTTAAACATGTTAGGAAAGTGCTTGAAATCCTTATGGAGCAAAACCTTTATGCTAAGCTTAAGAAGTGTTCTTTTTGTCTAGATAGGGTTGTTTTTCTTGGTTTTGTTGCAAGTATGTAGGGAATTGATGTTGATCAAGAGAAGGTGAAAGCTATCCAAGAGTGGCCAAATCCTTCAAGTGTGACAGAAGTGAGGAGTTTTCATGGATTGGCAAGCTTCTATAGGAGATTTGTCCCTAATTTCTCTACATTGGCAGCCCCCTTGACTAGCATAATCAAGAAAGAAGTGGGATTTGTTTGGGGCAAGGAGCAACAAGAAGCATTTGATGCTTTGAAAGAGAAGCTTTCTACTACACCCATTTTAGCTTTACCTAACTTTGATTCTACTTTTGAAATTGAATGTGATGCTTCTGGTGTAGGTATTAGAGCTGTTTTGATGCAAGAGAAGAAGCCCATTGCATACTTTAGTGAAAAGCTTAATGGAGCAAAGCTGAATTATTCAACTTATGACAAGGAGCTATATGCTTTGGTGAGAGCATTGGAAGTATGGGAGCATTATTTGCTGCCCAAGGAATTCGTGATCCATTCAGACCATGAATCATTGAAGCATTTGAGAGGGCAAGGCAAGTTGAATAAAAGACATGCAAAATGGGTTATGAAGATTGAGAAGTTTCCTTATGTGATCAAATACAAGCAAGGTAAAGACAATGTAGTGGCAGATGCACTTTCAAGGAGGTACGCTTTACTTAATGTTTTGAGTACTAAATTGCTTGGATTTGAATGTATAAAGGACTTATATGTTGGTGATTCTGATTTCGGCAATGTTTATAATGCTTGTGAGCATGGTGCTTTTAATTCTTTCTATAGACATGATGGTTTTTTGTTTAAGGGTTCGAAATTATGCATGCCTAGATGTTCTATGAGAGATTTTCTAGTATTAGAATCACATTGTGGGGGTTTGAAGGGGCATTTTGGAGTTGATAAGACTTTAGACATGCTGAATGAACACTTTTATTGGCCAAATATGAAAAGGGATGTAATTCGGATTTGTAAGGCTTGTTTGGCTTGTAGGCAAGCTAAGTCTAAATCTATGCCTCATGGTTTGTATATGCCATTACCCGTTCCTAGTTCTCCTTGGATGGACATTAGTATGGACTTTGTTTTAGGATTACCAAGGACTAAGAGGGGGGAGAGATAGCATATTTGTGGTTGTTGATAGATTTAGTAAGATGGCACACTTTATCCCATGTCATAAGAGTAATGATGCTAGTTTAGTGGCCAAACTCTTCTTTAGGGAGGTGGTTCAAATTCATGGGATACCAAAATCCATAGTTTCTGATAGAGACACCAAGTTTTTGTCTCACTTTTGGCGTGTGCTTTGGGGAAAGTTAGGTACCAAGTTGTTATTTTCCACCACTTGTCATCCTCAAACGGATGGACAAACAGAAGTAGCAAACAGAACTTTAGGTACCATGATGAGAGCTTTAGTGGGTAAGAATTTGAGTTCTTGGGAAGATTGTTTGCCATTTATTGAGTTTGCTTATAATCGTGCTATTCATTCTTCTACAGGATATTCACCTTTTGAGCTTGTTTATGGTTTTAACCCACTAACAGTTTTGGATCTTGTTTCTTTACCTTCTCATGAGCTTGTTAGTTTAGATGGTGAGAAGAAAGATAAATTGGTGAAAGAGATGCATGAGAAAGCAAGGGTGAATATTGAGAAAAGGAATAAGAGATATGCTGATTCTGTAAATAGAGGGAGACGTGAGATTAAGTTTCAAGTAGGAGATTGGGTTTGGGTGCATTTTCGAAAAGAGAGGTTTCCTAACCAAAGGAAGAACAAGTTGCAAGCAAGGGGAGATGGCCCATTCCAAGTGCTGGAGAAGATTAATGACAATGCCTACAAGATCGACTTACCAAGTACGTATAATGTTAGTGCTACTTTCAATGTAAGTGATCTTTCTCCTTTTGATGATGCAGATTTGAGGACAAATCTTTTTGAAGAGGGGGAGAATGATGCAAGAAAGGATCCCTGGAAGCTAGGAAGTGGACCAATCACTAGGAGCAAGGCAAAGAGATATCAAGCTAGTATGGCTTTGCATATTCAAGAAGAGATTTCCAAAGAGCTTCAAGAATTATCATTCAAGAAGATGGAGATAGAGCTTGAAGAAGGCACACCAAAGATGATTATGATGCTTAGTGTGGAAGCTAAAGGCTAGCTAAAGAAAGGTCCGATGTGCAAGAAAGGTCCATGGGGGGTTCATATAAAGCCTTGGGAAGTAATTTAAGGCCCATGGACAGCCCAAATAGTGTGGGGCGTTTCTTATGTTGAAGGGATTAGTTTGGTTGTTTCCATACTTTATATTTTCCTTAGTGGATTAGGATTACTTTATATTTTCCTTAGTGGATTAGGATTTTGTTTCCATACTTTATATTTTCCTTAGTGGATTAGGATTTGTTTCCATACTTAATGTTTTCCTTATGCAATTAGGAATGTTTTCCTTATGCATTTAGGAATGTTTTCCTTATTCAATTAGGAATGTTTTAGTCTTAATTTTCCATATGCAATTAGGAATTTTGTATCCCTTATTTAAGGGCACTATTAGGCCGAATTTGATAAACAACAATTAATAAAAAATTTTGAATTCTTCTACAAGTTCTTCTTGTGAATTTTCGTGTGAGAGAGATTAGAGTGGATTCTTTAATTCTTTCTTTGCATCAAGAATTAGTTTACTTATCAACAAGAGTTGTGGCATTTTCCTTCTTCTTACCAACTAAATCCTTCAATCATAGTGAGTTCACGTCTCTTTATAGGCGTTGGGTTCTTTAGGAGGTGATTATCAAGTTTCAAGGAGTTCTCTACCATTGTTATACGTTGGGTTTGCTGCCATCATTGCTAAGGGTCTGCGTCATGTCATGTCATGAGCAGTACTGCAATAATAGTATGATGCATCATACCTTTATCTCAAGGGTTCTGTCATAACCAAGTAGAGCGTAAACAATTTATTAATTAATTTGATCATGATATTCAATAAGCCATGATTTTTCCATAATGCATGTATTGTCGGAATAGCTTGTCATGATGCCTTTCCGATCATTTCCAATTCTCCTTCATATTATTTTATATGATTTAACATCAATCCATATCTTAATATTCAAGTTTTAACACATTTAGAAAAATGACCAAATGAATAGTGGCACGGCGCGTAAAATCGGCAACACAATGGCGCGCGACAACTAAATGGTAAAATCTGTTTTTACTACTGAAAATCAGTCAACTTTGGCGACTTTTTTGACCAAGTAAACAAACTTATTTTTGGCTGAAATTTTGCAAGAAAACCCCTTCATAATTTAACTAAATGCATGTAAAATTTCGTCAAAAAATTCCTTCGTTTGCCCCCTCAATGGACTGCCCAAAATAAAAGCTGCAGAATGGTACCCAAAAAGGGACCATTTGGCCCAACTTTCAAAACTAGAGGGGAATTCTTTTTTTTCTTGCAAAATTGAGTTTTAGACTCCTTTTATGATACCATGGAAGGACTAAAGGTCCCTCTTTCAAAAATCAAACCAAAGAGATGATTAAAAGTTAGTAAAAGTTTATGGACAATTAACACAAATTGGGCTAGTTTGTTTTATTTTTTTATTCTCTTCACCATCAATTAACTATAAATGACTAGAAGGCACTTTCCCACATATTTACCACACATAATAACATCATTTCAAACCATTTCAAAATTCCCATAATGCAAAATATGTGAATTAATTGAAAAGGGCAATGATTTAAGTACCAAACCTTGTTTATTTGCTTTGTTCCTTGCTTGTCCTATTCTTTCTTCCCTTCTTCTTCTTTATCCCTTTGATTTCCTATAATTTTCATAACTTCCATAATAAGAACATTATAAAAACCATATGTTCAAGCCTTGATTCTTGCTATCTAAAGCTACTAATTACCATTTATTCATCAATTCTACATGTATGGATCATTTAATCTAATTTTTCTTCACTTTCTTAACTTTTCCATATTCTTCCCAATCTTTCTTTTGATGATAACTTAAGAAACATCAACTAAATGAATAAATTGATACTAGAATTGAATTCCTTGCCATAAAATTAGGCTTTTCCCTTTGAAAATCCAAGTTGAAAGTGTGAAAAATCTTCCTCTTCTCCTTCTTTGGTGGTTCGGCCTAGCTCTTCTAAAATTGAGGAGTTCTTCTCTCTTTTTTTTTTTCATAAATTTTCATTCTCTCCCTTTTATACTCATGATTTTTTATTTATTTAATTAATTTCATTTGGGAGGGTTAAGATGTAACCACCACAAAAGTGTCTTTAACTAGGATGGTGCCATGTGTCCCTCCTTTGAAAATTACCAAAATGGTCCTTAAATTATCATACATGTCCCACTTGATGCTTGGGTGAAAGTGAAAAGACCAAAATACCCTTCAATTTAAGGTTTTGCCTTTTCTTCCTAACCGGGTGGTTTTACGACGCGTAAAACGTACCGTTCTCCTCCTTTCAACCTCTAGTTTCCATTTTCGACATTCATTCTTGATTTTGAACTAATTTATAAAAATTACGCTCATGCCCTTGACTTTTGTAAAAATTCCCTTTAGGTCCTTACGTGATTCGGGTCTCCACTTAGGTTTGTTCTTCAACATCGATCACTGCGAAGTCCTTCCATTTACTTCGGATGCCTTTACATGTCTTGTTTGTTTTCCAGTGTATTAATTATTATCACAAGAATGATGAAAATACCCTTAGTCGAGAATCCACTATATCTCTCAAACTGTGCGTTTTCAGGAAAAACCGTGGCGTTCCGTTTCGACCTGATTTTTCTCTACTTTTCATCCTTAGAGTCTGTTATGGGCACTATTAAGGACCTTCAGAACAACTTTTGTTAATTACAGCTACCTCCACAAAACTTTACAATCTTTTCAGTTAGGTCCTTTTTGTCCTATAGAGCTTCCTTTCACGTCGTGTTCTTTGGTGGTTACTCGGGATGGCTCCTCTTACTGTACGCAGATGTACTGTACATGGATGTACTGTACATATGTACAAATTGGGTCATGACATTTCTTCCCCTCTAAAATTTAGGCTTCGTCCTGAAGCCGATCGGGTATAAAATTTAGGCTTCTTCCATTCTATGGTTCCTTCGCTACACTTTAACTGGAGGAATTCTCTTATTTCTTAATCCTTTGACTTTTCGTGCTAATATTTCTATTGGTTCTTCTTCATAATTTAGGTCAGATTGGACTCTGATGTTTTGTGTCTTTATATCATGTGTGAAGTTCAAACGATATTGCCTTATCATTGAAACGTGAAAAACATTATGTATTTTGTTCAGTTCTGGTAATAGAGTTAATCGATAGGCTATTGATCTATGCGTTCGATGATCCCGTCTAGTCCAATAAGCCTAAGGCTTAACTTACTTTTCTGCTTAAATCTTAATACTTCTTTCATGGGAAAGTCTTAAGAAAAACCTTATCTTCCACTTAGAGTTCTATGTCCCCTTGTTTCGAGTCCGCATATGATTTTGCTCCTACCTACCCGCATATGATTTTATCTTGTCTTCACTTAATTCCATCCAACACTTTGGTGTTCCATGTTTTCTTTCGTATAATTCTTTATAGGGCGTCACCGTATGCTGAATTAATAGTCGTTGTTATATGCATATTCAATTAAACTCAAATACCTATTCTAGCCACCCTTAAATTCTATAACACATGCTCTTAATATGTCCTCTCAAAATTTGGATTACTCTTTCAAATCGTCCCTCTGTTTACTGGTGAAAGGCAGTGCTATAATTTGTTTGGGTTTCATAAGCTGTTTGCGACTTCTTCCATAAATTCATGGTGAACTGTGGACCTCTGCCTAAAATGATAGACGTTGGAATCCTATGTAATCGTACAATTTCCTTGGCATACATTTCCACCAATTTATCTATTGAATAATCCATTTGTAAAAGTAGAAAATGAGCTAACATAGTTAGGCAGTCAACGATTATTCGAACAACGTCATGCCGACCTCGTGTCATTGGTAGTTCTATGATGAAATCCATAGTGATATGTTCCCATTTCCATACCAGAGTGGGAATTAGTTGTAACAGTCCCGATAGTATTTGATATTTCACTTTTGCTTGTTGACATATTAAACATTTGGTCATAAAATCAACAATATCTCTCTTCATTCCAGGCTACCATTAAAACTTCTTTAGATATTGATACATTTGTAACTCCTGGATGCATTGCGTAGAGACTACTATATGCTTTTCGAAAAAAATTTCTTTCTTATGTCTTCCATTGTTAGTATCATTACTCTATTGTCATAATACAAACTACTGTTCTTAGAAATTTAGAATTTTATATCCTTTCCTTCTTGCACTTGCTTGATCCATTTTTGTATTTGTTCGCTTTCCTTTTGCACTTGATGAATTTCTTGAAAAGAAACATAATTTATGCTTGCATTTCTACTACTAGTACTTCCTCTTCCATTGGTCTTAAACTGATCTTTATAGCGCCTAAGGCTGGTATCGATTTTCCACCAAGTGCGTTGGTCACCACGTTAGCTTTTCCTAGATGATAATTTATAACTTAGCTGTTATTTCCAAAAATTGGGTTTACTTTCCTTACAATAAATTGAGATCCTCTTGGGTTGGCGGATATTTTAAAGTTTTGCGTCTGTATAAATATAACACTTTTCTCCATATAAATCATATCTCCAAATCTTGAAAGCCAATACGATAACTGTTAATTCCAAACAGTGTGCCGGGTTATTATTATTTTTTTCGTATGGTTTAAATCATCAAAAGACTTATGTGACTATTTTATCCTTTTGCATAAGCATATAACCTTAACCGATGTGTGAAGCATCACTATATATCACAAATTCTTTGCTGGACACGGGCCATATGGCATTGAAGCATTCGTTAACTTTTCCTTTAGTTTCTCAAAGTTCCTCTAACATTTATTAGTCCATTGGAGTTTGGCATTCCTTTGAAACAACCTTGTCATTGGGATTATAATAATGGAAAACCCTTTTATAAAACATTAATAGTACCCAACCAGTCCTAAGAAGATTCTTACTTCTATTACTGTCTTTGGTGTTTTCCATTCCAAAATGGCTTTTGTTTTCTTAAGACTTACTTTAATGCCTTATGCTAATATGGTGTGATCTAAGAATGTCACTTTTTCCAATCAAAACTCGCATTTGTCATGTTTGACGTACAACTACTTCTCTCCCAACATTCGCAATACTATGCAAAAGTATCGATCGTATTCTTCTTTGTTTCTTAAATAAACGAAGGTGTCATCTATGAACACCATTTACAAATTGGTCAAAGTATGGATGAAAGATATGATTCATTAAATCCATGAATACTACTGACACATTTGTGGGCTCAAAAGGCATTACAAGGAACTTATAACGTCTGTATCGAGTTCTATATGTAGTCTTTGGAATGTCTTTTCCTTTGAACCGCAGCTGCTGATATCCCAGTCGGTGATCTATTTTTTTTAAAAAAAAAATTGGTTCCTTTAAGTTGGTCGAATACATCATCGATGGACGGTAATGGATATTTATCCTTAATCGTAAGCTCATTCAACTACTTATAGTTCACATATGACCTTAAGGATTTATCTTTCTTCTTGACGAAGAGTACTGGCATGCCCCATGAAGAAATACTTGGCCGTATAAGACCCTTGTCGAGTAGCTCCTATAATTGCGTTTTCATTTCTTTGGGTTTCGCTGGTACCATTCGGTATGAGGCAACCGACACCGGTGCAGTTCCCGGATATACATTTATAGTGAATCCTACTTTTCTCTTAGGTGATAATCCGGGTAGCTTGTCTAAAGAAACATCGAGAAAATCACGCATTGTTGATACCTCTTGAATCTTTATCACATTCTTCTTTGCTTCCATAGTGCTTACCAAGTGTGCCTCACATCCGTTTGTATGGAACGCCTTGTTGTAACTGTTGCTATTACGTTGTTTAGGTAATCGGCTCTCTTTCCTACTGCCGTCACTTCCTGCTTGTGGGGAGTATGAAGTGTTACTCTCTTTCTTCTTATAATCGACCACTATTTTATGCCTTGTTAGCCAATCCAATACCAACATTACGTCAAATTTTCGGAATGTTAACTCTATTAAATTTCTGGAAATGCATTTTCATGTAACTCTATAGAACATTCTTTAATCACTTGTGTGTAACTACCTCGTCTCTTATCGGATTTATAACTAATGTTTCAAACTTAACATATCCTACTGGTAATTCTTCTAAGTTTTCATGCGTAGGCTCTGGCTGGTGTACTTGAATTGAGCTAGTCAACGGTCTCTGATTGTGCTCTTTGAAAATTCGAATCACTTTCCTTTTCCCTGCTTCGGCCTTGGCCAAAAGCGGGCTGTGATTTTTCTGTCGGTGCGGGTGCATTCACTTGTCTTTCTGGCAGTTTACCCTAACACGATCTGGTGCCCTGCATTCCCAGCATCCATCTATTAAATACCAGAATTCACTCTTATGTCTTCATCCACAGTGTTTGCATAGAGGAGTAATATATCCTTCAAAACTATATTTCTTTCCAATCCTCCAGTAATTTTTGAATTGTTACTTTTTCCTTTTTCCTTTACCTAGTCCTTAGGTTGTTATTACTTTCATTCTTTCCTTTTTTATCTAATTTTAATTTTGCACTTTCTACCTCTTTGGTTCTTAATTTCTCTCTTTCTCTTCTCTCTCTTTTTTTTTCCATCATTTCCTGAATTCATAAATCTCATATATCTTCTTCTTATAATTTCTTAATTTTGATGATTACACTGGGGCATTTTCAGGAGGAAACACAATACAGTGTTTTGATTAGATTTCGTCTAGTTTCTACTCATATGATCCGTCACCTACCTTATTAAGACTCACAGGATGGTCACCCATCATCATTGGTCGAGCACGGTTAACTCCGGTTTTCCTACTAAATTTCAACACGACGGTGCCCGATCAGCAGTATCTTCTTAGTACGCTTACTTCATCTGCTTATGTGAATATTGTACATGGGGTTACTGTACATATTCTCTAGTGGCCGAACATGAGAATTTATCATATACTTATTTCTGTTCACTCATCTTTGTTATCTAAGTTCTATCTATTTTATCTCTTACCGTCTGGTCTTAACATTTTACGTACTTTTCTTTTATCCTCTTATTCTGTTCCTCTTTTTATTCCATTCTTCAAATTTCATTTTCTTATATACATTTTCATTTTTACATTCATATACGCCTATCTAACCTTCTCCTGGAACCCCCTTATACTAGCTACGAATGTCTGGCACCTTGAACCTCGGCCGGATCCTTGACTATGCGATCACCGGCTTTACTGTGCAAAACTATCTTCACTTCTAAACTTCTTCTCAACTTGTCGAAATCTTCCCAAACTTTAAGTTTGTACTCTCTTTTGTTGCATACATTGGTGTCTACTTCTCTAATCTATGTATACCCTCTCAATACCTAAAACTTTCACAACTAATCTTGAAAATTCAAACACGTCCATGACTACTAATTGTACTTTAATTCCATTATTTAATCCTTCTAAAACCTTTGACTTCTTTCTTGCTTTGTTTCTATCATTTTCTTTGCATACTTACTGAGGCGGGTGAACTCTCTATCAGATACTGTCATTCTTCCTTGCTGTAGATATATAAACTCATTTCTCCTTTCGTTTAAGTATGTTTTACCAAGTGTATGTTTCTTCTACCCAAAGGGACATGGCATAAATAAATCTTTTATCTGGCGTGCATCTTAGTTGTTCCAATGCCCTACTGGTACTGTCCAAACAGTACTCAACTTCTTCAAATCCTTCTTCCCTACTAGCCTTAAATTCTTTAGCCCCATATTTCCTTAACTTCTCAATTGGGGACTTCCACAGCCACTGTTGCGGGTCGTGGCATAAGTCCAAGACCCATTTCTATATTTATGGGTACGAAAGCGTGTGATTCCTTCTCTTGATCTATAACTCTTTGTGATTCTGCCTCTTGCCACCTTATACCGTATACATATATCGTGATAAGGATTAGCAGCTGGCTTGACTCAACACATTAACTTTCCTATATGGCATGTACGTAATCACTATTAGATTTTCCTTTATCACATGTACCTCATATACTTATGTATATATAATATTCTTTCTACTATACCGACATTTCGTACCTAAATGATATATACTCTCATTTCTTATCTGCTATAGGATATCCCATTTTACATTGGTAATGGCCACTCCCAACATAAAATGTGTATCCTCCTATGCTGAATTTTCCAGGACCGGCTAAACCGGTGCTCTGACACCACTAAATGTAATACCCCATCTTAGCCTACGTTTATAGACCAAGATGGACTGTTATCTAATGGTGGTTGTGTCTTAATATGTAACACCCCTTCCCAACCTACATGTGTAAGCTGAGTAGAGGTGCCACACTATCCTAATTGTTGCTACCAATTTACTTAGTCAAATTTTAGTTCTGATTTTTACAGAAATTTTGCCATAGTTTCGCCTAGAAATTTGGATCCCAAGTGTCGACAAAACTTATTTTTCTGATTTTTGAAAACATTTTACACAGACCAATGTGAATACCATCAAATTTAATGCACTCCCAATGAATTCACCTTATACCCTCAACTACAAATCTGCAAGAAGAGTTCACACTTCTAATACAACATAAAGTAAAGGTTTATGATTATTACACACTACTAACATACCATTGTAACATAGAAATTCTCTTTTATATTTATTTATATACATGCCACTACTAGCTAACTCATAATGGATCTAAAAGATCTACCCCTGAGATTTGCTGTGGTCTGGTCGTTGCTTCCCCAAGATTTATCTACTGCTCCGAACCTACGAGTCAAGGAAAACTTAACTCGCTGAGCGTTGTCACTCAGTGGGTACTTTACCGATGAAAATATAAGTAAAACATGAAAGCCTTTGAAACAAAATGAAATAATTAAATCATAAATCAACCAACCTTAAACCAATGGAAGTTTCTGTACATTCAGTGTAAATATGCTTCCAACAAATGTAAAAACCATAATTCAAACTCATTGGCATTATATAGTTTAACGAAAAATAATATGTCTTTGATTCAGGCTCTACTGGTATATAGGGAACCATAGTGATAAGGCAGTGGGCCTCCCCACTGTAACATAGGTGGGCCTCCCCACCGACATCAAATCACAGGAATGGGCCTCCCCATCCTGGTTAACCAATGGGCCTCCCCATTGGCTTCAGTGGCCACCGATATCAGATCACAGGAATGGGCCTCCCCATCCTGGTTAACCAATGGGCCTCCCCATTGGCTTCAGTGGCCTCACCACTGAATAACATATCATATCACAATAATGAGCAGTACTGCATGCGTTAGTATAGTGCACTATACCCTTATCTACCACTCCCACTATCCAGTAGAGCAAAAAGGTTAAAATGATTCAATTTAAGTCTCAAACCTCATTTTAGAATGACTCGCGAAATCATTTTAAATTCCCATCGCACTTTGCCATTTATGCCGCGCAACACATTCTTTAGTCAAACCATTACTCTTTTTCACATATTTAACATCCACAATAAACACATCAAACATTTCAAAGCATTCCTCAAAATATCACAAATTCACCAAATGAATAGTGTTGCGGCAAGACAAATCGGCAATGCAAAATGGCATGACCAAATGAATAGTAAAATCTGGGTTTTCGTCAAAATTTCAGTCCACTTCAGTTATGTATTTGACCAAGTAAATGATCTTATTTTTGGCTGAAATTTTACAGAAAACTTATTTCATATGTTGACTAATTTCATGTAAAATTTCGTTGAAAAATTCCTTCGTTTGCTGCCCCAAACAATTTCCACAAAAATAGTCCAGAAGCTGTCACTTTGGGACCATTTCGGCCCAAACATTTGAAATGCATAGGATAGTTTATTTTTCTTTTGCAAATCAATATTAAGGCTTCTTTAATAGTAAAGTGAAGATTCAAACACTTCCTTTTAGCAATTTTTGCAAGTTTAACTCAAATCAAACTAATTAAAGTCCAAACAACTTACTAAATCAACTTGCCAAATTTTCTCAAAACATTTGGTTTCAATTAAATTTAACAACCCAATTGCCATAAGAAAACAAGAATATAACTCAAATATTTAATTTAAACTCAATCAATATATTTAAACATCAATTTCAAAACTTCCATAAACCAAAGTTTGTAAGCAAATAGAATTTCTTTTATGGTAAAGCACCAAATCAAAAGTAATTATTCAAAGGTAAAGTACCAAACCTTGCTTTTCCTTGCTCTTCTTATCTATTTCACTTCCTTTCCTCTCTAATCTCCTTGATTTCCTATGAATTTAATATGTCACATATGTAAGAACAAACCCTAGATATGAACATGATGCTACCTTATGATTTTCTAACAATCCTTTACTTATTCTTACTAATAATCACCATTTTCATCATTTCCTTTAAGTAGTTTATCATTTTTCACCATAATCATCAACTTACTAATTCTTTCCCAACATGAACATAATATCAAATCTTCCTAAACATAGCCTAATACCTAATTCTAATGAAAGAATAAGACTTAGGATGGTATCTTACCTTATTTCCTATTGAATTTCACTTGAGAAATGGCTTGGACTTGAAACTTGTCTCCTTGAAAATGGAAGGGAGGGGGAGCACGACTTAAAGAAGAAGAAAAGTGGTGATGGTGGTGTCTTTTTGATCCTTACTTGTGTTTGGAAGACCATAATTAGTTATTTATAATTTAATTTCCATTTAATTAATTTATTTATTTTCAATGGCCATGATTTGTCCAACACATTTGGATTTAATGGCTAGGATTTGGTTTATTTTCAATGGCCATGATTTGTCCAACACATTTGGATTTAATGGCTAGGATTTGGTTTATTTTCAATGGCCATGATTTGTCCAACACATTTGGATTTAATGGCTAGGATTTGGCCACTTGAAAGTGGTTTTTTGTTCTTTTAATATTTTGCCCCCAAAGTTATATTTAACTACAAAATCGCCCCTCCAGTGGAAATGTCCAAAATGTCCTTATCGGAAAATCGCCCGTAACTTACAAACCGTGCGTTTTCAGGAAAAATTGAAACCCACGGTTATGACCCGATTAATCTTGAGAATATTCTTCCGGGGTCGAATATGGACACTATTAAGAACTTCCGGCACTTAATTTTTAAGTTTACATAGTTGCCCCTAACTTTTGAGAAATTTCCACTTAGGTCCTTTTGATATCCCTTCTTGACCTTGCTGTCTTTCTTTATTAATATCTTTTTACTCACAACTCCAAATTAAGTAATTCTTATTCCCACTGAAACTAGACATCTGGGGATATATTGTATCAAAATTTCAGGTCCATCCGAGCTATATCTGATTTTTGACGGTCCTTCGAAATCAAGCCTACTATGATGTCCTGAGGCAGCTTGCACATTGTCTACTAAATCCATCATATCTTATTTTGTACAACTCCAAATTGAGTAATTTCAAGTTAAAACTCTAGCTAAGACACAAATAAACAATTAAGTCTTCTTTGAGACTCTCTAATTTTGTCATTAACTTAGATGAAATTCGAGCTCAAGTTATAGGTCAAGTTCTGAACTCCTTTGTTCTAAGCCTAAATCATATCCTCTATGTCTGTTTCTTACCAATCTGGGATTTGGGATGTTACATAATATTTTACTTAGCCAATTTTAAGTGCAGATTTTAAAAAAAAATTCCTATATCCTCCCCTAAAAATGGAGGTCCCAAGTGTCACCAAAACTGATTTTTTTTAATTTTTGAAAACAATTTTGATCTCAATCAAACAATCGCAACACTCCTCAAACACTTCTATATTCATCACCCTTATATCCTCCACCAAATCCTGCACTAAAACTTTACACTTTTATACTTGCATACATAAGTGCTAAATCCAAATAAGATTTATTAGATTACTAGCAGTGTGCGTGTTCTAGCTTTTCAGCATAATACATTTATTTGCTAGATCATATAAGCTTATGTACATGCCATATTGCTACAATCAATCATATTCAAACTCCTATCCAAAGTAGTAGTCAAGGCCAGCTTCGCAGGACATACTGCAATCTCATCTCCTCGTTTAACCTACGAGTTTAGAGGGAAACTAAACTCGCTAAGCAATTGCTTAGTGGGTACTTAAATCATTGCAATAAATAAATAAAATGAAAGAATGATTTGAACATACATTTATATACTTTAAATAATTGAAAGGAATAAATACAAAACACAGAAGGTAAAAAGTCTTGACTGAATAATTTGAATTTAAATCATTTTTCTTGCTTTTATCATTTTGGTTGCTCTACTAGTTTAACAGAACATCAACGGATAAGGCACGGGTCATGATAAATATATCTCGTCATGGTGAGATATTACAGGATGATATGCGTCATGGTGCATATTTCATCATCCTTCATCATAATTCTTGCACATGTGCTAATAGCCATTGTTCATTGAATCATTGATCATGTCATTGTAATCATCGGCCTTCAGCCGGAATATCATGTCATGTCATGAGCAGTACTGCAATAATAGTATGATGCATCATACCCTTATCTCAAGGGTTCTGTCATAACCAAGTAGAGCATAAACAATTTATTAATTAATTTGATCATGATATTCAAAAAGCCATGATTTTTCCATAATGCATGTATTGTCGGAATAGCTTGTCATGATGCCTTTCTGATCATTTCCAATTCTCCTTCATGTTATTTTATATGATTTAACATCAATCCATATCATAATATTCAATTTTTAACACATTTAGAAAAATGACCAAATGAATAGTGGCGCGGCTCGTAAAATCAGCAACACAATGGCGTGTGACAACTAAATGGTAAAATCTGTTTTTACTGCTGAAAATCAGTCAACTTTGGCAACAGTTTTGACCAAGTAAACAAAATTATTTTTGGCTGAAATTTTTCAGAAAAACCCCTTCATAAGTTAGCTAAATGCATGTAAAATTTCGTCGAAAACTTCCTTCGTTTGCCCCCTCAATGGACTGCCCAAAATGAAAGCTGCAGAATGGTACCCAAAAAGGGACCATTCGGCCCAACTTTCAAAACTTGAGGGGAATTCTTTTTTTTCTTGCAAAATTGAGTTTTAGACTCCTTTTATGATACCATGGAAGGACTAAAGGTCCCTCTTTCAAAAATCAAACCAAAGAGATGATTAAAAGTTAGTCAAAGTTTATGGACAATTAACACAAATTGGGCTAGTTTGTTTTATTTTTTTATTCTCTTCACCATCAATTAACTACAAATGACTAGAAGGCACTTTCCCACATATTTACCACACATAATAACATCATTTCAAACCATTTCAAAATTCCCATAATGCAAAATATGTGAATTAATTGAAAAGGGCAATGATTTAAGTACCAAACCTTGTTTATTTGCTTTGTTCCTTGCTTGTCCTATTCTTTCTTCCGTTCTTCTTCTTTATCCCTTTGATTTCCTATAATTTTCATAACTTCCATAATAAGAACATTATAAAAACCATATGTTGAAGCCTTGATTCTTGCTATCTAAAGCTACTAATTACCATTTATTCATCAATTCTACATGTATGGATCATTTAATCTATTTTCTCTTCACTTTCTTAACTTTTCCATATTCTTCCCAATCTTTCTTTTGATGATAACTTAAGAAACATCAACTAAATGAATAAATTGATACTAGAATTGAATTCCTTACCCTAAAATTAGGCTTTTCCCTTTGAAAATCCAAGTTGAAAGTGTGAAAAATCTTCCTCTTCTCCTTCTTTGGTGGTTCGGCCTAGCTCTTCTAAAATGGAGGAGTTCTTCTTTTTTTTTTTTCATAAATGTTCATTCTCTCCCTTTTATACTTATGATTTTTGATTTATTTAATTAATTTCATTTTGGAGGGTTAAGATGTAACCACCACAAAAGTGTCTTTAACTAGGATGGTGCCATGTGTCCCTCCTTGGTGCCATATGTCCCTCCTTGGAAAATTACCAAAATGGTCCTTAAATTATCATACATGTCCCACTTGATGCTTGGGTGAAAGTGAAAAGACCAAAATACCCTTCAATTGAAGGTTTTGCCTTTCAGTTGACGCCGCGTAAAACCACCGTTCTCCTCCTTTCAACCTCTAGTTTCCATTTCAGACATTCATTCTTGATTTTGAACTAATTTATAAAAATTACGCTCATGCCCTTGACTTTTGTAAAAATTCCCTTTAGGTCCTTACGTGATTCGGATCTCCACTTAGGTTCGTTCTTCAACATCGATCACTGCGGAGTCCTTCCGTTTACTTCGGATACCTTTACTTGTCTTGTTTTCCAGTGTATAAATTATTATCATAAGAATGACAAAAATACCCTTGGTCGAGAATCCACTGTATCTCTCAAACTGTGCGTTTTCGGGAAAAACCATGGCGTTCCGTTTTGACCCGATTTTTCTCTACTTTTCATCCTTAGAGTCTGTTATGGGCACTATTAAGGACCTTCAGAAAAACTTTTATTAATTTCGGCCACCTCCACAAAACTTTACAATCTTTTCAGTTAGGTCCTTTTTGTCCTATAGAGCTTCCTTTCACGTCGTGTTCTTTGGTGGTTACTCGGGATGGCTCCTCTTACTGTACGGGGATGTACTGTACATGGATGTACTGTACATATGTACAAATTGGGTCGTGGCACATTGTTTCAACACTAAATCCCCGACTTTGAGTTTTCTGATCTTAACTCTTCAATTATAAGCCCGAGCTATTTTCTTTTGATACAGTTGATGATGATACAGTGCTTTTAACCTTCTCTCCTCTAGTAAAGCTAGTTGTGTGTATCTACTCACTACCCATTCCATTTCAGGCAGTTCAGCTTCCAAGACCACTCTTAACGACTTGATCTCGATTTCAATTGGCAACACTGCTTCCATCCCGTAAACTAAGGAGAATGGTGTCATTTCAGTCGGTGTTCACACACTTGTTCTATATCCCCACAAAGCAAAAGGAAGCATTTCTGACCAATCCCTGTATGTCTTAGTCATCTTGGACAGGATCTGCTTAATTGTCTTGTTTGTTGCTTCTACCGCGCCATTAGCCTTTGGTCTATAAGGAGAAGACCAGTGATGATGGATTTGGTACTTTGAGAATAAGTCCTTAACTGCTCCTTAAAATTGTACCCCATTGTCTGATATCACACTGTGCAGGACCCCATACCTGCAGATGAGATTCTTTTCAATAAATCTAGCCATTTGGCTTGTGCCCAGTTTGTTGAAGGATTCGTCTTCGTCCCATTTCAAAAAATAATCTACTGCTACTACAATGAAACGGTGACCATTTGAGGCTATCGGATGTATCTCTCCTATAATGTCGATACCCCAAGTGGGAAAGGGTGAGGGTGAAGACATAGAATGCAATTCTTCAGGAGGCATGTGATTCAAATTAGCATACATATGACATTGTTGGCACTTCTTTACGAACTCTATACAATCTCTCTCCATAGTCAACCAGTAGTAACCTTGTTGAATTATCTTCTTAACTAGGGCCAAACCACTCATGTACGGACCGCAACTTCCCACATATATTTCTGACATGATATGCTCCACTTCAGGCTTCCTCAAGCATCTCAAATGCACCCCATCAGGCCATCTTCGATATAACTCCCCATGGAGGGTGATGTATTGTAAGGACCACCGCCTTATCGCTCTTCTTTCTTTCTTTGTTGCCCCCGACGGGTATTCCCTTTCCTCAAGAAATCATCTTATAGTATCATACCATGCATCATGGTCTGTATCAGTTTCCGTGATTGTCTCATATTCATAGCAAGGAGTTGATGAACTAGTCAATATTAGAGGCTTAAGGAATAAGTTGACAGGATTTTCCCATACCGAAGCCAATGTAGCTAGGGCATCAGCCATCTGGTTTTCTTCTCTTAATAGGTGTATAAACCTGCACTCCTTGAAGTTTTTCTTCATCATGGTCAGGTAATGGTGGTATGATTTTAATTTTTCTTCTTTCAACTCCCACTCTCCATTTACTTGGGACACTACTAGCAATCAATCGCCAAAAACTTCCACCTTATCCACCTTCATAATCAGTAGGGTTTCCAAGCCAAAGATACATGTTTCGTACTCCACCATATTATTGGTTGCCCTGAATTTTAACTTTTTGCCTAAAGGGATAAGTTCCCCTTCGGGTGATTCTAGTATGACTCCCAAACCTGCTCCTTTCCTGTTTACTACTCCATCAACATACATTTTCCACCCTTGTACTTCAATTGCTTCTAAATGTTCAGTCAGAAATTCCAAGACTACTTCTTTGCTATCCGGTAATGGTTGTTGGGTCAGGAATTCTACCACCACTCTACCTTTGATTGTTTTCCTAATTACATACTCAATCTCAAATTCTTCTAATATTATTAACCAATGACCATACTTCCCAATCAAAGAGGGTGTCTCCCTTAAGTACTTCATTGGATCCAACCTGGAAATTGCTTGCACACTATAAGATTGAAAGTAATGCCGCAACTTCTTAGAAAACCAAACCACGGCTATACAGGTCTTTTCAATGATACTATACTTAATTTCATAAGGTAGGAGCTTTCTACTCAAATAGTAAACTGCATGCTCAATCCCTGACTCATCTACTTGGGCTAGCATGGCTCCTATTGACTCTTCTTCTACTGCTAAGTATAGTAACAAGGGTTTACCGGGTTTAGGTGGTTTTAAAATAGGTAGATTTAGTAGATACTCCTTTATTCGCTCAAAGGCCTTTTGACATTCTTCATTCCACCGGATTGGTTGATTCTTTTAAGCAATTTGAAGATAGGCTCAAAGATTGTTATGAGTTTTGCTATAAATCTGCTAATGTACTATAATTTACCAATAAATCCCCGAACTTCTCTCTCTGTCTTAGGGGCTGGCATATCCCTGATAGCTTTAACTTTGTTAAGATCAATCTCAATGCCATTTAGACCAATCACATGTCCCAACAATTTACCCGAGGTAACCCCGAACACACACTTCTTCAGGTTTAATCTTAGCTTATATTTCAATGCTCTATCGAAGAATAATTCTAATTTTTGGAAGTGTTGTTCCCTTGTATCTGATTTCACCATCATATCATCAACATATACTTCAACTTCTTTATGTATCATGTCATGAAATAGCGTGGTGGCTATCCTTTGGTAGGTTGCTCCAGCATTCTTTAAGCCGAACGACATCACGCTATAACAAAATATATCCCATGTAATAATGAAAGCAGTTTTGGCTTTATCCTTTTGAGCCATTAGCACTTGGTTGTATCCAGAAAATCCATCTACAAACGAGTGTAGCACGCTAGAGGCTGCACTATCAATGAGAACATCTATATGGGGTAGAGAAAAATCAACTTTAGGGGAGGCCTTGTTTAAATCTCTATAGTCCACACAGACCCTTATTCTTCCATCTTTCTTTGGCACGGGTACTATGTTAGCTAACCAATCTAGATATTTTATCACTTCAAGGAACTTTTCTTGTATTTGTTTAGTGACCTCTTCTTTAACCAATTCAGCTCACTCAGGTCTTAATCGCCTAATCTTTTGTTTGACAGGTTTTATGTGAGTGTAAGTAGGAATAAGATGTTCAACTATGTCTCGATCTATTTCAGGCATATCCTCATAAGACCAAGCAAATACTTCTTCATATTTTTTGAATATTTTTTCAAATCTCTATCTCTCAACATGAGTAAGGTCGGATGCTATGCTAATGTTTTTAGAATTTTCGATTGTTCCCAAATTTAATGATTATGTATCAACAGAATTAATATTAAAGATGCTCATGTAACTTCCATTTGAATGTATTCAACCATCAGGAGAAACATCACACAAGTAAGCAAAATCAGACTTTATTGCATTCATTTTGGAAAAGAAAACATCATCATCCTCATACAAGGCAGACAAATTAAAATCAAAATCAAAATCATTGTTCTCAAAATCATAAGGCAAAATGTCTTCAAACTTCTCTTCAACCAGGGCAGCAATCTTCTTCGAGGTCTTTTTATCTTTCAGGACAGCTTCCTTCTTCTCTTCCGGATTGGATTCTTTGTTGGCTGGCAAGGTGAGCTATTTCTTCACTTGCTCCACTAGCTCGGCAACATCTGCAAAAATTTCAAAACCCGGGATCAACTTTCCCATGAACATGATTGGCTCAGGCTTTCCTTGGAGTGGTCCCATGTCTGGAGCTTTAACAAAGATTTTTTCAAGTGGCAAAAAGCTCATCTTCCCATTCTTCTTTGGCTAGACATCTTTGTTGGCTTTATCATATCCCAACCCCTTCTTGGAAGTTTGAGTTTTAAAATCTGGAAGCTTTGTCAAACCGGCCTTGTCCTTTCCAAGACCAGCTTCAGGAAGGTAGTTCATGTTTTTCATCATGTTCAAAATCTTAGAGTCCACTACTTCGTCATCAGAAATTGCAGCTATTTGGAAACCATTGAGAGCCCTCTCAATCATTAGAGCATTAACAACCTCATTATCTTCGGCCTTGATGACCACTGTTTCATCTCTGTTAGGGAACTTGATCTTTTGATGAAGGGTGGAAGGAACTCCACCAAGAGGATGAAACCATGGTCATCCCAAGAGTAAGGCAAAGGTAACCGATATGTCCAAAACAACAAATTCAACAATAGATTCAATTGGACCAACCTTGACAGCAGCTTTGAAAGTCCCTTCGGCATGTCTCTTGGTGTTGTCATAAGCCCTAATGGTTACCTCGGTTGGATTTTGATCCCTTGTTGAAATGGCTAGTTTTGGCAATATTTAAGTGGACAAACATTTATGGCGGACCCATCATCAACCATTACATATGGAGTCCTTTTCCCTTTGATTTCTATTTTGATAAAGAGAGGGCGGATGTGATCTCTCCCCTCTTCCTGTAAATCCGCATCTAAGAAAGATACCGCTCCCATATTAACTTTGCTCTTCTCTTGAATATCTTCACATTTCATTACTCCCTCAATTTTTATGAAGTTGATCAGCTCCTCCGGTGTTATAAAAGTAGAAATTGGCATGCTAGCCAAGGCCTTGGCCATAGTTTCTCGGTACTTTTTAGAAGTAGCCAATAAGTCCCAAATGCTAACACTTGGTTGGGTTCTTTTCGATTGCATGAGCACAGTATCATCTTCCTCTTCTTTATTCCCTACTTCATCTTTCTTTCCTTTATTAACTTTTACCTCCTTAGGCGGTGGCCTTGCATAAGGCTTCCCAGATCTAGTGTTCATTACTTCATCTTCCTCGGGCTCAGACCAGGTCCATTCTTCCTTCTTGGATACAAGATTGTCATCACTATCGCTTGAATCTCAAAACCCATTCACAACACAACTTGCTACTTCTTTACCCACCATAGCTTGTTCAATTTTGCTAAATGCCTATTCTTCTTTGGTTGCTTCTCCACCCATATCTTGAAAAGAAGACACGACAAAACTTTCATATAAACCTCCTCTAATCATGAAGGTTGCCGGTGGTGGTACTCTATTGAACCTCGGTAATGGGTTGTCTTTGGTGTTCGGCTTGTTGGGCTCGGGTAGCTTCCCACTATCAATCAAATTTTGGATCTCATGCCTCAACCTCACACATCTATCTGTGTCGTGTCCTTGCATTTGATGAAATTGACAAAATGCTTTAGTGTTGAAATTAGGTGGGAGAGGGTTAGGCAAAGGATGAGGATTTAAGTGTTGTAACAATCCCTTCCTTTGAAGCATATTGAGAACCCAAGACATCGATTTCCCCAATTCTGAAAGCTGTCTTCTTGTTCCTTAGTTAGTAGCAATAACACCAACTGCCTTTTGCATGCCTTGGCTACCAGACTAATAGTTTCCTTTCTCGTTCCTTCTTATTAAAAAACGGTTCTTCTCTCTTTCCCATTCTTCAATTTGCAGACCATCTTGGAGAAGATCTATGAAATCAGGGATGAGTGTATGAGACATTCTTTCACAAAGACTAGGCAACACCCCTCTCACAATCATCCTTATTTGATCTGATTCATCGGGCCTTTTATTGGGCAAAGCGGCGTTATTTCTCCATCTTTTCACATAGTCCACAAAATTTTTATTTGGTCATTGCCTAATGGACTCAACTTCCATTAAGGTGACTTCCATCTCGACGTTGTATCCATATTGTTGGATGAAGGCCTTGTATACCATATCCCAACTCTTTCATGTTCCATCATCTAAGGTATTGAACCAATTTTGGATAACATGATCCAATGAGAGCATAAAGTACCTTAGAGTTTGAGCCTTAGTAGCTTGGGCAGACTGCATAGCAGTGATATACTGATTCACATGGAGGTGAGGATTTTTGGTTCCATCAAACTTTGCAAGGGATGGCATTTTGAATTTGTATGGCACTTCTTCGTCTAGCTCAAATAATTTGTCAACTTCGGACATTTCTTCAGTTTTTAGTTTCTTCTCAAATTTCTTTTTTAAATCCATAATCATCTTTTCAACATCAGAAGTTTTGATTTTCTCCATAACTAATCTTTCAACAATCTTTGGTTCTTTCTTCTTGTCTTGAGGATCTTGGAAATATTGAGACCAATCATCATCATCATCAATGATCACCTTATCATCATGAAAAACCACTTCACCAACTTTAGCCTTCCCCTCATCCTTTGGCTTCTTAGTGCTAGCAGATACTTCGGCACGATTTCCTAAAATTGCAGCCAATTGGTTCTTCATGGTCTCAGCCAGAGCCTCTTTTATTTCTTCCATCTTGGCATTAAGGGCGTCATCCACCATTCTTTGAATTTGTTCGGGCTCCATTGCTTTTCATGAGCAAGTGTTTGAGTTGCTACTAGATTCTTCATCTCTAGTAGGTCGAATTGTCATAAGCTTTTGAATTGTCGCAATCCAGAGCTGTGAGCCAGAGAGGATCAATGATATGAGATGCAAATGTATGCATGTATGCACAAACAATCAACAAAGAAAGATAAATAGGACGTTCCTTCCAACCTTATATCTTCCACACACGGATGGCGAGTCTCTTTTCCTAGGTAATATGGTTAACAAAACACCAATATGGGATATCTTATTTTTTGAATAATTCCCTCAGATGTTTCAACCAATAGTTATATTTTTAAATATGAAAATCAGTTCATGATAATTCCCATTAATTAGGTTTTAATCCATTCAACCAACTAAAATAGCTTTTTATGCTATATTGGATTAAAACTAAATTAAGAGGCTTATTATAAATAGATTTCTCACTGGAAAAAGTAACTAATGATTCATGCCAAAAACAAGCCCATGATGAATTATTCTTAGTATAAACTAGGCTCAATTGATTTTTGGTATTTTGTAATTCACCTAAATAAATTGCAAGCTCTTTGTAAGAAAAGGTCGGATAAAATAATTTTCTTTCTAAGCCTATTGTAAAAAGATTATAGAAAAAAAATGAATTTTGGGCTTAGTATTTTGGTTATGAGTAAAAGAATTTTTGATTTGTTTTTAGAAAAGTTTTATGTCCAAAGACCATTTTAAAGAGTTTTGAAAATAGCCTTGGTCTTTTGGATTTAGAGAAAAATTTATTTTGAGCTTACAAATGTACTTTGTTCATATTAGAAAAAGAAAAAACCAAATAAGCCATGATTTAAGCTAAGATAAATTAACCATAGTCAAACAACAAGCATTTTGGGTAAAAACCTAAGGAAAGTAACTAGGCAAATTACATGTGCTTTAGTCTTTGGGTTAAAAGGCTTAGGTTCCCATAGTAAGTATACACCAAATGGTACGAGGCTATGAGTGGTTATGCCATGCTCGATCTCCAAACCTTGAGTGAAAGTATGGTATCACTTACATAACACAACACGGGTAACACGAGCGTCCTAACTCACGCACACGATGCAGTCTAATATGATGCAATGGATAATATTGTTATAAGAAAGAATAGAATAATATAAAGACCAACGAAATCAACTTCTCTTATCCCCAGTGGAGTCGCCACTGTGAGCAAGGATTTTTGCCCCCACTCTCAGTGGAATGGTTCTTGCAACTTCGGCACTGTTTAGGCTCGGGGTCTTAGAGAACACAGACCTAAGCCTGGAGAAAATGGAGTCACCACCCGGATGGGCCGGGAAAAAGAAAGGGGTGGATGACTCGATTCCTAAGGAATCCCCAACCCCCTAATGGGTTAGGAAAGTTGGGTACGTGTGGGGAATGTGAGAAATGGCCCTGCACCCCCACAATACCCGGTTCATTGGAACCGGCCTTCTTTACTGGTCTTAATATTATAAAATTCTTAAATATAATAATATTATCCATATTACATGCAACAATTAAAATAAAGCATCATTATATTAAAATCAAGGCAATGTCCAAACAAAGCAAATAAATGGACACCCATCCGAGGATGGAAACATGTCCTTACATCGTCCATGTCTAAACTAGATAGGACACCCACCGAAATATGGAAACATGTCCTTTACATTGATCCAAAATATAAAAGCAATTTAAATTACATAAAATTTAACTAATGAGGTACCCAATAATGGAAACATACCTCTTACAATTTGAATACTAAAACAAATAAATAATAATCATAATAATAAAGAAAATATCCATCCATGATAAATTAAATAAATTAAGTATTGAAATTAAATAAATAAACCATCAAAACATATAAAAAACTACATAATCAAATCTAAAATTAAATAAAGCAATTAAAGATATAAATTTAGGTTTATGTCTCAATTTAGGGTTCTTTAATTAACATTTAGAGTTTTAGAGATTTTGGAATTATTATTATTATTATTTAGGCTACTGTGCAGATTTTGGAAAAATAGAATGGATTAGGGTTTTATAAATTTAAGAAAGTAGTAAGGGTTTTGGTTAATCAAATTAGGGTTTAGGGTTAACATCATGAAATTAGGGCTTTGGAATCTTAAGACATTAGGTTTATAATTCATATTTACTAGATTGTTATTTTAAGTTTATTGGGTTATGGCTTTAGGGTTTAGATTCTCTAAATTGGGTTTTAAGTTCACTGAATTAGGGTTTAGGAAAACTAGGGTTTACTGTTTTGGTTTTTTGAGAAAGTTAGGGTTTTTGATATTTTAGAAAACATATTTAGTTTTAGGATTTAAGAAAACAGTTTAGAGTTTTATAAAAATAATTATGAGTTTTAGAAAACATAAAGAAGACTAGGGTTTGGAGATTTAAGAAAACATTTGGAAATTTTGGACAAAAAGTTAGGGTTTAGATGAAAATAGTTCGGAGAAAAAAATTTAGGGTTTTTAAGCTTTTGGAAACAGAAGAGTAATTTAGGGTTTTTTGAAGTTTTGGAAACAGGAGAGAAATATTTTAGGGTTTTAAGGTTTCTGGAAAGAGAAGAACAGTTTTAGGGTTTTGAAGTTTTGATCACTGACTAAGGCTACAGGATGAACATATTACCAAGTTTAATAATTTAGGTTACTGAAACAAAAATCATTGATAGATATATTTAAAAGAAAATATGGCAATAACATTGTAAATATAAATATTTATAATCAAACCTCCATTCGTTGGTTCCACCAAAACTGATTTCTGGATGAATAATGATAAAGGCAGTGTTGATTACTTCTTGTTGCTAATGTCTCTTGCTTGCTAGGGTTTTCTGTCTCTCTTTTCCTCAGTCAGAAGTCCAAACTTTTTCCTAGTAAAAACCAATTTTTGATCCTTTAATTCTGAGTTTTAATGTGTTATTTATAGGAAAAATCATAAACCTACTTCTAATTGTTTAAGGAAATTCAAACTAATAAGGAAAAGAAACTAAAAGCAAATAGAATTTGGTTTCGAAAAAAACTGCGTTGAAAAATTACACTGGCAAAAAATTTGCTGTGGGCCAAGAATTGTGAGCTGCAAGGAATTTCCTGCAGGCGGGCACCATTTCACCGCAGGAATTTCCTACGACGAAATGGCCAATGGCCAATTCACCTTCGTCGATGAATTTTTCGTCGCCAATTTTTATATTTTTATTTATTTATTTTAATTTATTTAACTTTACCATTTTGTATTTTTATTAAAAATTATAAATAATAAATAATAAAATAAATATTATTTAATTAAAACGCCACAAAAATTATTTTGGACTATATCAAGAAAAATCAGACCAAACTGGGTTAAAAATTAAGGGTCTATAGTTTGCCCCCTGCTTGAACGATCTGAGACTACAACAAAAGAGAGTGAAAAGTAATAAGACTTAATTTTTTGAGATGGTTGAGGTTTTGGGTTCTAGTCCCGGTTCGAGTTCTGGACTCAAGGATAAATTTAGGTTCTGGACCTAAGGGTAATTTGGGTTCTGGACCCGAGCTAAGTTCTGGACTTAAAGATAATTTGGGTTCTGGACTCGAGCTAAGTTCTGGACTTAAGGGTAATTTGGGTTTTAGACCTGAGCTAAGTTCTGGACCTAAGGATAATTTGGGCTCTAGACCCGAGCTAAGTTCTGGACTTAAGGGTAATTTGGGTTCTGGACCTAAGTTAAGTTCTTGACTTAAGAAAAATTTGGGTTCTAGACCCAAGCTAATTTATGGACTTAAGGGTAATTTGGGTTCTGGACCCAAGTTAAGTTCTGGACTTAAGAAAAATTTGGGTTCTAGACCCGAGCTAAGTTCTGGACTTAAGGATAATTTGGGTTCCGGACCCGAACAAAGTTCTTGACTCAAGGAAAATTTTGATTCTGGTACTGAGCTAAGAGAGATTTAATTGTCTGCAAAAAATAATTGTAGTCAGTAGTATACTAAAGGAATTTGTAAAATTTTAGCTAATTTTTGCTATAAACATATTTTCTCCTAACTGTGAGCGGGGATTTTTGTCCCCACTCCCAGTGGAATGGTTCTTGCAACTTCGACACTGTTTAGGCTCGGGGCCTCAGAGAACACGGACCTAAGCCTGGAGAAAATGGAGTCGCCACCCAGAATGGCCGAAAAAAAGAAAGGGGTGGATGACTCGATTCCTAAGGAATCCCCAACCCTCTAATGGGTTCGAAAAGTTGGGTACGTGTGAAGAAGGTGAGAAATGGCCCAGCACCCCTACAACACCCAGTTCATTGGAACCAGCCTCCTTTATAGGTCTTAATATTATAAAATTCTTAAATATAACAATATTATCCATATTACATGCAACAATTAAAATAAAGCATCATTATATTAAAATTAAGGCAATGTCCAAGCAAAGCAAAAAAAATGGACACCCATCCGAGGATGGAAACATGTCCTTACATTGTCCATGTCTAAACTAGATAGGACACCCACCGAAAGATGGAAACATGTCCTTTACATTGATCCAAAATATAAAAGCAATTTAAATTACATAAAATTTAACTAATGAGGTACCCAATAATGGAAACATACCTCTTACAATTTGAATACTAAAACAAACAAATAATAATCATAATAAAAAAATATCCATCCATGATAAATTAAATAAATCAAGCATTGAAATTAAATAAATCAACCATCAAAACATATAAAAATCTACATAATCAAATCTAAAATTAAATAAAGAAAGTAAAGATATAAATTTAGGTTTATGTCTCAATTTAGGGTTCTTTAATTAACATTTAGGGTTTTGGGGATTTTGGAATTATTATTATTATTTAGGCTACTGTGAAGATTTTTGGAAAAATGGAATGGATTAGGGTTTTATAAATTTAAGAAAGTAGTAAGGGTTTTGGTTAATCAAATTAGGGTTTAGGGTTAACATCATGAAATTAGGGTTTTGGAATCTTAAGACATTAGGTTTATAATTCATGTTTACTGGATTGTTATTTTAAGTTTACTTTGTTATGGCTTTAGGGTTTAGATTCACTAAATTGGATTTTAATTTCACTGAATTAGGGTTTAGGAAAACTGGGTTTATTGTTTTGGTTTTTTGAGAAAGTTAGGGTTTTTAATATTTTAGAAAACATATTTAGTTTTAGGATTTAAGAAAACAGTTTAGAGTTTTATAAAAATAATTATGATTTTTAGAAAATGTAAAGAAGACTACGATTTGGAGATTTAAGAAAACATTTGGAAATTTTGGACAAAAAGTTAGGGTTTATATGAAAATAGTTTGGAGAAAACAATTTAGGGTTTTTAAGCTTTTGGAAACAGAAGAGTAATTTAGGGTTTTTCGAAGTTTTGGAAATGGGAGAGAAATATTTTAGGGTTTTAAGGTTTCTGGAAAGAGAAGAACAGTTTTAAGGTTTTGAAGTTTTGATCACTGACTAAGGCTATGGGATGAACATATTACCAAGTTTAATAATTTAGGTTACTGAAACAAAAATCAATGATAGATATATTTAAAAGAAAATATGGCAATAACATTATAAATATAAAGATTTATAATCAAACCTGCATTTGTTGGTTCCACCAAAACTGATTTTTGGATGAACAACGACAAAGGCAGTGTTGATTGCTTCTTGTTGCTAATGTTTCTTGCTTGCTAGGGTTTTCTTTCTCTCTTTTCCTTAGTTAGAAGTCCAAAATTTTTTCTCCAGTAAAAACCAATTTTAGATCCTTTAATTCTGAGTTTTAATATGTTATTTATAGGAAAAATCATAAACCTACTTCTAATTGTTTAAGAAAATTCAAACTAATTAGGAAAAGAAACAAAAACCAAATAGAATTTGGTTTTGAAAAAAATTGTGTTGGAAAATTACGCTGGCGAAAAACTTGATGCGGGCCAAGAATTCAGAGCTGCGAGAAATTTCCTGCGGGCGGGCACCAATTCACTGCAGGAATTTCCTGCGGCGAAATGGCCAATGGCCAATTCGCCTGCAGGCGAATTGGCCTGCGGCCAATCCACCTTCGGCGACGATCATCGCCGATTTTTCCGTCGCTGATTTTTATATTTTTATTTATTTAACTTTACCATTTTTATTTTTATTAAAAATTATAAATAATAAATACTAAAATAAATATTATTTAATTAAAACCCCACAAAAATTATTTGGACAATATAAAAAAATCGGACCAGACTGGGTCAAAAATTAAGTGTCTACAGAACCACTGTAAGTACTATTCATGCATATCATGCATACATGAGCATATCACACTACATTGTCTATTCTTTGTCAAAATGAACAACTGTTGTGGACTCAGGCTAGCTATCTGCAAGAGCACAGATCATTAACAAGTAATATAATGATAAGTAGATTATTATTCCCACAAGGAAGTTTTCTTCTAAGTACTGATCAATTAAAACTAAGTACTATTTGGATGATAAAATTTGATTTATGATTAAGCAAAACAAATTACTTTGAATTAAATCTAATGTTATGAAACTTAGGGTTAGGTAACCTTTATTGATTTATCATGGCTTTTCTAAAGTATTGATTTAATTTAGTTTTCCTTTCATTAATGGTTAAATTCTCCTAAATTAAGCTCAAGTCTTTCTCAAGTACTAGAACTAATATCAATTTAATCCTTATGTCTACTCTCATAATCATAAGTAATTAAACCAATTCATTAGGTTTTTTGAGAATTTTTGAATTAACCCCTTAAGTGTTTAACCTTATCTCTATGTGAAAAACTTCCTTAAGATTGTTACCTCTATGGACTAATGTTATGCTTCCACTCTCGCTCCATCACACAATACCTCAATTCAATTAATTATTGGCCAGATAATTAAAGCATTAAGAGTAAAGATAACAAAATAATTTAAGGATAAACTAAATTAATTCAAATAGGCATTTATAACTCCATGATAAATTCAATGAAAGGGACCAACCCTAAAGAGGATTAGTTATTCATTATTAAAATAAAAACATTGAAAATATTAAAGAAAGACATTAAAAACATAATTTAAAGAACAAGAAATATCAAACACTATTTCTTTGAAGAAGAACTTGACTTAGAACTTGAATTTCTTCTTGAACTAGAATTTCACTCTCCTTCTTGAGAAAACTCTAAACTACATTTATTTCTTGAATGAATCTAATCTAATTTTTGTAAATCCTTCTTATCTTGAAACCTTAGAGGAAGTGTGTTTAAATAGAGTATTTGGAAGCTTCATTAGTGGGGAAAATTTGAAAAAGGTTAGGCCATATCTTATTTGGTTCATCACCTACCCAATTTTCTGCTCAAGGTCATGAATTTTGACCCCACAGTCGTGGCTTTTGAGTGCCACGGTCGTGGCCTAAGTTGGATTGGATGGTTTGAGCACTTTATAGCTATAAAATGGTCAACAGGGTAGGCCACGGTCTTGGTCTTTCAATACCACGATCGTGGCATGTAAGTGGAGACTGCCAACTTTGAATTTCTTCTCTTTCTTTACTCAGGCAGTAGAGAAATCAATCCTACGGTCGTGTCTTGCCAATGCCACTGTCGTTGCCTTAATTTGGCTTCTAGATTTTTATATTTTTACTGTGGCATATTTGATTTAAATCCCATGGTCATGACCTTGAAGGGTCACGGGCGTGGCATTTGTTATTTCTTCATTTTTGCTTGCGTTTCTTCATTTTTTGCACCTCTAATCATTAGAAACTTTGAAACTTGTCTTTCCAAGTAGGATTATAATAATTATAACTCAAATACACAAAATCCATCAAATTCAATTGCAAAACGATTAACATTATGGTTAGAATTATAAAAAATGTTGATCATAATTTCACTCTATCAAACTCTCCCAAGCAATTGTAGTTTGGTACTATCTATTTATATGTTGAGTTTATGTGAAAAAATTTAATAATTAAAACTTTAAATTTTAGATTGCAATTTAATTTCATAATTTACCTATTTCATTCTTACCTCATTTACTCAAGAATTTTAATCAATTACAACCAATTATCAAATTCTAGATAAGCGAATATTCTTTTGCTGCAAACTCAACCTAGTCTCATATGCATTCTTAATTGAACTTTCTCCACTAATAGTTTATGCTAAATTAAGGGAAATCAAAAGGACTTTAATAAGCTAGTAATGGGATTTATAATGGTAAGGTTTAATAGAAGGTTTAAATAAATTTGGTTAAAATGTCTTTCAAAAATTTCTCTTGTGTAGAGGGTTCTTGGATCCTTGCTCTTTTCTTGACTCTCTTCTAGGGGATATTATTATTATTATTATTATTATTATTATTATTATTATTATTATTATTATTATTATTATTATTATTATTATTATTATGATCATCATCATCATCATCATCATCATCATCATCATCATCATCATCATCATCATCATTTTATATATTTTTTATTATTATTATTCAATATATATATTCCCCCAAACTTAAAACTTAGGAGTCTGTTATTATAAGCAATTTTATTTTTGAAAAAAATTTTGAAAGAGAATTAACCTTGAAAATGGTAGTTAATTTTGGGTTACTAAATCAAAGAAAACTCAAGCTGAAATGTATTTTTGTTTCAAAAGGGACAACTAAGGAAAATGTTTATAATTGGTGGATATAAGGATTTGGTTTCACAAACAATGCCTAAATCATTTTTCCCTTTATTTAGCAATTTTTCAATTTCGCCTTGAAAGCTCTTTTAAACATGTTCTAGGCCTAGGCAAATTATAATATGAAAGAATATACACTTATGCTAAAATTCAAAAACCAATCATATTGAATTAATAAAAGAGCTCAGTTGGTTAAAAATCCATAAGGTATAATTATTCTACCAAATTTTGATCTAAAAATTTTAACTTTTTAACTGAAAAATTTTAGCATATAAACCAACATATAAGAAATCTATAGTAAAAACATAACTTACTATATAATAACGATCCAAATTTCAAACCATAAAATATCTCAAAACAAAACACAATCTTAAAAAAATAAATATTCAAAACTACCATAAAATAAATTTAAAGTACCAAATTTTGTAGCAAAACCAACAATTTAAGAAAATTTCTCCCAAACGTGAAATACCACTGTCCTCAGTGGTCTCCAATAGCAGCAGCATCACCGAGTGGAGGAGGTTGTGGTGGCGGAGCATAGTGGAGTCCAAAATGAGAAAATAATGCATTTAACTGCTCACTGATTCCGGTTATCTGAGTTGAAATAGTCCAGACCTCATGCTCAACTCTGCCAAATAGTTGCTCCATGTTGTCAAAACGCTGCTCCCATGCTATATTCTTTCATTTCATCTCATGTTCAAAAGAATTAAGCATGTTAACAATATAATCAAATGTATTAGGTGGTGGAGCAGATGGACCGGCCTAGGAAGGTCGAGTAGGTTGTGGTTGTTCAGATGCTTCTTCAAAATCTCCTTCTTCTCCAAATAATTCCTCCTCATCAATGTTAATATTGGCATCGGGGGGTCCTAGAACTATATATTGGTTCCCTCTTTTTGCTGCTAATCTCATTGCCAAAACGGTACTTATATCAATTATAGTTTTACCCGAAATAGGAACAAGGTGATCAAGACCTATATTAAGATAGGTAGCAATCCGGGTAATCATTCCCCCAAAAATAATTTTACCACTCTGTTTAATGACTTATTCACAACATTTATCAAACCAATAACCAAAATTAAAAACTTTTTCTTCCATGAGACAATAAAAGAAATGCAATTCTTTTGAATTAACATTGCCTTGACTCTCCCCTCTCCCAAAAATTGTATTTACCAAAACTACATGGATGTACCGGTGGAATGGGTTTATAAAATTAGAGGCCTTTGTCATTTTACTATTAAATCATCCAATGCCTTCTAGTCTATTCCATGTCTCATTTTCATCAAAACCATCAATTCTATCAGGTGTTCCCTGCAAGTTTGATAATCCAAGTGCATCCCCAAATTCAAGCATTAGCCCGTTATAATCCACACCTTCATCTCCACCACTCTCCCATTGTGACCAACTTGTCTATTTGATGGAAAAAACCTAAAACTTCTCAAGAATTCCAAGGTTAATTCAGCATAGGTCGGGTAACACATGCTAGCAAACAATATCCATTGCATATCGGTGAACATTTTTAGCAACACATCATTCCATTATAATTTTCTAATAACATTTGCATCAATGAATCGAGAAGGAATAATTTTTAGAGAGCTTAAATCATGGTACCTTTTTCGTTGCTCCTCATCACGGAATTGAATTTTCAGATACAAATGTGGTCCTTGGTGTGGTGGAGATGAAGGTGGGGATGGTGTTGAGGAAGAGGATGATGATCCATCTTGGCACCTTCTTTTTGATCCTCCAGATTTTAATCCTTCAAGACCCTTTGATTTCTTGGCAAAAGTCTTGCTTCTAACCATTTTGATGTATGATTTGATGAAAAACTTGAAGAAATTTGAGTGAAATTAAAGTATAGGTCGTGGGGTTAGAGGTTTGGGGTGTGGGTTTTAAATTTGGGAGGCCAGAGCTGCAAAAAGTGAAGGGAGAGAAGAAATGAGATGAATATATAGGTTGGAGAGGCCATGATCATGGCCTATAATAGCCTCGGTCGTGGCATGGCAGTTGACTGGTCAAAATTGGCTTGCATGCATTGCCACGGTCGTGGCATTTGAAAGCCACATCGTGGGTTCGAGATTGCCACTACCTAAGAGTTTTTGTCATGCTGTTATCTCTGGCAGACCCATTTGTGATCCCATGGTCGTGGGATTGGATTCTTCACTGGATTTTCAAAAATTCTTCCCCCAGTTTCATTTTGACAACTCCCATTTGATTTTCACGCCCCTAGAAATGATCCACCACAGTCGTGGGGTCTCGAAAACTCAAGTTTCTTGAAGATTTGGTACCTAAAAAGCAATTATAAAATATCAGTAGTTTTTTTTTATAGGAAATGGCTAAAAATGTAGAGAAATCGGGTTGCCTTCCAACAAGCGCTAAGTTTATAGTCGATAGCACAAAATTCTTTTGGACGTTCGGCTATTAAAATGATAGACACTTCCAAAATCTATTGCATCACCAATGAAATAAGGCTTCAATCGTTGGCCATTTACTTTAAAAATTTCTCCTTTTTGATTTTGTATATCTATCGAACTATGAGGATAGACCTTTACAATGGTAAATGGTCCCGACCAATGAGATTTAAGCTTCCTAGGAAAAAGTTTTAATCTTGAATTGTACAACAAAACTTGTTGCCCTTCATGGAATTGCTTGGGTCGGATTGACTTATCATGCCATGCCTTTGTTTTCTCTTTGTAAATCTTAGCATTCTCATAAGCATGAAATCAAATTTCATCCAACTCACTTAATTGCAAAAGGCATTTTTGTCCTGCTTCTCCCAAGTCCATATTCATCTGTCTGATGGGCCAATATGATTTATGTTCCAATTCTACAGGCAAGTGACATGCCTTTCCAAAAACAAGCCGAGAAGGAGACATACCAATCGAGGTCTTGCAAGCTATTCTGTAAGCCCAAAGTGCATCATCCAATTTAGAAGACCAATCCCTTCTCGAAGTGCTAACTATTTTCTCCAAAATCCATTTGAGCTCCCTATTTGATATTTCTACCTGTCCACTGGTCTGAGGATGATAGGGTGTTGAAAAAGAAGAGTGTCAAAGCACGTATTGCAAAAATGGGTACCACCATCACTGACCATAGCTCTAGGAACTCCGAACCTTGTGAAAATATTCTTTTTAATGAACTTAATGACCACTTTAACATCATTTGTTGGACTTGTGATGGCTTCCACCCATTTGGACACATAATCTACTACTAGAATATATTGATTATTGAATGAAGATGGAAAGGGCCCTATAAAATCGATTCCCCAAACATCAAAGAGTTTAACTTCAATAATTGAATTAAGTGGCATTTCTTGTCTTTATGAAATATTTCCAGTTCATTGACAATGATCAAAAAACTGAACAAAAACTCTTGTATCTTTATACATTGCTGGCCAAAAGAATACATATTGACAAATTTTAGCAATTGTTTTAGAAGTAAGGAGTGACCACCACATTCATTCGAATGAAAAAACTCCAAAATACTCTTAATCTCTTCTTTTGGTACACATCTACAAATCATTCTGTCCCCACAATGCTTAAATAAGAGTGGATCTTCCCAAATATAATTTTTAACGTCAGAAAGAAATTTCTTCCGTTGAGCATATGATAGGTCTAGTGGAAGAACATTACCTGCCAAAAAATTAACTAAATCAGCAAACCAAGGAATAGAATTCTGAATAGAAAAAAGTTGTTCATCAGGAAATGACTCATTGATAGGCAATTCTCCTTTATCCATTTGATTATTTAATCTTGATAGGTGATCTGCTTCTAAATTTTCAACTCCCTTTTTATCCTTTATCTCAAGATCAAATTCTTGAAGAAGCAAAATCCACCTATTTAGCCTTGGTTTAGCTTCCTTTTTGTTCATCAGATATTTGATTATTGCATGATCAGTATAAACAATAACTTTATAGCCTAAAAGGTAAGATCTAAAATTTATCCAAAGCAAAAACTATAGCAAGCATTTCTTTTTCTGTTGTAGCATAATGGATTTGAGTGTTGTCAAGGGTTCGACTTGCATAGTAGATGACATGACTTTTCTTATCCTTTTTCTGACTCAAAATAGCCCCAACTACAAGATCACTAGCATCACACATTAGCTCAAAATGTAAAGACTAATCTGGTGGTGAGATGATAGGAGTTGTTGTAAGAGCTGCCTTCAATCTATTAAAAGCAATTAAACATTCATTAGAAAAATTAAAAACAGCATCCTTACTTAATAATTCACATAAGGGTTTAGTAATTTTTGAAAAATCTTTGATAAAATGCCTATAAAACCCTGCATGTCCTAAGAAACTTCAAACTCCCTTTACATTAGTTGGTGGTGGTAGCCTTTAAATAATTTCTATTTTATCTCTATCTACTTCAATTCCTTCCTTGGACACTTTGTGTCCAAGTATAATTCCTTCTTCCACCATAAAGTGGCATTTTTCCCAATTGAGGATAAGGTTTTTATCTTCACATCATTTAAGTACCTATTCCAAATGTTGTAAATAATTATCAAACTTTGAACCATAAACTATAAAGTCATCCATAAAAATTTCAACAACTGATTCTACAATATCAGAAAATATAGCCATCATGCATCGTTGAAAAGTGGCTTGTGCATTGCATAGTCCAAACGAAATTCTTCTATAAGCAAAAGTGTTGTAAGGACATGTAAATGTAGTCTTTTCCTGATCATCTGGTGCTATAGGAATTTGAAAATAGCTTGAATATCCATCCAACAAACAAAAATAAGCATTACCTGCAAATCTTTCAATCATTTGATCAATAAATTGTAATGGAAAATGATCTGTTCGGATGGCTTTATTCAACCTCCTATAATCTATGAAAACATGCCATCCAGTCACTGTTCTAGAGGAAATTAATTCATTATTTTCATTTGTTATGGCTGTCATCCCTCCTTTCTTAGGAACTACATGTATAGGACTCACCCATGAACTATTAGAAATAGGATAAATTATTCCTGCATCTAGTAATTTTGTCACTTCTTCTTTTACCACTTCTCTCATATTTGGATTCAATCTCCTTTGATGATCTATCATAGGTTTGGAATTTTCTTCCATTAAAATCCTATGCATGCATATTGAAGGGCTAATTCCCTTAATATCAGATATAGTCCATCTTATTGCTTTCTTATATTTTCTAATCATGTTCAAGGGTTGACTCATCTGAATTTCTGACAAATTATTATTAACAATAATAGGAAAAGTATTATTAGGTCCAAGAAATGGATACCTGAGATGAGTGGGTAGTGGTTTCAATTCTAATTCCGGAGCTTTTTCAATAGAAGGGAGAGGTAAGGCTTTACCTTTGTCAAGCAGTTCAAATTTTTGGACGTACATTCGCGGAGTTGTAACACCCCCATATCCAATGCACACACACTACAACCACAACAATGTAGCATAAGTGCACCAAACATAGGGATGCTACGGTTCTCTTAACATTCAAATCACTTTAAAACTTGATACAATACCCTTATCATTATACATTATAGAAAAGTAGATCATTTACTTATAAAACAAAACATATTAGTTATATATATATATACACTTAAATATTACACAGCGGAAGTTATAAAATATGTACATATTTACGTATTAAACATTTCTTTACAAAATATAAAGAACTATACATGATTGGCAAGTTTTCTCTGATCTTTAAACTCCCAAAATGGATTCTTCAAGGTCTACTCTCACTTGGTCTTGATGAACTATCGGGTTCAACTCTATCAACTCTATTACCTGCGCGATTAAACACTATCGCGCTAAGCCAAGGGCTTAGTAAGATAAAACATGCAATGGATATGCTTTAATGCAATACAATGTCAATTCTAATTCATATCATATATGTAACAACATAGATGCAAAGCTAACAACATCCCTTTACATTTTATAACCAACATACATATATGCATATCACATTTCAACATCATTGCATATACTTCATTATTTAATCATTTAATCATCCATAAACAATAATAAACAAATCATGACTCTCATTAAGCAAAGACAAGCATTGGGCCCAAGACACACTAATATGCAATTCAATTTTCAGAGTTAATGCTTTGGTTTTATGATCACATTTATCAATCTCATATACCCAATTAGGCTTCAAGGATTAAGTCCAACCAAGCTTCAAGGGGAGCAAAGCATGCTAAGCTTCAACCCAACTTGGCTTCAAGAACTAACCCAACCTAGCTTCAAGGGTGGTAACATCTCAATTAGGCTTCAAGGATTCAATCCAACCTAACTTCAAGAGATTGTTACACTTATTAGGCATGCCACCAACAACAAACTCTGAAAATGGAATAACACATTAGCCACACAATTCATTTAGATTTCATTCTCAATTCTCATTATCATTTAGGCAAACATGCCTCATTTATCTCCATTGAATCACCTTAGCCAATAACAATGGCTTCACATTTCATTTTACAATATAACACTTCATTATTCAAATGTATATTTATCTCATCCATGATCACATTATATCTCACATAGCATCATTCATAAATATCAACATTTCATTCCACATTGCTCATGAAACACATTACCATTCACAATGCATAACATAACATTGTTCAATCTCAACAATGCAAGAACAATTTATATTATTCATAGCTTTAGGATCATCCACAAGTGTTTGATTAAGTCATTCCTTGGGTTAAGTATGTTTAAAATGTTTATGTTTAGGTTTAGAGACCAAACTACCTTTGAAGAATCCAAACCATGCAAAAAGAGAACCAAGAAATCAAACAATATCCAACTCATTTGAGGGACACGCCCAGCCCACTTGAGGAACACGGCCGTGTCTCTAAAAAATAAAAGAGGCAGTAGCCAACACAAATAAATGACACGGGCGTGTCTCTTCATGGCTTCTGGCCGTGTCACCCATGCACATAACCTTAACTAAAACCAACACTTTCTCAATTGCACTCAAACACAATATTCATCATATAACATGTTTCAAATGAACATAACCAATGTTCTAAACACATATTCACCACAAGAATTACTTCACAACACATTAATATAACAATTAAACACACATCATCTCAAAACGCTAAAATCACCATCTTCTCCACCTTTCAAAATCAACATTTACCACTTCCAACAACTACACCTATTTAAACTATTAACTTAAAACCAATTTAACACTTGAGAACAAATCATAAACACATCTCATCATCAAATCATCAAACCCTAATTAACTTCCCATACCACTTCAAAAGAATGAAAGAAATCAAAGGGAAGATCTTACCTTAGTTAAAAACTTCTTGAATCAACACTTGAACACTTAATCTTCCTTCAATTTTGAACTCAACTCATCAAGAACCTCTCTTCACCTCTTGCTTCCCTTTGTCTATGGAGGAGCCGGCCACTTCATGAAAGAAAGAAGAAAATGATGAGGAAACAAAGTCAAATTTTGCTTTTAATCTCCACCAAGTAATCTTATCCAAGCAATTACCAAATTGCCCTTAACCATATAACAATCCTTTTGTCTCATATAAGCCCACATATATAATTACACACTTAACACAAAAATATCTCTCTTCCTTTGACTCTTCCTTTGACCCATTTATATGTTATATATATCATCATATACACAACATATACCATTCTCTCTAAACCCTATTTTCTTTCCAAAACACATATACACAAGCATTCTCCTCCCAATTTCTTTTCTTAACACATCATATACATTCAATCCAATTTATAACAATAACAACAACAACAATATAACCAAGACTTCTAGGGCATACATGAGGATATTACAATTCTCCCCCTCTAAAAAGAAATTTCGTCCTCGAAATTACCTGATATCAAATCTGAAACAATTGCGGATATTGCTCTCGCATGGATTGTTCATTTTCCCAAGTTGCTTCTTCTTTTCCATGATTCTTCCACAAAATCTTCACAAGTGGCACTCTCTTGTTTCTCAACTCTTTCACATCACGTGCCAAAATAGCAACTGGTTCCTCTTCAAATGTCAGATCAGGATTTACTTCAATTGACTCAATCGGCAACACATGAGATGGATCCGACCTATACCTCCTCAACATAGAAACATGAAATACGTTATGAATACGATCCAACTCAGGTGGCAAAGCAAGTCGATACGCCACTGGTCCAATGAAACGAGGACTCAATTTTCCTTTCCGACCGAACCTCAAAATCTTCTTCCAAGGAGATACTTTCAAAAATACCTTATCTCCCACATCAAACTCTATATCTCTCCTCTTTAGATCTGCATAAGACTTCTGTCGGTCTGAAGCTGCTTTTAATCTGCTTCGAATCAACTTTACTTTCTCTTCAGTTTCTTGAATCAAATCAGGCCCAATTAACTTACCTTCCCCAATTTCACTCCAACAAAGAGGTGTCCTACACCGTCTGCCATACAATGCTTCGAATGGTGCCATACCAATGCTAGATTGGTGACTATTGTTGTATGCAAACTCCACAAGAGGTAAAAACCTATCCCAACTTCCAGAGAAATCGATGACACAGCTTCTCAACATATCTTCAAGTATCTGTATCACCCTCTCTGACTGTCCATCTGTCTGTGGATGAAAAGCAGTGCTGAAGTGCAGTCGAGAACCCAAAACACTATGCAAACTCTTCCAAAATCTTGAAGTAAACTTGGGATCTCGATCAGATACTAAAGAAGTTGGAACACCATGCAACTTCACAATCTCATGGATATACAGCTCAGCCAACCTCTCCAAAGAGTAATCCATCCGCACCGGAAGGAAATGAGCTGTCTTAGTCAATCTATCCACAATCACCCATATGGCATCATGTTTCCTTTGTGTCAATGGCAACCCAGACACAAAGTCCATTGTCACTCTATCCCACTTCCATTCTGGCACTAACAACGGTTGAAGCAACCCGGTTGGAACTTGATGTTCTGCTTTAACCTTCTGACAAGTGAGACATTTCGATACAAACTCAGCAATGTCTCTCTTCAACCCCATCCACCAATAAAGCTGTCTCAAATCATGATACATCTTCGTATTACCCGGATGCATAGCAAACATCGACCGATGAGCTTCTTCTAAAATGATCCTTTTCAAATCAGCATCATCCGGCACACACAATCGGCTCTTAAACCAGAGACTCCCATCACTCTTCACAATAAAATCTCTACCCTTTCCACTCTGACAATCCAAAACAATCTTCTGTATCTTCTTATCGGCCAACTGAGCTTCTTTGATTTGATCTAATAAAACCGGCTTCAATTGCAACTGTGCTAACAATGCACCATCATCACAAAGTACAAAACTAGCACACAATGCTCTCAACTCAACAAGCAACGAGAGCGAGTAAACTGTTAAACCAGCTAAAGACTTCCGACTCAAGGCATCAGCAACAACATTTGCTTTACCTGGATGATAATCAATCAAACAGTCGTAGTCTTTAATCAATTCTAACCATCTCCTCTGACGAAGATTGAGTTCTTTCTGGACACCCAAATACTTCAAACTCTTGTGATCAGTATAGATGAAACATTTCTCCCCAAACAAATAGTGGCGCCAAATCATCAATGCAAACACAATGGCAGCCAATTCCAAATCATGGGTCGGATAGTTAAGCTCATTCGGTTTCAACTGTCGAGATGCATAAGCTATAACTTTCCCTTCTTCATCAATACACACCCCAAACCTCTATGTGAAGCATCACTGTAGATCACATATGGTTTGCCTTCAACAGGTAAAGTAAGAACAGGCGCTTGAGTTAACATTTCTCTCAACTGCTCAAAGCTCGCCTGACACTGATCTGTCCACAAAAACCTCACTCCCTTACGAAGCAATCTGGTGAGTGGAGTAGCTATCAAAGAAAACCCTTTCACAAACCGCCGGTAATAGCCTGCCAAACCCAGAAAACTTCTAATCTCTGTCACAGACTTGGGTGGACTCCAATTCAAAATGGCTTCAACTTTACTCGGATCAACTCTAATGCCTTCTGCAAAAACAATATGTCCGAGAAAAGCTACTTGATCCAACCAAAACTCACACTTCGACAATTTGGCAAATAACTGCTTTTCTCTCAAAATCTGCAATACAATCCGCAGATGCAAATCATGTTCCTCTTCATTCCTTGAATACACTAGAATATCATCGATGAAGACCACTACAAACTGATCCAGATAGGGCCTAAACACCCTATTCATCAAATCCATAAAAGCTGCAGGTGCATTCGTCAGACCAAAAGGCATAACTAAAAATTCATAATGCCCATACCTGGTCCGAAAGGCGGTCTTAGGAACATCTTCAGCTCTAACTCTCAATTGATGGTACCCAGATCTCAAATCAATTTTAGAAAACACAGTTGCACCCTTCAATTGATCAAAGAGATCATCGATTCTAGGCAAAGGATATTTATTCTTAATGGTCACCTTATTCAATTGCCTATAATCGATACACAATCTCATAGTACCATCTTTCTTCCTCACAAATAATACAGGAGCTCCCCAAGGAGAAACACTGGGGTGAATAAATCCTTTGTCCAACAACTCCTGCAATTGCACTTTCAACTCCCTCAATTCTGCTGGTGCCATTCTATAAGGAGTAATAGAGATAGGAGTGGTACCAGGCAACAATTCGATACCGAACTCCACCTCTCTCTCAGGAGGCAATCCTGGCAACTCCTCTGGAAACACATTAGGGAACTCAGCAACTGTGGCAATGCTATCAATGGGAGAACCCTTCACTCTAGTATCCACCACATGAGCAAGATAGGCTTCACACCCCTTTCTAATCAATCTCCTAGCTGCAACAGCTGAAACAAATAAGGAGGCTAGCTGTTCCTGCTCATTAGATACTATCACCTCTCTACCATCACCCGTTCTCAAAGAAACAATTTTCTTTTTACAATCCACCACAGCTCCATGTCGAGATAGCCAATCCATACCTAAGATCACATCATATTCCTTAAATGGCATCTCAATCAAGTCTCCAAGGAACTCCTCACCTTGCACCCTCACTGCACTATCTCGGCGCACCTTACTCACAACCACACTATGCCCTAACGGATTTGTCACCAACACATCAAATCCTAGGGACTCAGCATGCACATCAAATACAGGCAATACAGATGCACTAACATATGAATGCGTGGAACCCGGATCAATCAAAGCAAGTACAGAAAAACCAAATAAGGAAAAAGTACCAGCAATGACTGCCGAAGCATCTGGCTGCCTCTGCATAACATACATCCTCTGGGAAGAACCAACCTCCTCTGGTCTACTCTCCCTGGATGTAGCACCTCCTCTAGAACTGTACCCCGGTCTACCTCCTCGGCTGACACCTCTGCCTCCTCGGCCTCCCCTCGCACTAGGTCGAGAAGCTGCTGTATCAACTGACATCTGCTCTTGCCTCTCAGGGCAATCTCTCACAAAGTGATCAGGTGACCCACACCTGAAACATACCCCTACAACACCAGCCTTCCAACAAGGACCACCATGCGGCCTACCACAATGGATGCAGATGGGTAAGGTGGATCTCTGAACCATAGGGGTCGGAGCACTTGCCACTGAAGCTGCAGGTTTAAATCTCTGCCTCTGTAACTGCACTGACCTACCAGCTGACCTCTGACTCCTACTAACTCTAGGAACAAAGCTTCCTTTACCTCTCTTCGCAGAAGAAGACCCTGCCTCGAACTGGGGCCTTCTAACCCTAACCTCTTCTTCTGAAGCAACCGCAATACCCTGAGCTCGCTCTACACTTCGAGCTGCTGCCACAAGCTGTGAGAAATCCTGATATCTGGATCCAGCTACTAAGCACATAATCGAGGGCCTCAATCCCTCCTCAAACCTCCGACATCTATCAATCTCATCAACAATGATACCCCCAGCATACTGACTCAGTCGAATAAACTCAACTTCATACTCAGTAACAGTCTTGCTGTCTTGCTTCAAGCTTAAGAACTCCATCTTCTTCATGTCTTTATACTCCCTAGGAGTATACTTCAACTCAAATTCCCTCAGAAAATCAGTGTAAGACAGTGTTGGAGGATCATCCATAGAATGGGGCACCGTCTTCCACCAATCGTAGGCGTCCTTCTGTAGCAAAGATCTTGCATAATCAAACTTTTCCTCTGAGGTGGCTTGCAACTGAACAAATACCCTCTGAACTCTATCAAGCCACTGTTCTGCTACAGCCGGATCAACTGTACCAAAGAAATCCTCTGCTCCATATTTCCTTAGCTTATCATAGTGCCTCACTGGTACTGAAGGCTGAGGGGGTGGTGGCACTGGTTGTACTGGCGCTTGCCTCATAACTTCCATCATATGCCTAAACCAGGCTGGCGGAACCTCCTCACCAACTGGTCTACCCGACACCGAAGCAGGTGCCTCCTCAACACTATCAACCCTAGCTCCCTCATCAGGAGCAACGCTCTCCTCACTACCCTCAACCGACTGTCTCAAATGAGGATCCATCAACACCTAACACTGCAAACACAAAAGGACACACCTTATTAAAGATCAGAGATTGCCAATCCCAAACATGTATTTTTATTCAAAACCAACTTTTTAAGTAAAAATATTCTTTTTGTTACATTTTACCTAGGTTGAGAATCTCAAACCTAGGCTCTGATACCAAAACAATTGTAACACCCCCATATCCAATGCACACACACTACAACCACAACAATGTAGCATAAGTGCACCAAACATAGGGATGCTACGGTTCTCTTAACATTCAAAACACTTTAAAACTTGATACAATACCCTTATCATTATACATTATAGAAAAGTAGATCATTTACTTATAAAACAAAACATATTAGTTATATATATATATACACTTAAATATTACACAGCGGAAGTTATAAAATATGTACATATTTACGTATTAAACATTTCTTTACAAAATATAAAGAAATATTCATGATTGGCAAGTTTGCTCTGATCTTTAAACTCCCAAAATGGATTCTTCAAGGTCTACTCTCACTTGGTCTTGATGAACTATCGGGTTCAACTCTATCAATTCTATTACCTGCGCGATTAAACACTATCGCGCTAAGCCAAGGGCTTAGTAAGATAAAACATGCAATGGATATGCTTTAATGCAATACAATGTCAATTCTAATTCATATCATATATGTAACAACATAGATGCAAAGCTAACAACATCCCTTTACATTTTATAACCAACATACATATATGCATATCACATTTCAACATCATTGCATATACTTCATTATTTAATCATTTAATCATCCATAAACAACAATAAACAAATCATGACTCTCATTAAGCAAAGACAAGCATTGGGCCCAAGACACACTAATATGCAATTCAATTTTCAGAGTTAATGCTTTGGTTTTATGATCACATTTATCAATCTCATATACCCAACTAGGCTTCAAGTATTAAGTCCAACCAAGCTTCAAGGGGAGCAAAGCATGCTAAGCTTCAACCCAACTTGGCTTCAAGAACTAACCCAACCTAGCTTCAAGGGTGGTAACATCTCAATTAGGCTTCAAGGATTCAATCCAACCTAACTTCAAGAGATTGTTACACTTATTAGGCATGCCACCAACAACAAACTCTGAAAATGGAATAACACATTAGCCACACAATTCATTTAGATTTCATTCTCAATTCTCATTATCATTTAGGCAAACATGCCTCATTTATCTCCATTGAATCACCTTAGCCAATAACAATGGCTTCACATTTCATTTTACAATATAACACTTCATTATTCAAATGTATATTTATCTCATCCATGATCACATTATATCTCACATAGCATCATTCATAAATATCAACATTTCATTCCACATTACTCATGAAACACATTACCATTCACAATGCATAACATAACATTGTTCAATCTCAACAATGCAAGAACAATTTATATTATTCATAGCTTTAGGATCATCCACAAGTGTTTGATTAAGTCATTCCTTGGGTTAAGTATGTTTAAAATGTTTATGTTTAGGTTTAGAGACCAAACTACCTTTGAAGAATCCAAACCATGCAAAAAGAGAACCAAGAAATCAAACAATATCCAACTCATTTGAGGGACACGCCCAGCCCACTTGAGGAACACGGCCGTGTCTCTAAAAAATAAAAGAGGCAGTAGCCAACACAAATAAATGACACGGGCGTGTCTCTTCATGGCTTATGGCCGTGTCACCCATGCACATAACCTTAACTAAAACCAACACTTTCTCAATTGCACTCAAACACAATATTCATCATATAACATGTTTCAAATGAACATAACCAATGTTCTAAACACATATTCACCACAAGAATTACTTCACAACACATTAATATAACAATTAAACACACATCATCTCAAAACACTAAAATCACCATCCTTCTCCACCTTTCAAAATCAACATTTACCACTTCCAACAACTACACCTATTTAAACTATTAACTTAAAACCAATTTAACACTTGAGAACAAATCATAAACACATCTCATCATCAAATCATCAAACCCTAATTAACTTCCCATACCACTTCAAAAGAATGAAAGAAATCAAAGGGAAGATCTTACCTTAGTTAAAAACTTCTTGAATCAACACTTGAACACTTAATCTTCCTTCAATTTTGAACTCAACTCATCAAGAACCTCTCTTCACCTCTTGCTTCCCTTTGTCTATGGAGGAGCCGGCCACTTCATGAAAGAAAGAAGAAAATGATGAGGAAACAAAGTCAAATTTTGCTTTTAATCTCCACCAAGTAATCTTATCCAAGCAATTACCAAATTGCCCTTAACCATATAACAATCCTTTTGTCTCATATAAGCCCACATATATAATTACACACTTAACACAAAAATATCTCTCTTCCTTTGACTCTTCCTTTGACCCATTTATATGTTATATATATCATCATATACACAACATATACCATTCTCTCTAAACCCTATTTTCTTTCCAAAACACATATACACAAGCATTCTCCTCCCAATTTCTTTTCTTAACACATCATATACATTCAATCCAATTTATAACAATAACAACAACAACAATATAACCAAGACTTCTAGGGCATACATGAGGATATTACAGGAGTTGTCTCTAAAGACGAAGCATAAGTGGCTACTTCTTTATTTTCATCTTCTGGGGTTGGATTTTGTACAAGACAAGTTTCTAAAGGAATCATAATATTTTCCTCACAAAATTGTTGTACACATTCATCAATAACAATGTAGACCCTTAATTTTTTACCCAGTCCGGTCCGTTATTTTTTATAGTACAAAATAATTTTTGTGCTATTTTAATTAAATAATATTTATTTTAGTATTTATTTTTTAAGTTTTAATAAAATAAAAATAATAATAAATAAAAATAAAAATAAAAATCGGCGATGGAAAAATCGGCGATGAAAAAATTTGTCGCCGAAAAAGGTGGACGAAATGGCCTTGGGCCATTTCGCCCATAGGAACTTCCTTTTGGCGAAACGGCTTGCAGCCCACCACTCGCAATTTCGCTCGCAATCCCTCGTAGCAGCCCGCAGCAGTTTTTTTGCCAGCGAAATTTTTCCTACGTAATTTTTTCCGAAACTAAATTCTATTTGGTTTCAGATTTCTTTTTCTAATTAAATACAGTTTCCTTAATCAATTAAAATTAATCATCTAAATTTTCTATAAATAAGACTAAAAAGACACAGAAAGGGGGAGGGAGTTTTTAGAGGGAGAACGTTGGACCGAGAACAATAAAAAAAACCAGGAGATTAACAAGGGACTTGGCAATAAAACGATCGGACTTTTGAGAGGAATAAGGAAGCAATCAATCCATCAAAGGCAGCCATCTTGCCTTTTTCTTTATTCATCCAGAAATTAATTTTTTGGTGGAACCAACTACGCAGGTTTGATCCTTAATCATAAACTATTCATAAGCTTTGTTTCTTTGATTCATGCTAATATACATACAAAACTTTGATTTTTGAATATGTAATAATTCGTTTCTTTTGTTTCTTCTGTTTCTAAATACCTTAAAAACTCTAATTCATTTCTTTTGCTTTCCAAAAATCTTAAACTGTTACTTCTGTTTCTCCTAAAAACTCAAGAACCCTAATTTATTTCTTTTAAACTTTAAAACCCTAGATTTTTCCTTCTATTTTCAAAAACCCTAAAAAAATACTTTTCTGTTTCTAAAAACCTTAAATTATTTTGCTTATTTCAAAAAGCTTTTAATAAACCCTAAACTATTTTCCTCTCACTTTTTCCCAAAATTCCCAAATGTTTTGTTAAATATCCAAACCTTAAATTTATCTTACAGTTTCTAAAAATCACATAAAGCTTTATAAAACTATAAATTGTTTTCTCAAATTCTAAAACCAAATATATTTTCCGAAATACTAAAAACCCTAATTCAACTTCAAAACCAAAAACAGTAAATCCCAAACTAGTAAACCTAAACCCTAAGTCTTTCTTAAACCCTAATTCCCCTTCAAACCCTAATTTTATCAATCAAAGAATCTTACTAATTTCTTAAATTATAAAACCCTAATCCATTTCAATTCTCTTAAAAAACTTACAATAGTTAAGAATTACAAACCTAATAATACTAAAAATTCCAAAATCCTAATATATTAATTAAAGAATTTTAAATAGAGACAGTAACCCTAATTTATGTATTTACTTGATTTATTTAATTATGTAGTTTATTATATGCTTTGATTTATTTAAGTTTAATGCTTGATTTATTTAATTTATTATGGATGGATGTTTACTTTCTATTTTGATTGATGTTTAATATCTTTGATGAATGATTTATTTATGATGAATGGTTATTTACTTTTATCGATTTATTTTTTTTTCCAAATGTTGTAAGAGGTATGTTTCCACTTTGTGGGTACCTCATTAGTTAAATATCATGTAATTTAAATTGCTTTTATATTTTAGACTGATATATAGGATATGTTTCTACCTTTTGGTAGGTGTCCTATTAGTTTAGATATGAACGATGTAAGAACATGTTTCCATCTTCGGATGGGTGTCCATTTACTTGCTTTTATTGGACATTGCTTTGACTTTTAATATAACAATGCTTTATTTCAATTATTGCATATAATATGGATAATATTATTATACTTAGAGTTTTATAATATTAAGACCTGTAAAGGAGGCCAGTTCCAATGAACCGGGCGTTGTGGGGGTGCTGGGCCATTTCTTACCTTCTCCACACATACCCAACTTTTCGAACCCATTAGGGAGTTGAGGCTACCTTAGGAATCGAGTCATCCACCCCTTTCTTTTTCTCGGCCCGTCCGAGTGGCGACTCCATTTTCTCCGGACCTAGGTCCATGTTCTCTAAGGCCCCGAGCCTAAACAGTGTCGAAGTCACAAGAACCATTCCACCGGGAGTGAGGGCGAAAATCCCTACTCACAAACATCAACCAGAAAACAATTATCAAGAAATGAGGGATGTCTGGCTGCTTTAGCTAAATTAAACTTCACTTTTTCATCTCCTACTTCCAAGATGAGTTTCCCTCCACGAACATCAATCATGGCTCCAGCTGTAGCAAGAAATGGTCTTCCTAATATAAGAGAAATCTCTACATCTTAGTCCATTTCTAGAATTATGAAGTCTACTAGAATATAGATCTTATCTACTTTCACCAAGACATCCTCCACTATTCCTACTGAATATTTTATTGAACGATCTGCCAATTGAAGGGACATTCTTATTGGTTGAAGCTGAATGAAACCAAGTTTCCTGCAAATGGAACTAGGCATTACACTGACACTTGCACCTAGATCACATAAAGCTTTATTAAAATCTGTTTCACCAATATTACATGGAATAGAAAAACTCCCTGGGTCTTTTAACTTTGAAGGAAGTTTATTTTGAATAACCGCATTGCATTCTTCTGTAAGTACGATCTTTGCATTTTCTTCTAACTTCCTTTTATTAGATAGCAATTCCTTTAAGAACTTCACATATGTTGGCATCTAAGCAAGCACATCTGCAAAAGGAATATTTATGTGAAGTTGTTTAAATACTTCTAAAAATTTTTCATATTGCTTATCTAATTTTTGTTTCCTCAGTCTTTGAGGAAAAGGGATTTAAGGCTCATGAGTTTTTAGAATTTCTTTTGGTGCTCCCTTCTCCCTAACTTCTTTTTCTTTCTCCTTTACCAATTTTTGGGGTTGGGTTAGTAAAGGGTCTTCAATTTGTAAACCACTTCTTAAGGTCATAGCTTTGCAATGCTCTCTTGGATTGACTTACATTTGGCTAGGAAGTGCTCCTTAATTCCGATTATGGAGAGAACTTGGAATCTGACCTATTTGTGTCTCCAGATTTTGATTCTGAGTTGAGAGAAGTTCAATATGTTGCTCCATCTTTTCATGTTGCTTTTCAATTCTCTCAAATCTCTCTGATGTTGCTCCAATGAATTTCTCCAATTCAACTTCATGTGATGGCTTTTCTGGAGGATGGAATCCTTGATTTTGATTTTTGATGTATGGTGGCTGATAAGGTGCTTTTTGATTGCTTTGGGTTCCCCATGACAGGTTGGGATGATTTCTCCATGTTTGGTTGTATGTGTTTCCTTGAGGAAAAGCTGGACCTCTATTCTAATTGCCCAAAAATTGGACTTGCTCCATAATTCTGCAGTCAACTATGTTATGGTTTCCTCCACATCCTTCAAAAGTTAAGGATGAAGTAAGGTTGACATGCTCTAATTTCTTCGTTGTTGTATCTACCTTGGCTACAAGTAAAGAAAAATTATCAATTTCGTGTAAACTAGCAACTTTTTTATGTACATTACTTTCTGAAGTCCAATGGTAGTTGTTTGATGCCATTTCTTCAATCAAATCAATTGATTCAAAAGGAGGTTTGTTCATAATTGCACCTCCAGCTGCTGCATCTATTATGCCCTTAATATTTGGATGAAGGCCATTATAAAATGTTTGAATCAAAATCCATTCAGGGACTCCATGGTGAGGACATTTTTTTTTGTAAATTTTTGAAATGTACCTAAGCTTCATATAAACTTTCACCATCTTGTTGAACAAAGCTTGTGATATCATTTTTCAATTTAGCAGTTTTTATAGGTGGAAAATATTTTGCTAGGAAAGCAGTGGCTAATTGATCTCATGTAGTGAATGTACTAGGTGCTTTAGAAGTGAGCTAATCCTTTGCTTGATCCCTTAAAGAAACTGAAAAAGTCACAAACGAATAGCATCATCAGATACACCATTAATTTTAAAAGTATCACATATTTCTAAAAAATTAGAGATGTGAGCATATGCATCCTCATGTGGAAAACCATAAAAAACTGATTGTTGAATCAGATTGATAAGCGCTAGTTTCAAATCAAAAGTATTGGCTTGCATGGGTGGTTTAACGATGCTAGATCTTGGCTGAGCAAATGGCATATCATATTGCTTAAGTGTCATATTTTGTGGATCTCCTATGGTTGATTCTTCATCAAATATATCCGTAGGATTATCTGCTGAAATTTCTTCCACATTTTGCTTCTCTTTTCTTTCTTTTTTGTTCTTTCTAAAAAACCATTCAATTTCTGGATTATATGGTTCAAGCGTTGAGTTAGGATTTCTTCGCATATAAACCAAAAATTAAGAAATTTATGTAAAAAAGTAAAAATAACCAAAGCAACACTAGTCTTAATATTATCAATATTAGAATGATAATTTCTCCAGCAGCGACGCCAAAAACTTATTGTGGACTCAGCCTAGCTATCTGCAAGTGCACAGATCATTAACAAGTAAAATAATAATAAGTAGAGTATCATTCCCATGAGGAAGTTTTCTTCTAAGTACTGATCAATTAAAACTAAGTATTATTTGGGTGATAAAATTTGATTTATGATTAAGCAAAACAAATTACTTTGAATTAAATCTAATGTTATGAAACTTAGGGTTAGGTCACCTTTATTGATTTATCATGGGTTTTCTAAAGTATTGATTTAATTTAGTTTTTCTTTCATTGATGGTTAAATTCTCCTAAATTAAGCTCAAGTCTTTCTCAAGTACTAGAACTAATATCAATTTAATCCTTATGTCTACTCTCGTGATCACAAGTAATTAAACCAATTCATTAGGTTTTGTGAGAATTTTTGAATTAACCTTTTAAGTGTTTAACCTTATCTCTAAGTGAAAAACTTTCTTAAGATTGTTACTTCTATGGACAAATGTTATGCTTCCACTCTCGCTCCATCACACAATACCTCAATTCAATTAATTATTGGCCAGATAATTAAACATTAAGAGTAAAGATAACAAAATAATTTAAGGATAAACTAAATTAATTCAAATAGGCATTTATAACTCCATGATAAATTCAATGAAAGGGACCAACCCTAAAGAGGATTAGTTATTCATTATTAAAATAAAAACATTGAAAATATTAAGGAAAGACATTAAAAACATAATTTAAAGAACAAGAAATATCAAACTCTATTTCTTTGAAGAAGAACTTGACTTGGAACTTGAATTTTTTCTTGTACCAGAATTTCACTCTCCTTCTTGAGAAAACTCTAAACTACATTTATTTCTTGAATGATTCTAATCTAATTCTTTTAAATCCTTCTTATCTTGAAATGTTAGAGGAAGTGTGTTTAAATAGAGTGTTTGGAAGCTTCATTAGTGGGGAAAAACTAAAAAAGGTTAGGCCACATCTTGTTTGGTTCACCACCTACCCAATTTTCTGCTCAAGGTCTGAATTTTGGCCCCAAGTCGTGGCTTTTGAGTTCCATGGTCGTGGCTTGAGTTGGATTGGATGGTTTGAGCACTTTACAGCTGTAAAATGGTCAGCAGGGTAGGCCACGGTCATGGTCTTTCAATGCCATGGTCATGGCATGTAAGTGGAGATTGCCAATTTTGAATTTTCTTCTCTTTCTTGGCTCGGGCAGTAGAGAAATCAATCCCACGGTCTTGGCCTTCATTTGGCTTTTGGATTTTGTCTTTTTACTGTGACAGACTTGATTTAAATCCCATAGTCATGGCCTTGAAGGGCCACGGGCATGGCATTTGTTACTTCTTCATTTTTGCTTGCCTTTCTTCATTTTTTGCACCTTTAATCATTAGAAACTTTGAATCTTGTCTGTCCAAGCATGATTATAATAATTCTAACTCAAATACACAAAATCCATCAAATTCAATTGTAAAATGATTAACATTATGGTTAGAATTATAAAAAATGTTGATCATATATGGAATCAAGGGGCATATCCATTTCTTGAGGAAGATCCAGTCACTTTATAAAAATAGAGATGCGTGCTTATGCAAGGAACTAGACAAAATGTGAGTATCAATTAAGAGCCATCATCGGAACAAGATTGTTGGTTTGAGCCTACGTAAGGGGAAAAACTTCCTCTTTTCAGTTCTTGATTTTATGCATGCACAAAATATTTTCAGACTCACTTTCAATATTTTGTCATGCAGGGGTAAAGAGAGGATATGAGATCTAACAAAAAATTAGTTGAATTTAAAGAAAGCCAAAACTCTCATGTGATAGAAGGTCAGTAGAATCCATTGAATAATGGAACCAATTGGCTAGGAGAAAGCCAAAATTCTCAAATAGAAAAGAATGATCAAGCTAGAAGAGCTTAAGTCTCGGGTCAAGAACCCAAAATCTAGTCTTGGGTCGAGCACCCTAATCCAATCCATGTCGAGCACCCTAACACAGTCTTGGATCGAGCACCCTAATCCAGTTCTGGGTCGAGTTCCCTAATCCAGTTCCATGTCAAGCACCCTAATCCAATCTTGGGCACCCTAATCCAGTTCCAGGTTGAGTACCCTAATATAGTTTTGAGTTGAGCACCCTAATCCAGTCTCGAATTGAAAACTCAAAATACAATTTTGGGTTGAGCACCCTAATCCAGTTTTAGGTCGAGAACCTTAATCTCGTCTTGGGTCCAGTACCTGAATCCAGTTTTGGGTTGAATACCCTAATTCAGTATCGAGTCAAGCACCCAAACCCAAATTCAGTATTGGGCTGAGAATCCAAAATCCAATCTGGGATTGAGAACTCAAATCATTTTTTAGTCTAGGACTCAACCTGGGTCCAGAACTCAAACTACCTCAGGTCTAGAATCCAAATTATTTTTTGAGTCCAGAACACAATCCAGGTCCAAAACCTACACCAAATCCAATTCAGGCCCAGAGCCCAAATCCAACGTCGAGTCCAGAGCCCAATTCATTTTCGCCAACATTAATTCAAAAGTCATGTTACTTTTCACTCCCTGAATCAATTCAAGGTCGTTCAAGTAAGGGGCAAACTGTAGACCCTTAATTTTAGCCCAAAGTTGGTGCGGTCTTAATTAAAGAATGCCAAAATAAATATAATCTGACTTTAAAAGATTTAAACCTAGTCAGTACGATTTCAAAAGGCATAAATTCAACTAGTTAAAATTATAAAACCCTAAATTGAATCTATTCGGTCCAAATTAAAAATGTCTATCCTAGAAAATGAAAATTATTATAAAGGTTTAGGTCAGGGCAGCCTAAAATGACATGAGTCAATGCTCATGTCAATTTGGATATCCAAAATTAACATGAGTAAGGCTCATGTCGATTTAGGACACCCAAATCGATCTGAGCCTAGCTCATTTTGATTTGGACACTCCAAATCAACATGGGATGGCTCCATGTCGATTTGGACATGCCAAATAGACATGACCTTAATTTATTTTGAGTTTTGGCCAACTGTAGACCCTTAATTTTTTACCCAGTCTGGTTCGATATTTTTATATAGTCCAAAATAATTTTTGTGGTATTTTAATTAAATAATATTTATTTTAGTATTTATTATAATTTATTATAATAAATAAATAATAAATAATAAATAAATAAATAAATAAATAAAGAATAAAAATAAAAATTGACGACAAAAAAATCAATCGTCGAAAGTGGAATTGGCCAAGGCCAATTATCCAGCAGGAATTTCCTGTGGTGAATTGGCCAACCACCCCAGCCAGCGCTCGCAAATCCTCGCAATTCTTGGCCAACGCTCATAGTTTTCGCCAGCAAAATTTTCCAACGCAGTTTTTTCCGAAACCAAATTCTATTTGGTTTTGGTTTCTTTTCCTAATTAATTTTAGTTTCCTTAAACAATTAGAAGTAGGCTTATAATTTTTCCTATAAATAACACATTAAAACTCAGAATTAAGGAGGGAAAAATTGGACTTTTGAACTTGGATTGGATCGGAGTAAAAAACACAGAAAACCCTAGCAAGAGACATTAGCAACAAGCAAGCAATCAACAATTCATCAAAGGTAGCCACACTGCCTTTGTTATTGTTCATCCATAAAGCAATTTTTGGTGGAACCAACAAATGGAAGTTTGAATCTCTATTTTCTTTATTTATTTCTTTATAGTAGCTTCATGATTCAAATTAAATTAATTCATCATACAAATTAATCAAAAACTTCACAAACCCTAAATTACTCTTCTATTTCCAGAAACCTTAAAGACCTTAAATTATTTCTTCTGCTTCCAAAAGCTTTAAAACCCTAAACTGTTTTCTCCAAATTATTTTCATCTAAACCATAACTTTTTGTCTAAAATTTCTAAATATTTTCTTAAATCTCCTAACCCTAATCTTCTATACGTTTTCTAAAAATCATAATTATTTTTATAAAACTCTAAACTATTTTCTTAAATCATAAAACCAAATATGTTTTCTAAAATACCAAAAACCCTAATTTTCTCAAAACCAAAACAGTGAGCCGAAGTTTTCCTAAACCCTAATTCAGTGAACTTAAAACCCCAAACTAGTTAATCTAAACCCTAAAGCCATAATCCAATAAACCTAAAATCACAATCCAGTAGCTATGAATTATAAACCATAATGTCTTAAGATTCCAAAATCGTAATTTCATAATTTTACCCCTAAGCCTTAATTTGATTAACCAAAAAACCCTACTACTTTTTTAAATTCATAAAACCCTAATCCATTCCAATTTTCCAAAACATTTACAGTAACCTAAACAAAAAATAATAATAATACTAAAATCCCAAAACCTTAAATGTTAATTAAAGAACTTTAAATAGAAACAGTAAACCCTAATTTGTATCTTTATTTGATTTATTTAGTTTTAGATTTGAGTATGTAGTTTATTATATGCTTTGATGGTTGATTTATTTAATTTATAATGGATGATTATTTTCTTTATTATTATGATTATTATTTATTTGTTTTAGTATTAAAAGTGTAAGAGGTAGGTTTCCACTTTGTGGTACCTCATTAGTTAAGTATTATGTAATTTAAATTGCTCTTATATTTTGAATCAATGTAAAGGACATGTTTCCATCTTTCAGTGGGTGTCCTATCTAGTTTGGACATGGATGATGTAAGGACATGTTTCCATCCACGGATGAGTGTCTATTTATTTGTTTTGTTTGGACATTGCTTTGATTTTAATATAATGATGCTTTATTTTAATTGTTACATGTAATATGGATAATATTGTTATACTTAAGAATTTTATAATATTAAGACCTGCAAAGGAGGCCGGTTCTAATGAATCGGGCTTTGTGGGGGTGTTGGGCCATTTCTCACCTTCCCCACACGTACCCAACTTTCTGAACCCATTAGGGGGTTGGGGATTCCTTAGGAATCGAGTCATCTACCCCTTTCTTTTTCCCGGCCTGTCCGGGTGGCAACTCCATTTTCTCCGGACCTAGGTCCGTGTTCTCTAAGGCCCCGAGCCTAAACATTGCCAAAGTCGCAAGAACCATTCTACCGGGAGTGGGGGCGAAAATCCTCGCTCACAGTGGTGACTCCACTGGGGATAAGAGAAGTTGATTCCATTGGTCATTATATTATTCTATTCTTTCTTATAATGATATTATCTATTGCATCATATTAGATTGCATCGTGTGCGTGAGTTAGGATGTCCGTGTTATCTGTGTTGTGTTATGTAAGGGATACCATACTTTCACTCAAGGTATGGAGATCGAGTATGGCATAACCACTCATAGTCTCGTATCATTTGGTATATACTTGCTATGGGAACCTAAGCCTTTTAACCCAAAGACTAAAGCTCATGTAGTTGGCCTAGTTACTTTCCTTAGGTTTTTACCCCAAATGCTTGTTGTTTGACTATGGTTAATTTATCTTGGCTTAAATCATGGCTTATTTGGTTTTTTCTTTTTCTAATATGACCTAAGTACATTGTAAGCTTAAAATAAATTTTTTCTTTAAAGTCCAAGAGACCAAAGCAATTTTAAAAAAATTTTCAATGGTCTTTGGATATAAAACTTTTCCAAATCAAAAATTCTTTTTTCATGACCCAAATACATAGCCCAAAATCCATTTTCTCTAAAATCTATTTACAATGGGCTTAGAAACAAAATTATTTTCATCCAACCTTTTCTTACAAAGAGCTTGCAAATTATTTAGGCCAATTATGAAATACCAAAAATCAATTTTGAGCCTAGTTTATACTAAGAGTTACTAATCATGGGCTTGTTTTTGGCATAAATCATTAGTTACGTTTTCAAGTGAGAAATCTATTTATAATAAACCCCTTAATTTAGTTTTAATCCAATATAGCATAAAAGCTACATCAGTTGGTTGAATGGATTAAAACCTAATTAATGGGAATTATCATAAACTGATTTCCATTTTTAAATATAACTATTGGTTGAAACGTCCAAGGAAATTATTCGAAAATAAGATGCCCTATGTTGGTACTTTTTTAACCATATACCTAGAAAAAGAGACTCGCCATTCATGTGTGGATGTTATAAGGTTGAACGGAACGTCCTATTTGTCCTTGTTTGTTGATTGTTTGTACATACATGCATACATTTACATCTCATATCATTGATCCTTTTTAGCTCACAGCCCTGGATTATGACAGTTCAAAAGCTTACAACAATCTGACCTACGCCGGAGATGAAGAATCTAGCAACGACTCAATCTCTTTTTCACCAAAAGCAGTGAAGGCCGAACAAATTCAAAGAATGGTGAATGAAGCCCTCAATGCCAAGATGGAAGAAATAAAAGAGGCCCTAGCTAAGACCATGAAGAACCAATTGGCTGCAATTTTAGGAAATCATGCCGAAGCATATGCTAGCACTAAGAAGCCAAAGGACAAAGGGAAGACTAAAGTTGGTGAAGTGGTTTTTGATGATGATAAGGTGATCATTGATGATGATGATGATTGGGCTCAATACTTCCAAGATCCTCAAGATAAAAAGGAGCCGAAGATTATTGAGAGGGCAACTATTGAAAAGACTGAGACGTCTGATTTTGAGAAGATGATTGTTGATTTAGAAAAGAAATTTGAAAAGAAACTGAAAATCGAAGAGATGTCCGAGATCAATATACTATTTGAACAAGATGAGGAGGTCCCTTATAAGTTCAAGATACCATCCATTGCGAAGTTTTATGAATTTGAAAATCCTCATCTCCATGTGAAGCAGTATATCACTGCTATGCAGTAAGCTCGAGCTACTAAGGGTCAAACTCTAAGGTACTTCATACTCTCATTGGATCCTGTTATCCAAAATTGGTTCAATACCTTAGAAGAAGGAACACAAAAGAGTTGGGATCTGCTATACAAGGCCTTCATCCAATAATATGGATACAATATTGAAATGGAAGTTACCTTAATGGAAGTTGAGTCCATTAGACAAAGGCCAAATGAAAATTTTGTGGACTATGTGAAAAGATGGAGAAATAAGGCCGCTTTGCTCAAGTAAAGGCCCGATGAATCTGATCAAATAAGGATGATTGTGAGAGGGGTGTTACCTAGTTTTCGTGAAAGGATGTCTCATACGCTCATCCGTGATTTCAAAGATCTCCTCCAAGCTGGTCTGCAAATTGAAGAATGGGAAAGAGAGATGAACCATTTTTCAATAAGAATGAACGAGAAAGGAAACTATCAATCTGGTAGCCAAAGCATGCAAAAGGCAATCGGTGTTAATGCTACTAACTAAGGAACAAGAAGGCAGTTTTCAAAATTAGGGAAACTGATGTCTTGGGTTCTCAATAAGCTTCAAAGAAAGGGATTGTTACAACCCTTAAATCCTCGTCCTTTGCCTCCCACCTAATTTCGACACTAAAGCATTTTGTCAATTTCATCAAATGTAAGGGCATGACATGGATAGATGTGTGAGGTTGAGGCATGAGATCCAAAATTTAATTGATAGTGGAAAGCTACCCGAGCCCAACAAGCTGAACACCAAAGACAATCCATTACCAAGGTTTAATAGAGTACCACCACCGGCAACCTTCATGATTGGAGGAGGTTTGCATGAAAGTTTCATTATGTCCTCTTTCCAAGATGTGGGTGGAGAAGCAATCAAAGAAGAAGAGATATTTGGTGAAATTAAACAAGGTATGGTGGAAAAAGAAGTAGCAATTTGTGTTGTCAATGGGTTTTGGGATTCAAGCGATAGTGATGATGATCTTGTATCCAAGAAGGAAGAGTGGATCTGGTCCGAGCCCGAGGAAGATAAAGTAATGAACACTAAATCCGGTAAGCCTTATGCAAGACCATCGCTTAAGGAGGTGGAAATTAATAAGGGAAAGGAAGTTGAAGTAGGGAATAAAGAAGAGGAAGATGATATCATGCTCAAACAATAGAAAAGAACCCAAGCAAGTGTTAGCATTTGGGATTTATTGGCTACTTCTAAAAAGCACCGAGAAACTATGGCTAAGGCCTTAGCTAGCATGCCAATTTCCACTTCCATAACACCGGAGGAGCTTATCAACTTCATAAAAATTGAGGGAGTAATGAAATGTGAGGATATTCAAGAGAAGAGCGAAGTTAATATGGGAGCGGTATCTTTCTCATATGCGGATTTACCAGAAGAGGGGAGAGATCACATCCGCCCTCTCTTTATCAAAATAGAAATCAAAGGGAAAAGGACTCCATGTGTAATAGTTGATGATGGGTCCGCCATAAATGTTTGTCCACTTAAAATATTGCCAAAGCTAGCCATGTCAATAAGGGATTAAACCCGACCGAGGTAACCATTCAGGCTTATGACAACACTAAGAGACATGCCGAAGGAACTTTTAAAGCTGCTGTCAAGGTTGTTCCAATTGAATCTATTGTCAAATTTGTTGTTTTGGACATACCTATTACCTTTGCCTTACTCTTGGGATGACCATGGTTTCATCCTCTTGGTGGAGTTCCTTCCACCCTTCATCAAAAGATTAAGTTCCCTAATGGAGATGAGACAGTGGTCATCGAGGCCGAAGATAATGAGGTTGTTAACGCTCTAATGATTGAGAGGCCTCTCAATGGTTTCCAAGTAGCTGCAATTTCTGATGATGAAGTAGTGGACTCTAAACTCTTGAATATGATGAAGAACATTAACTACCTTCCCGGAGCTGGTCTTGGAAAGTGTAAGACCGGTTTGACAAAGCTGCCAAATTTTAGAACTCAAACTTCCAAGAAGGGGTTGGGATATGATGAAGCCAATAATGTCCAGCCAAAGAAGAATGAGAAGATGAGCTTCCTGCCACTTGAAGAGATCTTTGTCAAAGCTCCAGACATGGGACTACTCCAAGGAAAGCCTGAGCCAATCATGTTCATGGGAAAGTTGATCCCGGGTTTTGAAATTTTTGCAGATGTTGCCGAGCTAGTGGAGCAAGTGAAGAAAGAGCTCACCCTGCCAGCCAACAAGGAGTCCAATCCGGAAGAAAAGAAGGAAGCTGTCCTGATAGCTGAGAAGACTCCAGAGGAGATTGCTACCCTGGTTGAAGAGAAGTTTGAAGACATTCTACCTTATGATTTAGAGAAAATTGATTTTAATTTTGATTTGTCTGCTTTATATGAGGATGATGATGTTTTCTTTTCCAAATTGAATGCAATAAAGTCTTATTTTGCTTACTTGTGTGATGTTACTCTTAATGGTTGCATACATTCAAATAGCAGTTGCATGAGCATCTTTAATATTAATTCTGTTGATACACAATCATTAAAGCTGGGAACAATAAAAAATCCTAAAAACATTAGCATAGCATCCGACCTTACTCCTGATGAGAGAGAGAGAGAGATTTGAAAAAATATTCAAAAAATATGAAGAAGTATTTGCTTGGCCATATCAGGATATGCCTGGAATAGATAGAGACATAGCCAAATATCTTATTCCTACTTACACTCACATGAAACCTATCAAACAAAAGCTTAGGCGATTAAGACCTGAGTGGGCTAAATTGGTTAAAGAAGAGGTCACTAAACAAATACAAGTGAAGTTCCTTAAAGTGATAGAATATCCAGATTGGCTAGCCAACATAGTACCCGTGCCAAAGAAAGATGGAAGAATAAGGGTCTTTGTGGACTATAGAGATTTAAACAAAGCTTCCCCTAAAGATGATTTTCCTTTACCTCATATAGATGTTTTCATTGATAGTGCAACCTCTAGCGTGCTACACTTGTTTGTAGATGGATTTTCCGGATACAATCAAGTGTTAATGGCCCAAGAGGATAAAGTCAAAACTGCTTTCATTACTACATGGGGTATATTTTGTTATAGGGTGATGCCGTTCGACTTAAACAATGCTGGAGCAACATACCAAAGGATGGCCACCACACTATTTCATGACATGATGCACAAAGAAGTTGAAGTATATGTTGATGATATGATGGTGAATTTGGATACAAGGGAACAACACTTCCAAAACTTAGAATTATTCTTTGATAGAGCATTGAAATATAAGCTAAGATTAAACCTGAAGAAGTGTGTGTTTGATGTTACCTCAGGCAAATTGCTGGGACATGTGATTGGTCTGAATGGCATTGAGATTGATCCTGACAAAGTTAAAGCAATCAGGGATATGCCAGCCCCTAAGAAGGAGAGAGAAGTTAGGGGATTCATTGGTAAATTACAATACATTAGCAAATTTATAGCAAAGCTCACAACAATCTGTGAGCCTATCTTCAAATTGCTTAAAAAGAATTAGCCAGTCCTATGGAATGAAGAGTGTCAAAAGGCCTTTGAGCGAATAAAGGAGTACCTACTAAATCCACCTGTTTTGAAACCACCCAAACCCGGCAAACCTCTATTACTATACATAGCAGTAGAAGAAGAATCGGTAGGGGCCATGCTAGCCCAAGCAGATGAGTCAGGGATTGAGCATGCAGTTTACTATTTAAGTAGAAAGCTCCTACCTTATGAAATTAAGTATAGTATCATTGAAAAGGCCTGTATAGCCGTGGTTTGGTCTTCTAAGAATTTACGGCATTACTTTCAATCGTATAGTGTGCAAGCAATTTCTAGGTTGGATCCAATGAAATACTTAAGGGAGACATCCTCTTTGATTGGGAAGTATGGTCGATGGTTGATAATATTGGAAGAATTTGAGATTGAGTATGTAACCAGAAAAATAATCAAAGGTAGAGCAGTGGAAGAATTCCTGACCCAACAACCATTACCGAATAGTGAAGAGGTAGTCTTGGAATTTTTGGATGAACATTTAGAGGACATTGAAGTACAAGGGTGGAAAATGTATTTTGATGGAGCAGTAAATAGGAAAGGAGCAGGTTTGGGAGTCATACTAAAATCGCCTGAAGGGGAACTTATCCCTTTAGCCAAAAAGTTGAAATTCAAGGCAACCAATAATATGGTGGAATACGAAGCATGTATCTTTGGTTTGGAAACCCTAATGATTATGAAGGTGGATAAGGTGGAAGTTTTTGGCTATTCATTACTAGTAGTATCATAAGTAAATGGAGAGTGGGAGTTGAAAGAAGAAAAATTAAAACCATACCACCATTATTTGACCATGATGAAGAAGAACTTTAAGGAGTGTAGGTTTATACACCTATCAAGAGAAGAAAATCAGATGGCTGATGCCCTAGCCACATTGGCTTCGATATGGGAAAATCCTGTCAGTTTATTCCTTAAGCCTTTGATTTTGACCAGTTCATCAACTCCTTGCTATGAATATGAGACAATCATGGAAATTGATACTGACCATGATGTGTGGCATGATACTATAAGATGATTTTTGGAGGAAAGGGAATACCCGTCGGGGGCAACAAAGAAAGAAAAAAGAGCCATAAGGCGGTGGTCCTTACAATACATCACCTTCTATGGGGAGTTATGTCAAAGATGGTGCATTTGAGATGCTTGAAGAAGCCTGAAGTGGAGCATATCATGTCAGAAATACATGCGGGATGTTGTGGTCTGCACATGAGTAGTTTGGCCCTAGTTAAGAAGATAATTCAACACGTTTACTACTAGTTGACCATGGAGAGAGATTGTATAGAGTTTGTAAAGAAGTGCCAACAATGTCAAATGTATGGTAACTTAAATCACATGCCTTCTGAAGAATTGCATTCTATGTCTTCACCCTGGCCCTTTGCCACTTGGGGTATCGACATTATAGGAGAGATACATCCGACAGCCTCAAACGGTCACCGTTTCATTGTAGTAGCGGTAGATTATTTTTTGAAATGGGTCGAAGCTAAATCCTTCAATAAACTGGGCGCAATTCAGATGGCTAGATTTATTGAAAAGAACCTCATCTATAGGTATAGGGTCCCGCACAATGTGATATTAGACAATGGGGTACAGTTTCAAGGAGTAGTTAAGGATTTATTCTCGAAGTATCAAATCCATCATCATAGATCCTCTCCTTATAGACCAAAGGCTAATGGTGTGGTAGAAGCAACAAACAAGACAATTAAGCAAATTCTGTCCAAGATGACCAAGACTTACAGGGATTGGTCAGAGATGCTTCCCTTTGCTTTATGGGGATATAGAACAAGTGTGCGAACACATACTGAAATGACATCATTCTCTTTGGTTTATGGGATGGAAGAAATGTTGCCAATTGAAATTGAGATCAAGTCATTAAGAGTAGTCTTGGAAGCTGAACTGCCTGAAATGGAGTGGGTAGTGAGCAGATACACACAGTTAGCTTTACTAGAGGAGAGAAGGTTAAAGGTACTATATCATCATCAACTGTATCAAAGGAAGATAGCTCAAGCTTATAATAGAAGAGTTAAGATTAGAAAACTCAAAGTTGGGGATTTGGTGTTGAAACAATGTAAGCCTAACGTATCTGATCCAAGAGAAAAGTTTAGGCCTAGCTGGGAAGGGCCATATATTGTGAAACAAGTCATGAATAAAGGTGCAGTGAAGTTATCAGACATGGATTGGAACGAGTTTAGTGAGCCAGTGAACATTGACAGGTTGAAGAGGTTTTATGTATAAAAAAAGAGCTTGCTAGGTTGAAAACCCAAAAAAGGGTGGCCTAGGCAAAAGTTAGAGCAGTCCACTAGTTTCGAAAACCCAAAAAGGGCGGGCTAGGCAACAATTAGGGCTAAATGAGAGAAAATCATCAATTAGAAATCTCGAAAGGGCTAGTTGGCAACAGGAGTGATCTTTTGTATACTGGCTTTATGTTTGATTGTTCCCTAATTAAATAAAATAGAATTAATGTTAAAATTGTTCTATGTGCACTGTTATAAGTATTTGACCAGATATGGATGAAATAAATAAACACAATAGCAAAAGGTGATGACAAATTACAAAAGGAAAAGAAGCATCTTTTATTACTTTAATTATTTTTTCATCCTAACAATACACTTTCTGAATAGGCAAATGAAAAATCTATGGCAGATGATAAGTGTAACGTGCAGGCCATCTTTGCCTCAGCCGATCCAAGTAGGCTTCAATCAAGCAAGGCATGTCTAAATCGGGAGTGAATTCAGAACCGTGAGGCTCAGCTCCATACTGACGGCCGAAGAGCAGCAAGAGGAACATACATCAAGTATGTCTGCATGGTGATACGAGAAATCTTCCACCAAGGTACCAACCAACGGATGTTGACTTCAGCGCGTGAGTGGATCCAGTCAACCTAATCAACATATGAAGAAGCAGGATGGAGTAGCTTCCTAGCAGAATGATGCCGTGGCAGATATCTGGCAAAATTCATGGATGGAGTATCAAGCAAGAAGAGACGCTCCTGAAGCCAAATCTATGAGGGAAAATTAAATTAAATTAAAAAAAGAGTCCGCTAAGTTGAAAACCCGCAAGGGCAGCTTAGGCAAAAATTAGGATAGCTCGCTAGTTTCAAAAATTCACATGGGCGGGCTAGGCCAAAATTAGAGCGATATATATATATATAAAGAGTCTACTAAGTTGAAAACCCGCAAGGGCGAATTATGCAAAAATTAGGACAACTCGCTAGTTCCCAAAACCCGCATGGGCGGACTAGGTAAAAATTAGAGCAATAAAGAAAAAGGAGAAGAAGAGTCTGCTAAGTTGAAAACCCGCAAGGGTAGCTTAGGCAAAAATTAGGACAGCTCGCTAGTTCTGAAAACCCACATGGGCGGACTAGGAAAAAATTAGAGCAATATAAAAAATAAAATAAAAAGAGGTCCGCTAAGTTGAAAACCCGCAAGGGTGGCTTAGGCAAAAATTAGGACAGCTAACTAGTTTCGAAAACCCGCATGGGCGAACTAGGCAAAAATTAGAGCAATAAAATAAAAAAAAAGAAGAAGAAAGAGAAAACCTAAATTGAAAACCCGAAAGGGCAGTTTAGGTAATTACCTGAAGCAACAACAGACTCCCGGTCAGTCTCTTTGACAATCCTGACTTAAGTTGGTCTAATCCGACTAAAGTCTCAGCTAAGATCATGGGTATCGGCGACAAGCCTCCTTCCATTTGATCCATGATATCCAATACTCGTGGATCAATATCACCATCAGAAGAAACAAGCAAGAATTGGCCAAGCAAGCAAAGACAAAGCATGCGTCCCCATGCCTTAGTAGGTGCCAAATGAGAGAGGCAAAAGTCAATTAAGGGACCAAGTAGAATTTTCTCACCTCTCATCAACTGTAGAACTTCGGGCTTTGAGATTTGAAATAACATCTGCATCTTCTGTTGAGTCTTGAAAATCAATATGGGTAATGCCATTTGTTGATTATTTGGATATCCAAGGATGGTATCAAATTCTTCAATCGAGGGACATATTTTAAAGCCATTAATTTTAAATGTCCTTGAATCCACATTCTAAAAAGAAGCCATGGCATGTAAAAAAGAATGGTCCAATTTAGCATTTTGAAAACATTTCAAAGTATCAATCTTTGACCAAGATATTTGTTTCCAATGAATGACATTCATATTCTTAAATAGAATTTTTATTTTCTTCAAATGGAGTCCGGTCATCGTGGAAGGCTGAAGGAAAATTAGAATTGATAAAAGGAGTTTTTATGTTGAAGCGAAAAATCTCTTGGCTTCTATATGAAATTATGGAGAGAAAAGTAATTTATATAGGATGATTGTGCTTTTCCAAAATTGAAAAGGAAAAGTGAGGCCAAGATGCATGAGGATAAGGAATTGGCTATGAAAGAATCTTAAATTACTGCGTTGCATTTGGCTTTGTAGTGATGCTGTGTAAATGTTAAAATATGAAGAGGAAAGTATAATAATTATATCATAGTAATGATGATATAAAAAAAATATAAAAAAGAGAAAAAAAAAAAGAGTTGCAGTAAAGTAAAAATTTTATATTATCATTATGATTTTTATACTTATTTTAATGTTTCCTCAATTGACACTGTTAGTAAATCGTGAAGAATCTGCAACCCTTGCCGCAGCGGAAAACAAAAATTCTTTCGATTTACTCACAGGATCCATGTGATCCATTCAGTTCGATAAAAGAGATTCAAAACTAACCTTTTTGTGTAGCTTCAAAACGATTAACAGATGCTGCCTTCTGAAGACGAACACCCTCTAACGAAATCCACACAAACGTACGCCGGTCTGAGTGCTAGCTCACCAACGGCAGTGGCTGAACCTTTTCAAAACGAAACTAGGGTTTTTTAGGTTTTTTCTCTTCTTACGTTTTCTTTTGCAAAACGAATAATTAGATCATAAAACCTCCAGTCCTTTTAAAACCGTTTTAAAAGACTTCTTTTTATCAAAACCCTAACTGTCCATATCCCATATGGACCCACGTTTTAATAATTATTATCTAATAATAATTATTATAACAATATTATTATTAATATCTAATAATAATAATAATACTAACAACAATAATTAAATATAATTATTATTATTTAAGTACAGCCTACGTTCTATGTGTGTGACCCGATAGGCTCATATTAATTGGTAGTGTATTTCAATCTCTATTGAAATGCACAAATCATAATTGGCCTCTAGCAAGACATTACGACTACCCAATTAATCATGAGAATCATTATAAATGAAAAACCTGAAATAGTACATGCATTAATCCCTTTGTCACACGATATCTAGTTTGAACATAAGTCATAGTAAATGTCATACTTATATTGTCCAAACTTATGATTACTCGATCTCCAAGTTAACTGATAAACAAATAAGATTGATCTTATATCAACTTATTTGAGCACGGCCATGCATTTCTCAATTACACTTATCGAGGGGCCCAGAAGATATCTCTCTCATAGAGAGGGACAAATTCCATCTTGATTATTCATTTTCCTCTACATAATTTATACCATGTTCAAGCATAACCTTTATAATTATCTAGTTACAGATAATGTTTGATCATGTCAAAACATAATATTCCTTATGTTGGAAACTATGACAATCTCAAGTCAAAGGATTAAATGAAAACTATTATGAGATACACTTATGACATTAAACCATGAAGTGATATCTATGTGGGTCTATCCAATACACTGTTCTCTAACATGTATCCATAATATTGATTTGTATCTTCATACCTATAATCATCTTATAATTATCAAATCAATATTACACTAGTTATATTTATTATTATCTCCATAACAATAATAAACTAGGGATATAATCATTATTATATATAACATGCAAACATAACAATGATAATAAAAACTTCTTTATTAATAACAAAATGAATAACATTAAGGTCCAAATCAATGGCCTAGGGCATATACACTAACAGACACAATATTTATACATCACTAAGAAGGAGGTGGTAGATCATCAAATAAAGCTCTGAAAAAATCATCGCCTGTTGGAGGAGGCAAATCACCCGTCCCGAGTCCACCCGAAGTAGGAGTACCAGAATCTCTATTAACTTGGAGTTCTGATCTGTAATGGTCCTCATCAGAAGTAGACGAAAGGATCTCATGGTCATCAGTTTGAGGGCCTCTAGATGATGAAGCACTAGGATCTTTCATCCCCTAAAATCAAAAGCCTCAAAAGTTTTGCTTTGATTGATGGTACAAATTTTCAAAATGGGAAACCTGTTGACGACTAGCGGCCAGCTCTTCTTGAAGTTTCTTGTTTTGTTCTTCAAGCATCTGCTGTGTGCTAGAAAGTAAAAGAATAAGAGCATACATAATCATGCATATATATAGCCTAAATTATCATGGAACAAGAAAATCTACCAGGTAATTCATGTCAACACCCTGTGGATGAGATGGCATATCTGGTGGACTAGAATGAGCAAATGAAGGAGCAGCAAAAGAAGGTCCAGCCTCATGATCAAATGAGCCAGCAGCCTACAATAATTATTAAAAAAAAGGTTAAAATAAGTTAAGAAGTGATGGCAATGGAAAAATAGCAAAAGTTTACCTGAGAAGTGCTAGCTCCGAGATGTGGAACAAACTCTCCTCCCTCTTCATGATGTTCCTCTTCATCTCTATCCTCATTTTCTTTAGAAATTTCCCATACGCCAAAGGGAGATACGTCAAAGTTCAAGAGTTCTATTTGAATAAAATGAGTATAGGATGCACCCGGTGGAAAGAGAAAGGTTTCAAGATCATAACCGTGGCGAGCCAACCTCCATGCACCCTTCGATATTGATGTGATATTCAAGGTATACTTCGGACAGTGCATCAAAATCCTCCACTGCTAGAGACCAAGAAACCACTCATATACTCTCTCTTCAAGAAACCAGCCACTAGACACAGGGCCGGTGATGACTCAGTGAGTATGTTGAAAAGGCAGTGCGGCATTCATGGAGGAAGTCCAGTTTGTCCGCTCTTTTGCGTTCCACCAAGCCAAATTCACCTACAAAATGACATAAGGTAAGTAAACTTTCATATATTAATTTTAAAGTATACTAATGTTATTTTGCCTGGTCCCAGGTTAGCAGCTCAAGACAAAGTGTTGGGTATGCACATGATGAGAGCTGGGAACTTCTACACGCTCTGATAACTAGAAATTTAATCTTGGATACCCTACTCTCCCTCTGAAAATGCCAGGCACCCTCACAAGATTGTGCTCATATGACCATACCTACAACAATAATAAAAATCAAATTCATGCAAGAATAAGAATGGAATTGACATTGGTAGAAGAAGAGTACCTTGACAACTGCCATAAAGCCAACAAAAGACTTCTTATTTCTGCAAATTTTGTCAAGTCCTTGGTAAAGACAGGCAAGACCAGCATCATCCCAACCGTAAAGTGGTATGATCCTCATATAAGTAAGGGCCCTCAACACTGACAAATGGATGGTGGATTCGGTGCTGCCTAAAATGGTCAACCCGAGCAAATACAATAAAAATTCTCAAGCATACTATTGGGCTGTCTCTCTGTGAACTCGTCCTTTGTAGTTCATCCAATAACTATGAATTGGCTCAATTTTTATCTTGAAAGGCCTTTAAATGATGGTTCCATACCAATTAATTGTTGAATTTCTTCAAATGTCAGAATATCATTGGTAAGAGGAACCGAAAGACCATCATACCGAATGTTGGTTATAGCAGCAAAGTCTACTGGACCAATTATCATCTCTCCAATGGGCAAGTGAAAAGTATGAGTTGTGTCCAACCATCGTTCTGCAAGTGCCTGGATCACGCTCCGATCTATCGATACTCCTCGGATGGTAATTGCAAGATGAAGCTCTCAAAACCGCAATCTCGGATAATCTGCCTTACCCGAGAAGGCGCTACATCATACCATTGTCGGGCTTTATAGATACACCCTCCACCCCGAATAATGCAATGATCATGCTAACACGGAGCCAGGTAAGTCAACACGAGGTAAGTATATCATTATATCAATACCACCGATTTTTAGGCTAAATTAATTTATATTCTATTTACTTAAATTCTTAAATTAATATATTTTTCCTAAATTTTCCTAGAAAATAGAAAATAAAAAAAAACAACAAAAAAAAAGAAAACAAAACAAAATAATTTGCTGTTAAAATAAAAAATTACCTTGCTCTTTTGATTGGAACTACGATGAAGCGGCATCCCGGCTAGTAGACCTATATTTTCATCTTCATGCCGCCGAATAAATTCCAATAACTCAGCATTAGAATGAGTTCCTGATCTTGAAGCATGCATTTTTTTCAAAACTGTATGCTAAACTTGAAAGGCTTATAGAATGAAAAGATTATTGTGAACGAAATGAAGAAATCAGTCGTTTATATAGAGGAACGACAAAGGAAAAAACAAAATTCAAAAAGTAAATTTCACTATTTATGAATAGTAGGTTACTATTTATAAATAGTAGGATACTATTTATAAATAGTAGGTTAATATTTATGAATAGTAAATAGTGCATGAACAGTGACTACACAGTAAATAAATAGGAAACTCAATTATTCAAATTTAATCATTCAAATACTTGCGTGTAAATAAATATTTTTGTATTTTTAAAATATTTTTACACTCATGGGGCAAGGAGAAGATATATGCATGTGTATGGTAAAAATTAGCTAAATTTTTTGCAAATTCCTTTAGTATACTACTAACTATAATTATTTTTTGCAGACAATTAAATCTCTCTTAGCTCAGGTCCAGAACCCAAATTATTCTTAGGTCCAGAACCTAAAATTCCTTTTAAGTCCAGAACTTAGCTCGGGTCCAGAATCCAAATTATCCTTAGGTCCAGAACCTAAAATTCCTCTTAATTCCAGAACTTAGCTTGGGTCCAGAACCCAAATTATCCTTAGGTCTAGAACCTAAAATTCCTCTTAAGTCCATAACTTAGCTTGGGTCTGGAACCCAAATTACCCTTAGGTCCAGAACCTAAAATATCTCTTAAGTCCAAAACTTAGCTCGGGTCTGGAATCCAAATTACCCTTAGGTCCAAAACCTAAAATCTCAAGTCCAGAACTTAGCTCAGGTCCAGAAACCAAACTACCCTTAGGTCCAGAACCTAAAGTCTTCCTTAAGTCCAGAATTTAGCACAGGTCTAGAATCCAAATTACGCCTAGGTCCAGAACATAAAATCTCTCTTAAGTCCAGAACCCAAATTATCCTTAGGTCCAGAACCTTAAATTTCTTTTAAGTTCAGAACTTAGCTCGGGTCTAGAACCCAAATTACTCTTAGGTCTAGAACCTAAAATTATCCTTGAGTCCATAACTCGAACCGGGTCCAGAACCCAAAACCTCAACCATCTCAAAAATTAAGTTTTATTATTTTTCACTCTCTTTTGCTATAGTCTCAGATCGTTCAAGCAAGGGGGCAAACTGTAGACTCTTAATTTTTTACCCAGTCTGGTCCGATATTTTTATATAGTCCAAAATGATTTTTGTGGTATTTTAATTAAATAATATTTATTTTAGTATTTATTATAATTTTTATAATAATAAAAAATAAATAATAAAAAATAAATAAAGAATAAAGAATAAAAATAAAAATCAGCGATGAAAAAATTCGTCGCCGAAAGTGGAATTGGCCAAGGCCAATTCGCCCGTAGGAATTTCCTGCGGGCGAAATGGCCTTGGGCCATTTTGCCGCAGGAAATTCCTACGGCGAATTGGCTAGCTGCCCCAGCCAACGCTTGCAAATCCTCGCAATTCTTGGCCAACGCTCGCAGTTTTTGCTAGCGAAATTTTTCAAAGCAGTTTTTCCCGAAGCCAAATTCTATTTTGTTTTGGTTTCTTTTCCTAATTAATTTTAGTTTTCTTAAACAATTGAAAGTAGGCTTATAATTTTTCCTATAAATAACACATTAAAACTCAGAATTAAGGAGGGAAAAATTGGACTTTTGAACTTGGATTGGATTGGAGTAAAAAAGACAGAAAACCCTAGCAAGAGACATTAGCAACAAGCAACCAATCAACTATTCATCAAAGGTAGCCACACTGCCTTTGTTATTGTTCATCCAGAAAGCAATTTTTGGTGGAACAAATGAATGGAGGTTTGAATCTTTATTTTCATTATTTATTTCTTTACAGTAGCTTCATCATTCAAATTGAATTAATTCATCATACAAATTAATCAAAAACTTCACAAACCCTAAATTACTCTTCTATTTTCAAAAACCTTAAAGACCTTAAATTATTTCTTCTGCTTCCAAAAGCTTTAAAACCCTAAACTGTTTTTCCCGAATTATTTTCATCTAAACCATAACTTTTTGTCCAAAATTTCTAAATATTTTCTTAAATCTCCAAACCCTAATCTTCTTTACGTTTTCTAAAAATCATAATTACTTTTATAAAACTCTAAACTATTTTCTTAAATCCTAAAACCAAATATGTTTTCTAAAATACCAAAAACCCTAATTTTCCCAAAACCAAAACAGTAAACCCAAGTTTTCCTAAACCCTAATTCAGTGAACTTAAAACCCCAAACTAGTTCATCTAAACCCTAAAGCCATAATCCAATAAACCTACAATCACAATCCAGTAGCTATGAATTATAAACCTTAATGTCTTAAGATTCCAAAATCGTAATTTCATAATGTTACCCCTAAGCCTTAATTTGATTAACCAAAAAACCTTACTACTTTCTTAAATTCATAAAACCCTAATCCATTCCAATTTTTCAAAACCTTTAAAGTAGCCTAAACAAATAACAATAATAATACTAAAATCCCAAAACCCTAAATGTTAATTAAAGAACTTTAAATAGAAACAGTAAACCCTAATTTGTATCTTTACTTTATTTAGTTTTAGATTTGATTATGTAGTTTATTATATGCTTTGATGGTTGATTTATTTAATTTCAATACTTGATTTATTTAATTTATCATGGATGATTATTTTCTTTATTGTTATGATTATTATTTGTTTGTTTTAGTATTAAAAGTGTAAGGGGTATGTTTCCACTTTGTGGGTACCTCATTAGTTAAGTATTATGTAATTTAAATCGCTCTTATATTTTGGATCAATGTAAAGGACATGTTTCTATCGTTCGGTGGGTGTCCTATCTAGTTTGGACATGGATGATGTAAGGACATATTTTCATCCTCGGATGGATGTCCATTTATTTGTTTTGTTTGGATATTGCTTTGATTTTAATATAATGATGTTTTATTTTAATTATTGCATGTAATATGGATAATATTGTTATACTTAAGAATTTTATAATATTAAGACCTGCAAAGAAGGTCGGTTCCAATGAACTGGGCGTTGTGGGGTGCTAGGCCATTTCTCACCTTCCCCAAACGTACCCAATTTTTCAAACTCATTAGGGGGTTGGGGATTCCTTAGGAATCGAGTCATCCACCCCTTTCTTTTTCCCGGCCTATTCGGGTGGTGACTCCATTTTCTCGGAACTAAGGTTTGTGTTCTCTAAGGCCCCGAGCCTAAACAGTGCGGAAGTCGCAAGAACCATTCCACCGGGAGTGGGGGTGAAAATCCCTGCTCACACCAATTATTTAGTTTACTAATGAAGATGGAATTCATTTTAAAGATGGATTTGGCATATTTAGGGTTATGAGTCATTGTTGGCCTATAAATAACAAGGCTTATTGTTAATAACAGGAGGCAGCATTGATCAACGAAACAGCAACAACAAACAAAAAAAAAGAGAAACCAACAAGAGTTAATTAACAACAAGCAATGTTCATCAATCATCAAAGGCAGTAACACTGCCTTTATTTTCGTTCAACCAGAATCAATTTTGGTGGAACCAACAACGTAGGTTGGCTTTAATCATTAATCTATTTATATTTAACTTCATCCTTTGATTTATAAATTGCTTAAGCATATAGTAGCTAGATTTTTCTTTTCCTTTGAATATTTTGAATTGTTGTTTTGATCCAGTATTTTAAAATTGATAAACCTTAATTCGCTTTCCAAGTTCAACACCCAAAACCCTAAACTAATTCTTAAAAAACCCTAAACTACTTCAAAATACCAAAACCTAATTTTTAAAACCCTAGTCCAGCTGCCCATTTCTTAAAATCTCAAAACCCTAAAACCAGTTTTTAAACACTAAATCCTAAACCCTAGTTTCCAAATTCTTAAAAAATTGTAACTTCCCAAGCCCTAAAACATAAAAACCTCAAAACTCTAATCTAATTCCCAAACCCTAATCTATTTGTTCAATTGTTTTTTTAATTTTAAATTGTCTTATTAATTCTTAAAACCCTAATTTTTTTCTTAATTTTCTAAAATGCTAAACTGATTTATTAATTTCCAACTCATAAAACCCTAATTGTTTTCTTAATTTTACAAAACATTAATTTAATTCTAAAATATCAAGATCCTTTAATTCCCAGTAACCTCAGAACCTTAAACCCTAAATGCTAAAACCTTAATTTAAATCTTAATGCTCAAACTCCTAAACCATGCATTGTTCGTTTTTTTAATACTTTATTTTATCAAAGTATGTACCGCTAGGCTTGTAGTTTAGCAAGATTGAAATTCATCGCACATGTGACAGGGTCGATCTTGTAGATCCGGAGAGTTCTTCTAGACCCAGTTAGGCCTAGGCTTGAGATTGATAGTGTTTGAAGTGAATTTTGCTACCACAAAATCAAAGTCTGTTGCTATCATGTATATATTTTATTTTATAAAAATATGACATAATTATGCATATTATGTTTACATGTTTGGGAGTGTTGTAAACTATAAAGAGTTTTGGACATAATTTTGTGACATGGGATTGTATATATGTTTATATATATATATATCTACACATTTGAGTGTTTTTGGGAAAAGTGAAGAATTATTGGATTTACTATTATTGGGAGTGTGTTTTTCTGCAGGTTGAGAAATGTTGAAATTTTTGGGATATCCGAATTACAGATAAAATTCTGGCAAATTTTTATCAGAAATTTTTATATAAAATACTTATTTTGAGTACTTAAAACTAATGAGGAACATTTTATTTACTTATAAAAAATACATTTTTAATATTTGAAAATATGAGAATTTTTATTAAAACTAAATTGTGGCATTCTTATATTGTATATGAGTATTTTACATATACTGGGTGTATGTATTATATGTATATAGGGTATAAAGGTGTTACAGAGAATGTAAAAGGAAAATATGTTATTGTGTATTTATAATTTATACAATTACTTGTCCAGTGCTATTCAGATTAACTATGTATATGTTGACAGACCTGAGCAGAGCTAGGTCATAAAAATGAGAATGATAATGAACCCGAGTAGAGTTGGGTTGAGCTAATGTTGTGATAACTGAACTTAAAAATTATATAGGGAATATTAGGCTCAATGTGTGTGTATATGTGAATGTGTGTGTGTTAGTGAGATTGAATGATTATATGTGATGAATGAATTATAAAACAAATGATAATTATCTTGATATTGCAAATTACATTATGAGGATAAGCTTTTAAATGTATATATATTATTGTTGGTATATGTACTACTAAGTTGTATGGCTTAGCACGATTGCATGATGTTGCAAATTACATTATGAGGATAAGCTTTTAAATGTTTATATATTATTATTGGTATATGTACTACTAAGTTGTATGGCTTACCACGGTTGTATGAATCACGCAGATAAGAGAATTGTTAATCAAAGGTATCCTAGTTGTGGGTGATATCTGGAGATTGAAGTTGTAACATCCGCATACTCTATATAAGTACTATACATATATCTTGTATACATACAATACGTATATAAAGTATAAGAATGTCACTTTTCATTTCAGATTAAAAATCTTTACTTTAGTTCCAAAAAATAATACATTTTATTTAAAATACAACATAATTAAATTGTACATGTATGCACCACCTTCTAGTTGGTCTCGAAATACTCTTACCTTTCTCGTGGCATAACGATTTGACTTCCAGATCAACCAACTACTCACCTGCGCGATTTACACAACCGCGCTAAGCTCGGAAGCTTAGTGGTACAAATAAATAAGATAACATTCATTATAGAAAAATCATACTTCCTACATTAACATCATGTATAATAATTTTCTTATCATGTTTTCCCCTTTTCAAAGCATTCTTTACATTTTTCCACTAATCTCATAATTTATATACATAAACACATATATCATTACAACAACCCACAATACAATGACTTATCCAAACATTCATGAAATAATACTCACAATTTCTATATCCTTATACATATTCCACATCATATTGTATTTTCATAATCTCATTATTCAGCAGTTTATCAAGCCACATTCATTTCAGTAAATTGCTTATGTATTGTAATCATCACATTAAAGCAAAGACATACATGGGCCCAAAAAGAAACTAATATGCTATTCAAAGTTCAGAGTCACTGCTTTGGTCCATAATCACATTCATAAAGCCCCTAGGCGATATATATCTATCCATGGATAGTGTAACAGACCCAGTCTCTTGGACCACAACCCGGCTAGACCCTTGGGCCCCAGTCTCTTGGTCCTCAACCCAGCTAGACTGTTACAGTTTTTGAGGCTTACGACCCGGTCTTTTCACCTAAAAAAATATCATATTTCACATTTTTCAACTGGGCTTGGCTTACGATCTGGTCTTTTCACCTGCCCAGCGATTCATAGGCATGCCACCAAACCCAGAACTCTGAAAATTGAATAACATACTAGGCACACAATTAATTCATTTATCTCATTATCAATCTCTTTCACAACTCATTTCTCATTTCATTTCTCATAATCAAACTAGGCAATCATGCCCAATTATTTCATTTGCATCATTATAGCCAACAACACTGGCTTCACATCTCATCATTAAGGTATACATAACCATTTGCATCGTACATACATTTTGTATGCTTATTATATCTTTCATATTTCATATTTCACCTTTATATCCATTAACATTAGTTTCATAGTTTATCATTGAGATATACATAGCAAATTACATTATTCATATTTTTAGAATCTTCAACATACATTCCACATAGTACACATAATACAAATCATAACACATTTTTCACACATAAACAATATAATAGATAACTTAACACATTTTCCAATTAAATGTGTTAAGTCCTATAGTCATGAAAATATATATATCATATAGGATTTGTACTTACCTCTAAGAGCAACTCACACCAATTCCAAATTCCTCTTCCATGAATCCTTCAACACTTGGATTAGGGCAACTCAAATCTTCAAAACCTAATCCAAAGGTGATTATACACACTCACTTAGTAATACACATAAGAAAATAAGAATAATAACTAACTAGGGAAAACTCTACACATGACACGCTCACCAACACGGGCGTGTCCCTGATCGTGCCCTAAACCAACAATACATAAACTTTGACATGCTCAGTAACACGGGCGTGTCCTTGGACGTGTCACTCATTCTGCCTCACAAAAACATTGACACGCCCAACAACACGAGCGTGTTCATGGCCGTGTCAATTATTTTATCTCACAGTAGCTATGACACGCTCAGTAACATGGCCGTGTTAATGGTCGTGTCACAAACGTCAAACTCAATACCGTTGACACGCCCAACGACATGGCCGTGTCAGGCAAAAATTATACATTCCGAACTCTCATCCATGAAAACACAATCACTCCAAAATCCATACTACATCACCCTTAATCAACATCTTGGTTTATATACACATAAATCACCTATTAATTTAACACTTATATAACTTCAACATATCATAATAATAATCATTATATACATCATCCATATATCAATTATTCAATTCCCCAACTCATTTATATTAAATCCTTACTAAACAATTTCAACAATCCATCATCATCCTCACAAATAACCATATTATCATCATCTAAATACCAATTCAACATATATATATATACTTCAATCTTTCATTATCATCATCTTCACACACTAACCATATCAAATATAAACTCAATCAATAGAAATCAATACAAAGAAAAGAACACTTGAATTCTTTGCCAAATCTTCAATATCCACCTTCAATTCTCTTAAAGCCCTTAAGAATTTGCTGTGTATGCCAACAAAATCACATCTCTCTCTCTCTCTCTCTCTCTCGTTTAAGAAGAAGAAGAAGAAGAAAGAAAGAAAGAAAGAAAGAAAGAAAGAAAGAAGATCTTTTCTTCCTTTTTCACTCTTATCTTATATATATATATATTAATATAATTAAATCCCTTAAAAATTCTCCACCACACACTTGTCATTCCCTTTGACTTCCTTTTCTTCTTTTTCTCTTCTAATTATTATTATTATTATTATTATTATTATTATTATTATTATTATTATTATTATTATTATTATTATTATTATTACAAATTACTTTTCCTACACCAATATATACATCATGTATATGTGATGTATATGTTGCTATATGTATATCTCTTATATATTGTATTTATATTTCCCATATTTTTCAAATACCATATATACATATCATCCTTCATATACATCTATCTCTTATAATATTTTCTTTACATATTTTACCAACATATCTTCTCACAACTACTATTCCAATGTACACCAAAATCAGGGTATTACAATTCTCTTCCCCTTAAATAATTTCGTCCTCGAAATTATCCAGTACAGTAACAATCAATTCTTAACAAAATACCATCTTAACTTTCATATGAAGTTAATTATATTATTAAGTTATTATGTCATCAAATCACATAACTTCTACTCTCCCCCTTAGAGTCAATCATCTTCTCTAAATTTCATAACTCATCATTATATATATTTATATATCTTATTACTTTCTTAACCAATCATTCAAAATAACTCATTACATTCCCAATTAATTTATCTTTATACAAGAATCAGATCATCTTATAATATACATATACTTTGTCCATCTATTACATTCAGAATATTTTATCACTTCATCTCTTTATAATTACTCTCTTAACTTTAACCTTAGAAATCATTGATTTATATTTTAATATTGATTATCCCGTCACTACAATCACTTTCAGAATAGACATTTATCAAATCTCAATTTATAACAATATTCTTATTTTTCATACATTTAATTCCTTCTTTAACATGCTTCTCACTTAACATAAATATTAATACAATGCCTTTAAACTTACTTTACAGGTAATCAACCTTTTCCCTTTTATCATCATTTACAACTGATATAGCTCAATTCATTCATGTCCATTCATATATCAGAATATTACATCATATACATTATCACTTATATCTTATACTCTTAATACAACTATACATATTAAATCTCAACAATAATTCACAATCTTAGCGAAATCTGAATCAATTGATCTATCTGTCACAATATACCCACGTTTCAATCTTGTTCGATTCAAATGAACAATTAACTTATTTAAACTTATCATTAGATTTCATAATATATATGACCTAATTCCATTAGGTCAAATTTATATTCAAATTCTAATCTCTTCGGATCCATTTTTCAGCTTTTTGAAATTATGATTATTAATAACAAATCACTTCAATTTATCTTTCAATATACACATAGTTTATTTTCTATTATCTTAGTACAATTTCCACAAAATTCTCATGATTATCTCATACCATATTTATTACCCATCGTTCACTCACTTAAACCTTAAGTCCATCCACTTATTCACTTTATATCATAAACATATTCAGTATAACTTTCAATCACATTTTGTAATTTCTCCCATTTAACATCTCCTCACATTTCATACCATTACTATTTTTACAATAATTACCTTTCTATCACATTATCCATAACTCAAAACATTTTCACACTTCTCTTTTCTTCCATACTTTCTATAATTATAAACAAATTTCTAACATAAAATGATAAGGTACAACTTTACCAATCATAAATCTTGACCATGTTTCTAGAAACATAATTATCAATCTCACCAAAACTATACTACGGTCATGTCATCTCAGGCTCAAATCTGTGGATAACAAAACTAACCAGCCAAAATACTAAACCAGACATATGTCACAGTATTTTAATGGTCACGCCTAAGGCTTATTAATCAATACTGCCCTTCTATTATTCTTTTTCAAACATTTCCAAGTACAATGCTAAGTTTGTATTGCAGTTATTTCATATTTATTCTCTAAACTTTTGCTATACCAAGAGTTAACACACTACAACTTCGTGTCAAAACAATTTGCTCTTGATCATTTGATCATCATTAGCCTAACTCATGTTCAACAATATTATCTTTAATATTTCTTATGCACAACATTCAATCATATGCAAATTTTACACAACTTCCATTTATTACTCCATTTCTAATCTATTTCTTATAAATTTTTTTTTCATACATTATACTTTCCCTTTTTCCTTACAATCTCTTATTATATACATATACATAGAAAATTTCATCATGTAGAAACTTTGGGGCTCAAAACATTATATGATCATCAAGTTCAGTGATTACAACAAAAATTTCACGGTCCAGTATTATTCTAGTCCATTCTCACTCTCAATTTCATCATATAGCCTAATTCTGCACAAGTTAAGACCCGATCTCTCTTAGGTCCGCTAATATATGCAATACTATTCTCAATACCACTAGACAAATAGTTATACCACATACACATTCATAGGTCACATTCATAATGTGACTTACTTTCCACATTTCTTACATATTACAATTACATTCATATCGAAAAAAACTCATCTCACGTATTCTATACATGTATACACATAATCATACAATTATATTTAATTCCTCTTTTGTATATAATCTACACAAATTTAACGTTTATTACTTTTCATTGAACATTATCATTCTCATTCTTTTAACATGACTGAAGTTATTCATCAATTCAACAGATATATATACTCTAACCATAATAACACTTCACATAAATCTTAGTCACATTTCTAATGTGACATCTCTATCACATTTGTTTTTAAATGCATTTAGTATACCCTTCATATCCATTTTCATCATTTCCAGCCCAATTACTTAAGATAACTCATTTTCACTTGTTTAGTCATTTTCCCTTTATTTCAAAATAAATTTTCGTATTATCAATCACATTACCCAATTCATAGTACTTTCTTATGCAATAATATTCATTCAGCTCATATGCTTAATATATATTAAACTATCAATATCTAAATAATCCTCATCAAAATTCCATTAAAACTCTAAACTCTCAACTTACTACTTTACTTAAACTTCAATTTACTAATCTCATTTTCTTAATATTAACTTTAAAAACATTTTATATATATACCATCATGTAACATCAAGACATATCATTTAAAGCTCATTTCAAAAATCCAAATTTCACATATTACCACCATTAACATGAGCTTTAACAACACTTAAGCATATCACATTTCTACCATTAAAATCACAATGTTTGCATTAAAACAACAATACAAACAACACCATTATATCTCCTTACGTTAACCAACATCATCCCTTGTTTTTAAAAACCTTAACTTTGCATACCCAAACCTTAAATTGTCACACTTTGTCTATACCGATCAACTCACTTAATAGTCCACCATACTTTCTTCAATTTAATATTATATCTATCCTTTTTAACAATCAAACAATATTTTCTCTTTCTAGCAATCCAAATAATAAAGAGATCCAAATTTTAGAGAAAAGAGTACTTAATTAAATCTTAATATTTTTTTAACTCATTTCCAACATTATTCTCCTATTCATTTCTTTATAATCTATTTCACAAGCACACTTTATTAACCAAAAATTTCGAAATTTGCTTTACTTAAATAAACTCCCATTCTTTAGTTTATCAACTAAACTTATACAAATTTCCCCATATCATTTGTTTTTTTTTTCATGCAAAACCTCATTCACACACTATCATCCATCTCATATAATTCAGATATACTACAAATCGCATAATGCCATATCCGAGACCAACCTAGGTGTTAATGCATATACATGTATCACAAATTTCACTTTTCAAAAATTTTTCTCTTTTCTTTTTAAATCTACTTAGGCTGAGAATCTCAAACCTAAGCTCTAATACCAAAATAATTGTAACATCCCCACACTCTATATAAGTACTATACATATATCTTGTATACATACAGTACGTATATAAAGTATAAGAATGTCACTTTTCATTTCAGATTAAAAATCTTTACTTTAGTTCCAAACAATAATACATTTTATTTAAAATACAACATAATTAAATTGTACATGTATGAACCACCTTCTAGTTGGTCTCGAAATACTCTTACCTTTCTCGTGGCATAACGATTTGACTTCCAGATCAACCAACTACTCACCTGCGCGATTTACACAACCGCGCTAAGCTCGGAAGCTTAGTGGTACAAATAAATAATATAACATTCATTACAGAAAAATCATACTTTATATACATAAACACATATATCATTACAACAACCCACAATACAATGACTTATCCAAACATTCATGAAATAATACTCAAAATTTCTATATCCTTATACATATTCCACATCATATTGTATTTTCATAATCTCATTATTCAGCAGTTTATCAAGCCACATTCATTTCAGTAAATTGCTTATGTATTGTAATCATCACATTAAAGCAAAAACATACATGGGCCCAAAAAGAAACTAATATGTTATTCAAAGTTCAGAGTCACTGCTTTGGTCCATAATCACATTCATCAAGCCCGTAGGCGATATATATCTATCATAGTGTAACAGACCCAGTCTCTTGGACCTCAACCCGGCTAGACCCTTGGGCCCCAGTCTCTTGGTCCTCAACCCGGCTAGACTGTTACAGTTTTTGAGGCTTACGACCCGGTCTTTTCACCTTAAAAATATCATATTTCACATTTTTCAGCTGGGCTCGGCTTACGACCTGGTCTTTTCACCTGCCCAGCGATTCATAGGCATGCCGCCAAACCCAGAATTCTGAAAATTGAATAACATACTAGGCACACAATTAATTCATTTATCTCATTATCAATCTTTTTCACAACTCATTTCTCATTTCATTTCTCATAATCAAACTAAGCAACCATGCCCAATTATTTCATTTGCATCATTATAGCCAACAACACTGGCATCACATCTCATTCACATCTCATCATTAGGGTCTACATAACCATTTGCATTATACATACATTTTGTATGCTTATTATATCTTTCATATTTCATATTTCACCTAACCATTAACATTAGTTTCATATTTTATCATTGAGATATACATAGCAAATTACATTATTCATATTTTTAGAATCTTCAACATACATTCCACATAGTACACATAATACAAATTATAGCACATTTTTCACACATAAACAATATAATAGATAACTTAACACATTTTTCAATCAAATGTGTTAAGTCCCATAGTCATGAAAATATATATATATCATATAGGATTTGTACTTACCTCTAAGAGCAACTCACACCAATTCCAAATTCCTCTTCCATGAATCCTTCAACACTTGGATTAGGGCAACTCAAATCTTCAAAACCTAATCCAAAGGTGATTATACACACTCACTTAGTAATATATATAAGAAAATAAGAATAATAACTAACTAGGGAAAACTCTACACATGACACGCTCACCAACACGGGCGTGTCCCTAATCGTGCCCTAAACCAACAATACAGAAACTTTGACACTCTCAGTAACACGGGCGTGTCCTTGGACGTGTCACTCATTCTGCCTCACATAAACATTGACACGCCCAACAACACGAGCGTGTTCATGGCCGTGTCAATTACTTTATCTCACAGTAGCTATGACACGCTCAGTAACATGGCCGTGTTAATGGTCGTGTCACAAACGTCAAACTCAATACCGTTGACACGCCCAACGACATGACCGTGTCACTGGCCGTGTCAGGCAAAAATTATATATTCTGAACTCTCATCCATGAAAACACAATCACTCCAAAATCCATACTACATCACCCTTAATCAACATCTTGGTTTATATACACATAAATCACCTATTAATTTAACACTTATATAACTTCAACATATCATAATAATAATCATTATAAACATCATCCATATATCAATTATTTAATTCCCCAACTCATTTATATTAAATCCTTACTAAACAATTTCAACAATCCATCATCATCCTCACAAATAACCATATTATCATCATTTAAATACCAATTCAACATATATATATACTTTAATCTTTCATTATCATCATCTTCACACACTAACCATATCAAATATAAACTTAATCAATAGGAATCAATACAAAGAAATGAACACTTACTTGAATTCTTTGCCAAATCTTCAATATCCACCTTCAATTCTCTTAAAGCCCTTAAGAATTTGATGTGTATGCCAACAAAATCACATCTCTCTCTCTCTCTCTCTCTCTCTCTCTCTCTCTCTCTCTCTCTCTCGTTCAAGAAGAAGAAGAAGAAGAAAGAAAGAAAGAAAGAAGATCTTTTCTTCCTTTTTCACTCTTATCTTATATATATATATATATATATATATATATATTAATATAATTAAATCCCTCAAAAATTCTCCACCACACACTTGTCATTCCCTTTGACTTCCTTTTCTTCTTTTTTCTCTTCTAATTATTATTATTATTATTATTATTATTATTATTATTATTATTATTATTATTATTATTATTATTATTACAAATTACTTTTCCTACACCAATATATACATCATGTATATGTGATGTGTATGTTGCTATATGTATATCTCTTATATATTGTATTTATATTTCCCATATTTTTCAAATACCATATATACATATCATCCTTCATATACATCTATCTCTTATAATATTTTCTTTACATATTTTACCAACATATCTTCTCACAACTACTATTCCAATGTACACCAAAATCAGGGTATTACAGAAGTGCCACAAGACCAAAGGTGCCAACTGCATTCATGAATACTTGTGTTTTATATTATGCATGTTAGGTTTTTGTATGTATTGTACACATTGTATAAATTTATATAAGCAATGTTTTGGAGAGATTTTGTGAATATTAACTATGTTTATTAAATATGTACATTTATAAGAATTTGAGTGTTTGGTGAATTGTTTGAGACAAATCAAGGGTTGTTGATGTTTGAGTAAATGTAGAATATTTTGGGAGTGTAAGTTTCTCTTGCAGGTTGGGTAATGTGATAAGATTTATTAGAATTATAGGCAGAACTCTGACTAATTTTTCCTATATATTTTTTTATTAAGATTTTTTTCTAAAATGCTAAATATAAATGTATTTCTTTAATAAATTAGTTTTCTAAAAGTGTAATTATTTTATTAATTGAGTATAAGAGATTTTCACAGTCAATTGTGTTAACACTTTTGTATTTCATGAATATACTTTACGTATACAGAGTATATGTACTATACGTATATGAAATAAAAGGGTGTTACAATAAATGCAATGTTTAAAAGTACAATAAATGATAAACAAATGCTATATAGTTATATGTTATTACTTATTAATTTTAATTAAATTTTAAATGTAAGAATATAAATTTTATTATAAATAGTAATAATTTGGAAGGTAATTGCAAAAACGTTTTATTGTTACAATTGAATTTGTATTTATTTTAGAATAAAATAAGTTTTACTATAAATGTTTGTTTTCTTGATTTTATTTTCAATAATTGAATTTTACTATTTTTTCTTGTTACAATTATTTAATTTGAAATTAACTAGCAAGGCATGCGTATACAAGTACCACTAAACTATAATGCTTAGCGTGTTAGAATTTTTCTGACATACAGGTAAAATAGATCAGAGCAAAGTATTGAGGGGTGAATAAAGTTTTCAGTGGTTAGCTACAAAATAGATGAAGTTCTTTATAGACATTGTAAATGAGGATTGCGGTTATATTGTACTCCCTCTATCCCACAAAAGTTGTTCACTATTTTATTTTGAGATATTCCAAAATAATTATCCACTTCTATTTATAGAATACATTTAATATTTGTTTTCCTATTTTACCCTCTAATAATTCACACTTTAAATAAGATATTAAGGATAATTTGAACTATTTTTAAGATAAAATAAATATATGAATAATGGAAAAAAAGAGAAATACATAAATTGTCAATGCATTAATTGCATTTTCTTAAAATTTATAGAAAAAGAAAGGTGACATCCTTTTTGGGACGGAGGGAGTATAACTTATTTTGGTTTATTTGAATATTGTACAAATTGTTAAGAGTAGATGGAGTATTTGTATATATGTATTGAGAGTTGAAATTATCAACTTTAATGAATGATTATTAATTCTAATAATGTATTTTATGTCTATATTTATGGATTGAAAAATTTATGATGTTTAATTTAATTTATGGTTGATATTTAAGTTATTGGAATTATGGTTTGATTTGATTAATGGTAGTTAAAAGTATTTTACTGCAGTTTATATTATTTATTATTGAAATTTTTGGGTAGTAATTATTACAGAGAAAAACTTTGCCAAAATTTTTAGTCATATTATTATTTAAGTTGCATGGAATTGGATATTAGATTGTCTTTATAACTGTTTAGTATATTGAGTAGCATCTTCTGGCATGTCTCTAAAAGAATTGTCTAAGGGTTTATTACGCTTCAGGTTTGGGAAGGTCTGATTTTGTTTTTGGTGGAGTAGGTGTAGAGCCATCAACATAGCCCATTAAATTTTGATAATTGAAAAAGGGTAGAAATTGTGTTTTCCAAGCAAGATAGTTTTTGCTTGTGAGTTTAATGGAGAAAAAGTGATGAGTAGTAATGATGGTGTTTTGGGTAGGAGGTGATGCCATTGTTTAAGACTCTGATACTATATAAAGTTTGGAAAAATAATAACAACTGGCTTAATTGATTAGAAGGCATTTTGTCCATATTTATACAATATCTATTAGCAAAGATAAGAATGATAAAAGAATTTGTTACACCAGCATCGCCTTCAATTTGTTGCATTGTCGTCCCTTAACTATCCAATTTTGTATCAATATCGTCATTTTCTCTATCCGTCGTCTAAAATCTTAACGAAAAGTTAATATGACGCATAATATGGTATCATATTAACCCCTAAAATAACAACGTAGTTTGCCATATCATTTGTCACATCAGCTCATTTAAAAACCCTATAAATTCACTCAAAAAACATGTGGATGCAAGGTTAAGATTCACTAAAAAAAATCCCTGCACCTTATGCATAAAAATTCAATGCCTTTGCCATATGAGTTATATACATATCTTATTTATGCAGGTGCTTTGTTTATATTTTAACTATTAGCTTTTGAAAAATTATAAACAATAAAATAATTTTGCTCGATAATTTAATAAAATTTATTAATTTAATTACTGAATTTTATTTAATTAATATATTTTATTTTATTTTTTTAATTAATAAATTCTATTTTATTAATTATTAAATAAAATTACTTTGTTGTTTATACTTTTTTAGAAACTAATAATTAAAATATAAATAAAACAACATTATAAATAAGATATAAATATAGTTCAGATGGTAAAGGCGTTGGGTTTGATACAAAACTTGATAGTTGAAGGACGAAAATGTGAAAATAGGTATGAAGTAAAGTAGAGCTATCTCATGACAGTATTGAACATAGCAATTAGCAGTAAACAAAAAATTAAAATAAAATAAAACTGCCCCATAACAGTGTTGAAGATAGCAATTAGCAGTAAAAAAAAAAACCACAGCAGCAGGCACACAAATACAGCAAATGGAATAAGAAAAGAAGCTAAAAATAAGGGGTAATGGCTCACTCTTTTATTTCAATGGCATACGTTCCTATATTTTGCCAGTAGTGTCATTTGGTGAGCACATTTTCCTAATGACAGTACAAAATGAGGTGGTTAACTTATAATTATAAACAAAAGTACAAGTTATGGTCTCAAGTATCCTTCGCTAAGTAAATTTCACCATTCCTAAGACAAGTTAGTTAACAAGAAAAACAATAACTTGTATATTATTCGAAGTAAAACTCGAAAGTTAACAAAGACATTAAATACATTGGAACAACTTGTACTGCTTTGATCAAAACTTCTAATGAGAATGTAATCTTCATTAGGCTAACTCATTTAACACGTTTGGTCTCTTGTCTGAAAGTATGTACCCTTAATGAATATTACATTCTTATTAAGCTAATCCTTTAACGCAAAATAAATACTCCCCCATTTCACTTTAAATATTTGGTAAGAATAAAGCACATAAACCAATATAATAATTAATAAGTATAAATCTTATAGAATATTTATAGTAATTTATCTAAGAATAATGCTAAATGGATCAAATTGATATGGTACTTTTGATCCGGATCAAAAGTACTTTATGCATTATTTATATTAGATAAATAACTATTATAACCTTGCATTTATTGTTATTTTTAACAATGAATACAAGGTTAGAATAGTCATTTCTCTGATGTAATTAGTGCATAAACACTTTTGATCCGGATCAATTTGATTCATGTAACATTTTTGTTTATCTAATTAACTTTTTTCAATTATTCTTTTAGCATTAATTATTAATATTATGGACATATAATAAATAAGGACAATTTAAAATTTTATAATTAATATTTTTTTAAATTTATAAAAAAATGTTAAGCAATTTTATATTGACACTTTTTAAACAACGATAAATATTATATTTTTATTGAAATATGTTTTATTATTATTATTTTTGAAATTTATGTAATAATTTTAAAATGTATGTAATTTTTTTATTAATCACTTTGAATAAAAATTATTATAATAAATTTAAAAAAAATAACACGTTTTTTAATAAAAGAAAAGAGTATTTATTATTGTTTAAATAGTGTCAATATCACACCCATTAACAAAACCTTTTAAAAAAATATTGAAAATGAAATAAAATTTTTTCTATTGACCAAAAAAATAAAATAAAATTTTTTCGCTAAAATGACATTAAAGTAGAACAGATACAGTAATAACTTACATCTTAAAAACAGATTCTCTGAAACTATCATGCTGACTATCCTTCACGATCATCAACTTATTCATCAAGATAAAGACTCTCATCAAAGTCTCAAAAATAAAATTTCATCCCTCTCCGTCAGAGATTAGTATTTAACGGCATTCATTATCATTTGATAAAAAGTCAATTTTTTTATTTTATATACTATTTAACTTAATTTATATAATCTTTTATATAATCTTTTCTGTGTTGATTACTCTTTGACAAATTAATGGACACTCGTTAACAAAACCCCATTTCTATTACTATAAATGAGCCTGTGCTTGGTGATTAAGAACTCTTTGTTAAAAGATTTTAAAAAAATAAGAAGAAATCACGTGTGAGCTAACGGGGGATGTTGTGCTTGTTTTTTACAACTAAAATTCGATTATATTGGGATTGTCCCTCAAAACCTAATCAGACAATAATCATAATGGACTGTCTCCTAATTGTGGAATCTACAAGACACTTTGCAAATGTAAATTATTATTTTTTTTTTGAATTCATGCAAATGTAAATTATTTGCCATTAAGTTTTGCTATGGCCCACCATATGCTTTAATCCCATCATTACACATAAAAGTAATGGCTTTCCTTTTGTCTTCTTTTTTTTTTTCTTTTTTAATGCGAAACATTGCTTTTTTTTTAGCTGTTTGCTTACGTCTATGGGTGCTTAATTATTTATTTATTTATTTCCAACACTTAATCATTTTTTTTAATTCCACAACTTCAAAAATATAAATAAAACATCGTAACTATAACAAGAATTTGAATATGAGATCTGTAAGAACTAATTCAATTTAATTTAACTAAATTAAAAATTTGTCAAACGTAATAATTTTTATATTTAAAAGTATACTTTTTATTATTAACTAAAATTATTCAAAGGATAAGCATAAGTATTAAATTCTTGTATTTGTTCGCAAAAGAAAAGATTTTAGAATCCAATTATGCACAAATATATGATAAATTATATAATCCAAAGGTCCGGCAATTTTATATTCAATTGACAATTCGAAAAATCTGATCCAATTCGTGTGATTCAAATCGGATTGAATTTTGAGTTTGTAGATGCAAATTTAATTTATTTTCTGATTGGTTTTGAATTGTCTAAAAATTTTTCAAATCAATCCGATTCTATCCAAGAATTATTAATTTACTTTTAAATAATTTATTATCAACACTCAACTGTTTTAGATTTGTCTAAAATGACAACTTTTTGAACAAATCTAATCTTTTTTTTTTTCTTTTGCTTGAAACCCAATCTAAAAATCCGAGTGGTCTGAGTGACTAAATTTGCTCAAAACAGATAGTCCATAGACCAATTTTCAGCTATGGAATTTAGGCTCGCAAGCGGACCTGAGAATATCGTTTCCCCAATTAATTTTATATATGGGCATGTATTCCACTATAAGAAAGAAATATTTAAGAACAAAGTTTTTTTTTTTGGTTATTCATTTATCCGAATTTGATGCCAAAGCATAGAACAGTAGAATGCTCATCTGGCCATCAGCTTTCAGTAATTGTTTGCCATTCCTTTTCACGCGATTTGTTGTGATTTGTCAAATTTAAGTGTTGTTACTGTTCTCACCTCAATGATTATTCTGTTCGACTCGTGATAAAGACCAGCCAAATTTAAGAATAGATATTAAAAATTTTAAATTCCTTTTCAAATTGCAAACAAATCCTTCTTTCGAAATTAATAAACTAATTATTAGCTTGTATTTTACGAGATTTTATCATTTTTATTTAATTTATAATTTTTAAAAATTTTAACATACATGATAATGAGTCGACCTCAATTGTTATTCTATTTTAACTCCTTGATAAAGACTAGACAAAAAATAAGAATAGATATTATGATCTAAATTTCTTTTCCAATTAAAAGCAAATTTCAAAATATTACTAAATGAGTAGTCGTAAAATAACAGATTTTCTAAGTCTCTTATATTTAATTAAATGTATGCAAAGTTTATATAAGCAATTTAAAAATTTTGTATGTTACAGGTTATAATTCAAAAATAAAACTTTGAAAGCTAAAATTTAATTTTTTAAGATTTTATATTCATCTGAAAAAAAGGAGAAGAGATAATTAAACCCTAAACTCCTGCATTATAATACAAAAATAAACAATCCAACGTTAATCTAACCTTGAAAGACCAACCTTTTATTGATTAGATAGACAAAAATAAATTATTAAACAAAGAAAAGAAAAATATAAAATGGTGGGTTCAAATAAAACATGGCCTAAATATCAGACAAAAATGTTAATTCTAACGTCACTAATACAAAACTAAGCACCTTAACAGACTGACTTGACAAAAGAAATTGGCAGCTGCAACTTTATTATTATTATCAGAAGCATTATAATTTATGTTATATTTAGGTCATCACAGTTTTTGGTATATTTCTCATCAAATAAAAGTAATTAATAATGAAAATTCACACTAACGTACACAAGAATCCAAAAGGCATTTGACAGACTTAAATGCTCATCACTTATCTTTGGCTTCTTTTCATTTTCAAAGCCATACTCACAACAGTGTATACAGAGAAAAATACCATCTGAAAAAGGGTTTTTTTTATGTACATAAACTGCAATTTTGTATGCTATAGATCCACAAGGAATTTGCTCTTAAAAATTTTCCAAAGGGATAAAAACCTAATCCAAGTGATGTTAGAATAAATTTTAGAGTACATTTACGAAATTATGTTAGGATGACAAAAAGGAATTATCAGCCATCCGAGCAATATTTATCCAATGTGAGTTGGCTGCCTGCCAGCATCAATGAGCCAAAGCCAAAGCCAAATTCACAAGCTTTCCAAGGAAATGTGTGCACCAAACAAAAATGAGGATGACTTTCAAATTTTTTAGTGCTAGGCTAACTAATCAAAGCCATTTTGCAGAAAAAAGGTCCAAATACAACCCCACCGCCAAGCTCAGATGAAATCGACCCTACCATCAGACAAATAATTCAATCATTCAGATCAGCCAACATGTTATAGTGGCAAAGTTCCCCACCATTATTTTTCCCAAATTAACTTGAACCACCCGCTCTGGATTCCCTCCTCCCATTTTAGCGAGCCAAAAAAATAAGTTCTATAAAGGTCCCACGAGCACCTCCATTATAAAGAAATAATATCTCAAGCTGGTCTCTCGTAACACATGACTTGCATTTCTTTTTCTGAACTGGCAGACAAAAATTTCTCCAAGTAACTAATCAATAAATTGTAAGATTAAGCTGAGTATCCAGATAAGCTAACCTCAGCTACTTGGTTATCCGAAGCTGGATTATATTGCACACAGAACTGCTGCCATGTGTAATGATGTACTTCTTTTCGTGTATGTCCCACAGATATCTGAGAAGGGCCCAACCCATATTCTCAAACATTCATCTATATTGTATACATCATTAAATCTGGAGTTGCCGCAACTGTTCATGCTGCCATATACAATACTACTTGATCATCCATGCAACACCAGATTTGGAGCACACCAATGGAAGGGATACTATACGTCCCAACCAAAGGAATGAATTTTGATTCTCTGAAGTACAGCCAAATCACTACAATCTCAGACAGCTACAGGTAACCCGTAATTGTGGAATGATCGAATATGTCCATCCGTCCCTGCCGTCACAATGACTAGACCCCATGCATGAGATGTGGCTGTGCTTTGACATGAAGCTTTCAGAAACTTGTACTGGGATTTATGCATTGTTGATGATGTTGATGATGGGCTTGATGAAGGAAGCTTTTCCTCTGGCCAAGTGGCAGAACCCTTGGGAAAAGATTCTAGGAAATATTCTTGGCTCGGAGAAAATCCAGACGGTGAAGTAAATGGCATAACTTCTGGTGAATTGTCATCCGAGACATAAAATCCTCCTCTATTTTCCAAGTTCTCATGTTTCAAGCCAGACCAAGGAATGGCGACAGATACATTTGTCGAGAAACGCTCACAAGACCTTATCTTTTTTTCCTGCAAAGGAACATGCTTCTCCTGATCGATGCAGTTCCACAAATATACATTGGAATCCTCACAAGCTGCGACAATATGCTTTCCATCTGAAGTAAAACATGCAGACATCTGGCTTGCCACATTTTTTAAACCTAAAGAGAGAACAGAGAAAAGTTAGAATTCAACAGAATTTAAAGAAAAAAAAAAGAATAAGTACTAAGAAAACTGAAATGGTAAAAAATATTTCACAATCATTACAAACTGAATTTTTAGATATGCATATTATCAGAGTAATTGATCTCATCATTAAAGAGTCTAGAGTTGTCTGAAACAAAAGTGCTAGAGATTAAGAAAAGTTAAGAATAAGAAATACACACGTACCCCTGTATTTACAAATCACATTAAGTCCTTGAAGAATTCTAACTTGTGAATCAGAACAAGTCACCATTACTTTGGTTGAGTCTTGTGGTAAAAACTGGGTGCAAAGGCATTTAATGAGAAATAATTGAAAACAGAATGTTGAAACGGATAAACTAACATTGGGAACAGGGACGGGAAATAATTACCTGGAAGCCAGTTATTCTTTTGCATGGCAACTTCTTTTTACCGTGCAAACATATCTGAGCTTCCAGTTGCAGGTGACTGTCTGAACCAAGCAAAACAAAATTTTGCTACTTAATACTTCATGCCAATAGTATATGCAATCCACAGCCATCCTATCAGAAAAACTTCATCCTTTTTTTACTCAGTATGGAATTTTATCCATTAGTATTTTCCTTGAAAAACAAACATCCCATTCTTTACTTGCATAAAGCTTAATCACCATAAAATGGTAAACTATGCATAAAATCTGTAGAACTCACAATGGCAAGAATTCTTCACAGAAGTAATGAAAACTACTTGGATTAAGCCATTAGGAATCAAGAAAAAGCATTACACCTAAGACTAATAAAATCACACAAGTAGAACTTAATAACTGCCCATATAAGATGTATTTTAGCAAGGATATCACATACAGTAAAAAGACTATCTCTATAATTTTGTTAAAAACAAAACAATATTTTTAATCTGGCAGTAGCTAATTATTTGAATAAGTATACCTGACATGTTATAAAAGCGACAAGTGCCTCCTATGGAGCCAACAATTCCTCCCTGCAAGAGACAATGATTTTTCTGTTAGTCCACTGACCAGACATCCTTGAGACCACAAGATGAAAGAACAAGAAATCACCAAACCTGCCCATCTGGATGATAACAAACTGCAGTAACAATTTCCTTTATATCAGTCCAATCCACAACTTGGCAAGTAGAAATTGACCAAATACGAACTTTTCCGTCTAGAGAACCAGTCATGAAATAATTGTTTTCCACAGGGTTAAACTGAACACAGGTTACTGCATCAAATAATCAGGGAGAAAAAGAAAAAGAAAATTCAGGAAAAGGTGATTATGTATAAGAAATAGATGAGGTCAAAAAACCTAAATGTACAAACAACCGTAATGGTTCTAATTGGCTGATAAATGAATTAACAAATTACATACTAAGAAGAAATGCAAAAGCAGCCAAAACCAACCGTAATTACTCTGTGAAAAGACTCTCAGGCAATGGTCACTTCCCACTCGCCATAGACGAACTGTTTTGTCCTCTGAAGCTGATAGCAGATGCTGCACCAACAAGAATTAGAAACTTACCGTTGTTTTGATGTTACATTTATTTTGAACTTGTTTAGAGAACATGTCCTTGTACAAAGCAACTTACATGATCCTTTGACCAGGAGAGATCCAAGATCTCTCCATGGTGCCCATGGAACTCATGCAATGGTTTCTCTGATATCCGGAAAACTTTCGGAGGGAAAATAACACAAGCAGAATCTGATGTTTTCCTCAGGCTCCTCAATTTTGCCATCTTCTCTTTAACAACAAGGGGTTTCAACTCAGACAAATGATTGACAGTGAAGTATATGCAGGATGGATCTATTTCTGGAATGTCAAGTTCACTTGATCTCTGATCTTCGAGGACCTGCCACAACCGCACAATCCTATCTTCTCCAGCACTAGCAAGGTACTGCCCATCAGGACTGAATTTCATCGTCAGAATTGAACCCTCATGAGCTTGGATATCTTGCCCCTTATAAAGAGCTGAAAGTTCCTTTGTCCTCTTTCCACATTGGCGAACCTTAACTCTCTGCACCCGATACCGCAGAAGTGCATCATCATCATCATGCCTCAAATTTTCAGCTTCCCCCTGCTTATCCACAGCACAAGCTATGGACCGCAATCTTCTCAACCACCCTTTCTTCACAGTTTTTGGGGTACCTACCAAACAATTTTGTTCCACAATTTCCTTCAGTAGAACATGTTGAAATGAGGGAGATGATCCAGAAATGTTCTCTGATTCCTCAGCTGTTACAGATTGTTCCAAGCTTACTTCATCTTTACAAGCCATTCCCCTACTAGAAGTCTCTTCCCTGCATATGAAATTCACCTGACCCAACTCCTCTAGCAAATTAGAACCATCATTAGGCCAACAAGACATTATAGACCGAGTTGAACAAAACTCATCTTCAAAAACTGACTCTCTCAACACTGCCCCACCGCTCTCTGTAATTCTATCAACGTCTCCTTCCATTCTACATTCTGCAACAGAACCCTCATTTTCACTTTGACCTAGACCCACTCCCATCCAATTTAAAAACTTACTTCGCCGTTCTCTGACACTTCTGGGGCTCCTCATCCATATATCATAATGAGGACTATTTGGAATTGAATTATCAGCACTGGAGGTGGAATCCAATGTCTCAACAATATCAGACTTTGCGTCGGAAATTGATGCAGTGTCGTCATTAGCATCAAAAAACCGATATTCCTCTTCACTCAAGCTACCCATTGTTCTTTGAGTTCAACCCATGAAATCCCACCTCAAGGAACTAACTTTTAAGCCCAAGGCAAAGTGCGAAAATTTAAATTCCTTCAAAACAAGCAATCCCAAAGAACTGAAAAGGAATTGAAAAAGCAAACACACAACACAAAATCCAAGATCAATAAATAAAAAAGAAATAACTTAATATTTAAATCAAACAGCAATGATAACAATAACAATAAAACAAAAACCAAGAGATCCAACATGTATCCCGATCCACACCCATTGAACCTGGTCCTCCAGTAAATAGAAGTTCCACAATTTAACAATTAAAAAAATCCAAAACCCAAACTGGAAAAAAAAGAAGCATTTATACAAATCTTTTTTCAAAAAAGAAAAAAGAAAAAAAACCAAAATGAGACCAAAAATTTTGCAGCAAATAAAGGGTTACAAAAACCCATTAAACAGAAATTGAAGATCATTATCGCATTTGAAGAAGTGAATCAGAATTATGAATTATAAAAAAAAATACAATCATTTTTTCCTTTCAGAAATGAGAATATAAATATGCTTTATTTGTTTTAAAAAAAAAAGTATATGAAACAATTTCTTACATGGGCTTGTTTCTAGGAGATTTCTTTGAGACTGGAGAGGGCGTAGATCGAAGAAGCATCCATAAAAAATTTGTGGCTTTTTGGACTCTCTCTAACACACACAGAGAGGAGAAAGCAAAGGGGAGCACTTGAACAAAAATGCAGATATATACTATTATTATTATAAAAAATAAAGAAGCAGCAAGTAGAAATTTTATAAAAAAATGACAAAAGGGTAAAACAGGAAGAAGAATAATTTCCTTGATAATCGTGAACGGATGGCCCGAGAACCGAGATTTCGAGAGTTGGGTGTGTTCTGTGTATGTGATATCTGTTTTCTCTCTATCATGGAACTTTTTGCGTTTCTCTAAAACCAAACAAAAAATGGAAATCTCTCTCTCATACGGTTCATACAATTAAATCCAGACAGTAAAACAATAACATTACCTTTGTTTTTTTTTTTTATTGATTTGCCCTTTGTCGTTTTTTTTTTTTTTCTGGTTACATTTCTTTACCCAATTTTGCATGGGACTAACTTTGAACTTAAATTCTCTTAAAAATTTTAAGAAATAAAAAACTATGCATTTAACTTGTTTGGTATATTACCGGCGTAGTTTGAGGAGGTTTTCAGGCTTAGGAAAGAATTTTCAGGTTTAATTAATATTTTCAAAATTAGATCAAACTGATGGGTACCAATATTCAAAGAATAAAAAATAAATTAGGCAGCATATAAATTTAGTCCTAATATTCTTACCAAAAAAGCTTTTTAGCATCCTGTATTTTAAAATGGTATGTTAAGTACCTATAATTTTAAATTGTGTAATAATTAAAAAACTTCGTTACTTATATATTGAGGGCGAGTAGAGTCACGCTCTTCCATTTTAAACACAACTAAAATATGATTTTTTTTTTATCATAATATGATTTTTATAGTAAGTCATAAGGGAAGACATACAGCAGAAGTTTACTTATATTTTTTTTAGAAAATTACATCATGCATTATGTTTTTAATTTTATTTTTAATTTTAGTGCTCTTAATTTTATTCGTCCACATCATCCACGTCCATCGCCGCCGTCAATCCCTGGTCATCCGTGTCGGCAACGAAGTCCATCTGCATTGGCTTCATTTCTATCTCTGTTCCTTTTAGAAAATTGCTGTGATTTTTAATTATGATTATGGAGAGTAGTCTTCAATTATAGTTATAATTATAAAATTATTAGTATTCAATTTGTGGAGAATAGTGACAACCACCTTGGGAATTCAATTGACAGGTATAAAGTCATTAAGAGAAATGATTATCCAGCCATTGATGTGTTTATATGTACTGCAGATCCCACCAAAGAGCTACCCATTAATGATTTAATGTTGTGAAAATAGTTTGTCTATAATGGGTTATGATTATCTATCAGAGAAGTTTTCCGTTTATGTTTCCGATGACGGTGGCTCTGCTCTTACTCTTTTTGCTTTCATGGAAGCTGCTAAGTTTGCTACTCATTGGTACTTTTTTTGCAGAGTGAATAATATTATAGAAAGAAGCCCTTAGGCTTTTTTTTAATCTAATAATACTTATCCCTAAAAGAACAGCAAGTTAGTTATTTTTATTTAATTTTAACATTCACTTGATTGACCCAAGACATTTAAGATCAAACTCATGAAATTGGATTTCAGTATAGATAACAATTGAATTTCTTCTTCTTCTTTTCAATCATGATTCAAGAATAAATAGTTAAAGCATATCATATCAGTTGCAAAAATTTTAATCCTCTTCACATGCTGACGGAACCAAATTCAAACCACAGTATAGAAAGAAACAAACCATTGCTCGAGAAGGAAATGCATAACATTGTCCCTCCTAGACTTCATTATGTGTGAAAAATGCATATTTGAGTAGCACAAACAATATCAACTAATCCCATAATCTTTTCAAAGTGTGAGAACGACCAAAACCTAGTAATATATGTAACGCCTTTATACACTACATATATATAATACATACATTTTGTACATATAAATTATATATGTAAAATATAAGAATGTCACAATAATTAACTGTAGAAATTTTATTTTTTATATACAAAAAATAATTTCACCTTTAAAATGCTAATTTAATAAATAAATATATTAATATTTAGTAATTCATTAAAATCTTTAAAAGAAAATCTCTGGAAAAAAAATTCGTCAGAGTTTTGTCTGTAATTCTATAAATCCCTAAAATAACATTAGAAAACTTGTAATAAAAGAAAATATTCCAAAATATACATATATCTATTTATAAAACCTAGCAGTTCTTCAAAATTATCACTTCATTAATTTACACCCAAAAGAATCATAGTTTAAATACACCACCATCACAGGTACATGTATGTATATAGCATTTTTCAAAACAAGTTTAATATACAAATGATGTTTGTACTATACAAAAACCAAATTACACCTTACATAATTTATACATGAATGCAATACCTTTCAAGCTGGTCTCGTGACACAATCACTCTCCAAGTCTCAATCACAGTCAGAATCACCCTGGTATGTACTTTTAACACATACGCGATACAAATTACCGCGCTAAGTATATAACTTAGTAGTATATTCATAATAACATAACTTATGTTGTAATACCCTTATACCTTAAAATACGTATAATATATATACAATACACATCTAAGATACAAAGGTACTGCAATAAATATATATAATAACCCTCATTTTAAAATTAAAAATAATTTATAGTTTATAAAAAAAATTCTCTAAAAAACTTTTGCTAGAGTTTTACTTGAAATTTCAATATTCCCAAAATCCACAAATGCATTGCCTACAAAAGGGGAGAAAAACCTCACTCCCAAATATTTACAAATACAATTTCCAGTAATCCTCCAAATTTTCCAAAAGCTTTCTAATTATTCATCATTTTATAAATATTAAAAAATTCTCAAACAGTAACAATGTATATTGCAAATTTCCTATTTTAAGTAATAATATTTATTAAAATATTCACATATATATAACATTTTTCAAACACATGTCTAATATACATATAATATTTTTACTATACAAAATTTATATTACACTGTACATAAATTATACATGAATACATCACCCTTTAAGTTGGTCTCGTGACACCAGCATCTTTAAGTCTCAAACACACTTTGGTTCACCTTGGTATGCACTTCTAATGCCTGCACGATACAGACTACTACCCTAAGTTCAAGAGCTTAGTGGTACATATATATATAAAAACAATTTACACATATCCATCTAAATGCTTTTTCTCATAATGTAATTTGCAATATAACTATAGTCACCATTTATTTTATAATTCTTTCAATATGTATATATAACTAAACTCACATCTCATACTGTAACTCACAATATTTACACAACACACACATATTCACACATATACACATCACATCCATCCACACACACATTGGGCCTAATAATCCCTATATAATTACCAAGTCTAGTTATCACAATATCAATTTCTCAACCCAACTCTGCTCGGGTCTATTTTCAAATTCAATCTCATGACCTAGCTTTGCTCAAGTCTATCAATGCATGCATAATCATTCACAATATTATTAGACAAGTAATTATATGAGGTTACAAACACACAATAATATGTTATCTTTTCAATTCTCATCTCATTAACACATTTCCCAAGTGATCAAACTTATCATTATCACTTCCGCATCAAATTTTCATATTCTTATTTCATTTGTCAATTTCTCATCATTTCATAACCAATTTTCATATTATCTACCATATAACACATTAAATAGTCACTTTTTGCAATTTTAATCACATGTTATCATTTTCCACAAATTTTTATATTTTTTCATAATTCTCGATCACTTTATTAATTTTTTTTACAATTTTTACATTTTAGTTTTATTCCACATTTTTCTTCACATTACTTATCACATTATTCATATTTATCAATTCTTTGTCATTTTCACTCTTTTTCCATAATTTCCCACACATATTATGTACATCATAATTGTATTAGCCATAATATAATGGCTTAGTATTCATATTCCATACTTTTCACTTACTTTTAAATGATACAATACCATATGTCTTACCAAAACAAACATCAAAGTGGCATAAAACATTCACAATATTACAATGTGTTATGCCAACTCAAATGCAATTCAAACATAATTCATTAAAGTATGTACTAACTTCAATTAGGCCAAGTTCTAAACTCTAATCACCTTCCAACTTTAATTTCACCAATTGTCCTTCAATACTTTAATTTCACAATTTTACTTTACTCAATCCTAAATCAAATTATAAGTAGAAATAATCCATTAACATCACATTCCAAGCATTTTTTTAATCATTCAAATATCAATTATACCCATTCTTCCTAAATTCCACCAAAAATCCTAATTACCCTTACTACTTCATTCAAACTTCCACCAAACCTATTTGTTTTATCATCTAACCATAAAATCATCAATAATACATCAATATAACTTCAAAGCAATGCATTACCACAATTATAAATACCTCCTTCAAAAACCCTAAATGCACATAATTTGCCCATGACCCTAACTTTACCAAAATCAATTCATATACAACTTCCAACCATAAAATAATCATATATATACCAAAACAACTTCAAAACAGCCCATATCAAATAATTAAAAACACCCTCATCACAACTTCAAATCACACATATACATAGAACTAATAAAAAAACTTCTTAAACTTAGAAAATACTTACCTAATACTTGATTATTCTTCAAAATCACCTTAAATCTTTTGGAAATCTTCATGAAATTTGGTGTTTAAATGATGAAATATCTCTCCCTTCTTCCCAAGAATTCCGACTTGCATGGGATAAGGAAGAAGAAAATACAAGCTTTTCAATTTCTCTTTTAATTTCCTTCCATATATATTATTTAATTATTTTTTTAATATTTTTATTTTTTTTCTCAACCATGCATTTTCTTTCTTTCTTTGACTTTCTTTTTTATTTTTTTATTTTTTTATCATCCACCACTCATAATTGTATATGTATATGTCATTTATTTTTAATGTATATGTATATGCCATTTATATTTTTATGTCCATATATATGTAATGTGTATTTTATGTATACATAAAGTATATATTATGTGTATATCATGTATATATTAACTGTATAATATGTATTCAATATATATAATAAATATACGTGAGGTATATACTATGTATATACGATATATATTTTGTGTATATATTATGTATATACTACACATATACCTCTTCCAACATCTTAATTACTCTCCATAAACTTATTTAATTTGTCTAAATTTAATGATATTACACATGTTTACACATATATTGATTTGTAAATTATTTAATATCATCATATTATATATTCACTTAGTATTCATCTACTCATTCTCATACTCATATAGTTATTTAATAATATTTCCACATAATATTGATTAATTCATCGTGTATATATAAATATCAAATCTCACAACACACACACACACACACACATTTTGGGATATTGCATCATACACATCATCACATAATTTTCATAAACTTAACACAAGAGTATACGTTGGGCCCCAACAATTCTCTACACAATTATCAAGTTACATAATAATTGATTTGGGCAATCACAACATCAGTTTCACGACCCACTTTGCTTGGGTCAAGGCCTAGCTCTGATCAGGCTTCTATTCAAACTCAAACTCAAGACTTAACTCTGCTCAGGTCAAACTCATTCTCAGGACCTATCTCTGCTCATGTTCATAAATAAATGCAATACCAATATCAACTTTTTGGAACTAGTAATTGTGTAGAGTCAACATACACTAGATATTTATCACATTATACATTCTCCAACCCAATAATCGATTCCTTTATCATAGTATCCACATTTTCCATATTTTCATATATTTTTCTCGTGATCATCTCATACCATGATCACCTCCTATAGTCTCATTTTCTTTGAATATCATTTTCATCAATTTATTCAAATTATGCCATTTTCAAACACATTCAATATAAATGTTAATTGTTCCATAAACATTCTCATATTGACATTATTCTATACATCACTAACATACTCCAAACAAATCATATCCAAACACCATTTTATTTCAATGATCAATGCCATTCAAGTAAATTAAATCTAAAAATTACCAAAGTATGTACTAACCTTGGTAATGCCAAAATCCAATGCCAATTCACCACCTAAGTCTTACTTCACCTATTACCCTTCTTTTCTTTAAATTTACTACTTTACTTTACTCAATCCTAAATCAATTATAAGTTCAAAACTGGCATTAGCATCTTATTCTAAACCATTTAAATCAATTAAACTACATTTACAATCATTCTGCCTAAAAAATCCATCAAAACCCTAATTATCCTTACTATTTCATTCAAACTTCCATCACCCATCTATTTTAATTATCCAACCATAAAATCTCAATTTATATATCAAAATAACATCATTACAAACCATTTTAATAATTATTAAAAGGCTAAATAATTATGAAATCCCTGGGATTTTGCAAATTACACTAGTCAGTCAATGTATTTTCAACATCTAATTTTTGCATCCTGTATTTTTAAAAAATAAACTGTTTAGTTCTTTTGTCAATATTTTCATCCTAAAATCATTAGTCAACTACTTTGATATTATAAAATAACTTATTTGCTCTTCCTTTATATATATTTATCTTTGTTATTTATTTATTTTATTTTATTTTATATATAGTTCATCTGCAAAATAATAAAAGATATTATTTATATTATTTAAAATTACTTTTTAGTAATATCTATAAAATTAAAATAAATGATGTATATGTATTGTCTGTAAAATAATAAAAAATATTATTCGTATTATTTAAAATTTTTTCTTAATAATATTTATAAAATTAAAATAAATTATGTGTAATAAATATAAATAAAATTAAAAATAAGCATGACTTAATAAATAACAAAGAAAAATATATATAAAGGAAGGGCAAAGAAATCATTTTATAATATCAAAGTAGTTAAATAATATTTTTAGGAATATTAACATAATGACTAAATAATTTAATTTTTAAAAATAGAGAAATGCAAAAATTAGATGTTGGAAATACAGAAACTAACTAGTGTAATATATAAAATCTCAAGGACTTTATAATTATTTAGCCTTATTAAAATCCCCTTCAAAAACTCAAATTTCACATATCATCTAACGCCCATAATTTTGGTAACATATGATTAAATAAATAATTTGAAAGGTTAACTAAAGTGTTAGAATGAGGATTTATAAATAAGGTATATGTTGGGTATATGTAAAATATACCTAAAGTATAAAAATTCACTAAAAAATAAAAATTAGTAAAAAAGGTAAAATGGTAAAAGTCTAAATAAAAGTAAAAGTTAAAAAATATATACTAAAATAATAATTATAATAATAAAAATAATACAAGATTAAAATTAATTTCTAATGGAAGCTGTAAAATGTCAATATTAATAATTAATTAATTGATTAGTTAATTATTTAAATATATATATATATATATATATGGTTATGAATAAAAGAAGATGAAAAAAAGTCAAAAATATAATTTTGCTTCATCTTCTTCTTCTCCAACAAGGGCCGAACTCCATAGGTGATGAGAGGGAGGTTTGATTCTTCCAACTATATAAGGCTTTATGAAATTTTCGATGATTAAAGATAGTTTTGGTAGTTTTGGGAGAGGTAAGTAAGGTTTCTTTTAAATTTAAGAAGTTTCTTTGGAAATTTCAACTATGTGAAAATTGGATTTTTGAAAAGGGCATGGATAATTGTTTAAATGATATAAAATCAATTTATTATGATGTGGTGATGATGATTTTAAGGTTAGATGATGAATTTGATGAGTTTAGTTAAAGTATGGGAGCATAAGAAAGGGAATTAGGGTTTTTATGATGACTTTGGTTCAAATTGATGCAATTAATATTTAAATGGTTAAATTGTGTTAGAATATGATTCTAATGACATAATTTAGCTTAAAACTTAACTTGGAATTGATTAGAATATATATCTAAAATTAAAGAATATTATGATAAATGTTGGAAATTTGAAAGAAATGTGACAAATGAAGTTTGAATTGTTAAAAGTAAGTAGAATTATCCATATTGTAACACCATTACACCCCATATACATATACTACATACACCCAGTATATATAAAATATGTATACACAGTACAAGAATGTCAACATTCCTGTCTTAATAAAATTTTCATAAATTTCAAAACCTAAACTGCGCTTAAATAAATAATAAAAGTATTTACTAATAATTAAAAGTACTCAAATACAACTCAGCTAGCCTATGAAGAGAGTAATCCATTTTCACTGGAAGAAAATGAGCTGACTTTGTCATCCTATCCATAATCACCCAAATTGCATCATGCTTCTTCTGGGTTAAAGGCAATCCAACTACAAAATTCATAGTCACTCTCTTCCACTACCACTCAGGAACTAACAATGGTTGTAGTAGCCCTGAAGGAACTTGGTGCTCATCCTTCACTCTCTGACAAGTGAGACATCTGGATATAAACTTTGCTATTGTAGACCCTTAATTTTTGACCTGGTCCGGTCTAATATATTTTAATTAGTCCAAAATAATTTTTGTGTTGTCCGATATATTTTAGTTAGTCCAAAAAATTTTATGGTATCTTAATTAATTCAAAAATCGGTGATAAAAAAATCGTCGCTGAAAGTCAGTGCGGGCTCGTGGGCATTTTGCCCGCAGGAAACTCCTGCGGGCGAAATGGCCTACGGGCCCGTTCTGTGCCCGCTATGGGCCCATTCCGCGCTCGCTATGGGCTCGTTCCGCAGCTGTGGCAATTTTTTTTCGCCAGCGCAGTTTTTCCGCAGCAGTTTTTTTTCGCCAGCGAAATTTTTTCGATGCAAATTTTTTGAAACCTAATACAATTAGGTTTCGATTTCCTTTTCTTATTTAATAAAGATGCCGTGAATAATTATGAATGAAGGATATAAAACCTTTATAAATATGGACTAAACAAAAAAAGGGTCCGAAAAAAAAAAGAAAATTGGACAGAAGCTTGAACAAAAGTGGATCCGAATCCGTGAAGGAAATCAGCTTGAATCAAGCTGATTTTTGAGGGAGCAGAAAAATGATTTAAGCAATTCAAAGGCAAAAAAAAACTTGTTTTTGACCTTGTTCATCCAAGAAGCAATTTTTGGTGAAACTTACAAAATAAGGTTTGAATTCTTATTTTCTTTTGTTTTTTTTCACAATAGCTTAATCATCACTTTGTTTCTTTTAATTCAAAAATTTTAGGACCTTAATTCACTTTTTCTAAGGCTTAAAAATCTTAAATCGTGGCTTTATTTTCTAAAAGTTTAAAAATATTAGTTTTATTTTTTCAAAACCCCAAAACCAAGATTTGCTTTACAAATTTTTAAAACTCTAAATTGTATTCTGTTTCCTTCCAAAAGACTTAAAAACATCTTTTTTATTTTTATAAATTTTAAATCGTGTTGTTTATCTTCATAAAACTTCATAAAATTATCAATTGATTTTCCAAATCCTAAAAATAACTCATTACCCGAAACCCTAAATTCAAAAATCCTAAAACCCTAATTCAACTCCAAAACCTAAAATAGTGAACCCTAACCTCCTTAAAATCTTAAACCTTAATTTTTTCTAAACCCTAATCCTTTAAAACTTTAAAAAACCATATAAACACAAATATTTAATTTTACACAGTAAGCTTGAAACCATAATCCAATGAATAGCCATAAACCACAAATCAAAAATGTTTTAAAGTGTCCAAACCCTAGTTTCATGATTTCACCATTCAAATATTAATTTAGTTAATCAAAGAGCTTTATCAACCTTTTAAAACATAAAACCTTAATCTATTTTAATTTCTTAAAAAAACTCACAGTAGCCATAATTTAGACTTTTATTTGCTTTATTCAATTCTATATTTGATTATGCTTTGATTTATTTTATATGCTTTAATTTATTTAAGTTCAATGCTTGGTTTATTTAATTTATCATGGGTGGATGTTTACTTTCTATTGATATTTAATATCTTTGATGAATGATTTATTTATTATGAATGGTTATTTACTTTTATCAATTTATTTAGATTTTCAAATGTTGTAAGAGTTATGTTTCCACTTGGTGGGTACCTCATTAGTTGAATATCATGTAACTTAAATTGCTTTTCTATTTTAGAACCAATGTAAAGGACATGTTTCTACCTTTCGGTGGGTGTCCTTTTTAGGCATGTGATGTAAGGACATGTTTCCATCTTTGGATGGGTGTCCATTTATTTGTTTTGCTTGGACCTTGCTTTGATTTTAATATATTGATGCTTTCTTTTAATTATTGTGTGTAATATGGATAATGTTGTTATATTTAAGAATTTTATAATATTAAGACTTGTAAAGGAGGCCGGTTCCAATGAACCGGGGGTTGTGGGGGGTGCTTGGCCATTTCTCACATTCCCCACACGTACCCAACTTTCTAAATCCATTAGGGGGTTGGGGATTCCTTAGGAATCAAGTCATCTACCCCTTTCTTTTTCCCAGCCCGTCCAGGTGGCAACTCCATTTTCTCCGGACTTAGGTCCGTGTTCTCTAAGGCCCCGAGCCTAAACAGTGCCGAAGTCGCAAGAACCATTCCACCGGGAGTGGGGGCAAAAATCCCTGCTCATAGTGGCGACTCCACTGGGGATGAGAGAAGTTGATTCCGTTAGTCTTTATATTATTCTATTCTTTCTTATAATGATATTATCCATTGTATCATATTAGATTGCATTGTGTGCGTGAGTTAGGACGTCCGTGTTACCCGTGTTATGTTATGTAAGGGATACCATACTTTCACTCAAGGTATGGAGATCGAGCATGGCATAACCACTCACAGCCTCGTACCATGTGGTATATACTTGCTATGGGAACCTAAACCTTTTTACCCAAAGACTAAAGCTCATGTAATTGGCCTAGTTACTTTCCTTAGGTTTTACCCCAAATGCATGTTGTTTGACTATGATTATTTTATTTTGGCTTAAATCATGGCTTATTTGGTTTGTTCTTTTTCTAATATGACCTAAGTATATTGTAAGCTCAAAAGAAATTTTTCTTTAAAGTCCAAAAGGTCAAAGCTATTTTCAAAATTTTTCAAGATGGTCTTTGGACATAAGACTTTTCTAAAAATAAATAAAAAATTATTTTGCTCATGGCCCAAATACAAAGCCCAAAATACAATTTTTTAAAGATCTTTTTACAATGGGCTTAGAAACAAAATTGTTTTTATCCAATCTTTCCTTACAAAGAGCTTGCAAATTATTTAGGTCAATTGAGAAATGCCAAAAATTAATTGTGAGCCTAGTTTATACTAAGAATAAATTAACCATGGGCTTATTTTTGGCATGAACCATTAGTTACCTTTTTCAAGTGAGAAATCTATCTATAATAAACCTATCAATTTAGTTTTAATCCAACATAGCATAAAAGCTACTTTAGTTGGTTGAATGGATTAAAACCTAATTAATGGGAATTATCATGGATTGATTTCCATTTTTGAAAATATAACTATTGGTTAAAACGTTCGAGGAAATCATTCGAAAGCAAGATGCCCCATGTTGGTATTTTGTTAACCACATACCTAGGAAAAGAGACTCGTCATTCGTGTGTGGATGCTATAAGGTTGGAAGGAACGTCCTAATTATCTTTCTTTGTTGATTATTCGTGCATATATGCATACATTCGCATCTCATGTCATTGATCCTCTCTGGCTCATAGCCCTGGATTATGATAGTTCAAAAGCTTATGACAATCCGACCTATGCCGGAAGCGAAGAATTTAACAACGACTCAATCACTTGCTCACCAAAAATAATGGATACCGAACAAATTCAAAGAATGGTGGATGATGCCCTCAATGCCAAGATAGAAGAAATAAAAGAGGCCATGGCCGAGACCATAAAGAATCAACTAGCTGCAATTTTAGGAAACAATGCCCAAGCATATGCTAGCACCAAGAAGCCAAAGGACAATGGGAAGGCTAAAATTGGTGAAGTGGTTTTTGATGATGAAAAGGTGATCATTGATGATGATGATGATTGGGCTCAATATTACCAAGATGCTCAAGAGAAGAAAAAGGAACCAAAGATTGTTGAAAGATCAACTATGGAGAAGACCGCTTCTGATATTGAAAAGATGATTGCTGATTTAGAAAAGAAATTTGAGAAAAAGTTGAAAACCGAAGAGATGTTCGAGATTGATAAACTATTTGAACAAGATGAAGAAATTCCGTACAAGTTCAAGATTCCATCCTTTGCCAAGTACAATGGCACCGAAAATCCTCATCTCCATGTGAAGCAGTATATCACTGCTATGTAGTCTGCCCGAGCTACTAAGGCTCAAACTCTAAGGTACTTCATGCTCTCATTGGACCCTGTTGTCCAAAATTGGTTCAATACCTTAGATGATGGAACACAAAAGAATTGGGATTTGCTATACAAGGCCTTCATCTAGCAATATAGGTATAATGTCGAGTTGGAAGTTACCTTAATGAAAGTTGAGTCCATTAGACAAAGGCCAAATGAGAATTTTGTGGACTATGTGAAGAGATAGAGAAACAAGGCTGCTTTGCTCAAGAAAAGGTCCGATGAATCTGATCAAATAAGGATGATCGTGAGAGGTGTCCTGCCATGTCTTCATGAAAGGATGTCTCATACACTCATCCGTGACTTCAAAGATCTCCTCCAAGCTGGTTTACAAATTGAAGAGTGGGAAAGGGAGAAAAATCGCTTTTCAATAAGAAGGAATGAGAAAGGAAATTATCAACCGGGCAATCAAAGCACATAAAAAAGAAGTTGATGTTAATGCCAGTAGTCAAGGGGGAATGAGGCATTTTTCAGAATTGGGAAAACCACTATCTTGGATTCTCAATAAGCTACAAAAGAAGGGATTGTTACAACCCTTGACTCCTCGTCCTTTGCCTAATCCTCTTCCACCTAACTTTGATACTAATGCATTTTGCCAATTCCATCAAAGGCCTAGACATAAAACGGACAATTGTATGAAGTTGAGGCATGAGTCCATAATTTAATTAATAATGGCAAGTTGCCTGAGCCGGACAAGCCCAATACCAAAAGTAATCCATTTCCAAGGTTCAACAGGGTGCCTCCACCAGCAACCTTCATGGTGGGAAAATGATTGGAAGAAGATTTTGTCTTATCCTCCTTTCAAGATGGAAATATTGAAGATGTGAAAGGAAAAAAAGCTTAAACTCAACAAATATTCCTTAGCTTGAATGTTGCTTTTCAATTTTACTTTCTTTAATATTTAATTGGAACAATCTTGTTTTTCAAATTTAAAATTGCTTGAATAAATTATTTTCATCAAAATTTTTGTTGGTCTTTATTCATTTTGATGCTCAACCAATGAGGAATCTAGCTTGATAATTCATAAATTAATGTGTCTAGGCATCATGACTTGAATTACTTTACTAGGTGAGGGAATTGCTCTATAGCATTGAGTTGTGTATGCTTACTTAGAGAGGGCTACCTTTGTCTAGGTCCTAGTCAGTCTTAGAATGTGCTTTGACAAACTTTCGAGGCGAAATTGAACTCTGCTTATTTAAGGGAGAGATGATCTAGGCAACAACTAGTATCCACCCAATTAAATATCAATCCCTAGTTGTCCCTTTGAGCCTTCACAAAATTTTAGCTTTCTTTTTATTGACTTAAAAACCCAATAATCTGCCCTGAGCTGTTGTGATACTTTTGACAAGTCTTATGATCACTAAGATGAAGAGGCAAGAAGATCAAAGGAAGCAATGATTAGTCAAGATCATGAAGATAGTTGAAGTTCTCAAGACCATAAGAGTAGTTGATGTTTTCGAGACCACAAGGGTAGTTGATGTTCTCAAGGCTATAAGGGTAGTTGAAGTTTTCCTGATATCTCCAATATATCAAGATAACATCAGAATAGCAAATGATTTATCCCTATTAAAGGAGATTTGTCACCCCACTCATCCATTATTGGAAGCCCAAGTTAGTACAAACAAGATAACTCTTTTAGAGCTAGAACAAAAAAAAAGAGAGAGAAGAAAAGAAAACCAAAAAGACAAAAGAAAAGAAAAAGAAAAGAAAAAAGAAAAGAAAACCCAAAATGGTTCAAAAAGCCAACTGAGTTCTCTTTTACCTAAGACAACAAAAGGCTTCTATTTGGTTTATAAGGACGTTTTGACTTGAATTGGTCCAACCCAACTAAAGATTCGATCAAAATGAAAGAAAAAGGGAGAAAGACTGTTCAGTTCTTGAAAATTCTATACTTGACAGTCCTACAAGGAAGAGGGACAAAATGATAGAATGCTCAAATAAAGGGAAGCATAAGAAAAATAAAAAGGAAAGGGAGAAGAGGAAAAGAAACGAATTTGGATACCAAACTTTTTGTAAGGGCAAAGATTGTCCTAATCCAGATCCAAATTAATGCCAAAAAGATAGAAAGAACTTGGAGTCTAGCAAGATTGCTCCCAGCTGCCTAAAGTTCAAACAAAAAATTTATAGTGTGAGGGTTTGTCCATTGTGTCACACCAGCTCCAATCTCAAAATGGCTTTCACTTAAACCTATGTCCCTTATAGACCCCATTTCAAGCCTATCAAAGACCTGTTGATCTCTCTTGGTAGGTAGAGTCTATTAGTGGAGATAGTTTGGATAAGCATGCATATGAGATAGACAATATTTAAACTCAAATGAGACCTTTGACCAAGTAATGTGTATGTGCCTATCTGAAGTGCAACAGTTCTTGCTTAAATAGAAATTATTCCCAAGTTTAGTACGGTAACTAGGATTGTCATTTTATAGATATGTTAATTTGGAAAAATCAAGTCTGGAGGTACATTGACATTAATTTGGCAAAGCCAACATTTGATTTCAAAATTAAAATTCAAAAAAAGAAAAAAAGAGTTTTGTCATGCAAAGCCTTCAAGTTAAGAGAAGTATGTTGAACGTCCAAAGGACACATTGGGCAAAGGAAATTATTATTGGTAAAGTTATGAAGAAACTACCAATCGACATGCTGAAATATAGTTTGAAATGGATGCATCCCCGACTCTGCTGCTTAGGGTCTCCACCACTCATGTTTTCAACATCTTGAAGATAAAAGCCACAAATGCAAAAGCTTTTGATCATTCCAATGCAAGACTTGAACAAGCATCAAAACAAAACCAATGAGAACACTTCTGCTGAACACCTCGGTCTGTGAGTCGATGGAATGACTGTAAGTATCATTCATGCATATCATGCATACATGAGCATATCACATCGCACTTTCTTGTCTTGTGTTGTCTATTCTTTGGCAAAATTAACAGCAAACACCCTATGAAGTAAAGAATCAAAAGAAGATATCAAATCAGGGGGGGCATAGAAAGCCCATTGCTTGAGGAAGCTCCAGTAATTTTACAAAGAGAAGAAATGCATGCTTGTGCAAAGAACTAGACAACAAAAACATCAATCAAAGCTTGCATAGAAAAAATCTTTGGTTCGAGCCTACACAGGGGGCAAAGTTTCTCCTTTTTAATTTTTGAATTTATGCATAAACAAAATATTTGAATATCTTGCCATGTAGGGGGCAAGGAGAAGATATGAAGGCTAGCTAAAAAGGGCTGAATTTTTTGCAAAAGTACAAAAAGGAAGAACAAGAAAGAATAAGAAAGAAGAAAATTAGAATTCTCAAAAGAATGAAGATGCAAAAGACGAAAGATCAGTCCAGCTAAAAGAGCTGAAGCCAGGATAAAGACCCGATTTTCAAAGGATAAAGATCCATGTTTCAAGGGTAAAGACTTGATTTTCAATGGATAAAGATCCATATTTCAAGGGTAAAGGCCTGATTTTCAATGGATAAAGATCCATATTTCAAGGGTAAAGACCCGATTTCTAATGGATAAAGATCCATGTTTCAAGGGTAAAGACCCAAAGTCCAAGGATGAAGATCCATTTTCAAGGGTGAAGACCTGATCTACAAGAATGAAGATCCATTTACAAGGGTGAAGACTCGATCTCAAAGGATGAAGATCCAATTTCAAGGGTGAAGACCCGGTCTCAAAGGATGAAGATCCATTTTGAGGGTGAAAAACCACAATGCATAGAATAACTAGAGAAGTCAGACTTCTCAAATGATAAAAGGTCAATCAAACCCAATCTCGGGTCCAAGCACCCATTTTTGGGTCCAAGTACCCAAATCAAATTCAATCCAATCTTGGGTCCAAGTACCCAATCTCGGATCACAGCACCCATTCTTTGGTCCAAGTACCCAAATCAATTCAAGCTCGGGTCCAAGTACCAAATCTCGAGTCTAAGTACCCAAATCAAATTCAATCCAATCTTGGGTCCAAGTACCCAATTTCGGGTCCAAGTCCCCAATCTTGGGTCCAAGTACCCAATCTCGGGTCCAAGTACCCAAATCAATTCAATCTTGGGCCCAAGTACCTAATCTCGGGTCCAAGTATCCAATCTCAGGTCCAAGTACCCAAATCAAATCAATTTCGGGTCCAAGTACCCAATCCTAGGTCCAAGTACCCAAATTCAATCAATCTTGGGTCCAAGTACCTAAATCAAATCAATTTTAGGTCCAAGTACCCAAATCAAATCTAATCTCGGGTCCAAGTACCCAAATCAAATCAATCTCGGGTCCAAGTACCCAAATTCAATCCTATCTCGGGTTCAAGTACCCAAATCAAATTCAATCTCGGGTCCAAGTACCCAAATTCAATCCAATCTCGGGTCTAAGTACCCAAATCAAATTTAATCTCGGGTCCAAGTACCCAATTCAATCCAATCTCGGGTCCAAGTACCCAATCTCGAGTGCAAGTACTCAATCTCGGGTCCAAGTATCCAAATTAAATCAATCTCAGGTCCAAGTACCTAAATTAAATCAATCTTGGGTCCAAGTACCCAAATCAAATTTAATCTTGGGTCCAAGTACCCAATCTCTAGTCCAAGTACCCAAATTAAATCAATCTCGGGTCCAAGTACCCAAATTCAATCAATCTCGGGCCAAGTACCTGATCTCTGGTCTAAGTACCCAATCTCGGGTCCAAGTACCCAAAACAAAATCACCATCTCAAAAATTAAGTCTTATTGCTTTTCACTCTCTTTCACTTAAGTCTCAGATCGTTCAAGCAGGGGGCAAACTGTAGACCCTTAATTTTTGACCCGGTCCGGACCAATATATTCTAATTAGTCCAAAATATTTTGTGTTGTCCGATATATTTTAGTTAGTCCAAAATAATTTTTATGGTATTTTAATTAATTTTAATATTTATTTTAGTAAAAAAAGGTGAAATGAATAAAAATTTAAAAATAAAAAAAATTAAAAATAACAAAAAAAAAATCGGCGAAGGAAAAATCGGCGACGAAAAAATTGTCACCGAAAGTCAGCGTGGCCCGTGGGCATTTCGCCCGCAGGAAACTCCTGCGGGCGAAATGGCCTACGGGCCCATTCCCCGCACGCTGCCGCAGCCAGTTGCGGCAGTTTTTTTTTGCCACCAAAATTTTTTCGACGCAAATTTTTCGAAACCTAATACAATTAGGTTTCGGTTTCGTTTTCTTATTCAATAAAGATGCCGTGAATAATTATGAATGAAGGATATAAAATCTCTATAAATATGGACTAAACAAAAAAAAGGGGGGGCTGAAAAAAAAAAGAAAATTGGACAGAAGCTTCAACAAAAGTGGATTCGAATCCGTGAAGGAAATCTGCTTGAATCAAGCTGATTTTTAAGGGAGCAGAAAAATGATTTAAGCAATTCAAAGGCAAAAAGAAACTTGTTTTTGACCTTGTTCATCCAAGAAGCAATTTTTGGTGAAACTTACAAAATAAGGTTTGAATTCTTAATTTATTTTGTTTTTTTCACAGTAGCTTAATCATCACTTTGTTTCTTTTAATTCAAAAATTTTAGGACCTCAATTCACTTTTTCTAAGGCTTAAAAATCTTAAATCGTGGCTTTATTTTCTAAAAGTTTAAAGATATTAGTTTTATTTCTTCAAAACCCCAAAACCAAGATTTGCTTTCCAAATTTTCAAAACTCTAAATTGTATTCTATTTCCTTCCAAAAGACTTAAAAACATCTTTTTTGTTTTTATAAATTTTAAATCGTGTTGTTTATCTTCATAAAACTTCATAAAATTATCAATTGATTTTTCAAATCCTAAAAATAACTCATTACCCGAAACCCTAAATTCAAAAATCCTAAAACACTAATTCAACTCCAAAACCTAAAATATTGAACCCTAACCTCCTTAAAACCTTCAACCTTAATTTTTTCTAAACCCCAATCCTTTAAAACTTTAAAAAACCATATAAACACAAATATTTAATTTTACACAGTAAGCTTGAAACCATAATCCAATGAATAGCCATAAACCACAAATAAAAAATGTTTTAAAGTGTTCAAACCCTAGTTTCATGATTTCACCATTCAAATATTAATTTAGTTAATCAAAGAGCTTTATCAACCTTTTAAAACATAAAGCCTTAATCTATTTTAATTTTTTAAAAAAACTCACAGTTGCCATAATTTAGACTTATTTGCTTTATTCAATTCTATATTTGATTATGCTTTGATTTATTTTATATGCTTTAATTTATTTAAGTTCAATGCTTGGTTTATTTAATTTATCATGGGTGGATGTTTACTTTCTATTGATATTTAATATCTTTGATGAATGATTTATTTATTATGAATGGTTATTTACTTTTATCAATTTATTTAGATTTCCAAATGTTGTAAGAGGTATGTTTCCACTTGGTGGGTACCTCATTAGTTGAATATCATGTAACTTAAATTACTTTTATATTTTAGAACCAATGTAAAGGACATGTTTCTACCTTTCGGCGGGTGTCCTATTTAGACATGTGATGTAAGGACATGTTTCCATCTTTGGATGGGTGTCCATTTATTTGTTTTGCTTGGACCTTGCTTTGATTTTAATATATTGATGCTTTCTTTTAATTATTGTGTGTAATATGGATAATATTGTTATATTTAAGAATTTTATAATATTAAGACCTGTAAAGGAGGCCGGTTCCAATGAACCGGGCGTTGTAGGGGTGCTTGGCCATTTCTCACCTTCCCCACATGTACCCAACTTTCCGAACCCATTAGGGGGTTGGGGATTCCTTAGGAATCGAGTTATCCACCCCTTTCTTTTTCCTGGCCCGTCTGGGTGGCGACTCTATTTTCTCCGGACTTAGGTCCGTGTTCTCTAAGGCCCCGAGCCTAAACAATGCCGAAGTCGCAAGAACCATTCTACCGGGAGTGGGGTCAAAAATCCCTGCTCACAGCTATGTCTTTCTTCATACCTGCCCACTCGTGTTATTTCTTCAAATCATGATACATTTTAATACTATTGGCATGCATAGCAAAAGAAGATTGGTGTGCCTCCTCCAAAATCTTCTTCTTCATTTCCACATTACTAGGAATACACAATCTATCCCTATATCATACACTACCATCCTCCCTCATATAAAAATCTTTGCTCTCCCCCTTTTGGCAATCCTTCACCACCTTCTAAAATTTTACATCTAATTATATTTATTTTATACAAGCATTACCCCCAAAAAGTTAAAATGAATATTATTTGTGATGCTGATTTGAAGAGAATTAAGATTTGAAAATAAGTTTGACCTAATAGAGTTAGGTCATGAATCGAAACATGATGATAAATTTAAAATAAGCTAAAGGTTGATCGGAATAGAATAAGGTTGTGATGGTCATATTGTGATAGTTAGATCAATTAATCTAGAATGTAATAAGTTTACAAATAATTATTGAACTTCAATGTATGTAGTTGTATTAAGAGTATGAGAGATGTATGACAATATGCATAAGGTAGTGTTCTGATATGTATATGCATATGAAAGGAGCTAAGTTATATTAGTTGTAAATGATTATAAGAGAAAAATGTTAATTATAATGTAATTGGAATGAATATATATGTTGGGTTGAGGAATAACCTGTAGGACTAAATCTTAATAAGGAAATAAGATTTTGTTATTGTATAATAATGATATTAAACTAATATGTTGTAATGGTATAAAGAGTAGGATCAAAGTGGAGATGTGCAAAATTATTGTGTTAAGACTTATTAATTGGAAATATAATTATTCGTAAATATAAGCAAGGTGGTAAATAAATAGAGATACAATTCTGAAAATGACTATGATGATGGAGTAGTCAATGTTAAAATATAAGTTATTAACATTTGAATTTAAGGTTATGAGAGTATATTTTTAAGATAATAAAGCGATCAAATATCTTGAGTGTAATAGACATGTGGTGCACATATACTAAAGAAATGAACTAATTTTGTCTAATGATAATTCAGTTAAAGATATGATAATATATTGTGATTGTTTGATTAAATAGAAAGTATAATAATGAGTTATGAAATTGTGAAAAGGTAATTGAGAATGATCCTAAGGGGAAGAGTAAAAATTATGTAATTTGATGAAATAATGATTTGATGGGATGATTAATTTCATAAGAAATTTTAAGATTATGTTTTGATTTGGATGTTTTATTATGGTACTGGATAATTTTGAAGACGAAATTTTTTTTAGGAGAAGAGAATTACAACATCCCTAATTTTTAAAAATTAAATAAAATAAAATAAAATAAAATAAAATAAATTATTTAAATGGAAAATTGAGGGTTTAGAAGTGAGAATATAAAATGTATATGTGAAATATACATGAAATAAACATAGTATATACAAAGTCAACACTTTAAAAGTCAAAAGTCAAAGGTCAAATGACATTTTTATAAATATACTTTGAAAATTAAAATAATTAAAATAATTCAAAATTAATTTATTTTTGTATGGAAGAGGAAAATTATTTTTTAAATAAATAAATAAATAATTAATTAAAAATATAATAAAATAATAATATATAAGGACAAAAATGAAAGTGGAAAGAAAGAGAAATTGAAATTTGGTCTTCTTCTTCTTCTTCCTTAGTGTGCTGATTTTTCATAGCCAAGACAAGCTTTTTGCTTCTTCCAAGCTCCATTAATTGAAGGATTTCAAGGCTTCAAGTGGAATTTTTACTGATTTTCACCATAAAAAGTAAGTTCTCTAACTTTTTCTTTGAAAATCAATGGTTATTTGAATATGTTGAGATTGAGTTTTTGGAATAGCATGATTTAATTATTTGATTGGGTATTAATGAAGTTTTTTTGAGTAGTTAACAATGATTTTTAAGTTGGATTGAAGAAATAGTTAAGTTTGAGATGAGTTGGTTGAAGAGAGAGAATTTAGAGTTATGAAACTTTTGGATTGTTGAATTCATGTGATTCAATTATGCAATTTGGTTCTAAATGTGTTATTTTGATGCATAAACAAGTATTTTAAAGTCAAATGATGAATTTGGTTAAGTTTAGTTAGAGTTTAGAAATAGTAGTGTTGAATTTAGGGTTTTGGAAAGGGAATTTTCAAAGATTGGTTAATTATTTGGTTTTAATGCTTAAATCATGTTCTTTAATGATATAAGTGATGGAAATGAGATTAGATTGATAATTGGATTGAGTGGAAATGAAGAACCTTCTATGGTGAAGGTTATGCCATTTTAGGGTTTTGAACAAAAGCATGTGTTTAACTAATGTAATTAGTTTAAACATGTTAAAATATATTTGTAATGATATCAATAAACTTAAAACACTAATTTAAATGGTTTATTATGGTTTTTCTAAGTTAAAGTAAGGAAAGACAATATTTTGGGATTTTGATTAGAGTGATGTTTAATTAAGGTTTGATGCTTGTAATGCCTTAGAATGTGATATTAAATGATTGTATTTGATCATATTTGGTATAGGCATTAAGGACAAGAGATTTGTCCAACCTTAGTGTTGACGGGCAACTTGGAAGTGAAGGTTTGTAGGAGTTTTTGAGCTTGCTTTTGAGTGCCTTCTAAGGTAAGTACAAACTTTTGATTAACTAGATATGTTGGCAATAAATTGGTCTTAACACATTTTGGATGGAAAATGTGTTAAGCTACTTGATACATTGAACATTCATAAACATTGTACTATGATATGTGATTTGTTATGTATGCATTAAATGCATTGTGAAAAACCATTGTTAATTGCTAAATTGCATAAAATGTGATTTATATGAATTATGTGAAAGTAACCCAAAATATTTGGATAATATAATTTTGATGTAAAATGTCATACATTGTGATGAAATGATGGAATGTAATGAGATATGATGAATTGATATTTATATGAATGAGAAAAATGAGAAAATAAGGCAATGTGCCTAAGTGATAATAAGAAAAGAGGCAATGTGCCTAGTTGATTATGGAAAAATGAGAAAGAAATTGATGATGAAAAATATGAAATAATTGTGTGCCTTATATGTTATTCAATTTCCAAAGTTTTGTGTTTGGCGGAATGCCTATGAGGTTATCCTTATTATTTGCCTTTGGGGTTAGATGCTTGGCATCACTGTGATATAATTTGCCTTTGGGGCTAGCTTTTGAGCATTACTATGAATTGCTTTTGGGGCTAGACACTTGGTGTCAATTTGGACCAAAATAGTAACTCTGGAATTTGAATAGCATATTAGATCCTCTGGGCCCATGTTTGTGTTTGTTTTTATGTGAATTATAAAATGACTAAAGGATATGTTTTAAGGTGAAATTGAGTGCTACATTATGATACATCATGTAAAAATATTTTGCATTGGTATTATTTTATAGTTTTATTATTATCAAAGTTTTTATTGCTAAGCTTTTAGCTTAGCACGATTATAATTCATCACGCAGGTGACAGGGGAGATCCGGTAGAGCCAGAGAGTTCTACTAGACCCGATAGGGTCCAGGCTTGCATTTATTGAGCTTGAAGTATTTTTGGGTACATCAAGATTAGTGCCATTTGCCAGCATGTATATATTTGATAATATAATACATTTTGATATTGTGTATATTATGTCATGTTTTTAAAGTATATATATATTGTAAATTATAAAGACTCTTTGGAAAAATTATATAATATGAGTTGTTTATATGTGTTATGATATATATATATATGGATATATATAAATGTTTTGAGAAAATGTGGAGAAATTGAGAAGTTGAGGTGAAAATGTATGATTTTTTTTTGTTGGAAGTGTATCTTATGCAGGTTGGGTAATTGTTAAAAATTTGGGATGTCCAAATTAGAGACAAAACTCTAGCGAATTTTTTCCCAGAGATTTTCTAATAAAATGCTTATTTTGAAACCTATAATTAAAAAGGAATATTTTATTACTATTTAAATATACTATTTTTAGTATGTGGAATCCTAAATTTGAAATATGAAAATTTTTATTTTTCTGGGTTGTGACATTTTTATACCATATATGCGTATTTTACATATACTGGGTGTGTGTATTATATATATAGGGTATAAGGGTGTTACGGTACCATTATTCTTCTTAACAAACAATACTGGTGCTCCCACGGTGTGACACTAGGGCAGAAAAACCCTTTATCCAACAACTCCTGCAACTGCACTTTCAACTTCTTTAATTTTGCAGGTGCCATCCAATGAGGAGTAATAGAGATAGGAGTGGTACTAGGCATCAAATCAATATCAAAATTGTCCTCTATCTCCAGAGGTAGCCCTGGTAACTCATCTGGGAACAGATAAGGAAAACTCTCTACAATAGGAATACTATTGAGCTTAGACTCCTCAACTATAGTATCCACTACATGTGTTAAATACGCTACACATCCCTTCTGCATCATCCTCCTGGCTGAAGTAGCGAAAAAAAAATATAGAAGAGAGGTGCCTCTGCTCACCAGATACCATCACCTCCTTCCCAGCACATGTTCTCAGAGTAACATATTTCTACTAATAGTCTACCACTGCCCTATATCTGGATAACCAATCCATACCTAGAATAAGATCTTACTCCCTAAAGGGCATCTCAATTAAATCATCGAGAAATTCCTCATTATGAACCACAAGCAGACTGTCTCGGTGTACCCTGCTAACTACCACACTGTGCCCTAAAGGGTTAGTCACTGGCACATTAAAATCCAATGACTTTCCATGCATATCATTCATAGGCAGAATGGATGCACTGATGTATGAATGTGTCGACCCAAGGTCTATCAATGTATGAATTGAAGTACCAAATAATGAGAAAATACCAGTTATCATAGCTAAGGCATCTGGCTATCTCTGCATCACATATACTCTTTGTGATGATCCTACATGGTCTGGTTTACTGGTCCCTGCTAAGGATCCGCCTCTCTGATTAGTTCTAGGTCTACAACCTCTACTACCACCTCTGTCACCTTGACCCCCTCTACTACCAGGTCTAGACATAACAGTCTCATCATGTCTTGTCTCTGGTGTCTCTGGACAATCTCTAATAAAATGATCTAGTGATCCATATCTAAAACAAATTGCTGATGCACCAGCTCTCCAACAGACACCTCCATGTGCCCTACCACATTGAGCACAGGTGGGTGGAGTAGATCTCTGGGTTGTTAGAGTCAGTGTACTAGCCACTTAAGCAGCAAGTCCCTGTCTCTATCTCTACTGCTGAAACCCCCTGTCAGGCTACCCCTGGCCTATACCAGACCTTTGTAAAGAACTTCCTCTACCTCTCTTTGATAATGAAGACCCTGCCTCAGTCTGAGGTCTCCTGTCTCTACTCCCTGGCAGCTGCTACAAGTCCTTGTGTCTTCTCTACACTTTTTGTAGCTACAACCAACTTAGAGAAATCCTCATACTGTGATCTTGCTACTATACACGTGATAGATAGCCTCAAACCCTCCTCAAATCTCCAGCATCTATTAATTTTATCTCACACAATCCCTCATGCATGCTTACTCAGCCGGATGAACTCTTTCTCATAATCTGTCATTGTCTTTGACTCTTGCTTCAAACTCAGAAACTCTTTCTTCTTGGCATCTTTATACTCCCGATGTGTGTATTTCTTATCAAACTCCTATAGAAAGTCATCATATGTCAAAATTAGAGGATCATCTGTAGCATGAGGAACTATCTTCAATTAATCATAAGCGACCCCCTGCAGAAGAGACATGACATATTCAAACTTCTCTTCTGCATTGGCCTGTAATTGGATAAATATCCTCTAAAATCTATCCAGCCACTATTCCACTATGGCTAGGTCAGTAGTGCCAAAGAAATCTGTAGCTCTAAAATTTCTTAGCTTGTCATACTTTTTGGTCGGTAGTTGTTGCTGTGGCAATGACGACAACTGCACCAGAGCCTGTCGTAATAATTCCACCATATGTCGTGCTCACCCTGGCGGAACCTCCTCAACTGTTGTTCTAATTGGTACTGATGCCTTCCCATCAATCTCTACACCAGATCTAACATCACCCTCTCCAGGAGCAACACTCTCCATGCTCCCCTCACCAGACTCATGTGTCCGAGATGCCATGTAATATCCTCATTTTTTTTAAATTCTTAATTTTTAAAAATTAAATAAAATAAATTATAATTTAAGTGGATAAATTAAATACATAATTTTAAATGAAAAATAAAAGAATTTTAAATGAAAAAGTGAAATGTATATGTGATATATATGCAAAATATACATAATATATAAAAGTCAACAAAAAAGTTAACTCTTTTAAAGGAAAAGTCAAAGTCAAGAGACATTTTAGTAATTAAACTTTAGAAATTTAAAATTATTTAAATAATTCAAAAATAAATTATTTTTTATGGAAGATGTATTTTTGGGGTTTTAATTAATTAATTAATTAATTAATTAGAAATTATTAAAATAATATATATAAGGTGGAAAATGTGGGTGGAAGGAAAGGGAAAATCATAAGCTTCTTCATATTCTTCTTCTTCTTGGTTAGGCCAACCCACCATTGATAAAGAACCCAAGCTTTTGCTTCTTCCATACTCCATTAATTGAAGGATTTCAAGGGTTCAAGTTGGATTTTTAGTGATTTCCACTAAAATTAGTAAGTTTCCAACTCCTTTCTTTGAATTTCATGGAAATTGAGAATATGTGTAATTTGGATTTTTGAAGTGCTATGTTTTAATTGTCTATTTGGGTATGAATGAAGTTGTTTTAATTAGTTAACAATGATTTTAAGGTTGGATTGAAGAAATGGCTAAGTTTGAGTAAAAATTAGTGAAGAGAGAGAATTTAGGGTTAGGAAATTTTAGGGTTTGTGAAATCATAGATTTTAATTGTGATTCTAAATGAGTTGTTTTGATGCATAAATAAGTATTTTAAAGTTAAATATTGGATTTGGCTAAGTTTGATTAGAGTTTGAGAATGGAAGTGTTGATTTAGGATTTTGGAAAAGGGCATTCTCCAAGATAGTGAATTGATTAGTTTTATTGTTTAAAGCATGTTCTTTAGTGATAAAAAAGATGAATATAAGCTTGAAATGATAATTGGATTGAGTTAGAATGGAAAACCTTCAATAGGGAAGGTTATGCCATTTTAGGGCTTTGAACATAAGTGTGTATTTAATTAATGTAATTGGTTTAAATATGGTAAAATATATTTTTAATAATATAAATAAACTTAAAACTCCAAATTGACCGGCTTAATACGGTTTTTCAAAGTTAAAGTGATGTTAGCCTTAACTTTGAAATTTTAGTTTAAATGATGTTTAATTATGGTTTAAGATTGAAAATGCCTTTAAATGTGATACTAAATGGTTATTTATGATCACATTTGGTATAGACATTGAGGAGAATTGATTTTTCCAATCCAAGTGTTGAAGGGCAAGTTGGAAGAGAAGGTTGGTGATAGTTTTGTGGCTTGCTTTTGGAAGCCTTTAGAGGTAAGTACAAACTTGTGATAAATTAGATGTGTTAGCAATAATTTGGGCTTAACACATTTTAGTTGAAAAATGTGTTAAGTTACTTGATGCATTAAATATGCATGAACATTGTACTATGTTATGTGATTTGTTATGAATGCATTAAATGCATTATGAAAAGCCATTGTTAATGACTAAATTAATTAAAATGTGAAATATGTGTATTATGTGAAAATGACCCAAAGTGGTTGAATAATGCCATTAGTTATGCATGCATTATAGGCATTGTGAAAAGTCATTGTTAATGGTTAAAGTGCATAAAATGTGATTTATATGTGGATTATGTGAAATTACCCAAAATATTTGGGTAATGAGTTTTAAGGTAAAATGTGATACATCATAATGATGTATTGAGATATGAGGAAATGTGATGAAATGAACAAATTGACATTGATATAAATGAGAAAATTGAGAAAAAGAGAAAAAAAAATGAGAAATGAGGCAATGTGCCTATTTGATTATGTAAAATGAGAAATAAATTGATAATGGAAAATATGAAATAAGTGCGTGCCTAGTATGTTATTCAATTTTTAGAGTTCTGTGTTTGGCGGCATGCCTATGAGGTTATCCTCATTATTTGCCTTCGGGGCTAGCTTTTGAGCAATTATTATGATTTGCCTTCGGGGCTAGATGCTTGGCGTCACTGTGATATGATTTGCCTTCGGGGCTAGCTTTTGAGCAATTATTACGATCTGCCTTTGGGGCTAGCTTTTGAGCAATTATTATGATTTGCCTTTGAGGCTAGACACATGGTGTCAATTTGGACCAAAATAGTAACTCTAGGATTTTAATGGCATATTAGATCTTTTAGGCCCATGCTTGTGTTTGTTATGTGAATTATAAAATGATTGAAAAATATGTATAAAATGAAATGGTATATCACATGGTGACATGATATACATAAGCATTGTGCATTGGCATTACATATAAGTTTTATTGTTATCAAAGTTTGTACCGTTAGGCTTTTGGCTTAACGCAATTGACTCATCGCGCAGGTGACATGGGAGATCTAGTAAAACTGAAGAGTTCTTCTAAATCGGGTCGAGTCTAGATTTGAGGTCTTGATTGTAGAGTTAATTTTTGGGCATCAAGATCAGAGACACTGCCAGCATGTATATATTTTATATTATCATATATTTTGATGTTATGTATATTATATTATGTTTTGATGTATATAAATTATAAATTAAAATGAATGGGTTGAAAAATTTTATAATGTGGGTGTATATGTGGTTTGATAAATATATATATATATATATGTTTAAATGTTTTGAAAAACTTGGAGAAATTAAGGAGTATTGGTGAAATATATGAATGATTTTTATTGGGAGTGTTTTCCGATGCAGGTTGTGTTTCGTTGATAATTTGAGAATGTCCAAATTACAGATAAATTTTTAATGAATTTTTTCCAGTGATTTTGACGAAAAATACTATTTTAGAACCTATAGTTAATAATAAATATTTTATTTATTATTTAAATACACATTTTAAAGTATTTAATATTTTAAATTGGAAAAGTAAAAATTTTTATTAAGCCGCATTGTGATATTTTTATACAGTATATGCATATTTTACATATACTGGGTGTATGTATTATAGATATATAGGGTATAAGGGTATTACATGCCAAGTCTTCTAATGTCTGTAAATACAGAAAGAACCGCCACATCAGAGACCAAATAAAATGCCAATGCATATGCATGTATGACTTGTTACAATCACATTTAAAATCTCATTTTCTCTCTCCAAAAGCCCACCTAGGTTGAGAACCTCAAACCCAACTCTAATATCAAGAAAATATAACACCCTTACACCCCATATATATATAATACATACATCCGGTATATTTAAAATATGTATACACAGTACAAGGATGTCAACATTCCTGTCTTAACAAAATTTTCATAAATCCAAGAAAAATATTTCAAAACCTAAAATATGCTTTAATAAATAAATAAAAGTATCTACTAATAATTAAAAGTACTAAAACACATATTCTATTGAAAAATTTTGCCAAAGTTTTTTTTGTAATTTTGGACCTCCCCAAAAATCAATTAACTCAACCTGTCAAAAGAAATACACTCCCAATATACATTTAAACAACCATTTCTCCATGAAAACTCCATGGTTTAAAATTTCTCAAATTATTTCCAAAATACTCACAGATATACATATACCTGTATAAAAATTTATAACACTGAGTTCAAAATCTTTACAAGTACATAATTTTTATCTTATGCAAATATAATGTACATAAATATATCAAAAATACACAAAGTAAATTCATACATGCTTGCATGGCTATGGTCCTGCGGCAATACAAAAGTCTTCTGGTGGAATCTCAAAACCCTAGACCTAATTAGATCTAGTAGGGTCCTCAGTCTCCACTCTGTTACCTATGCAAGAAACAAATCGCACTAGGCTAACAGCCTAGTGGTACATACTTTGACAATAACAAAAATTAAAGATAGACAATGCATAATGCTTTTCATATAAACATTCTACAATGTGACATGAAATAACATATTAGTTCATTTACAATCTTCTTTCTAAGTCATCACATATTATAGTCAAATGCATTAGGCCTAAACGATCTTATATATAATATTCAAGTTCCAGAGTTATTGTTTTGGTCTATTTTTCCACCCAGTGTCAAGCCCATATGCAGTAAATAATGACGCCTAGCATCTAGCCCGAAGGCACATAATGAAATGGTGATGACCAATGTCTAGCCCGAAGACAAATCATAAAATATTGACGCCTAGCGTCTAGCCCAAAGGCAAATCATAAGCATGCCACCAAACACAAAACTCTGGAATATGAATAATATAATAGGCAACATACAAATAATGCATATTTCAACAATCTATTTTCTTATGACATTGTCTCTTCCATAACTATGTATAATCATTTTAATTCAATATACTCTTCACATTGTCAACAATGCATATTGATTTGCATTAAGACTACATTACCCAAACATTTTGAGCTATTCTCACATAATTCACATTTAGCACATTCCACTCATTTTACCCATTAATAATGGTTTTTCATAATGCACGTCATATATATATATATCATTTCACATTTAATATTGCAATGCATATGAACATTCAAATGACATTGTAGCTTAATACATTTTCCATTTACAATGCATTAAGCCAAATTAAATGCAAATATGCTTCAAACTCTCAAAAGTATACATGTATCTTAATCCAACACCCAAATCTAAGCTAATATCACTATTTACCCTTCACTGCCAAGATGCCCTTCAATATTAGGGTTGAGTATTAACCAACTACTCAATTCCTAAACAAAAAATAAGTATATAATATGTATTAAAATCACATTCCAACACATTCTAATAAATAAAAACAAATTTAGCACAATTCCTCCCAATATCCAAAATTTTACCCTAACTTTCCTTAATTTTGGAACAACCTTTTAATCCATTCTAATTGGTAATCTAAGCTCATTTCCCTCATTAAAATCATTTTCTAACATGATTTACACAATAAAATCAAATGGACATCCATACTTTAAGAGTACTTTTCCAAAATCCTAAATTCTACACTTCTTCATCAAACTTCTACCAAGCTTGAGCAACCAATCAAAAAACTATAAAATCTTTACTTCCCCATCAAAACAACACTTCCCATACCCATATAACAAATTAAAAGATACTCCATTTGTAATATCCTAAAGTATACCCTAAAAGTGTTGGGGTTACTGTTGTATTTGGATTCAATGTGGGTATTGAAGGAAAGAGAAAAGAAGAAGAAAGTCAAAAGGAATTGTGTGTGGTGGAGATTTAATGGTATAATTGTTATTATTGTTATTATTATTGTTATTGTTATTATTATTATTATTATTGTTATTATTATTATTATTATTATTATATATATATATATATATATAAGATAAGAACGAAGGAAGGATGGAGAACCTTCCTTCTTCCTCTTCTTCTGTTTCTTCTTCGTGGACAAGAGAGCACGAGAGAGAGAGAGAGAGAGATTGATCTTCATCAAATTTCTTAAGGATTTTAAGAGTATTGAAGATGGAGATGAAGATTTGGCAAGCTATACAGGTAAGTACACATTTCTTGAATGAATTTTATTGATTATACATATATATAAGTATATACCTTCTTGTGTGGTTTTCTTTTGGATTGAGGTTATGTTGGGTATGATTGGTGTGTAAAATGATGATAACAAGAGATTGAAGTATGTAAATGTGTGGAATTGATATCTAAGTGATGATGAGTTGAGAAAATTGTGAGGAAAATGATGAAATGTTGAATTAGAGTTTGGTTTAGATGAATTTTGAAGTGTTTGGTCTTTGAATTATTGAAGGACACGGCCAAGTTATGGGATACACGGCCAAGTTAGGGCAAAATTGGTCGTGTTGGATGAGTTTTGGAGAGACACGGCCACTGGCTTGGCCGTGTCCCTTGCCTGTGTTTGCTACTGTCTGATTTGTGTTGAGAGACACGGCCGTGTCCCTTGCCCGTGTTTGGTACTGGATTGTTGTGTTGAGAGACACGGCCACTGGCTTGGCCGTGTCCATTGCCCGTGTTTGCTACTGCTTGAATTGGTGTTGAGTGACACGGCCACAAGCTTGGCCGTGTCCCTTGGGCGTGTTGGCTACTGGATGTTTATATTGGGAGACACAGCCACAAGCTTGGCCGTGTCCCTTGAGGGTGTTTGCAATTGTGTTTGTTATTTGGTCTTCAAACATTGTTGGATCTTCAAATGTCTTTTGTACCTAAACACACTTAAAACAATAATGATTCAACCAAATGTATGTGGAAGATATATTGATCAATATGATTTGATGATAGTGTTAATACTATATGAACCATGTGATGTCTTATGCATTGTGAACCTTGTGAATTGTAATGTGGTATGTGAATAATGTAAATTGTGATGTTATATCAATGATGCTATATATATATATAATGTGAAGGATATGATGAAGTAATTGATTATGTATAATTGAATAATGAAATCATACAACATGATTTGAGACATGATATGATGATTTAAATGAGACATGAAGCCATTGTGATTGGCTATGATGATACTAATGAGATGATTGAGGCATGGTTGCCTATTATGATTGTGAAATATGAAGCCATGAGTGTTGGCTAGAATGATGAGAATGAAATGAATTGAGAAAGAAATGTATAAAGTTATAAATGGAATGATGTTGTGTCTAATATGTTGATTCAAGTGTCAGAGTTCTGCATTTGGCGACATGCCTATGAATTATAGTAACAGTCTTGCCGGGTTGAGGATCTCTTCAATTTGAATTGAATTGAGGTCCAAGAGACTGGGTCTGTTACGTTATGGAAATTGTGAATATGAGATATATGAATGGTAACAGTCTTGCCGGGTTGAGGATCTCTTCAATTTGAATTGAATTGAGGTCCAAGAAACTGGGTCTGTTACGTTATGGAAATTGTGAATATGAGATATATGAATGGTAACAGTCTTGCCGGGTTGAGGATCTCCTCAAGCATGTTGAGTTGATGGTCCAAGAGACTGGGTCTGTTACACTATCCATGGATAGAGATATATATATATGATGCCTAAGGGCTTGATGATTATGATTAGAGACCAAAGTAGTAACTCTGAACTTTGAATAACATATTAGTGTCTTTTGGGCCCGAGTCTGTCTTTGTTTTCAATGTGATATGCAAATGATGAAATATATGAGCAATGAGATCTATGCTTGTCTTTGTGTAATGTGAGTCATGAATTGTAACATGATTGATAAATGAGATCTATGAATGCTTTTGATGGAAATGTATTTCATGATTAATGAATTGTGAATAAAATGATGTTATGATGTAATAAGTGTATTGATATATTGAAAGTGAATATGGCTTGAGGAGTTTTGTTGAGATATGAGCTTATGAAAATGTTGTGTGATATGTAAAGTGTATGTGAATGTGGAATTTGTGATAATTGTTTCCATGGAAGTTTGGATATGCCAAATAAGGGTGATTTGTTGAAATGATGTTTATGCATATGTATATGAGATAAAAATGGTAGATATTATGTTGTGAATGTTTTATATAAATATGTGTATAATTTCTGAGATTAGTAGGAATATATGAAGAATGTTTTGAGAAAGGAAAAATGGGATAAGCGAATAATAGAGCATAATGCTAAAAACATGAGGTATGAATATTTTGTAAAGTATATTTTAATGTTTATTTGTCTTACTAAGCTTTCAAGCTTAGTGCGGTTATGTAACCGTGCAGGTATTTATGTGGATGATCTGGATGCCTAGTTGCTATGCCACGAGAAGGGTAAGAGTGTCTCGAGACCAACTAGAAGGTGATGCATACATGTATGATTTTAATTATGTTTTATTTTTGATAACAATAATGATTCTTATAAATGTTTCTTAAATTAATATAATATTGCTTGATCTTGGATAAAGATTTTTAAATAGAAACTAAAAGTGACATTCTTATACTTTATATATGCATTGTATGTATACTAAGTATATGTATAGTGCTTATATAGAGTATGGGGTGTTACACCATTGAAATTCCAATCATTACATATTCCTATTTTCCAACATAACTTAAAAATTAAAGAAGTAAGCTTACCAATTTGTTAGAAAACCTCCAAAACCTCCTTGTGTTTGGAAGAAGAGAAGATCTCCCTTGTGGTTCAATGGTGGTTCGACCCAAACTTGAAGAAGAGAGGAAGAAGAAAATTATAATTTGACTTTTTATTTTTTCTCTTTCTTAGAACCATATATATAATATTTAATTATTTTAATTAATTAATTGATTATTTATTTTAATATAAACAAATTTCTATCTTTCACCCAAAATTAATTTATTTTAGAATTTTTTTACTTTAACTTTTCACATTTGACCATTTTACCCTTTTACTTAACTATACAAGTTTGTCTTTTATATGTTATATATATTTAACATATGCATTACATATATACCTCATATTTCTCACTTCCAACTCTTCATTAAACATTCCAACTTATTAATTTTTGTTTAAATTAATCTAATTTTAGTAAATTAGAGGATGTCATGCATTTGATGAATTATTTATCTTTTAATGTGGATAGGAGTTGAGTAGAGTCAAGTTGCCAAGTCAAAGTCATGAAGGGCATTGATAAAAGTTGGTGTTGGGAGGAGAAGTTGGCTTGGATTTTGTCAACTGAGAGGTTTGTACATACTTTGAGATTCATGTGTTTAAATTGCATTTGGTTTGGCTTAGCTCATTGTGAGTTTAGGAATGTACTAAGCTATTTTGTTATTGACATTCATGTGTTGTGTATATTGTTTCATGTAATAAAGTGTGAAATACATAAATTATGATATATTGGGCCATTGAATTATAGCAATTGTATAAGTTGTTAGTAAATTGTGAAAAGTGTAATAAATGTATAGGAAATGTGGAAAGAATGTCACATTGTAAATGTAACTTGAAATGTGAGAAATGTGATTGATTATGATGAAAATGAATGTGAAATATGGAAAGACATGGAAAAAGTATAATATAATGAATATGTATTGTGTGTTGCCTTATATAATACCTAGTTCCAAAAAATTATGTTTGGCATTGTTTGGCATGCCATACGCCTTTAAGGTCAGACATGCTGGTGTCATAGTTATAATTACGCTGCTGAATGAGACACACTGGTGTAATCATTGTTGGGATAGGCCAAAATAATATTTTTGGAACTAGATTATTATATAAGGATTTTTGGGCCTAATACGTGTTGGTGATTATAATATGTTGATGAATTATACACATTTTGCATGACGTTGAGGCAAGATGCATTCAAGAGTTTTATTCATATTATCTTTATTTGTTATGAAAGTATGTACCACTAAGCTAGTAGCTTAGTGCGATTAAATTCTATCATGCAGGTGATAGGGAAGAGGCTGAAAGCCTTACTAGACCAGGCCAAGTCTAGATTAGTGGGTTGTTTATTGAAGTTTAACTTTTGCCACCAGACAAAAGCCATTGACATATCATGAAAACATTTCTTTTGGTAAACATTTTATTAATATGTACATTATACTTTAATGCAAGAATGTGAAATAATGTTTAGGTTATGTAAAATAAGTATTGAGCATTGTCATTATATATATAATGGATGTGAAATATCGAATGTACTTGAAGTATTAGAGATTTTAGAGTTGGAATGGAAATATATATTGGAAGTGTGAATTTTTATGCATGTTGTGCCTTTGACATTTTGGGAAATGTCAAATTTATAGACAAAACTTTGGCAACTTTCTTCCTAGAGATTTTTCTTTTAAATTTGTAATTTTAACAATTAATTTCTATTATAAATTTATTATTTTATTTACTAAATTATATTTTAAGGATTAAACACCATAATAAAATTAAAGAAATATTTTTCATATGAGAAATATTGTGACATTCTTATTATTCTGTATATATATTTTATATACTCAAGGTATGTGTACTATATGTATATATGGTATAAGGATATTATATTTATTTGGCATCAGAGCCTATGTTTGAGGTTCTCTACCAGGTGAATTTTTAAGAGAGAGAAAAGGGATTTTAAATGTGAATTTAAAGTGTGGTAAATGCATATGGATTGGCATTTAAACTGGTCTCTGATATGGCAATATTTGTTGTTGTAACAAATATAGGTGGTGATGGCATCCAAGATGTATAGATCTGATGAGGGTAGTGTAGAGAGTTTTGCTTTAAGAGAGGATAGAGATGGAGCTAGTGTAGAGATTGCTGAGGAGGCATCAATATCTCGTAGACTAGCAGTTTAGGATGTTTCACCAGTCTAGATGCAACAGATGGCAGAGTCACTCCATTAGGCCCTAGTGCATCAGTAATAGCAAACTAGAAAATATGATAAGTTGAGGAAGTATGGGGCTATAGAATTCATGGACACTACCTAGCTAAGGCAGAGTAGTAGCTGGATAGAGTTGAACGGGTGTTTATTCTACCGGAGGCCACTGTAAAGGAGAAATTTGATTATGCTGTTTCTCTTTTATAGGGAGATGCATATGATTGGTGGAAGACCATTCCACAGGGACTAGATTGACCTCCAGTACTATCTTATGATGACTTTTTGAGAGAGCTTGGGACGAAGTGTGCATCCATAGACTATAGAGATATCATGGTGTATTTACACAGTAAGGAAGATCATGATAGGCATTTACGGAGTGGCTGTAAACTTTTAGGGAGAAATAACTATATGCCAAATTATCCAAATATGAGTTTTAGTTGGATCAGGAGACTTTCCTCAAACATGTTTCAGTAGAGGGCATTAGAGTGACAGAAGAATGTGATAGAAGGAGGCTTCTTATTACCGTCGGTTTGTGAAGGGCTTTTCTATGATAGCTATGCCACTCACCAGATTACTTTAGAAAAGTGTGAAATTTAAGCGGACAGATTGGTGTTAGGTGAGCTTTGATCACTTGAGAGATATGTTGGTGCAAGCTCCTATCCTTACTTTACCTATGGAAGGTAAACCATATCTGATATATGGTAATGCCTCACATAATAGTTTAGGATGTGGTCTGATCTAGGAGGGTAGAGTTATTGCATATGCACCTGGACAGTTAAAGCCTCATGAGTTAAATTATCCAACTCATGATTTTGGAGTTTGCAGCCATAGTGTTTCACTGGAAATTTGGCAACATTACTTGTATGGAGAGAAATGCTTCATCTACACTGATCATAAGAGTTTAAAGTATTTGGGTGTTCAAAAGGAGCTGAATCTTCGGCAGAGGTGGTGGTTAGAATTGATTAAAGACTAGGATTGCCTGATTTATTTCAACCACTGATTGAATTTACCTACAACAACAGTTATTAGTCGAGTATTAGGATGGTGTAGACCCTTAATTTTGACCCTAAGCAAGTTTGGTCCCAATTAAAAGGGGCCAGGTCAAATCCAAAAGTTTAAACATAATTTAGTCTAGTTTTAAAAGCTTAAAATAAGTTTGGACCAATTTTAAAAGGCCACAATTAGTTCGATCCAATCTTAAAATCCCTAACCAAGCTAGTCCAAGGCCAGAGCATAAAATCATAATGGATTGGCTTAGCCAATTTGCCACAGGGCTAGCCCATGGGGAATTGGCATGGCTAATTCACCACGGGTCTTAGATCCAGGTTTTAATCATGAGTTTTAGGCTTAATTGTGTCCGTATTTAGTTTGAATTAGCTTCAAATTCTAATTGTAATCGGATTAGCAGAGAGAGTTTTTGAAAATTAAAAATTATGGAGCCGATTTAACTTAATTTTTTTCATATAAATAAATGTTTAATCAGGGGGACAAGGTGCAACAATAATTAACCTAGGATTATCAAAGAGAGAACATGAGCAACAACCAGACACATAACCAAAAACAAACAAACCAACACACAACAAGCAACCAATAAAGGCATTAGCAATTGTCCTCGGGTTGCATTCACTCAAGCAGCTTTCTATTGACCCAAGTAGTAAGCAAAATAAAGATTTTTTCAATATAAAAAATTGGTGGAGCCTTCAACACAAATATCCTCTTCTTAACTCTGTTTGAAATCAATCATCTTCATGTTGTTTTAGGAATTAGGCCTATTGTGATGTTTTGCTAGATTTCATTTAACGAATCATAACCTTAGTTTCAATTCCATCCGAGACCTAAATTGATAATTTTGAATTCCAATCTTACACTGTCTTAAGCATAGCTTACATTATCAACTTTTAATCCATATTCTTAAACCCTAAATTGTATGTATTAGCCTTAGAATATCTTTCAAAACCCTAAATTGCATGTGTTATCTTTAAATTATTTTTTAAAACCCTAAATTGCATGTTTTTAACCTTAGTTTACATATTACACCCTAGAATTGCACACCAAAACTCTGATTTGCATGATTAAAACCTAAAAAATCCTAATTTTCATGTTAAAACCCTAATTAGTATTTTAAGCCCTAAAAACCTTAAGTTCATATTAAAAGACTATGATTTGGCATTTTAACTCCTAAAACCCTAATTTATGCCTTAAAGCCCTAATTTAGGCACTTAAAATCCTAAAATCCTAATTTATTCTAGTGAACCCAAATTTCATATGCAAAACCCTAATTTTGTATGATTAATGCCCAACTTAAAATTGAACCTTGGATTTCATTATCTTATTTATTGTCGTATGCTTATTTCTTAATGAATGATTGAATGATTTAATTATATTTGGTTATTTTGAGTTCAAAGGTTGTAAAAGGCATGTTTCCACCTTGTGGGTGCCTTAGTTATTTTTTTTTAATTTTGTATGCTTATTTTAAAGATTTTATGATTATTGTAAGGGGGCAATGTAAACCCTTAATTTTTGACTAAGTCCAATCCAATATTTAAAACAAGTCCAAAATAATTTCTGTGGTATTTATTATTTATTTTAATACTTATTTTATTTATTATTTATTTATTTATTTATTAATAATATATAATATTTATTTTTTTAATATATATATATATAAAATAAAAAAAATAAAAAATCAAACGGACCAATCAGTGAGCGACACGCAACAAGCCAATTCACCGCAGGCTGAAAGGGTCTGCAACGAATTGGCCTGCCCCAATTCGCAGCAGGCTTGAATTGGGCAGCGCCTTGCCTAGCCTCGTTGCTCGAGTCCTAGCAGCTCATGCCAGTGCGTTGGCCAAATTTTTGCCAAAACTTTATTTTACTCAAAAACTTTAATTAATTTTCAAAACATTTTTTTAATTTCCTTAACATATTAGGCATTGTTTTAAATTCCTATAAATAGCAGTTTTAAACACAGAAACAAGGACGGCAAAAATTATTAAAGAATTATTCTCTGACTTTTGCTTTTTCGGCTGAGATGATTGGGACGGCAACAATTAAAAGGAAAAGAAAGCAACAAACCTTGGATTGAGGCAGAGAACGAAGCAACAAATTAATTCTAAATTATTATCAAACAGGGATGGAAGATATCAAACACAATCAAGGCAGTAGCAAACTCTCATTGTCTTGATTTCCTTCTAACCAAGAAGAACAAATTTGGTACAAACATATACTTTGCATCAACGTTTAATTATTGGTGGAGTCAATAAACGAAGGTACATCTCTAAAATTGAATCTATTTAAATATAACATATTAAGCATCGGTAATTGTTCATATGTTTCATGCAATGCTAATACTATAGTTAATAATGTTCTTTTCATAAAAATCCCAAAATCCTATTTTCTAAATCTTAATTTTCAACACCAAAACCTACAAACCTAAAGATTAGTTTTCAAAATTTATGAGCTCTTCGAAGAGGTCAATATTTAATTGTGTATTATAAGTCTTTATGTTTAACTTTCTTTATTTTAACTCCTAATTTAGTTATTAAAATTCTAAAAACCTTAAATTAAGATATAAACCCTAAACTTATACATTTATTGCTTTATTTAGTTTTAGATTTGATTATATAGTTTATTATATATTTTGATGATTGATTTATTTAATTTCGATATTTGATTTGTTTATCATGGATGGATAGTTTCTTTATTATTATTATTATTATTATTATTATTATTATTATTATTATTATTTGTTTATTTTGGTATTAAGATTGTAAGAGGTATGTTTCTATAATTGGGTACCTCATTAATTAATTTTTATGTAATTTAAATTATTTTCATATTTTGAAATTAATGTAAAGGACACGTTTCCACCTTTCGATGGGTGTCCTATTTAGTTTTAGACATTGGATGATGTAAGGGCATGTTTCCATCCTTGGATGGGTGTCCACTTATTTATTTTGTTTAGACATTGCTATGATTTTTAATAAGGTATTTATTTTTTCTTATGATCGCATGTAATATGGATAATGTCATTATATTTAAGAATTTTATAATATTAAGACCTAAAAAGAAGGCCGGTTCCAATGAACAGGGCGTTGTGGGGGTGCTGGGTCATTCTCACTTTCCCCACACGTACCCAACTTTCTGAACCGAATAGGGGGTTGGGGATTCCTTAGGAATCGAGTCATCCACCCCTTTCTTTATCCTAGCCCGTTCGGGTGGCAACTTCATTTTCTCCGAATTTAAGTCCCTGTTCTCTAAGACCCTGAGCCTAACAGTGCCGAAGTCCCAAGAACCATTCCACGTAGGAGTGGGGGAAAAATCCTCTCTCATAGTGGCATTTACATCTATGGTGGGTGCCTTATTTTATTAATTGTAAGGACATTTGAACACTGTAAGGGCATGTTTTCATCCATGGATAGATACCCATTTTTTTTATTTATTTTAATAGTATGATGAGTATTTATTTCCTTTAATTACATGTAATATGGATAATGTTACAATATGATTAAGAATTTAATAATATATAGACTTGAAAAGGAGGCCGGTTCTAATGAACCGGGTGCTTAGGGTGTTGGGTCATTCTCACCTTCCCCATGCATACCCAACTTTCTAAACCTAATAGGGGATTAGAAATTCCTTATGAATTAAGTCATCCACCTCATTCTTTTCTTTCGCGGCCCATTCGGGTGGCAACTCAATTTCTTTGGGCTTAGGCCCCGAGCCTAACAATGCTGCAGTCATAAGAAACATTCCATCGGGAGTGGGGGCAAAAATTCTCGCTTATAGATGGCACTGTAGACCCATAATTTTAGCTCGACCTAAATTCAATTTAGAAATTCGGACCAAGTTTGGCTCTGATTACAAAATGCAGGTTAAACCAAGTTTAATTTTGGATTAGGTTTGATTCATTTAAAATTGGGCCAATATAACATGAATGGGGTCAGTCCTTGCTGCCAATTCGATATTGGTTTTTGCCTCATATCGAATTGGTTGTTCTTGTCTCATATCAAATTAGCAAGCCACCAATTCAATATGAAGGCTCATGTCAAATTGGTAGCCACCAATCCAACATGGGTGGTTCCACGTCAAATTGGAGGCTACCAATTCGACATGGACTAAGCCTAGGCTCGGCCAGCTTGTATTAATTTCCTAATAACACTAAAATTGAAACACCGGCCAAGTATCCTAGTAGCATAAGGACTATTGCTTAAATTAACCCTAATTAAGCATTATAAATAGAAAGTAATAATTGAGAATAAAAAGGGAAAGTATCATAAAAAAAACCCTAGTAAAAAGAAAACGAGGCAGTAACAATAATTAAGCAAAAGAATCAACACCCAACAATTGCCTTGGGAATTGTTTCACTCAACCAATGCTTCAAAGTGATCCAGGCAGGCTCAAAGTTTGGTTCAAGATTAAACTTTGGTGGCCTCTTCAAATGCATGTTTAGTTTTCTAATTAAATTTATTTATCCAGTTGTTGTAATCACCTTTTCAAATATCATCACAATAGCTTGTTTATCAAAATTTTATTTTGTCCAGTAGCTTAATTGGCAAAACCCTTGCTATATGTTTTATAAAACTAAAACCCTAAACTGTTTGTTTCATCCAGTAGCTTGCTTATTTTATGTTTATTTGTTTAAATTTCACAATAGCTTAGGATTTAATTTAAACATCTAAATTAATGACCAAAACCCTAAATTAGATAACCTAAAATTACTCTTGCATGTTCATAAAACATAAAACCCTAATTTTGTTTTAGAATCTTAAACCTTTTTTCCTAAACCTAAACCCTAAATCTGTAAAACCAAAATCTAAATCCTTAACCATAAAACCCTAATCCTAAACCTTATTTTTAAACCTAATCTCAATCTATAAAACCCTAATCTAAAAATCTTAATTCTTAAAAACTCTAGTTCATATCTATAAAACATAAAAACTCTAATTTCACCTAAAACCCTAATTTCATTCAAAACCCTAATTTTCCATCCAAAACCCTAATCCCAAATGCCAAAACTCCCATTTCCAAAAATACTAACCTTAAAACCCTAATTTCAAAACTAAAACCCTAATTTCCAAATGAAAACATTAGTTTTCCATCCCAAAACCCTAATTTTGTATTTAAAATATTATAAACCCTAATTTAAGATGTAAACCCTAATTTAGTGCATTTAATAATTTATTTTAGATTAAACTGTAGATTCGATTATTTGATTTATTGTTATATATTTTTATGATGGATGATGCATTTTGATTATTTTATTACTTATTTTATTTAATTGAACTATATTTGTTTATTTGGGTTTTAAAGTTGTAAAAGGCATGTTTTCACTTTGTGGTGCCTTATTTACTTAATTTGTTTCTTTTATTTTTTTGAGGGATTAATGTAAGGGGCATATTTCAACCAATTGGTGGGTGTACTATTTTATTTATTTTATTTTCTTTTAGACATTGGACATTGTAAGGGCATGTTTTCATCTTTTGATGGGTGCCTATTTTGTTTTATTTATTTCAATAATATGGTGAATGTTTATTTCTTTTATAATTGCATGTAATATGGGTGATGTTATAATAATTTAAGAATTTGATAATATTTACACTTGAAAAGGAGGCTGGTTCTATTGAACCAGGAGTTATGGGGTGTTGGGTCATTCTCACATTCCCCATACATACCAAACTTTCTAAACTCAATAGGGGTTGGAGATTTCTTAGGAATCAAGTCATTTGCCCCTTTCTTTTCTTTCCTGGTCCGTCTGAGAGGCGACTCCATTTCTCCAAGTTTAGGCCTGAGTTCTCTAAGGCCTAGAGCCTAACAGCTCCGTAGTCGCAAGAGCCATTCCATATGGGAGTGGGGGGGCAAAAATCCCCACTCATAGTGGCGACTCCACTGGGGATAAGAGAAGTTGATTCCATTGGTCTTTATATTATTTTATTCTTTCCTATTATGATATTATCCATTGCATCATTTAGATTGCATTGTGTGCGTGAGTTAGGACGCCCATGTACTAGAGTTATGTTATGTAAGAGATACCATACTTTTACTCAAGATATGGAGATTGAACAAGGCATAACCACTCATAGCCTCATGCCTTTGGGTATATACTTGCTATTGGATCCTAAACATTTTAAACAAAAGACTAAAGCTGTAATTGGCCTAGTTACTTTTTGTAGGTTTTTACCCAAATGCTTGTTGTTTGACTATGATTGATATATCTTGGTTTGAACCATGACCTATTTGGTTTGTTCTTTTTCTAATATGACCTAATTATAGTGTAAGCCCAAAACAATTTTATTCTTTTAAACCCAAAAGATAAAAATTATTTTCAAAACTTTTCAAGACGGTCTTTGGACATAAGACCTTTTAAAGATGGGTCAATTTTTTTTTTCAAAGCCCAAGAATCATTTTTAAACAAACTTTGAAACAAAACCATTTTTCACTTCAATCAAATTACAAACCTTTTCTTAAGTGAGCTTACAACTAGTTAGGTCAATTATGGAAAGTTAAAATCAATTGTGGGCCTAATTTATACCAAGATATGTTAATCATGGGTTTGTTTGAAGCATGAATCATTAGTTGCTTTTCCAAATAGGAAATCTATTTATGACAAACCCTTTAATTTAGTTTTAATCTCTAAATTTGCGTAAAAAAGCTAATTTTAGTTGACCCAATGGATTAAGGCTTAATGAATGAGAATTATCATAGACTGACTTCTAAATTTAAAAATACAACTATTGATTACAGTGTTCGAGTGAATGTTTGAAAATAAGATATCCTCTATTGATATTTTCTTAACCATTTACCTAGAAAAAGAGACTCACCATTTGTAACACCCCATCTTAGCTTATGTTTATAGACCAAGATGGAATGCTATTTTATGATGTTCGAGTCTTGGTTCTATACTTAGTCAATTTATAATACACATTTTACAAAAATTTTTCCAGAGTTTCCCCTATTATTGGTGGTCCCAAGTGTCGCCAAAACTGATTTTTTTTATTTAATGAAAACATTTTTTATCTCAACCAATCAATCTCAATCAATCTCAAGCACTTCTATAGTCGACCTCCTTATATCCTCCACCAAAACCTGCATTAAAATTTCACACTTCTACACACACATCCATACACACTAATTCATACCAACATACAGTAGTTAATATACTTAGCACACATACTTTGGTCTTTTACTAGTCATACATACAATTCTTAGTTTACGCTAACATATGTACATGCCATTCTAGTTACATTACTTATAATAACCTTCTATCCGAAAAGTTGCCAACACCAGCTGCTCGGGACACTGCAGAAAATAGCTTCTCGCTCAACCTACGAGTTTAGAAAAGAAAACTAAACTCGCTAAGCGTTTGCTTAGTGGGTACTTAAATCATTGCATTAAATAAATAGATTAAAAGAGTAATTAAATAAAAACATGTATTTGAATACTTTAAATCAATGAATAAGATCTAAACATAATGATAAAAGATTAAATCCAATATTCTGAATTTAGAAATTTCTTGTTTTGCTTTTTATCAATTTAGGCGCTCTACTGGTTTAACAGAACATCAGCGGATAAGGAAGGGTCATGATAAACATATCTCATCATGGTGAGATATTACAGGATGATATGCGTCATGGTGCATATTTCATCATTCTTCATCATAATTCTTGCATATGTGCTAATAGCCATTGTTCATTGAATCATTGATCATGTCATTGTAATCATCGGCCTTCAACCGGAATATCATGTCATGTCATGAGCAGTACTGCAATAATAGTATAATGCATCATACCCTTAACTCAAGGGTTCTGTCATAACCAAGTAGAGCGTAAACAATTTATTAATTAATTTGATCATGATATTCAATAAGCCATGATTTTTCCATAATGCATGTATTGTCGGAATAGCTTGTCATGATGCCTTTCTGATCATTTCCAATTCTCATTCATGTCATTTTATATGATTTAACATCAATCCATATCATAATATTCAAGTTTTAACACATTTATAAAAAATGACCAAATGAATAGTGGCGCGGCACGTAAAATCGGCAACACAATGGCGCGCGTCAACTAAATGGTAAAATTTGTTTTTACTGCTGAAAATCAGTCAACTTTGGCAACAGTTTTGACCAAGTAAACAAACTTATTTTTGGCTGAATTTTCTTTCATAAGTTAACTAAATGCATGTAAAATTTAATGGGAAAATTCCTTCGTTTGCCCCTTCAACGGACTGCCAAAATGAAAGCTGCAGAATGGTGCCCAAAAGGGACCATTCGGCCCAATTTTCAAAACTTGAGAAAAATTCATTTTTTTCTTACAAAATTGATTTTTAGACTCCTTTTGTGATACCATTGAAGGACTAAGGGTCCCTCTTTCAAAAATCAAACCAAAGGGGTGATTAAAATTCATCAAAGTTTATAGATAATTGAGCAAATTTAGCTAGTTTGTTTTGTTTTCATTCTTTTCACAATCAATTGATTACAAATGGTTCAAGAGCACTTTCCCCACATATTTACTACACATAATAACATCATTTCAAAACCATTTCAAAAGTCCCATAATGCAAAATATGTGAGTTAATTGAAAAGGGCAATGATTTAAGTACCAAACCTTAATTCTTTTCACTTGTTTCTAGTTCTTTTATGCCTTCTTTGTTTCCTTCTCTCTCACTTCTTGATTTCCTATAATTTTCATAAAATCCATGTCAAGAACATAATAAAATTTAAGTGCTTCATGCCTTATTTTGCTAACTAATACTACTAGTCATCCTTTTTATCCTTAATCTTATACGTGCAAATCATCTCTTTCACTTTCTCTTCAACTTCTTAAATTTTCTATAATCATCATATTTATTCTTTCATTTTTATCTTGAAAATAATATAACCAATGAAAGAAATAGGACCATAGATGAATTTCCTTACCTTAAAATCTTATTCTCCACCCAAATTTACAACCAAAATTAGCTACTTGAAAAACAATCTCTCTCTCTTTTCCCTTTCTCTTCAATTCGGCCAAGGAAGAACAAAGAGAGCTCTTGGCTTTTATTTATTTGGTGTTCTCTCCTCCAAATGGCAGCCAAGAGAGGTTAAGATGTGATGGTGTAAGTGTTGATTTCCCATTGGTACACTTAAGTGGGAAAATGGCTAATTCTCATTGGTCCAAATGTCTCTTTATTTTATTTATTTAAAATCCAAGCCCTTGGAATTTATTTTAATTATATTTTGGCCCCTCAACCTCCTTGTGCTGTAATTTTATGGTCTAAGATGTGAAAAGACTAAAATACCCTCCGACGATTACTCGTTCGTAACTTTTAAACCGCGCACTTCCGCCGAATGTTGTGGTACACTTTTTGACTCAGTTTTTCCTCTACTTTTCATTTTTGAGATCCATTATTACTTTCGAGAAACTTTTAAAAATGACCATGATGCCCCTGGTCAAAATCCCCTATATCTTCCAAACCGTGCGTTTTCGGGAAAAACCGTGTCGCGCCGTTGCTACCTGATTTTTCTCTACTTTCCATTTTTGGAGTCTGTTATATGCACTATTAAGGACCTCCGGAACAACTTTTGGTAATTACAGTCACCTCCACAAAACTTTGTAATCTTTTCAAATAGGTCCTTTCAGTTCTACAGAACTTCCCTTCACTTCGCGCTATTGAGTAGCTTCTCGGGATGGTTCCTCTTACTGTACATGGACGTACTGTACATATGTATAAGTTGGGTCGTGACACCATTCATGTGTGGAAGATATAAGTTGGAAGGAACATCCTAATTATCTTTGTTCATCTGTTACTTATGCATCTATGCATACATGCATACCTGTATTGTATTACATGTCATTAATTCTTTTTGGCTCACAACCCTGGACTATAGTGGTTCACGAGCCTACGATAATCCGACCTACACCAGCAACATAGAATCCAGTAATGACTTAGTTAGCTTCTTGCCAAAAGCAATGAAACCTGAACAAATTCAAAAGATGGATAACGCCCTCAATGGCAAGATGGAAGAATTAAAAGGGGTCCTAGCTGAGACCATGAAAAACTAACTGGATACATTATCGGGGAGCACTATTGAAATATCTGCCAGTATTAAGAAGCAAAAAGATAAGGGAAAGGCTAAGGTTGGTTAGGTAACCTTTGATGATGACAAAGTAGTTGTCGATGATGATGACTGGGCTCAATACTTCTAAGATCCTCAAGATAAAAAGAATGAGCCAAAGGCTATGGAAAAATCAACTGTGGAAAAGACTGGACTTTAGATGTGGAGAAGATGATAGCTTATTTGGAGAAGAAGTTTGAAAAGAAGCTAAAAACTAAAGAGATGTCAGAGGTGGACAAATTGAACAAGACGAAGAAGTCCCTTGCAAGTTTAAGATGCCCGCATTTGCTAAGTTTGATGGAATTAGGAATCCTCATCTTCATGTCAAGCAATACATCACTATTACGCAGTCTGCCTAAGCTACTAAAGCTCAAACTCTAAGGTACTTCATGCTCTTATTGGATCCTATTGTGCAGAATTGGTTCAACACCTTAGAGGATAGTACTCAAAAGAATTGGGATTCATTATATAAAGCCTTCATCCAAAAATATGGTAATAATGTCGAGTTGGAAGTCACTTTGATGGAGGTTGAGTCAATCAGGCCGAAACAAAATAAAAATTTTGTTGACTATGTGAAGAGGTGGAAAAATGAAGCTGCATTGCTCAAGAAAAGGCCAGATGAGTCAGATCAGATTAGGATGATCGTAAGAGAGGTGTTACCTAATCTTTGTGAAAGGATTTCCCACACTCTTATTAGGGATTTCAAAGACCTTCTCCGAGCTGGCTTGCAAATAGAAGAATGAGAAATCATTTTTCTGCAAGAAGGAACGAGAAAGGAAACTATCAATATGGCAATCAAAGCACACAAAAGGATATTGATGTTAATGCAACTGGCCAAGGAGGTAGGAAGCAATTTTTAGAGTTATGAAAAACATGGTCCCAGGTTTTTAATAAACTATAAAAGAGGGAGCTGTTACAGTCATTGACTTCTCGACCTTTGCCAAATCCTCTACAACCCAATTTTGATGCTAAGGCATTTTGTCAATTTAACCAAATGCAAGGGCACGAGACAGACAAATGTTTTAGACTGAGGCTTGAGATCTAGAATTTGATTGATTGTGGGAAGTTGCCCAAACCTAACAAGCCTAACACAAAGGACAATCTGCTGCCAAGGTTCAACAGAGTACCGCCACCAACAACTTTCATGATTGGAGGAGGTTTGAATGAGAAGTTTGTTCTGTCTTCTTTCCAAGATGTAGGAGATAAGGATACTAAAGAAGAAGAGCTGCTTAGCAAGATTGAACCAATTGTGATGAAAGGGGAATGAAGTGGCCATCTGTGTTGTGAATGAATTTTGGGATTCAACCGATAGTGATGATGATTCTAAATCCAAGAAAGAAGAATGGACCTGCTCTGAGCCTGAGGAGGATGAAGTAATGAATACACACTCTGGTAAGCCTTATGTGAGGCTTTCACTAAAATAAGTAGAAGTTGATAAAGGAAAGGAAGTTGAAATGGGAGGTAATGAGGAAGAATACGATGCTATTCTTAAGCAGTTGAAGAGAACTCAAGCTAGCATTAGTATATGGGATTTACTAGCCACATCTAAAAAGCATCGAGAAACTATGGCCAAAGATATGGAAAGCATGCATATTTTCACCTCTGTAACACCTGATGAACTAATCCATTTTATGGGGGGTAAACAAGGCTGAGGAAATCAAGAAGGGTGATGATGCTCAGAAGAAGAACAAAGTTGATGTGGGAATGGTGTCATTTTTAGACGCTGATTTACCAGAAGTGGGGAGAGATCACATTCGCCCGCATTTTATCAAAGTAGAAGTCAAAGGAAAGAGAACTCCATGTGTCATGGTTAATGATGGATCTACCATAAATGTGTGCCCACTCAAGATCCTACCAAAGCTAGCTATGTCAACGAGAGATTTGAGCCCAACCGAGGTGACGATTAGGGCTTATGATAATACCAAAAGGCATGCCGAAGGAACTTTCAATGCTGTTGTAAAAGCTGGCCCTATTGAATCCACGGTAGAGTTTGTGGTCCTGGATCTACCCCAGAGTCTTGACTATGATGAAGAAGATGAACTATCTACCAGGTGTTAGCCTTGGAAAAAGGAAAACAGGTGTGACAGAGCTTTTAGATTTCAAGACTCAAACTTCCAAGAAAGGGTTGGGATATAATGAAGCTAATGAAGGTGTTATGCTAAAAAAGAATGAGAAGATGAGTTTTCCTTCATTTGAAGAGGTTTTTGTCAAAGCTCTAGACATGAGACCACTTCAAGGGAACCCAGAGCAAATAATATTCATGGGAAAGATGATTCCAGGTTTTAAGATCATTGCTGATGTTATTGAACTGGTGGAATTGATAGAGAAAAAGCTGGTCCTGCCAGCTGATAAGGAACCTAGCCTAGAAGAGAAGAAGGAAGTTTTCCTGAAGATCCAGAAGACTATAGAGGAGATATCTGCTCTAATTGAAGAACAGTTTGAATGCCTTTTAGTTTATGATTATGAGAACAATGATTTTGATTTTAATTTTAATTTGTCTGCTTTTTATGAGGATGATGATGTTTTTCTTTTCCAAAATGAATGCAATAAAGTCTAATTTTGCTTATTTGTGTAATGTTTTTCCTGATGGTTGCATACATTTAAATAGTGATTACATAATCATTTTTAATATTAACTCTATTGACACACGATCATTAAATTTGAGAACAACCGACAGTCCTAAAAATATTAGCATAGCATCCAACCTTACTCCTAAAGAGAGAGAGAGATTAGAAAAAATATTTAAAAAGTATGAAGAAGTCTTTGCTTGGTCTTATGAGGCTATGCTTGGAATTGATCGGGATATAGCTAAGCACAAGATCCCCACTTACATTCATATGAAACCTGTCAAACAAAAGCTCAGACGGTTAAGGCCAAAGTGGGCAGAACTAATCAATGAAGAAATCACTAATGAAGAAATCGCACGACAAAAAAGGTGGGTTTTCCCGGTGGAAATGTAGAGGCGGTTTTATAAGTCGCCTCTAGTATATAAAAGATATTTGTTAGTGGCGCTTGGTCGCGGCGTTCAAATAAACCGCCGCTAATAGCGGTTCAATAATTACTCGCGGTTTGCGGTTCAATTTTCCGCTAATTACCATAACACATCTCTCATTCACATTTCATCCTTCAAAATAATGAAACCCTAACGCAAAATATCGAAATCCTTCAAGCCGTTCCATGAATATCGTTAAAACTCCATCAAGCCATTCCTTTAAAATCCGTTGAAATCATCAAAATCCGTTCTGACTCTGGGCTTATAGGAGTTCTGACTCTTCCATTTCTATTTTAATTTCGATTTCGATTTATATTGTAAAGCGAGCGAGGCGGTTCTTCTTTTGAAGCAATTCAGGTGATTTCCTCTTCTATATTTATTTTGATTTGAGTTGATTATGTCTGAAAGTTTTATTTTCGACTTCTGGTTTTGGATTGCTTGTGATTTTTTTAATTCTGATAATAGGCCAGATAATTTTTGGGTCTATACTGGATTTTCCTCTTGCCAGATAATCTTATACAGTGAATATGTTGTTGGAATTATAATTTGAATTCCGTTGGGATCCATATAACCTAAAGAAAAAGTTGTATTGATAAGTTGATCAGATATGTTGGTTCTCTACTTCCACTTCCCATATGTGTTAACCGTCTTCTTTTTTGGAATGGAAATTTCAGTGTAAATATTACAATTTTTCTTCTAAGCAATAAGCAAGTTTTTCTGTTGGAGCTGCTAAATTTTTTGTTTCAAAGTTAATGAAATGTGTACTTTTAAATTTGAGTTGCTGAGATTTTGTAGAGTTGTGTTTTAGATATTTTCTCCTCAATTACGAGAAAAATGACTTTCTGTTCCTATAATAGAGAAGCTTCTGCTGTAATTGGAAGAGGGTTTGGGAAAAATTTCAGTAGCTTTTATTTTCTCATATGTTCTGTTTTCTTTGTTCCTAAAGCCAACAAGAGACTGAGAAAGTGTAAGAAAAATTTGTAGAAGATGAAGAAAAAGAAGAGAGAGAAAATCTCTGCTATGTTGTTTCATACTCTGTTTTGCTGTGTTTGTTTGTGTGTTTATTTGTGTTTTAGGTAAGAGATAAATCCAACATCTTCAATTTCATGCTTTTGTAATAAAACTTTCAATTAATGTTACGAATTTCAATTAATATTCCAAGCATCTCAATTCAATTCGTAAAGCAAAGACAAATATTCATGCTCTTGTGTTTGATTCATTGAAATCTTCTACTGGAGGAATCGACTCTGTTATGTTATGGAATTATTCAATCATTGAATGTCAAATTTTGCCAAAACTTAATCTTGGTTTTAAACTAATCCCTAGTTCATATGGGTTTAGTTCATATTGGTTTTAATCTTGGTTTTAAACTAATCCCTAGTTCATATGGGTTTTAAACTAATCCCTAGTTCATATGGGTTCAGTGTCATCTTTTAGCCTACTTCATTATATAACATGAGCTTTTTGCACAAGTTTCTATGACTTTTAAATTATGTGGTTTAAAGTTTAATACTTACACTCTCTTTTTTTTGTGTTGGTGAATTTTTGTAGCTCGTATTGTCATTTTTAACAACATTGCAAAAATGGATAAGAGTTGGATAAATAAGCCTAGATTTAGTAATGCTTATAAAGATGGGGTTCGAGATTTCATTCAATTTGCTATTCATAATGCTTCTAGTAGTGGAAAAATAATGTGTCCATGCATTCGGTGTGTTAATTGTACACTACAAACTCATGACGTTGTTAGAGAGCACTTAATTTGTGATCTTCTAATATGGGTGCTACATCTTCTCCTTTAAATATTTCCCAAAGAAATGAAGCTGAGCATGTGCCATGTCCTGATAACTTAAGTCCTCCTAGGTTGCGTGACAATATGGTAGAGTTGTTGCGCGATGCATTACGTGACAATGTTCCATCTAGTAATGACATGCCAATAGATGTGAATGTTGTAGAAACTTGCTTACAAGATGGCGTTGAGGAAGAAATCCAAAATAATCCAATTGGAGTAGAGCAATTAGAGGAAACATCTGATAGGGAAACTAGTGATATGCATAAATTTTTAAAAGAAGTGGATACAGAGTTATACCCAGGGTGTAAGTCTTTTTCCAAATTATCCTTTCTTATTCATTTATATCACTTAAAATGCTTGAATGGATGGACAGGAAAATCATTTGGCATGCTTCTTGAGTTATTAATAGATGCATTTCCTGATGGAACATCTTTACCTAAATCTTTTTACGAATAAAAAAAAATAATTCAAGCATTAGGTCTTAATTATGAGAAGATCCACTCTTGTGCACACGATTGTATGTTATTTTGGGGTGAGAATAAGGATGAGGAATCTTGTAAAGTTTGTGGATCTTCTCGGTGGAAAATAAATAAGGAGAGTAATGAAAGGAATAAAAAGCCAGTTAAAGTATTGCGGTACTTCCCATTAATTCCAAGACTGCAAAGGATATACGCTTCAGCTGAAATCGCGAAGGACATGCTATGGCATGAAGATGGACGTAATAAGGATGGATTGTTAAGGCATCCTGCTGATGGAGAAGCTTGGAAGGCTTTTCATGCTCGTTATCCTGATTTCTCTTCGGATTCGCGTAATGTGAGGCTTGCTTTGTGTAGTGATGGTTTTAGTCCTTTTGGAATAATGTCTACTAGTTATAGTACATGGCCAGTTGTGCTAATACCTTATAACACTCAACCTTGGATTTGCATGAAGCAATCTTCATTTATCTTGTCAATGATTATTCCAGGAAAAAATAGTCCTGGGAATGATATTGATATTTACTTACAGCCTTTGATTGTTGAATTAAAAGAATTATGGGTTGGTGTCCCAACCTTTGATGCTTTTAAGAAAGAAAGGTTTTCCTTGCGTGTTGCATTAATGTGGACGTTAAATGATTTACTTGCTTTAGCAATGTTGTCTGGTTGGAGCACTAAAGGAAAATTTGCATGTCCTTGTTGTGCTTCATCCACTAGTTCAATATGGTTGAAAAATAGTAAGAAACAATGCTATATGAGTCATCGTAGGTGGCTACCTGAGGATCATATATTTCGTAAACAAGCTGAATATTTTGATTCAACTGAGGAGTTACGGGTAGCTCCTGTGAGATCTACCGGTAATGATGTGTTGAAACAATTACATGGAATTCCACATACATATGGCAAGCAGCACAAAAATAGGAAGAGGAATAAAAAGTCAGACATGCAAAGGAGGACAATAGAACAAGATGTTGTATTGAATGAAGGAAATGATGATTCATTAATAGGGTGGAAAAAAAGAAGCATTTTTTTTGAATTACCTTATTGGCAATATAACTTGCTACGCCACAATCTAGATGTGATGCACATTGAGAAGAATTTGTGTGACAATTTTCTAGACACTTTCTTAAATGTTCCTAGTAAATTGAAAGACAACTTGAATGCTTGCCTTGATTTGGAGGATTTAGGCATTAGGAATGAATTGCATGTTCAAAAATGTCATGATGGTAAACAGAGATTGCCTCCAGCCTCTTTTACCTTAACAAAAAAAGAGAAAAATGTCTTATGCAGTGTTCTACAAAATGTCAAAATGCCTGATGGTTATGCATCCAATATTTCAAGGTGTGTTAGAATTCAAGAGAATAAAGTTATCAATCTTAAAAGTCATGATTTCCATATTTTGATTCAATACTTGCTTCCAGTGGCACTAAGATCATGTAGTCCATCAAAAGAAGTGATTTCGATCATCATTGAAGCGGCTTCTTTCTTCAAATCAATATGTTCGAAGGTAATAGATATTAAAGATCTTGATAAAATTCAAAATCAAATCATACTGACACTTTGCAAGATGGAGAGAACTTTTCTTCCATCATTCTTTACTATCATGCCTCATTTAATGATTCATTTGGTGGAAGAAATTAGAATGGGTGGTCCAGTGCAATATAGATGGATGTACCCCTTAGAAAGGTATTTATATACATTACATTTATATTTCATCTTTGATCTATGCCTTTTACAATGTTTGCAAAATTATAATTGTTCATTTAAATAGGTCTTTTGTAATTTTAAAATCAATGGTACGTAATAAGGCTCAACCCGAGGGATCGATTGCTGAAGGATATGTAGCTGAAGAGTGTTTAACATTTTGTTCAAGGTATCTTGAAGGAGTTGAGAATAGATTTAATCGTCCTTTAAGGAACCCAGATCAACCATCTAAAAATGTTAGATACTTGTTTTCAAGTTTGGGTAAACCAATTGGCAGAGCTGAGGATGTCATTTTAGATGATTTATCATTGATGCAAGCACATCGTTATGTGTTACGCCATTCTGATACAATAGAGCCATTTCGTCAGTGAGTATATTCATGCCTCATTTGAAATATTCATTTAATATTTATATAGATATAGATTCATTTAATTTGCTATTCAATGTAGAGAGTTCATTGATCTTGAAAAAAAGAAGACGTAGACGAGGTACACGTCTTGATAACAATGCTATATATAGACTATTGAATGAAAAGTTTCATGATTGGTTTCAAAATAGGGTAAGGCTGATTTTCTTTTATATGTAATGGAAATTATTTACACTAATATATTATATCTTATAATATATATTATATTTTATGTTTAGGTTTTGGCAAATTCAGATTCATCCATTTCAGAGGATATTTTGAGTATTGGTAGAGGGCCTAATAAGGTTGTGAGGAGATTCTCTGGATATATAATTAATGGGATTAGATTCCATACATTGCGACGAGAGGATCAACGAATGACACAAAATAGTGGGGTTGTAAACACACCAGAAATTGGAGGGTTGGATTATTTTGGGAGGTTAACTGATATTATAGAATTAAATTATTTCGATAATTTTAAGGTGGTTTTATTTAGATGTGATTGGTATGATGTCTATCATCCTACCGGAATCAAATGTGATGAATTTGGATTCACCCTTGTAAACTTCTTTCGCTTGATACATAGTGGTGACAAGGCAAATGATGATCCTTATGTATTCTCTTCCCAAGTTCAGCAAGTATTTTATGTGCAGGATCCTAATAATCCTAATTGGCATATTGTTATAAAAGTTAAACCTCAAGACTTCTACGACATGGGCAAAGATCAAGTAGTAGATGATTCTACTGATATTATAAATGACATTGGTCATATTGCTAGTGTCGCTGAGAACCCACAATGGGTTAGGAATGATGTAGGAGAAGAAGATGTTATCTATGTGTAACTCATATTTAAGGTTTATTTGCTTAAATTACTATGATTTTAATTATTACTAATATTTTTTATCCATGCTATATTTTATAATTTTATGTTAACTTATATTTTTTATTTCATACTAGCCTAGACAATGTCTCAACGAAGTAGAAGTGTGCGAGATTTGAGAACAGTGCCAGCTAGTTCAGGATCTCAGGAGCAATCTGAAGAGGATCAACAAACAAATGACCAACCCGACATAGAAGCTTCTCAAACTGACGACCTCGAGATGATTGGTAATTTATATGTGTACCTTCTATCATTAGTTACTCTTTCTAGATACAAACTGATCCAATCAATTTTTCTTCTATATATTTTTAATGTAGATGTAATTAATTACTATATATATGTAATTACAGCAGCTTATTAATCACAATTGTTTGCTCTTTTTATCTAAATATCTTTATTCTCAATCGTAATTAAGATGGAAGTGGTAATCGGTTTAAAAAGTGAGGAAGAACTGTGATGAAAAACATTTGGAATATGGATACAAATGAGAAGATATACGTTGAAGTTGACGAATTTGGTACTCCTTGGACAAAAGAAGCTGCTGCTCTTACATCTTTTCTAGGAGTTATTGCAAAGAACGGAAAGCTAGCACCTATATCCATAGGAAAGTGGAATGATAAGGTGTTTAATTCATTCAAAAAAAAATGTTGGACATTATCAAGGTATTATTTTTCTAAATTTAACTTTAATATATGTTATTGTTGAAAGTCTATTGTATAATGATTTGTTTCATGATTACTTGGATTTTCAGCAAAGGTTTTCATATCCTTCAAACAAGGCAACCGATGACTGGATTTTGAAGTCATTGAACAAAAAATGGAGGGATTATAAGGGTGACTTAAAGCAAGAAAATTATGATTTATCAAAAACTAAGGATGAAATCATAAACAATGTGCCTGAGGGTATTATAGAAGAACAATGGCCAAGCCTTGTCAATTCGTGGTTCACTGAGAAGAGTCAGGTAAATACTTTGAAACTGGTTTTCTTCTTTGTTGGTTATGGTGGAGTGCTTATCATGGGCAAGTTGTACTTGTTTTTTATGTGTTATATTATGTTTTGTTCAAAATGCAAATACCAAGAAATTTGCAATGTTGGGTGAGATGATCCTTGTGGGTGTATGATCCTTGTGGGTGAATGAGAATGGCAAAATGGGACTGAATTACACTGTTGTTTTAGTGATTTGGCATGAATGCATGTTGACAAAATTTAAATCTTTACATGACTTTTCATAAATAACTGATGTTTGGAAATGAAAACTATAGCTAGAAAATGAACATCTAATCACTTAATTTGATGTTGAAAGACTTGATAAGATTTAGATGATAAAAAACAAATTTAAGTCGGCAACTGAACCCATCAATTTTTTAAACTGTAATATGAGAAAGTTTTAAGGGTAATTTGAGAGCACCAAATCTTGAAATGCAAACACTAAACAGTGTGTAAGGCAGAGGGGGATGGGGGCAAGGCATTAAATAAAAAGGGTTGGCATTTGATGTGTACTTTTGATAGGAAAGTTCAGTGCCTTTGCCTAATGCAACCAATCCAACTTCAATTGCCAGCCAAGGATTATGAAATTTTGTATGTTCAAAGTAAAGAAGCCAAATTTTTAGGCTTTTGTGGTCCTATGGATACCACGCTACACCTTTGATTTATGAGGTTTGGATTTCAATTTCTAGGACATCAGTAACTGTTAACTATTATCATTGCTTATACTAAACAGGCAAATGGAGATTTTTAACTGTAAACTGATGTGCGTATTAACTTGGGTTTTGAGGATAATTTGTAACTTTCTCATGTAAAAATATCATTTTTATTATTAATAAATATATAACTTAAATGGGGATGTAGCTTTGGAGTTACACTATATTCACACACTCAGAATGTGGAAGAATGTGGAATTTGGAATGTTCTAAACTCAACTTTTGAATGACAGTGTTCAATGTTCTAAACTCAACTTTTGAAGAATGTGGAATTTGGAATGAATTTGTTAGGTTTTCTTGAAGATATTGGCAAATTTGGTCTATCTCTAAAATTATTTTCAGAATTTAGTTAAGTGTTCACTTATTTGTCAAATTAACATTAGCATGTATCAAGGTACAGAGTCTTTGTTGTGAATGTCTTCTTTCCCATGCATGGTATTATGAGAGGGATTAGCCTATGATCAAATGCATGTACTACATAAACTTATGTAGGTTTAAGAGGCTAATGTTTTTTTATAGAATGAGAAATAAAGATATTGTTTCTTTCATTCTTAAGTAATTTCGAAAATGCTAATACTTAGTTTTTGGTGCTTGAAACATTCTTAAAATTGTAAATACTTAGTTTTTGGTGCTTGAAACATTCTTAAAATTGTATCTTTTATAGGCCAAACATGAGACATGTTTTATCTATATTACAAGATTGCGTGGATTAGCAGTTGCTTCATTGCTCCTAATATGGATGAATCTGGATAGAAGTTTATAGATAACAGCTCCTGATGAACACGTTCTTCGACTCGAGTTGCTGTCTACTCCTTACTGCTTTTGTGTCTTACATGCCAAATCATAGTTTTCATTAGTAGATATCTTGATTTTGACTTTGTTTGTTTACAATTGTTGTCTAAATAATTATAAATCTTGCAATCACTGTATATCTCATTTTGGGTTGCAATGCTATTTTATTTATTGGGTTATATTTGTCCACTTTTGCATAATATGTCTGTGCATGTGAACTATCAATTGAAAATGTCAAATATTATAATGTTTTAATGAATTCAATAGCCTAATTATTTTAAGATTCTTATCAGATGCCAATATTATGGTCCATTGACAGCATTGTTCTTATATAATGTTTTAATGAATTCAATAGCCTAATTATTTTAAGATTTTTAAGAAGCAATTCATATATTGTTCTAGTTTTACTTTTTCAAATTTTATTCAGTTTACAGCATTGGTATTTGTCTTCTTTGCATCCAATGTTCACTTGTCATTCTTTTTTATTGTTCAGAAGTTAAGTGCTATTAACAAAGCAAATGCAACGAAGAAGAAAAATGCACATACATGTGGAAGAAAAAGCTATGCGAGAAAAATAAAAGAAATTGTATGAGTAATTAGCATCTATTTTGAAATTGCATGTACTAATAGTTTGATTACATGTTTTCTACTAGTTAATTTGAGATTTTTGATGGATTATAGATTGATAAAACTGGACAAGTACCTGATAGATTGAGCCTTTATGAAGAAACCCATAAGAGAAAGGATAAGACTTATATTGATGATGAAGTTAGACAATTGATTGTAAGTATCATTTATATTATATATTTAAAAACTATAAATTCCTCTACTTATATAAGTTTCATTTTGTAGGAAAAAGTCCATTCTCTAATAAGTGAAAGAAGTCAAGATCCTTCTATTGATTCATCTGAATTGAATGAACAAGTTTTTCAAGAAGTCATGGGACAAGAACACCATGGTCGAGTGCGAGGTGTTGGCCTTGGTCCTACACCGACAAGTTATTTTTGTCGGAAGAGAGCAAGGTATGAATCTTCAGATTCTGCACAATCAAAGAAAATTGATATGCTTGAGAAACAATTGGAAGAAGTGACTGGAAAATATGATTCAGTGGCAACAACTTTGAATGGTTTAAAATCATGGATTTCCAAAACATTTTCGGGTGCTCTTGAGGTAATATAACTACAACTCTGATTTGATTTCTTTTGATTGGATGATTTAATGAGTAGGAAGCAATCGGTTAGTTATGCTAGTGCCTCATCTTCATGTAGCTCATTTATGATTGTTTCATTGGAACATGCAGTTGAATTCTTTTGTTTTGAAATTCAAAATTTAAACCATTGTTTCATTTATGATTTGTTATCTGGAGTTAGCATTGTTTTATTGGACGGTGCTTATATGCCTGTACTTGTCTAATTTGTTAGCAAAACTGACCTTTATAATTAATAGATCATTACATTACTACAGTGATTATAGCTTATCTAATAATCTTATATTAGATTTATGTATTAACTCTAAAATGGTTTGTTTCTTTCATTGGATAAACTTTTATGGTTTTTATTCATAATACATGCTTTTCATTTAGTGGATTGATACATTTCCATTCATTGACATCTAGTGTTATTTTTATTAAATATTTTTAATGTTATTTATAGGAGGTCAATAATGATGCAGCAAGTAACCGAGATGGATATTCTCCACTTAATATTTTGTCACATTCAAGTCATAATCCGAGGGATAATGTCTAGATGGTTAGTTTGAAGGTATATTAAAATGTAATTTAGTGATCTTTTGGCATATTGACTCGTGGTGCTTTTTAAAGCATAAATAGTGAGCTTGTTATGAAAATCTTATTTGGCATATTGGCTCAAAGTGCTTTTTAAAAAGCACAAGTAGTAAACTTGTTAGGATAAATTTTATTGAAAGATTAATGAAATAGATTTGTTTTACTATGTAATTTGTTTTTTAGCTTACAATATATATGTATATTAATTTATTTCAAATTAACATGTGTATTTATATTATTTGATTACAAAATCAGTTCCATTAAAAAAGAATATAAAAAAATTGTTCATAGAATCCCTATAATCACCTAATATAAATACTAGCAAAATTGTAAATTACAAAAAATTTAAATCTAGCATGGAATTTATAGAGGCGGTTTTAAACCGCCTCTACATATGCTGATACACAATTTTAGCGGCGCATCTGTTTTTTTTTTTTTGAAACAAAATTAGAGGCGGTTTCAATCGTCGCTGTCGCTACATGCGCCGCTACTAAATTTTAGTGGTAGCGGCGGTTAAAACCGCCTCTACTCAATTTTGGCGGCAGTTCCGTTTTCAGTTGAAAGAAACGTAGAGGCGGTTTTAACCGCCGCTATATACGCTACTATTCATTTTTGGCGGCAAAATTGTGATCAGATCAGTAAGTGCTCTAGAGGCGGTTTTGTGGCGCTGCTACTTAAACCGCCGCTAATTTTGAAGCTACCCCGTCGGACCTAATAACCGCCTTTACGACGTAGAGATGGTGGCATTGGCGCCGCTTGTTCGGTGGCTTTCCAAACTGCCTCTAATAATTGTAGGGGCGGTTAAAACCGCCTCTATAGACTAAAAAAACCGCTGGGAAAGACCCAGATTTTTGTAGTGGATCACTAAGTAGATAAAAGTAAAATTCCTTGAGGTGTTAGATTATCCTGACTGGTTTGCTAATATAGTTCTCGTGCCAAAGAAAGATGAAAGAATTAGGGTTTGTGTGGACTACAGAGACTTGAACAAGGCTTTCCCTAAAGATGATTTTTCTTTACCCCATATAGATGTCCTTATTGATAGTACAACCTCTAGTGTGCTACACTCATTTGTAGATAGATTTTTTGGATACAACTAAGTGTTAATGGCCTAAGAGGATAAAGCTAAAACTGCTTTCAACACTACATGGAGTATATTTTGCTATTGGGTGATGCCGTTTGGATTAAAGAATGCTGGAGCAACCTACCAGAGGATGGCCACACCTTTTTTAATGACATGATGCACAAGAAAGTTGAGGTCTATGTTGATAATATGATGGTAAAGTCGGATACAAGAAAACAACCTTTTCAAAATTTAGAGATCTTCTTTGAAATAACAGTAAAGTATAAGCTAAGGTTGAACCCAAAAAAGTGTGTGTTTGGGGTTACTTCAGGCAAAATATTGGGACACATGATTGGTCCAAATGGCATTGAGATTAAACTTGACAAGGTTAAGGCAATCAAGGTTATACCAACCCCTAAGATAGAGAAGGAAGTTTGGGGATTATCGAAAGGTTGCATTGCATTAGCAAATTCATAGCAAAGCTTACCACAATTTATTAGCCTATCTTTAAATTTCTTAAAAAGAGCCGACCAATCAAGTGGAATGAAGAGTATCAAAAGGCCTTTAAGCATATAAAAGAGTATTTACTGAATCCACCTATTTTGAAGCCACCTAAACCTGGCAGACCTTTGTTACTATACTTAGCAGTAGAAGAAGTGTCGATAGGAGCAATGCTAGCCCAAGCATATAAATCAGGAGTTGAACATGCAATTTAGTATTTGAGTAGAAAACTTCTACCTTATGAAATTAAGTATAGCATCATTGAAAAGACCTTTATAGTTGTGGTCTGGTCATCTAAGAAGTTGCGGCATTACTTTCGATCTTATAGTGTGCAAGCAATTTCCATGATGGATTCAGTGAAGTATTTAAGGGGGACACCCTTGTTGATTGGGAAGTATGGTAGCTGGTTGATAATTTTATAAGAATTTGAGATTGAGTATATAACTAGGAAAACCATCAAAGGTAGAGTAGTAGCAGAATTTCTAGCTCAACAACCATTGCCTGACGATGAATAAGTGATTTTAGAATTTCCCGATGAACTTTTGGAGGCCATAGAAGTCTAAGGGTGGAAGATGTATTTTGACAGAGTAGTGAATAGAAAAGGAGCAGTTTTGGGAGTGATATTGGAATCATCTGAAGGAGAGCTCATCCCCCTATCTAAGAAGTTGAAGTTCAGAGCAACGAACAACATGGTGGAATACGAAGCATGTATTTTTGGTTTGGAAACCTTAACGATTATGAAGGTTGATACAATATAAGTCTTTAGTGATTCATTGTTAATGGAGAATGGGAGCTGAAAGAAGAGAAGTTAAAATCATACCACGATTATTTAACCATGATGAAGAAGAATTTCAAAGAGTGTAAATTTATACACTTACCGAGAGAAGAAAGCTAGATGGCTGATGCCCTAGCCACACTAGCTTCGGTGTGGAAGAATCCTATCAACTTATTCCTTAAACCTCTAGTTTTGACTAGTTCATTAACTCCTTGCTATGAGTATGAAACAGTTATAGAGATAGCATTGATTATGATGCGTGGTATGACACTATAAGACGGTTCTTGGAAAAATATGAAATACCCATCGGGAGCAATAAGGGAAGAGAGAAGAACTATAAGGCGATGGTCCTTGCTATATATCACCTTCCATGGAGAGTTATATTGAAGATGGCCTGATGGGGTGCACTTAAGATGTTTGAGAAAATTTAAAGTTGAGCAGATCATGTTTGAAATACATGCGAGAAGCTATGGACCCCATATGTGTAACACCCTATTCCCTGTATACATACCATACATATACCCTGTATACATATAAAATATAGGGATGTCACGTTACAGTGTTGTTTAAACCTTTACCTTAATTCCACATCAATTAAATAATTTATAAAAGAACATTTTTAAATGATTAAATCTCATTCTTTAAAAGTAACATTTCCAAAATCATTAAAATTTTCATTTAATTACATAAATATATTTATATATCATCTTTCCAAAATTCACTGATGTACATATATTTATGATCAAAATACTATATAACACATTGTACATGCATGAACCACCTTCTGGTTGGCCTCTAGCATACCCTCAGTCTTTTCAGGGCACAACTATCCGACTCTCGGATCAATAATCTACTTACCTGTGCTATTCACACAACCGCGCTATGCTCGAATGCTTAGTAGTACGTATAAACAACATATACATACATTATAGAAAATCAAATAAAATACAACACTAACATAATTTATCAACATATTCATTCATCATTTACCAGTTTACATGCAATACCAATGCACAATGCTTATGTACATCATCTAATTATGTGATAGACTATTTCTTTTTTTTTATATATATATAATTTACAATCATCTTACAGTTCATATGAAACAAATACAAGCATGGGCCCATATGATGTAATATATTATTCAAAGCTCAGAGTTACTGTTTTGGTCCATATTGACACTTAGTGTCTAGCCCGAAGACAAGTGACGCCCAACGTCTAGCCCAAAGGCAAATCATAGTGATGCCCAGCATTTAGCCCAAAGGCAAGTGATGTCTAATTTCTAGCCCGAAGGCAAATCATAGTGATGCCCAAATCTAGCCCAAAGGTAAATAATGAGGATAATTTCATAGGCATACCACCAAACACAGAACTCTGTAAATTAAATAACATACTAGACACATAATTATTTCATATTTTCCATTATCCATTTCTTTCACATTTTCTCACATTCAACTAGGAACATTACCTCATTTCTCATTATCATTTAGGCACATTACCTCATTTCTTAGTATCATATAGGCACATTGCCTCATTTCTCATTTTTTTCTCAATTCATTTCAATGCCATATCATTTCATTTCATTATTTCAATGTCATATCATCACAATGTATCACATTTTATGCAATCTAGCCATTTCCAATGGCTTTTCATAATATCTTTAATGCATACACAACAAACCACATTACCCAAACACTTTGGGTCATTTTCACATATTGCACATGTTTCACTTTATACTCAATTTAGCCATTATTAATGGCTTCACAATACATTTAATGCATACCTGACAAATCACGTGTCATAGCACATTATTCATTAATATTCAATATATCAAATAACTTAACACATTTCCCATCCAAAATGTGTTAAGCCCAATGTAATGTAACATAACTCAAACTCAAGCCAAACTCCTTAAATCTTTACTTTTTTGAACTCTTCATAACTTGATCTTATAATCAAGATATGAATAGTCAAGTTATTAATAACATCAATATATATATCTCAATTTTACAACTCAAATCCTTTCTTTCCTTCTCAACTTATAACACTTAATTCAATACTCCATACTTTGGAATTTCTCCTTAACTAATACTATAGTAGTGTTCGAGGTGAAAAACTCAACCAGAGGAATGAACGCGATAGGGCAATCTGCGATCATCCATATATTGGGACGATCACACCTAAAGTGACAAATATTCCAACACTCACAGTAAGGAATCCAATGATAGGCACAGTATGAAGAGCGGTCATGCAACATTGTTTCATGATCATCCCTATCCATGGGTAACTGTCCATACATTCCTAAGATAAAATCACATAGATTGGCAGTAGAGTTCACGTCTTGGGTGCACTCAGAAATTTGAGGTGAGTCATCCAATTTGTTCGCTACACCAGATAAGGGAGACCACACCTTTCATATTTTGGTGGAAAATCACCTTGTCAAATGAAGCAATGACACATGGAATGACCGTTAAAAGAGTAGCCTTTGAATTAAAAAAGGGCGACCATCCCTTACCTTTCGTCGACCATCCTGATACTCATAGGCTAGCAAAGGATGGACAAATCCTCACTAGCATAGCACAAACATTGGACCGTTTGAATAATTTCAAATGGAGTAACCATCCATGCTCAGCATATGACCACCTAACATGCTTGGGCGACCGTCCACTACTTTAAGATGACCACCACCTAAGGAAAACTCATTATAATTATAAAAGCTAGCCTAACAGAATATAACACATTACTTATAACAGCTAGTTAGACCGAATTTTCCATAGATACCCTTAGAAATCTCACTTTTAAAGTTTGATAGTGATTGTAATAGCCAAGTTTAATATCTTTAATTTTCTTATATCAAAATCTATACTTGTATTATTTAAGTGTTGGGTGTGAGCATTAAACACTATTGTAAGTTTAAGTGTGAGCTTTGAGACACTTAGGTTTTAGATTGAGCCTGGAAAAACACTTGTTGGGTTGTGAGGAAGTTATTCAAACCTTGTAAAAGTTCAGTGTGAGTTTGTGAAAAAACCAAGTTAGAGTTGAGCTTGTAAAAACTCAAGATTAGTGGAACCTTAATAAGTTGTTAAGGAAGTGGATGTAGGATTAAGGTAATCTGAACCACTGTAAATTATTTGTGTCTATTTTCTCTATTATACTATACTCTTACCTTATTTTGTCTTTAATTTTTTAATTATCATCACTTTCTCAAGACAACCAATTAACCCCCCTCTTGGTTGCCATCTTGGGACAACAAAATTCATAATGAAACAAATATTGTATTTAATTAATGTATAAATTAAAGAGAGTGGATGAAACCCTAATTTTGAAAATGGTTTGGTAGTCAATTGGATGAAACTCTAATTTGAAAATGGTTTAGGAGTCAACTGATGAAACCATAATTTTAAAATAGTTTGGGAGTCAACTCGATGAAACCCTTATTTGGTTTGAGAGCAAACTAAATGAAACTCTAATTTTGAAAATGCTTTTAGGAGTCAACTAGATAAAACTATAATTTTGTAAATAGTTTTGGGAGTCAACTAGGTCAAAACCTAATCTGAAAAAGTTTTGGGAGTCAATTAGATGAAACCCTAATTTTGAAAATGGTTTGGGAGTCAACCGGATAAAACCCTAATTTGAAAATGGTTTTGAGAGTAATCTGGATGAAACACTAATTTTAAAATGATTTATGAGTTAACTGGTTGAAACCCTAATTTTGAAAATGATTTGGGAGTCAACTTGATGAAACCCTTATTTTGAAAAAGGTTTTTAGAGTGAACTAGATGAAACCCTAATTCAAAAATTGTTTGGGAGTCAAATGGATTAAACCATAATTTAAAAATGGTTTTAGGAGTAAACTAGATGAAACCCGTAACACCCTATACCTTATATACGTACCATACATATACCCCATATACACACAATATGCATATAAAATATAAGGATGCCACGTTACAGCATTGTTTAAACATTTAGCTTATTTCCATATTAATAATATATTTAATGTAAGAACATTTTAAATTATCAAATCTCATTCTTAAGAAGTAACATTTCCAAAATCATTAAACTTTTCATTTAATTACATATATTCATATATACATTGTTTTTCCAAAATTCACTTATATACATACGCATATGATCAAAATACAACATAACACATTGTACCAACATGCACCACCTTCTAGATGGTCTCATAACAACCTTAGTTCTCTTGTGGCACAACTCTCTAACTTTCAGATCAACAATCTACTTACCTGCGCAATTCACACAATCGCCCTAAGCTCGAAAGCTTAGTGGTAATTATAAATAACATATAAATACATTACAGAAAATCACATTCACAGCACTAACATAATTTATCTTCAAATTCTTTCATCATTTGTAACACTCCCATATCCAATGCACACACACTACAACCACAACAATGTAGCATAAGTGCACCAAATATAGGGATGCTACGGTTTTCTTAACATTCAAAACACTTTAAATTTGATACAATACCCTTATCATTATACATTATAGAAAAGTAGATCATTTACTTATAAAACAAAACGTATTAGTTATATATATATACATTTAAATATTACACAGTTTAAGTTATAAAATATGTACATATTTTCATATTAAACATTTCTTTACAAAATATAAAGAAGTATACATGATTGGCAAGTCTGCTCTGATCTTTAAGCTCCCAAAATGGATTCTTCAAGGTCTACTCTCACTTGGTCTTGATGAACTCTCGGGTTCACCCCTATCAACCCTATTACCTGCATGATTAAACACTATCGCGCTAAGCCAACGGCTTAGTAAGATAAAACATGCTAATGGTATGCTTTAATGTAATACAATGCCACATATGTTATTGATAAGATCGACATCATAAATATAAAGTTAACCACATAATTATGCATTTCACAAATCATAGTCATATGAGCATACCACATTTCAACATCTTTCCACATTCAACATTAATCAATCATATTCAATAAACAACATCTCATTTCATTAACTCATAACATTATTTAGGACATTCATATAACCTTGACACCTATGGGCCCAACAAGTATTTAATACGATATTCAGAGTTCAGAGTTACTGCTTTGGTTCATAGTCACAATAATCACGCCCGTAGGCAATGTATATACATGTATCTCTATCCATGGATAGTGTAACAGACCCAGTCTCTTGGACCATCAACTCAACACATATGAGGAGATCCTCAACCCGGCAAGACTGTTACAAATCATATATCTCATATTCACAATTCTCATAGTGTAACAGACCCAGTCTCTAGGACCATCAACTCAACACATATGAGGAGATCCTCAACCCGGCAAGACTGTTACCTTTCATCATTTCTTAGGCATGCCACCCAAATCCAGAACTCTGAAACTGAATAACATATTAAACAGACAATTCATTTATTATATAGTTACCATTTCCATTCTCAAATTCTCATCACATTTAGGCAAACATGCCTTCTTTCTTTCAATATCATCATCATAGCCAATCACAATGGCTTTACATCACATTTCACCTCTTATTTAAATCATCATAGCATCTTTGATATAACATTTCAATATACATTATTCATGAAACACATAACCATTCACAATGCATAACATAACATTGTTCAATCTCAACAATGCAATTAGGGCAAAGAATAATTTATATCATTCATAGCTTTAAGATCTTCCATATGCATTTGTTTAGGTCAATCATTGTTTAAATGTGTTTAGGTTTAGGTTAAGGTACCAACTTACCTTAAAAGGACCAAAACAATGCAAATATAACAAAGTATAAAAACCCTAACCCACACATTTGAGGGACACGGGCAGCCACTTGAGGGACACGGCCAAGCTTATGGCCGTGTCACTCAACCCACTTGGACAGTAAGCAACACGGGCAAGGGACACGGCCAAGCTTGTGGCCGTGTCTCTTAAACCAAAACTCATAGTAGCTAACACGGCTTGGGAACATGGCCGTGTCACCCAAAAAATAATCCAACACGCCCAAAATCCCTTGGCTTGGCCGTGTCTCACATTGCTTTTGGCCGTGTCTCCCTAAACACAAACCCTAATATGCACAACTCTCCTCCAATTGCACTCAAACACATCAAACACCATATAACATATTTCAAATGAATGAAATCAATGTTCTAAACACAAATTCTACATGTTTATCACAATATTCCTTATTAAAACACATCAACCAAAACATTTAGACACATACCATCTCAAACTCTAAAACCAACTTTACACTTGAACTTCCGCTATCAAAATCCATTTAAACTTACAACCTTCACAACCAAACCAACCTCAAATCAATCTTTTAACACTTGTAAACACATATCAAACACACCAAATCATCAACTCAACAATTCACAATACACCTTAGCCACAACTTCAAAATTAATAAAAGAAAACAAGAAATTACTTACCTTAAATGAAGAATTTCCACAAATCTCTAACCAACACCCTTGATTCCTTCTTCAATTTACTTCTTGCCTCAAGAACACCTCCCTTTCTCTTTGCTATTTGGAGAGCCGGCCACTTCAAGAAAGAAAGAAGAAAATGCACAAGTCAAACACCTTTTTTTCTTTTAATCTCCACCATGCATTTCATTTCAAGCAATTACTCATATACCCCTCATCACTTAACTTAGCTTTTGTCTCTTATAAACCCAATTAAGTAATTTCACATGCCATATAAAAAATCTCCTCTTGCATTGACTCTCTCTCTTTGACCATTTTATATGTTATATATATCACCATATACACAACATATAAACTTGTCTCTAAACCCTATTTCTTCCCAAAACACATATACATATACTTTCCTTTTCTCAATTTAAACCAACAACAACAACAACAATAACAACAATAACAATAACATAATCAAAACTTCTAGACCACAAATGAGGATATTACATCATTTGCCAATTTACATGCAATGCCAATGCACAATGCTTATGTACATCATGTCACTATGTAAGATACCATTTCATTTTTAGTATATTTATCAATCATTTTATAATTCACATAACAATAAAAACAAGAAAGGGCCCAAAGAATCTAATATGCTATTTAAATCCCAGAGTTATTGTTTTGGTCCAAGTTGACACTATGTGTCTAGCCCTGAAGGCAAATCAAGTAATTGCTCAAAAGCTAGCCCCGAAGGCAGATCATAATAATTGCTCAAAAGCTAGCCCCGAAGGCAAATAATGAGGATAACCTCATATGCATGCCGCCTAACACAGAACTCTAAAAATTAAATAACATACCAGGCACACAATTATTTCATATTTTCCATTATCCATTTCCTTCACATTTTATCACATTCAACTAGGCACTTTGCCTTTTTTCTCATTATCATCTAGGCACATTGCCTTATTTCTCATTTTTCTCATTCATTTCAATATCATATCATTTTATTTCATCATATCAATGTCATATCATTTTATTTCATCATTTCTCAGCATATCATCACAATGTATAACATTTTACATTAAAGCACATTACTAAAATATTTTGGGTATCTTCACATATTCACATACTTATGTAATCTAGCCATTGCCAATGACTTTTCACAATGTCTTTAATGCATACACAATAAACCACATTACCCAAACAATTTGGGCCTATAGACCCTTAATTTTGACCCAGTCCAATATGATAGTTCAAGATAATTTTTGTTGTATTTTAATTATTTAAATAATATTTTAATTACTAATAATATTTAATAGTTATTTTTAATAAAAATAAAACATAAAAAATATAAAAAATAAAAAATAAAAAATAAAAAATCGGACCGATCGGCTAGAGTCTCGCGGCAAGGGAATTAGTCGCAGAAAATTTCTGCCCAATTTGTCGCAGCAAATATCTGCAACGAATTGGGCAGTTCACAATTTGCCGCAGATGGGTTTGCCCAGTTCTGCGATGAACTGGCTTGCCCAGCTAGCCAGGCCCGTGCCCATAGCCCGCAGCAGTTTTTTCTCCACGCAGCCCGCAGGCCCGGCAGCCCCCGTGCGCTGCTGATTTTTTGACCAAACCTTGTTTTACACGGTTTTGTAATTTTTCATAAATAGTTAATATTTCCTTATTAAAATAGGATTAGGTTTTTATTTTTTTCCCTATAAATACCACATTAAACACACTAAAGAAAAGAAGGACGAAGAAAAAAAAACCCTAGAGACAGAACACGGAAAAACCCTAAAGAAAGAGAGGTGAAAAACTGAGAAGAACAATAGTAGTTTTTTGAGAACGAAGAAAAACAACAAACAGAAATATCAAGATAACCAAGGAAGAAGGCAGAGTCCATACTATCTTCACATTGTTCACCCATAAATCAATTTTTTGGTGGAAATGACGACAGAGGTTTGATCTTTAATCATAAATTATTCATGTTTTCAGTAGCTTTATTTTCTTTGATTAATAAGAACATGCAGTAACTTGATCTTTGTTTTAATAACTTTAATTATTTGCTTTAGTTATCACATTAATCAATTGGTATTCGTAATTCCACTTGCATGTTTTATAAAAACTTAAAACCATCCAGTAGCTATTAAGGGTTTGAATCAATTGTCAGAATCTAGTTTGTTTACTAAAACCTTAAGAACCATAAGTTATTTTATTGAAACACAAAACCCCAAACTATTTTTATCCAAAAGCTTAAATCATTTCATTATTAAACTCCAAAATCTTGATTATTCTTCCAAAACTTTAATTTATTTATCCAAATCCAAAATTATTTTTCAAAGACAGTAAGTTAAAATCCTAAACCTTTTTTTCCGATAGTCCAAGAATATCAAAACCCTAATCCCATAAATCTTTTTCTCTTAAACCTTAAATTCCTTAAACCCTTAAAAACTAATATCTTAACCGTGAGTCCTAAACCCTAATGTCTTAAGGTTTCAAAACCCTAATTTCAAGATGTTAGCCCTAAACCCTAATTTGACTAAGCAAAAACCTTGTTACTTTCTTAAAATTATAAAACCCTAATCCATTCATTTTTTCCAAAAATCCTCACAATAGCCTAAATAATAAATATAATAATTTTAAAATCCCAAAACCCTAAATATTAATTAAAGAACTCTAAATTGAGATGTAAACCTAAATTTGTATCTTTATTTGATTTATTTAATTTTAGATTTGATTATGTAGTTTATTATATGTTTTCCTGGTTGATTTATTTAATTTCAATACTTGATTTATTTAATTTATCATGAATGGATATTTTCTTTATTATTACGATTATTATTTGTTTATTTTGGTATTAAAATTGTAAGAGGTATATTTCCATTTTGTGGGTACCTCATTAGTTAAATTTTATGTTATTTAAATTACTTTTATATTTTGGACCAATGTAAAGGACATATTTCCACCTTTCGGTGGGTGTCCTATTTAGTTTTAGACATGAACGATGTAAGGACATATTTCCATCCTCGGATGGGTGTCCATTTATTTGCTTTGTTTGGACATTGCTTTGATTTTAATATAATGATGCTTTATTTTAAATGTTGCATGTAGTATGGATAATATTGCTATATTTAAGAATTTTATAATATTAAGACCTGCAAAGGAGGCCGGTTCCAATGAACCAGGTGTTGTGGGAGTGCTGGGCCATTTCTCACCTTCCCCACACGTACCTAACTTTTCGAACCCAGTAGGGGGTTGGGGATACCTTAGGAATTGAGTTATCCACCCATTTCTTTTTCCCAGCCCGTCCAGGTGGCTACTCCATTTTCTCTGGGCTTAGGCCGGTGTTCTCTAAGGCCCCGAGCCTAAACAGTGCGGAAGTCGTAAGAACCATTTCACAAGGAGTGGGGGCAAAAATCCCCTCTCACCATGGCCACTCCACTGAGGATAAGAGAAGTTGATTCTATTAGTCTTTATATTATTCTTTTCTTTCTTATCATGATATTATCCATTGCATCATTAGATTGCATTATGTGCGTGAGTTAGGATGTGTTATCCATGTTATGTTATGTAAGGGATAACATACTTTCACTCAAGGTATGGAGATCGAGCAAGGCATAACCACTCATAGCTTTGTACCATTGGGTATATACTTGCTATGGGAACCTAAGCCTTTTAAACCAAAGACTAAAGCTCATGTAATTGGCCTAGTTACTTTCCTTAGGTTTTACCCCTAATGCTTGTTGTTTGACTATGGTTAATTTATCTTGGCTTAAATCATGGCTTATTTGGTTTGTTCTTTTTCTAATATGACCTAAGTACATTGTAAGCTCAAAATAAATTTTTCTTTAAAGTCCAAAAGACCAAAGCTATTTTTAAAACTTTTCAAGATGGTCTTTGGACATAAAACTTTTCTAAAAAACAAATCAAAAATTCTTTTCTCATGGCCCAAATACAAAGCCCAAAATCCATTTTTTCTAAAATCTTTTTAAAAAGGGCTTAGAAACAAAATTATTTTCATAACCTTTTGAAAGAGCTTATAAATATTTAGGTCAATTATGAAAATACCAAAAATTAATTGTGAGCCTAGTTTATACTAAGAATTATTAATCATGGGCTTGTTTTTGGCATGAATCATTAGTTACTTTTTCAAGTGAGAAATCTATTTATAATAAACCTCTTAATTTAGTTTTAATCCAATATAGCATAAAAGCTACTTTAGTTGGTTGAATGGATTAGAACCTAATTAATGGGAATTATCATGAACTGATTTCCATTTTTAAAATATAACTATTGGTTGAAACGTCCGAGAGAATTTTTTGAAAACAAGATACCATGTTGGTATTTTGTTGACCATATACCTAGGAAAAGAGACTCGCCATCCATGTGTGGAAGTTATAAGGTGGGAAGGAACGTCCTCCTTATCCTTGTTTGCCTATTGTTTGTGCATACATGCATACATGCATCACATGACATATCATTAATCCTTTTTAGCTCACAGACCTCGAGTACGGCAATTCAAGATCATACAATGACACCACACATTGATTTTTGATTCAAGTGCTTTATTGAAATGATGGATGCAAACCAGTTAAATGACATAGTCGATGAAGTTGTCAAAGCTAGGATGGCCGAGCTACAAGATCAATTGGTTGAAATTATGAAGACCCAATTGATTGAAATTCTGGAGCTCATCAACAATGCTAATGATGCATCTCACATTGACATAAGAAAGAAGGGAAAGGCAGCATCAACGAGGATCATGTTCACTAATAGAGATCGAATGAAAAAATGAGGGATCAATCCCTATTCTACAAGACCAGTCGAACCATGTGATGTCTAACTGGAGCAATAAGGGCGGCTATCACCCTAGTGGGAAAAGTCAAAGGGAAAGAGAGAAGAACCATTTTTCTGCAAAATGGAATTATCAACCTAGCAATCAAAATACACAAAAGGAAGCTGATGTTAATGCCACCAGTCAAGGAGGAATGAGGCATTTTTTGGAATTGGAGAAGCTGCTATCTTCGGTTCTCAATAAGCTACAAAAGAAGGAATTGTTACAACCGTTGGCTCCTCGACCGCTACATAATCCTCTGCCACCAAACTTCAATGTCGAGGCCTTCTGCCAATTCCATCAAAGGCTTAGACACGAAACGGAGAACTGTATAAAGTGGAGGCATGAGATCCAGAATTTAATTGATAATGAAAAGCTGCCTGAGCCTGATAAGCACAAAACTAAGAATAATCCTCTGCCTAAATTTGGAAGGATGCCATTGTTTGCAACCTTCATGAAGAATTTTATCTTGTCATCTTGTCATGATATGGATAGAGAAGCTGCTAAAGATGATGTGCTACTAAGCAAGCTTGGGCTAACTGTGGATGATGAAGCAATGACCCTTGATGATGGAAAAAATCCTTGCCCTTGAGATGTCTAAATAAATGAAGTATCTCTGACTCCAACTCAACAAACTTCCCTTATCTTGGAATGTTGCTCTATTTATTTTGCTTTCTTTAATATTTAATTAGAACAATCATGTTTCTCAAATTTAAGGTTGTTTGAATAAATTACTTTCATCAAATTTTTCATGTCTTTTGTTCATTTTGGTACTCAACCAATGAGGAGCCTAGCTTGATAATTCACGAATTAATATATTTATGCATCATGACTTGAATGACTTTACTAGATGAGGAAATTGTTCTAGATCATTGGGTTGTGTATGCTTACTTAGAGAGGGCTCCTGCATAATTACCCTTGTCTGGGTCCTAGTCAGTCTTAGAACATGCTTTAGCAAACTTTCGAGGCGAAATTGGACTCTGCTTATTTTAAGAGAGAAATGATCTAGGCATTGTTTGGTTAGCCAATAACTAGTATCCACCCAATTAAATATCAATCCCTAGTTGTCCCTTTGAGCCTTCATAAAATTTTAGCTTTCTTTTCATTGGCTTACAAACCCCAACAACCTACCTTGAGCTATTGTTATACTTTTGACAAGTCTTATGATCACTAAGATAAAGAGGCAAGAAGATCAAAGAATGGAATGCATAGCCAAGACTGTAAGGATAGTTGATGTTCTCAAGATAATAAGGGTAGTTGAAGTTCACCTAATATCTCCAATCTATCAAGATAACATCAGAGTAACAAATGATTTATCCATGTTAAAGAATATTTATGTCACTCCACTCATCCATTATTAGAAACCCAAGTTGGTACAAACAAGACAACTCTTTTAGAGCTAGAACCAAAAAAAAGAAAAAGAAAAGAAAAGAAGAAGAAGAAAAAAGAAAAAAAATAAAAGAAAAAAGGGACAAAAAAAGGAAAAAAGAAAAGAAAAAAAAGAAAGATAAAACCTAAAAAGGCGGTTCAGAAAGCCAACTGAGTTCTCTTTTACCTAATACAACAAAAGGCTTCCATTTGGTTTATAAGGACAGTTTAACTTGAATTCGTCCAACCCAACCAAAGATTCGATCAAAATCAGAGAACAAGGAGAAAGACCATCCAGTTCTTGAAAGTTCTGTACTTGACAGTCCTACAAGAAGGACAATGATAAAATGCTCAAAGAAAGGGAAGAGTAAGAAAAATAATTAGAGAAAGAAAAGGGGGAAGAAGAAAGAAACAAATTTGGGTACCAAACTTTTTTAAAGGGCAAATACTGTCCTAATCAAGATCCAGATTAATGCCAAGAAGATAAAAGGAATTTGAAGTCTAGCAAGATTTCTCCCAGCTGCCTAAAGTTCCAACAAGCAGTTTGTAGTGTGAATTTTTTTCCATTGTATCATAATGGCACCAACTTACAAATGGCCTTCATTTAACCCATGTCCCTTATAGACCCCATTTCAGGCCTATCAAAGACCTGTTGATCTCTTTTGGTTGGTAGAGTCTATTAGTGGAGATAGATTGAATAAGCATGCATATGAGATAGACCAAATTCAAACTCAATGAGACCTCTGACTAAGTAATGTGTATGTGCCTATCTGAAGTGCAACAGTTCTTGCTTAAATAGAAATGATTCCCGAGCTTAGTATGGTAACTAGGGTTGTCATGTTATAGATATGTTAATTTGGAAAATCAAGTCCTGAGGTAAATTGACATCAATTTGGCAAAGCCAACATTTCATTTTGAAATCAAAAATCAAAATTGAAAATTCAAAAAAAAAATTACAAAGCCTTCAAGTTAAGGGAAGTATGTCGAATCATTGAACCTCAAAGGACACATTGGGCAAAGTATATGATTATTGGCAAGGTCATGAAGAAGCTACCAACTGACATGCTGAAACATAGTTTGAAATGGATGTATCCCTAACTCTGCAAGCTTGGGGTCTTTGTTAGTGTATGTGCCCTAGGCCATTTATTTGGATCTTTATGTTATACATTCATTATTAATAAATGAGGTTTTATTATCATTATTTTTTGTTTACATGTTACACAATTTTGATATTTGTCCCTGGTTTATTATTGTTATAGAGATAAAAATAAAAAATAAAAATTCTTAACCAGTATGAACATTGATTTGATAATCATCAGATGGTTATGTGTATAGTGATACAAATCAATTTCATAGATACTTGTTAGAGAACAATGTATTGGATAGACCCATCATGAGATTACTACATGGGTTAGTGTCATAAGTAAATCTCATGATAGTTATGTATTAATTCTTTGACTTGAGATTGTCATAGTTTCCAATATAAGGACTATTATATTTTGACATGATCAAACATTATCCGTAACTGGATAGTAATAAAGGTTATGATCATATATGATAGAAATTATGTAGAGGATAATGAACAATCAAGATAGAATTTGTCCCTCTCTTTGAGAGAGATATCTTTTGGGCCCCTCGATAAGTGAGACTGTGAAATGCATGGCCGTGCTCAAATGAATTGATAGTGTGATCAATTTCATTTATTTTTATCAGTCTACTTGGAGATCGAGTAATCATAAGTTTGGACAATATAAGTATGACGTTGACCATGACTTATGTTCAAGCTAGATATCGTGTGACAAAGGGATTAATGCATGTACTATTATTAGGCAAATTGGACATTCCTTATATTAATTGGGTAGTTGTAACGCCTTGCTAGAGGCCAATTATGACTTGTTGGTTTAATAGAGATTAAATTGACTGCCAATTAATATGGGCCTATCGGGTCACACACAAGAATGCACTTTGGGCAGGATATAATATTAATAATATTAATATTAGATATTAATATTTATTATTATTATTATTTTCATTTATATATATATTATTAGATAATATATTCAGAATCTTAATTAGATTTGGATTCTGAATTTGACTTACCTTATCCAATTATATATATTATTAGATAATATATTCAGAATCCTAATTAGATTTGGATTATGAATTTGACTTACCTTATCCAATTTCGAATTGGATTCTGGAGTGATTATATTCTCTCTAGAAGTTAAGTCTTCTTATAGGTAACATTAGAAAATTAAAAGAGAACGAAAAAGAAACCCTAATACGTTTTAGAGAAAACATTTTTCAGCCTTCGCCGTTGCAGAGAGCTAGCACTCCAGACGGTAGCATTCGTGTGGATACGCGATAGAGGGTGTTTTGCGATCGAGACATCTATTCCAAACTGTGATTTCGAATCATCAATAGGTTAGTTCTTTGTACACTTTCATCGAATTAAACGAACAACATGGATCTTGGTGGGAAATCAGAGATCAAAAATTTTTTTTCCGCTGCGTGTTTTGTTTGCAGTGATCTCCTTGATTTCCTAACAGTGGTATCAGAGCCACTTGTTGTTTTCGTTTAAGTCAAAAATGCCATGTTGATATGATTACATGAGATATATTGATTTTGTATGGCATGTTAATTATAAAACCTTAATTCATTTTTCATATGATGAGAAAGGATTGTTTTTGGTTTCGTTTCTGTAAAACCCTAATTCATTTTTCATATGATGAGAAAGGATTGGTGTTTTTAATTTCGTTTTCATGAGATGATCAGGTATATATAATTGGTTTTCATATGATGAGAAAGGATTGTATTTGGTTTTGTTTCTGTAAAACCCTAATTCATTTTTCATATGATGAGAAAGGATTGGTGTTTTTAATTTCGTTTTCATGAGATGATCACGTATATATGATTGGTTGATTAAAACGATTTTCATATGATGAAAACGATTAAGTTTATATGTGATATAAACATTTGGTAATGATTCTATAATGGGTTGTACATATTTGAAATAAAATAGTAAGAAGGTTAATGAGATTAACGATTCTGTTTTAGGGTTTTGCCAAAGAAAAATGTTAATGAGATTAACGATTAGCGGGTGCCCCACCAGCTAGCCGGCTAGCGGGACCGCCGTATGTTCGCACCCTATAGTTCGTTACCGCGACATTAAGAATGTCAATATATTTGTTTCTATTTAACATGTTGGTGATGAATATGTTATGTTTGTTTGATGTCTTGGCATGGTGCATAGCATGGCCTTATGACCTATGTGATTGGTTTATTCATATCTTAATTTTGGGTAAATACGGCCTGCGTGTCGTTTATTTTGTTGTAATTTATTTTACTAGTAGTTAGATTTTCTTTTATTGTAATAAATGAAGATTCACGCTATAATGTTTGTGATGGAGATTCATACCAAGGAGAAGATGGTTCCATGGTGATGGAAGCACAAGCTCAAGTTTTGAAGATATGTAATATTGCAAGTGTTGTAATAGATAGGTTTTTCACCTAGGGTTGCCTTTATGATCTTCATTTGGTCTCTTGAAGATCATATTTAGTTTGGCCATGCTATGTCACGTTTACATATTTTGTCATTTGGTATATGATGCTTATGTGATAAATTATATATGCATATAGGATGCTAAAATATAATGATATGTAATGCAAGACATGATAATAATTTAGTTGAACCCTCATTAATAATTTAAGTCTAAATGCCATCCACGTTTTGAACACCTATCAAAACTAAGATTGTATTAAAGTAGGTATTGCCAAAGCAATATGCTTTAAACATTCCTAGCTAAGTAGGATGAGTAATAGTGTTACTCATATTTTTTAAAATTGGTTAGACTTAATTAGGCTATCAAAATGGTTTTGGGCCTAAGGCATTAGATGGAATTCAACATGCTATGACATATGATGTCAATATTCCATAATTACTAAGAGCTACATGAGATGTAATTGGTAAAGATGTTACCTACCTAAATAACTTGATTTTAAGCATCACGCCAAAGCTGAGTTTAGAATTAAGTGAAATACGGATCTTAACCTACTAAAATTTTTCTTTAGAGGGTTATATTTTTAGTAGGAGTTTAAATAATTTTAACCTCATTATTAATTAAAATTTGACTTTGCATATTTATCAACAGATGGCTACTAATAACAATTCCACCTTATCACTGCGATCTATCCTTGCGAAGGAAAAACTGAAAGAATGTGGGACTAATTTTGTTGACTGGTTTAGGAACCTGAGAATTGTTCTCAAACAAGAGAAAAAGTCCTACGTGCTTGATGAAGCTATCCCTGACCCACCTCCTGCTGATTCTTCTAATGCTGCTAAGAGTAAGCATAAGAAGCATGTGGATGATTCAAATGACATAGGATGTCTTATGTTGGCTACTATGTGTCCAGGACTTCAGAAGGATCTGGAACACTTAGAGGCTTATGAGATGAGTGTGCATCTCAAACAAGCTTTCCAACAACAGGCTAGGCAAGATAGGTTTAACACCGCTGTTGCATTATTTGACTGCAAAATGTCTGAAGGTGAATCTGTTAGTGCTCATGTTTTGAAGATGAAAGGCTATCTAGATCACCTTGCTAGACTTGGATATCCCCTGAGTTTAGAACTCTCCACGGATTTGATCCTACATTCATTGCCTAGCAGTTTCTCACAGTTTGTCATGAACTATAACATGAATGACATGGAGAAATCCATTCCTGAGCTACATGGTATGCTCAAAACTGCTGAGGGGAATATCAAAAAGCCTACCCAAATATTGAATGTCAATATTAAACAAATGAAAAAGAAAGCCAAATATACTAAAGGCAAGGGTAAGGCAAAAGGTGCTAAAGGGTCCAAGGGACAAGCTAAACCAAAACCTGAACCTAAGGCTAAAGTTCCTAAGGAAGGGACTTGTTTCCATTGCAACAAGCCTAGGCATTGGAAGAGAAATTGTCAACTCTATTTGGATGAGTTAAAGAAGTTGAAGGGTAGTGCGACTACATCTTCAGGTATTTATGTTATAGAAATTAATTTATCTATTTCTTCTTCCTGGGTATTAGATACCGGATGTGGATCTCATATTTGTACAAATATGCAGGGACTCAAAAGGAGTAGGATGCTGAAGAAGGGCGAAGTGGACCTACGTGTTGGCAATAGAGCAAGAGTTGCTGCTATAGCTGTAGGAACTTATGAACTTGTTATGCCCAATGGGTTTTTGTTAATTTTGAACAATTGCTTTTATGTTCCTACTATGAGTAGGAATCTTATTTCAGTATCTGTTTTGGATGATGAAGGTTATTCATTTTTATTAAGAATAAGAAATGTTCTATTTTTGATAAAAAATGATTTGCTTTATGGTATTGCAAATTCTTATAATGGCCTTTATATCCTTAATCTTGATGATTCTAATGGTAATGATATCTATAACATAACTTCTAAGAGAACTAAGCCAAATGAGTTAAACCCTACTTATTTATGGCATTGTCGCCTTAGCCATATCAATGAGAAACACATTTCTAAGCTCCATCAAGATGGATTATTAGATTCATTTGATTTTGAATCATTTGAAACATGTGAGTCTTATTTGCTTGGTAAGATGACAAAGGATCCTTTTACTGGGCATAGTGAAAGGGCTAATGATTTATTAGGCTTGATACATACAGATGTATGTGGTCCTTTTAGCATTAGTGCCAGAGGAGAATTTCTATACTTCATTACTTTTACTGATGATTTTAGTAGGTATGGCTATGTCTACCTAATGAAACATAAGCATGAGTCTTTTGAAATGTTTAGAACTTTTCAAAATGAAGTACAAAATCAACTTGGTAAAACAATTAAACAACTTCGATCAGATCGAGGTGGTGAATATTTGAGCCAAGAGTTTGATGATCATCTAAGGGATTGTGGAATTGTTTCACAACTGACTCCTCCAGGAACTCCACAGTGGAATGGAGTTTCTGAAAGGAGAAATCGAACTCTATTAGATATGGTTCGATCAATGATGAGTCAAGCGGATCTTCCTTTATCTTTTTGGGGTCATGCCTTGGAGACAGCTGCATTCATTCTGAACCGTGTACCATCTAAGGCGGTTGAAAGACACCATATGAGATATGGATAGGTAAGACACCTAGTTTGTCTTTTCTTAAGATTTGGGGTTGTGAAGCTTATGTGAAAAGACCAGTTTCAGATAAGTTAGCTCCAAAGTCTATCAAATGTAATTTTGTGGAGTATCTTAAGGAAACTAAAGGATACTATTTCTATACTCCTTCAGAGAACAAAGTGTTTGTTGCTCGAAATGGGATCTTTTTGGAAAAGGAATTTCTTTCTAAGAGAACTAGTGGGAGTATAGTAGAACTTGAGGAAACTCAAGTACCACAAGAAATCATTGAGCCGTCTATAGAGCTTATTTCAGAACCACAAATAGTTGTGGAGTCTGAAGATGTAACACAAATCCCTCGCAGGTCTGATAGGACACGCCGTCAGCCAGAGAGATATGGATTTCTTATGACTGATGATAGTGAAGTAATGCTCATAGATCAAGATGAGCCTACTACCTATCAAGAAGCTGTGTCAGGTCCAGATTCAGACAAATGGCTTGGAGCCATGAAATCTGAGATGCAATCTATGTTTGACAACCAAGTTTGGTCTTTAATTGATCCTCCAGAGGGTATTAAGACTATTGGTTGCAAATGGGTTTTCAAGAAAAAAACTGACATGGATGGGAATGTGCAGACCTATAAAGCAAGGCTTGTTGAAAAAGGTTTCAAGCAAACTCATGGTATAGACTATGATGAAACCTTTTCACCAGTTGCTATGCTTAAGTCTATTAGAATTCTCATTGCCATTGCAGCATACTATGATTATGAGATATGGAAAATGGATGTCAAAACCGCTTTCCTTAATGGAAACTTGCTTGAGGATGTGTATATGACACAACCTGAGGGTTTTGTAAATCCTGAGAATTCTACAAAGGTTTACAAGCTTCAAAGATCCATTTATGGATTGAAGCAAGCATCTCGAAGCTAGAATCTTCGTTTTGATGAAACAGTTAGGAACTTTGGTTTCATCAAGAATGAAGATGAACCTTGTGTTTACAAGATGGTTAGTGGGAGTGCAGTAGTGTTTTTAGTCTTATATGTGGATGACATATTACTCATTGGGAATGATATCCCTACCTTGCAAAAGGTTAAGACTTGGTTAGGGAATTCTTTCTCAATGAAAGACTTAGGTGAGGCTACCTATATCCTTGGTATAAAGATCTATAGAGATAGATCTAGAAGGATAATTGGCCTGAGTCAAAGTACATACATAGATAAAGTGTTGAAGAGGTTCAACATGCAAGATTCCAAAAAGGGATTCTTGCCTATGTCTCATGGCATTCATCTCAGCAAGAGTCAATGTCCTATGACATCTGATGAGTGAGATCGAATGAATAAGATTCCTTATGCTTCTGCTATAGGATCTATTATGTATGCCATGTTATGTACTAGACCAGATGTCTCATATCCATTAAGTGCAACTAGTAGATTTCAAGCTGATCCTGGTGAAGGTCACTGGACAGCTGTCAAGAATATTCTTAAGTACCTTCGAAGGACTAAAGATGTATTCTTGGTTTATGGAGGTTTGGAAGATGTGCTAGTTGTAAATGGTTACACAGATGCTAGTTTCCAAACTGACATAGATGATTTTAGATCGCAGTCAGGTTTTGTATTCACATTGAATAGTGGAGCTGTTAGTTGGAAGAGTTCAAAACAAAGCACTGTGGCTGATTCTACAACAGAGGCTGAGTATATAGCAGCATCAGATGCAACTAAGGAAGCAGTCTGGTTGAAGAAATTCATCACTGAGCTAGGAGTGGTGCCTAGCATTGCAAATCCTGTGGACATTTATTGTGACAACAATGGTGCCATAGCACAGGCAAAAGAGCCTAGATCTCATCAAAGGTCTAAGCATATACTCAGGCGTTTTCACCTCATTCGAGACATTATTGATAGAGGAGATATCAAGATATGCAAAGTTAACACAAATGATAACATAGCAGATCCATTAACAAAGCCTCTCTCACGGGTCAAGCATGATCAGCACACTAGATCTATGGGTCTTAGAAATTTGTAGGCCTAGTGCAAGTGGGAGATTGTTAGTGTATGTTCCCTAGGCCATTTATTTGGATCTTTATGTTATACATTCATTATTAATAAATGAGGTTTTATTATCATTATTATTTGTTTACATGTTACACAATTTTGATATTTGTCCCTGGTTTATTATTGTTATAGAGATAAAAATAAAAAATAAAAATTCTTAACCAGTATGAACATTGATTTGATAATCATCAGATAGTTATGTGTATAGTGATACAAATCAATTTCATAGATACTTGTTAGAGAACAATGTATTGGATAGACCCATCATGAGATTACTACATGGGTTAGTGTCATAAGTAAATCTCATGATAGTTATGTATTAATTCTTTGACTTGAGATTGTTATAGTTTCCAATATAAGGACTATTATATTTTGACATGATCAAACATTATCTGTAACTGGATAGTAATAAAGGTTATGATCATATATGATAGAAATTATGTAGAGGATAATGAACAATCAAGATAGAATTTGTCCCTCTCTTTAAGAGAGATATCTTTTGGGCCCCTCGATAAGTGAGACTGTGAAATGCATGGTCGTGCTCAAATGAATTGATAGTGTGATCAATTTCATTTGTTTTTATCAGTCTACTTGGAGATCGAGTAATCATAAGTTTGGACAATATAAGTATGACGTTGACCATGACTTATGTTCAAGCTAGATATCGTGTGGCAAAGGGATTAATGCATGTACTATTATTAGGCAAATTGGACATTCCTTATATTAATTGGGTAATTGTAACGCCTTGCTAGAGGCCAATTATGACTTATTTGTTTAATAGAGATTAAATTGACTGCCAATTAATATGGGCCTATCGGGTCACACACAAGAATGCACTTTGTGTAATATCCCAAAGTGTGCCTAGAAGTTTTGATACAATTGTTGTTTTGATTTGAATTAAATGTATATATGTTTTTGCAAGGGAAATGAAGGTGTAAATGGAAGGTATATGTTGTATATATGTTAATATAAATAACATATACATAAGTCAATATGAGGAGTCAATGGGAGAGGATATTTTTATGTGATATGTGAAATTACTATAATGGGCAAACAAGTGACAAAAGTTAAGTTAACTGAAAAAGGGTATTAAGGTAATTTTCTTTTGGAATTGCTTGGTGTAGATTTAAAGAGAGGAAGAGGTTGACTTTGCTTCTTCAATTTCTTTTCTTCTTCTTTGGTGGTCGAACCTTGTCAAGAGAAAAGGAGCAAGAGGAAAGTTTGATTTCTAAAATCAAATTGAAGGAGAAATCAAAGGAGTTGGTTGAAGATTGGTGAAATTTCTTCATCTAAGGTAAGTACTCTCTTGTCTTTCTTTGGTATTTTGAAGATGTGTTTGATGTGTGTTATGATTTGTTGATATCATGATTTAGAGGGTTGAGATGTGTTTAAAGGTATGGAAATTGATTGTAAGTTAAAAAGGTTAAAGTGGATGTTGTTATTAAAAGAAGAAGATTGATGTTGGTTTTGGTTGGAGGATGATAAATTAAGAGTGATATTTGGTTTAGGGTTTTGAAATGGTAGATGATTAAGGGTATTATTGATATGTTGTTAATGTGCAAATTGTGATGAATATGTGTTTAGAACATTGATTACATTCATTTAAATTAAGTTATATTGTGTATAATGTAATTGAGTGCAACCAAAGGAGACTTGGACATGATTAGGGTTTCAATTCATGAGTGACATGGCCAAAAGCAAGGAGAGACACGGCCAATTCATGAGAGAAACAGCCAAGTCAAGGAAAATTGAGCCGTGTTGGATTGATTTTGGAGAGACACGGCCGTGTCTTATGCATGTGTTTGCTACTGCCAAAATTGTGTTGAGAGACACGGCCACAAGCTTGGCCGTGTCCCTCAAGTGTGCTGCCCGTGTCCCTCAAATGTGTTAGTTAATGTTTCTATTCTTTGTTCGTCTTGCATGGTTTTGATTCTCCAAAGGTATTTTTGGTATCTAAACCTAAACATAGACACTTTAAACATACTTAAAACAATAATGATCCAAACAAATGTATGTGGAAGATTCTAAGTCCATGAATGATGTAAATTGTTATGTATATATATACATGATGATCATTCTTAATGGATGTTTAATGTGTTTGATTATGCATACTTGAGTGATGAAGTATTATAATGTGACTAATATTGCGACTTGTATAGTGTGGAAGAGATGAGGATCATTCAAAAAGGTATGTGCAATGCAATTTGTTATGTTAAATGTTTTAATAATGAATGGTGTAAATGTGTCTTGAGAAATGATGAAATGTCATGTTATTATGGTTGCTAATAATGATCAAAATGAAATAAATGGACATATGGTTTATATGACAATGAATTTAAGATACATGTGCAATGTAATTGACTATGTATGCTTGAATGATAAAGTGTATAACGTGAATTGAGATAAAATGTGATGTGAAGCCATTGTGTTTGGCTATGATGATTCAAATGTGATATGAAGCCATTGTGTTTGGCTATGATGATTCAAATGTGATGTAAAGCCATTGTGATTGGCTATGATGATTCAATTGAGATAAATGAGGCATGTTGCCTAGATGATGATGAGAATTAAGAATGAAAATGCTAATGAAATAATAAATGAATTGTGTGGCTAATGTGTTATTCCATTTTCAGAGTTTGTTGTTGGTGGCATGCCTAATATTTAGTAACAATCTCTTGAAGTTAGGTTGGACTTGATCCTTGAAGCCAAGTTGGGTTGAAGTTTAACATGTTTTACTCCCCTTGAAGCTTGGTTGGGTCTAATCCTTGAAGCCTAATTGAGATGTTACAACCCTTGAAGCTAGGTTGGATTGGTTCTTGAAGCCAAGTTGGGTTGATACTTAGCATGCTTTGTTTCCCCTTGAAGCTTGGTTGAACCTAATCCTTGAAGCCTAGTTGGGATAATGATAAATGTGATGATTGAACCAAAGCATTAACTCTGAAAGTTGAATGGCATATTAGTGTTTTTGGGCCCGAGTCTATCTTTGTTTTCAATGTGATATTCTAATGTTGAAATAAATGAGATCTATGGTTGTCTTTGTTGGAAATATGATTCATGATTGGTGAATTGTGAATAAAATAATGACATGAAATGTTATGAAATATGATATGTAATGTGTGTATTGATATATTGATGGTAAGTATTAGTGATGGATCTGTGATTGGTGATAATGATATGATATGTAATGTGTGTATTGATATATTGATTGTGAGTATTAGTGATGGATCTGTGATTGGTGATAATGACATGATATGTAATGTGTGTATCGATATATTGATTGTGAGTATTAGTGATGGATCTGTGGTTAGTGATAATGATATGTTTATATGTAGATAACATATGAAATCAGACGATATATATGAAAGGTGAAATTAAGAAGAAAAATAAAAGTATGATAAGAAATTAATGGTACCTGGAATTGATATTTCATTATATGTTAGAATTTCTATAAGGTATGTTTATATTTTATATTTGTACTACTAAGCTTTCGGGCTTAGCGCGGATGTGTAATCGCGCAGGTGTCTAGGTGGAAGATTTGAAGTCTTTCGTTATGCCACAGAAGAGTAAGAGTTTATCGAGACCAACTAGAGGGTAATGCATACATGTATAATTATTAATTATAATGTATTTCCGTCACGAATGTATTTATATGTATAAATGAAGTTATGATAAAGATAAGATTATTATATATTTACAAGATCATTAAAACTATAACAAATTTGGTGAATATTCTTTAAATTAATGTATGGTGGTTTAAACTCAGTTAAAGGTTTTTACATTGTAACGAAAAGTGACATCCTTATACTTTATATAGTTACTGTATGTATACCAAGTATATGTATAGTACTTATATGAAGTATCGGGGTGTTACACTTTGGGCTGGATATAATATTAATAATATTAATATTAGATATTAATATTTATTATTATTATTATTTTCATTTATATATATATTATTAGATAATATATTCAGAATCCTAATTAGATTTGGATTCTGAATTTGACTTACCTTATCCAATTATATATATTATTATATAATATATTCAGAATCCTAATTAGATTTGGATTATGAATTTGACTTACCTTATCCAATTTCGAATTGGATTCTGGAGTGATTATATTCTCTCTAGAAGTTAAGTCTTCTTATAGGTAACATTAGAAAATTAAAATAGAACGAAAAAGAAACCCTAATACATTTTAGAGAAAACATTTTTCAGCCTTCGCTGTTGCAGAGAGCTAGCACTCCAGACGGTAGCATTCGTGTGGATACGCGATAGAGGGTGTTTTGCAATCGAGACATCTATTCCAAACTGTGATTTCGAATCATCAACAGGTTAGTTCTTTGTACACTTTCGTTGAATTAAACGAGCAGCATGGATCCTGGTGGGAAATCAGAGATCAAAATTTTTTTTTCCGCTGCGTGTTTTGTTTGCAGTGATCTCCTTGATTTCCTAACAGTCTCCACAACTCATATTTTTAATATCTCGAAGATAAAAGCCATAAATGTGAAGCATCATGTCATTCCAAAGCAAAAACTGAACAAGCATCTGGAAGGAGTCAATAAGAACACTTCAACTGATCACCTCGGCCCGTGAGTCGATGGAACCACTGTAAGTATTATCCATGCATATCATGCATACGTAAGCATATCACACTCCATTTTTCTTTGTAAAAAATAAACAGGAATATTCTATGAAGCAATCAAAAGACGATATTGAATCAGGGGGCATGGAAGATCCATTGCTTGAGGAAGCTCTAGTCATTTCGCAAAAGAAAGAAGAGATGCATGTTTATGAAAGGAACCAAACAAAACACAAACATCAATCAAAGCCTGCATGAGAAAAATTATTGGTTTGAGCCTACATAGGGGGGCAAAGTTTCTCCATTCTAATATTTGAGTTTATGCATATACGAAATATTTTCAAACTCACTTTCAAAAATTTTGGTCCAGAACCCAAATTTCTCTTAAGTCAAGAGCTTAGCTTAGGTCCAAACCCTAAATTCCCTCTTAAGTCCAGAACTTAGCTCGGGTCCAAAACCCAAATTATCCTTAAGTCCAGAACTTAGCTTAGGTCTAGAACCTAAATTCCCTCTTAAGTCCTAAACTTAGCTCGGGTCCAGAACCAAAATTATCCTTAAGTCCAGAACTTAGCTTCAGTCCAGAACCTAAATTTCCTCTTAAGTCCAGAACTTAGCTTGGGTCCAGAACCCAAATTATCATTAAGTCCAGAACTTAGCTCAGGTCCAGAACCTAAATTCCCTCTTAAGTCCAGAACTTAGCACGGGTCCAGAACCCAAATTATTCTTATGTCTAGAACTTAGCTTAGGTCCAGAACCTAAATTCCCTCTTAAGTCCAGAACTTAGCTCGGGTCCAGAACCCAAATTATCATTAAGTCCAGAACCTAGCTTAAGTCCAGAACCTAAATTCCCTCTTAAGTCCAGAACTTAGTACGGGTCCAGAACCCAAATTATCATTAAGTCTAGAACTTAGCTTAGGTCCAAAACCTAAATTCCCTCTTAAGTCTAGAACTTAGCACGGGTCTAGAACCCAAATTATCCTTAAGTCCAAAACTTAGCTTAGGTCCAGAACCTAAATTTCCTCTTAAATTCAAAACTTAGCTCAGGTCCAGAACCCAAATTATCATTAAGTCCAGAACTTAGCTTAGGTCTAGAACTTAAATTCCCTCTTAAGTCCAGAACTTAGCTTGGGTCCAGAACCCAAATTACCCTTAAGTCCAGAACTTACCCTGCGTCCAAGTACCCAAATCAAATCCAAGTATCCATCCTCATCCAAAATCTACTCAAAGTCATATTGCTTTTCACTCTCTTCTACTAAAAGTCTCAAATCATTCAAGTAGGGGACAAACTATCGACCCTTAAATCAGACCGATCGGCGAGCGCCGGGCAAGGGAATTCGTCGCAGAAAATTTCTGCGGTGAATTGGGCATTGCCCAGTGCCCAATTTGCCACAGCTGGGCTTGCCTAGTTCTGTGATGAACTGGCTTGCCCAGCTAGCCTGGCTTGTGCCCATAGCCCGTAGCAATTTTTTCTCCAGCGCAGCCCGCAGGCCCGGCTTGTGCCCATAACCGATTTTTTGACCAAACCTTGTTTTACACGGTTTTGTAATTTTTCCTAAATAGTTAGTATTTCCTTATTAAAATAGGATTAGGTTTTTATTTTTTTTCCTATAAATACCACATTAAACATACTAAAGAAAAGGAGGACGAAGAAACAAAACCCTAGAGACAAAACACGAAAAAGCCCTAAAGAAAGAGATGAGAAAAACCCAAGAAGAACAGTAGTAGGTTTTTGAGAACGAAGAAAAACAACAAATAGAAATATCTAGACAACCAAAGAAGAAAGCAGAGTCCGTACTGTCTTCACATTGTTCACCCATAAATCAATTTTTTGGTGGAACCGATGACGGAGGTTTGATCTTTAATCATAAATTATTCATGTTTTCAGTAGCTTTATTTTCTTCGATTATTAAGAACATTCAGTAACTTGATCTTTGTTTTAATAACTTTAATTGTTTACTTTAGTTAATACATTAATCAGTTGGTATTCATAACTCCACTTGCACGTTTTATAAAAACTTAAAACCATCCATTAGCTGTTGAGGGTTTGAATCAATTGTCAGAATCTAGTTTGTTTACTAAAACCTCAAGAACCATAAGTTATTTTATTGAAACTCAAAACCCTAAACTATTTTTATCCAAAAGCTTAAACTGTTTCATTATTAAACTCCAAAATCTTGATTATTCTTCCAAAACTTTAATTTATTTCTCCAAATCCAAAATTGTTTTTCAAAGGCAGTAAGTTAAAATCCTAAACCTTTTTTTTTTTCTGATAGTCCAAGAATATCAAAACCCTAATCCCATAAATCTTTTTCTCTTAAACCTTAAATTCCTTAAACCCTAAAACCCTAATATCTTAATCGTGAGTCCTAAACCCTAATGTCTTAAGTTTTTAAAATCCTAATTTCATGATGTTAGCCCTAAACCCTAATTTGATTAAGCAAAAACCTTATTACTTTCTTAAAATTATAAAACCCTAATCCATTCCATTTTTTCAAAAATCCTCACAATAGCCTAAATAATAAATATAATAATTTCAAAATCCCAAAACCCTAAATATTAATTAAAGAACTCTAAATTGAGACATAAACCTAAATTTTTATCTTTATTTGCTTTATTTAATTTTAGATTTGATTATGTAGTTTATTATATATTTTCATGGTTGATTTATTTAATTTCAATACTTGATTTATTTAATTTATCATGGATGGATATTTTTTTTATTATTATGATTATTATTTGTTTGTTTTGGTATTAAAATTGTAAGAGGTATGTTTCCATTTTGTGGGTACCTCATTAGTTAAATTTTATGTAATTTAAATTTCTTTTTATATTTTGGACCAATGTAAAGGACATGTTTCCACCTTTCGGTGGGTTTCCTATTTAGTTTTAGACATGAACGATGCAAGGACATGTTTCCATCCTCGGATGGGTGCCCATTTATTTGCTTTGTTTGGACAATACTTTGATTTTAATATAATGATGTTTTATTTTAATTGTTGCATGTAGTATGGATAATATTGTTATATTTAAGAATTTTATAATATTAAGACCTGCAAAGGAGGCCGATTCCAATCAACTGGGCATTGTGGGGCTGTTGGGCCATTTCTCACCTTCCCCACACATACTTAACTTTTCGAACCCATTAGAGGGTTGGGGATTCCTTAGGAATCGAGTCATCCACCCCTTTCTTTTTCCTTGCCCATTCGGGTGGCAACTCCATTTTCTCCAGGCTTAGGCCCATGTTCTCTAAGGCCTTGAGTCTAAACAGTGCCGAAGTCGCAAGAACCATTCCACCAGGAGTGGAGGCGAAAATCCCCGCTCATAGGGTCATTTCACATATTACACATATGTCACTTTTTATTCAATTTAGCCATTATAAATGGCTTTTCACAATGCATTTAATGCATATATGATGAATCACCTGTCATAGTACATTGTTTATGAATATTCAATATAGTAAATAACTTAACACATTTTTCCATCTAAAATGCGTTAAGCCCAATGTAACGCAAACTTAGCCCGAACTCAAGCCAACTACTTAAATCTTTACTTCCTCTAACTCTTTATAACTTGATCTTCTAATCAAGTTATGAATAATCTAGTTATTGATAACATCAATCTATATATCTCAATTATACCACTTAAATGCCCTCTTTCCTTCTCAACTCATAACACTTAATTCAATACTCCATACTTTGGAGTTTCTCATTAACTAATACTATATGAAATTTCTAAACTAATAATAATATCACATTCATCTCATCTTTATTATTATCATTATTCATTTATAATTCACACTTGACATCCAACAACATTTTTCCATTTCATACTTTCATCATGCAAGCATAAGCCAGACTCACCATATGACTCATAAACATACCAATATTTAGCATAATCAACTTATTTTATCATAATTCTTCAAGTGACACACTCAATTTACAGAAAATTTGACACCCCCACACTCTCAGGGACATGGGCGTGTCACTGCCCGTGCCCTTAATTCTGCCTTGTAGTAGCTATGACATGCCTAGAGACATGGGCATGTCACTGCCTGTGTCTTTAACCCTATATTATAGTGGCTACGACACACCCAGAGACATGGGCGTGTCATTGGGCGTGTTAAGCTAAATCTCTGGGTACGCCCATGACATTGTAAAAACACTATTTCACTCTAATTTCATCAATACAATACTCACATATCACATAAGCAACTCTAAATCATGTTAAATCAAATATGTACAACCTTAAGACCATATATATAAACTCAAGATTATGTATATACACCAAAGAGATTATGTACAAACCTTTAGTTATTCCAAGTTTACACTTCTTTACTTCTTGTTAATCTAAACACAAACTCACAATAATAATCATCATATATTTCATTCATACCGTCATCCATATATTAATTCACTCAATCCCTAACTCAACTTTACCAAACCCTTACTCTTTTCCTCAATTCCATCTACTCATCATTATCCCCAACATCTAACCATATTTACTTCATATATGTATCAATTCAACATATATATACTTTAATATATCACTGTCATTATATTATTTAATTAATCAACACTTTCTCTCACTAACTATATCATACATATATATAATCCATAAAATAAGCTTATGAAGAAAGTACTTACTTGAATTACTTACCAAATCTTGACTATTTTCTTTAATTCCTCTTGAATCTCTTGCAAAATTTGATATATAGCATGAAAAGTTCACTCTTCCCACTCTCTCTCTCTCTATCTCACGTTGAAGAAGAAGAAGAAGAAGAAGACTTATCTCTTCTTTTCTCATCCTTATCTTTATATAAATAAAATATTATAAACAATTCCCACTTAAATTCTCCACCACTCATCTTCATTCTTTTGATTTTGTGCTTCACCTTTATTATTATATTTAATTAATTAATTATGTAATTAAAATAAACTTTCCTTATAACCAATTATACCTCATGTATATGTGGTGTATATGTTGGATATATGTATATGTCTTATATATGTCATGTTTATTTTGAATATATTTTAAATATATATAACATATGCATATATATTTCATCTATCATACATATTCATCTTATATTTCCTCTATCTAACATAACTATTTACTCTCCCATATTTACTATTCCAAAATACATAAAACTCGAGGTGTTACGAAACCCTAATTTGAAATTAGTTTGGAAGTGAACTAGAGAAACCATAGTTTTAAAAATGGTTTGGGAGCCAACTTGATAAAACCCTAGTTTTGAAAAAGGTTTTTTGAGTCACCTGGATGAAACCTTGATTTGAAAATGGTTTGGGAGTCAACTGGATGAAACTATAATATCTGAAAATTTACCAAAATTAAAACAAATTAAATTAAATTAAATTAATAAGTTGAAGGGTTAAAAGAGGTGTTGGAAGTGAGAAAATATCCAATATATATATATGTAAAATATAGTGAAAATATACATTACATTTAAATTCAAACATAAGATAGAAAAAGACAAAAGATGAATAGTAAAGAGGGGTAAAATGGTAAATAAACTCTATAAAATGAAAATTAATTAAATAATTTAAAAGGAAATTAAATTTGGATGGAAGGGGAAAATTTGGATTTAAAAATAATTAAATAAATAAATAATTAAAATGATATATATATATATGGTTAGTAAATTAATGAAAGAAAAGAAAAAAATAAATGTTTATCATCTTTTTCCTCTCTCTCCTTATAGGCCGAATTCCTGCATAGCCGAAGAGGAAAGATTTTTCTCTTCCAAACACCAAATTTTGAAGGATTTCCAAAGATTGAAGTGAGATTTTGTGGTTTCTTCACTCACTGGTAAGTTTTCTTTGAAGTTTTTCAAAATTTTATGATTGTGTGTGATCTTGGATTTTGGAAGAACATGTTTTAATTATAGGTATGAATTAAGTTATTTTAATGTGAGAATATTTAAGATTAAATGATGGGTTTTGCTTTGGATTAGTGTAAGTTTGGATGAAGAAGAAGGTGATTTAGGGCTTTGGAAAAGTGTTTGTTAAAGAATGGGTGTCCATTGGATTTTATAGTTTAAATGATGTTATTAAATGATTCTAATGTTAGAAACGAACCTAGATGACCTATTGGAATTGAGTAAAATAAAAATACAAAATTAAAGAAGATTAGGGGAAGAGCATTGTTAAATAATTGATATTAATGGAATTAGATTGTTTGTATCATGTTATAATATACCTTTAATGATAAAAAAAGAACTTAGAATATCGATTAGAGTTGATTAGAATGAAGTTCTAGAATTAAAGGAAGTTAGGGAAAATTTAGGAAAATTTAAGGAATGTGGTTTAATAGTTAAAACACCTATAAATATGATTCTAATGTATTTTATATATTCATAATTTGATTAGATGTTGAGTAAATAGTTATTTTCTCAACTTAGTAGTGAGGGACATATTGAAGAGTTGGTGAGGAAGTTTGCATTTTAGCTTGGAAGAGGTGGTACCAAGAGGTATGTACATACTTTGAATAAAATGCATTAGTTTGCACTTGTTGGCATACTACATTGATATGTGATTTGATGACTATGCTACTTTGATGTGAGAATTCACATGAAAAGTACATAGATATATGCTTAAGCTTAGAAATACATTATGTGGTGATGAAAATGCGTAATTTTGCTTAATAAATGCATAATTTAGACACATTTAGTATGTTGCAAGAAAATTAATGAAATTGTTGAAATGTATTGAAAGATTTAGAAATGATGGAAAAAGTACAAAAAGAATGGAAATTGGCATAATTGCCAAAGAATGAGAAAAAAAATGAGAAATTATTTGATGAATGTATGTAACCGTGTATAAAATCAATTTTTAGAGTATTGTATTTGGTGTTACAGTATACCAATGATTGCCTTCGGACCAGATGATGGGCGTCATTATTATTGCCTTTATGCCAGATGTTGCGTGTCATTGATATTTGTCTTTAGTCTAGACACTGAGTGTCAAATAAGAGTCAATAGCTATATCTCTGGAACTTGAAATATTATATAAGGTCATTTTAGCCCAATGCATGTGAATATGGAATGTGATTGTTTTATAATGTTAAATGTGCAACTTGTCACATGAAATAGCATGCCAAGTTAAGATCTTAAAATGAGTAGCATTTTTGCATTGTTCATTGGTTTTTTTTATATCAAAGTATGTATTACTAGGCGAAATTGCTTCGCACGATTTGTTTATCACGCAGGGGATAGGGTTGATACAAAGAGCCCTATAGAACTTATGTAGGAGTAGAGTTTCCTGCTTATTTTTGGTTTTTTGTTTTTCTGCCACGAACCTAGACCAGTCGTGAGCATGTAAACAATTTATTTTGTAAATTTGTCTTTAAGGTGTGTACATTTGATATATAAATATGTAATTGATGTAAATTATAAAGGTTTTGAATTGGTTTTTATGAACTAAGTATTTTATGAATTATTGATATATATATATATATGTATCTATGTTTGTTCATTATGAAAATATTGGATGAGTTGAGTCGTTGGGCTCTTATGGAAAAGAATTGGAAGTTTTGATGAAAATGTATGAGAGTGTAAATTTTTTGCAGGTTGAGTAAATTGAATTTTTGTGAATATCTGCATTATAGAGAAAACTCTGTTGAATTTTTCCACAGATTTTTCATTAAATTTGTATTTTTAGAATTTAAATTACTAATGAATATTTTTATTTATGTATTGAGGTACAACTTAAGTTATGGAAACATTTTTCTTGGACTTATGTAAATTTTTGGTAAGATTGAACTGCGACATTCTAGTACTGTATATGTGTATTTTACATATACCGAGTGTATGTATTATACATAAATAGGGTATTAGAGTATTACAAAAACTCTAATTTGAAAATGGATTGGGAGGTCAGCTAGATGAAAACCTAATCTGAAAATGGTTTTGGGAGTCAACTAGATGAAAATCTAATTTGAAAATGGTTTAGGAGTCAACTGGATGAAACCCTAATTTTGAAAATGGTTTAGGAGTTTGGAAAATGGTTTTTTGGAGTCAATTAGATGAAACCCTAATTTGAAAATGGTTTGGGAGTCAACTAGATGAAACCCTAATTATAAAATAGTTTGGGAGTCAACTAGATAAAATCCTAATTTGAAAATGGGTTGGGAGTTAACTAGATGAAGGCCTAATTTAGAAAATGGTTTTGGGAGTCAACTAGATAAGCCATAATTTTGAAATTATTTTTGGATTAATTTTAAGAACCAAATGATAGTCCTTAAAAAATTAAGGCAAAATGGTTAATTTAATTTTAATTTTGAAAACCAGAGGATGGTCCTTAAAATTAGGTCAACAAATTTAATTTAAAAGTGGGAAACATAAAATAAGGGGTTTGAGATTTTCTTACCTTCTTTTTGGATGGCTTCGTTTATGGAGGCCTAAGAGTATAGTTGGACCTTAATTCCACCTTGATTTAGGTTAGGGTTTTCCTAACAAAGTAAATTTATTTTATTTAGCTTAAGGAAAGCAGAACCAAAAAGGACTAGCAACCAAACTTACTAAGGAAGCAAATTTTAAGCGGTTCAAACTAATGAAGAATGAACTTTTCCTTAAAGAAACAAAAAAAAAGGGAGAGAAAAAGAGCTAACTAGGAAATAAGGGTTGCTTGAAGGTATGATAATACTTGTGATATTTGGAAATGTTTTTGTTAGATATCTAATTCAAAATTAAGTCTAAAGGAATCTTCGAATTCATGATATGTTGAATTATTGGATTATGGGAGAACTGATAAATAAGAAAAAAAATATTATTCTTGATAAATATGATTTAAAAGGTAATTTGGAGTTATTAAAATGTTTATTTAATTGATTGTATCAGAAAAATATTTATGGAGCTAAATATTTATGTAACACCCTTATACCCCATATACGTATAATACATATACCACGTATACATATATATAAGAATACAAAAGTGCCAGCACAATTGACTGTGGAAATTTCTTATTCCCAAATAATGGGTTGGATAATTTATCTCATGAGGTTTTAGTGGTATGGAAGCATAAGCAATAACTCTACCCTCTTGCATCAAAACACAACCTAAACCATTACATGAACCATCACTGTAGATCCCATATGGTTTACCTTCCATCAGTAGAGTGAGAACAAGAGCTTGAGTCAACATGTCTCTTAACTGCTCAAAGCTCACCTGATATCAATTAGTCCATATAAATTTCACATCTTTCTGAAGTAATCTGGTGAGTGGGAAGCTATAATGGAAAATCCCTTCACAAATCAAAGTTAATAACCAACCAATCCCAAAAAACTTCTAATCTCAACCATATTCTTTGGTGGACTCCAATTCAAGATTGCCTTAATTTTACTTGGGTAAACTTGAATACCCTCCGCTGAAACAACATGCCCGAGAAAAAGTCACTTGATGCAATTCACACTTAGACAACTTAGTATACAGTTGTTCCTCCATTAAGGTTTGCAAAACAATCTATAAATGTCTATCATGCTCTTCTTTACTGTGAGAGTATACCATGATATCATTAATGAATACAACCACAAACTGATCCATGTATGGCCTAAACACCCAATTCATCAAATCCATGATTGTAGCAAGTGCATTCGTCAGCCCAAAAGGCATCATCAAGAACTCCTAATGGCCATATCTTTTGTGAAATGCAGTCATAGGCACATTTGCATCCCTAACCCTCAACTGATGATACCCACATCTCAAATCAGTATTGGAAAACACTACTGCCCCCTTCAACTGATAAAAGAGATCATCAATGTGAGGTAATGGGTATTTATTCTTGATGGTCACTTTATTTAGCTACCGATAATCAATACAAAATTTTAAAGTGACATTCTTCTTCTTTAAAAATAACACTGGTGCTCCCCACAGTGATACACTAGAGCAGATGAACTCTTTATCTAGCAGCTCCTTCAACTGCACCTTTAACTCGTTTAATTCAATAGGTGCCATCTGATAAGGAGTAAAGTTAGTACAATTGGATTTTGATATACAAAAATTTAAACAAATAAAACTTTAAAATTCAATTCTAAATCAAGTTCCATAATTGTACTAACTTCATTTTTCCCTTATGCATTCATGAAGTTTTAGCCAATTGTAGCCAATTATTGCACTTCAGATAGGCACATACTCTCTTCATTTATTAAATATTTTTATAGAGTTTAAAGAAACTCGCTGATCTCATATATATGTTTAATTAAACTTTCTCCCCTAATAGACCTCACTAACTCAAGAAAAATCAAAAGGTCTTTTTAAATATGTATTGGGGTCTAAAAGGGTTAATTCTAAAGTGACGTTTAATAACTAGGTCTTTCATCTTTTGAATATCTTCCAACTATAAGTTACATTTGGTTTGCTCCTTTCTTAACTTAATTTGTCCTCCCTTGTTTTGATATACTATACTTATGGGGATATACATACTTCTTTATTTTTCTAATTTTTTTTCCCAAACTTGAACTTTAATTAGGAGGTCTATTTGTAGGAGCTATGATATTCTCTAAATGAAATTGAGCATAAAAATATTTACAGTAAGAAAATATGTCAAAAGATAATCAACATGAAAAGGGTAGTTATTAAGGCTACATGTATGAAAAGAACTAAAAGCTTAAAAATATTCAATTTTGGCTCAAACGGGACAACTAGAGGCAATGTTTAACTATGGTGGCTAAAAGAATTTGGCTACACAAATAATACCTAAATCATCTTTTCCTCTTCTTAGTAAGGTCCAATTTCGCCTCAAAAGTTCTTTTAACTATGTTCTAGGCTTAGGCATAACATAATAAAAAATAAATGACAAAAGAGTAGGATCCCTCTCTTATTAAGCATACACAATTAATTACTTTCAACTATGGTCAAGAATGCATTCAGGTCAAAATCCATGAAGTACATCTCTTCACAATTTTTTTTCATCTCAAATTTTAAAATTTAAGAGATAAATTTAAGTATATCAACATAATTATCTTAGATGAATCACAAATAAGTATTGACCTATCATGAACTCAATCATTCAAGTGCAAGATTTCAAGAAAAATTTTAAAATTTTTTTACCATGGTTAAAAAAATTTTCATCAGGTACCCTATATCCCAATATTTATGAAAGTGTAAATGAATACAAAAAGGAATAGAATAATTTACTAAATTTCTTAAGTTGAACTCTCCCCCAAGCTTGAAACTTACCACTATCCTCGGTGGTGTAGATATTGGATGGAGAAGGGGGTGTGCATGTACGTTCTTGATTTTGCAAGAAGAATTCATCTAAAAGCTCATTTCCATCCAAGTTCATCCTAAAACAAAAACATAAAACACAAAATTAAAACACAAAAATAAAACTACAAACAAAATAAAAAGCTTAAATAAAACATTGGGTTGCCTCCCAATAAGCTAATTTATAGTCTTTAGCTTAACTATAACTTCTAATCCTCAAGGTGGAAGATCACGAATCACTTTCTCACCTAAGATGTTATTTGCTATGTGAACTTTCCCAAACTCTTGATATCCTTCAAGTGGCGGCTGCTGAGATGCCTCAATTGTAATAGGAGAATTATCTTTTTCCTTGTTATCAGCTTCACTAGTAGGGCCTTAAATCGTAAAAGAAGGGTCTTTTAATGTTGTCATGTTGAATTCTATGTATTCATCCCCTACTTTCAAAGTAAGATTGCCACCTTCCACATTAATTATAGCTCTTGTAGTTGCTGAGAAAGGTCTCCCCAAAATTAGTGGAATGTCTACGTTTACATCTACATCAAAGATCACAAAATCAATAGGAATATAGAACTTATCCACTTTAGCTCAAATATTCTCAATAATTCACATCAGATATTTTACTGAGTGATCTGCAAGTTGTAATGATATCTTTGCGGGCTTCATTTGTATGAATCTTAATTTCCTAAAAATTAAAAAAAGGCATTAGACTAATGCTGGAACCTAAATCACATAAAGTATTTTGGAAAATAATTTCACCAATTTTATAAGGACTAGAAAAACTCCTTGGATCTTTAAATTTGAAGGGATCTTATCCTGAAGAAGATTATTAGACTCTTTAGTAAGTGCAATTTTTTCATTTTCCTCCATCTTTTTCTTTAGCCTTTGAGGGAAAGGAATAGGTGGCACATAAGGTATAACCTCTTGCTTTACTGGTGCTTCCTCTTTTTTAGCTTAATTTTCTTTCATTGTAGGTTGAGAAAAATGGATTTGTAGAATTGGGGGCTCTAGTGTAGAATCTTCAAGATGTATACTATTTAAGAAAATAGCATTACAATGTTCTCTTGGATTGATTTTTGTTTGACTTGGAAGAGCATCTTGTGGTCAAGTATTAAGAGAGCTTGCTATTTGACTGACTTTAATTTCAAGGTTTTTATTTTGGTTCGTAAGTTGTTCCATCCACGATTCAAGCCTATCATATTATTTTTCCATCTTATCAAATCTTTTTGATGTTGCTCCAATAAATTTCTCCAGGGCAAACTCATATGATGGTTTTTCAGAATGAGGGAGAACTTGGATTTGATTTCTCATGTATGGAGGTTGATAAGGTACCTTCTGGTTGTTTTGATTTCCCCATGACAAGTTTGGATGGTTCCTCCATGTTGGGTTATATGTGTTTCCTTGAAAATTTGGTCCCCTACTTTGATTCCCCAAGTATTGAACTTGCTCCATAATTCTACAATCTGTTGTATCATGACTTCCTCCACATTCTTCACAGGCTAGAGAAGATGACAATAAGTTGACATGTTCCAACTTCTTGGCAATCATATATACTTTAGATGCAAGCAAAGAAAAATTATCAACTTCATGTAAACCTGCAACTCTTTTATGCATACCTCATTTTGAAGTCCAATGATAATTATTTTCGGTCATTTCTTTAATCAAATCATTTGCTTCTGAAGGAGCTTTGTTCATAATAGTACCTCTTATTGCTGCATCAATTGTTCTTTCATATTTGGATGAAGACCGTTATAAAAGGTTTGAATTAAAAGCCATTCAGGTACTCCACGGTACAAACACTTTCTTTGTAAATTTTTGAAATGTTCCCAAGCTTCATACAAACTTTCACCATCAAGTTGAATAAAGCTTGTGATATCATTTCTCAATTTAGCCATTTTTGCTGGTGGAAAATATTTGGCAAGAAAAGCTGCTGCTATTTGATCCCATGTTGTGAACGTGCCTAGTGGTTTGAAAGTGAGCCAATCCTTTGCTTGATCTTTTAAGGAAACTAGAAAAAGTCACAAACGAATAACATCATCAGATACATCATTAATTTTAAAAGTATCACATATTTTTAAAAAATTAGATATATGAGCATGAGCATCTTCATGTGGTAAGCCATAAAAATTTGATTTTTGAATTAAAATAATAAGTGCTAACTTTAAATCAAAATTGTTTGCTTGAACAGGGGGTTTAGCTATGCTAGATCTTGGTTGGGTAGAAGGCCATATTGATTAAGTGTCATATTCTGTGGATCTCCCATGATTGATTCTTCGTTGGATGAATTGGTTGAATTTTCAATTTTAAGAATTGCTATTGAAGTTCCTTCCATTGTTTGTTCTTCTCTCCTGTCTTTCTTTCTTTTTTTTTTTTCTGGAAAGTCGTTCAATTTCTAGATTATGTGGCTCAAGTTTTAAATTCTGATTTCTTCGCATATAAACAAAAAAATTTCAATTAAAAGTAAATTAAAATAGAAAATAAAAATCTAAAGCTATAACAGTTTAATATTATTAATATCAAAAAGGTCGCTTCCCAGGCAATGACATCAAAAAACTTATTAGTACTCGGGCCTAGCTATTTGCAAGTGCACAGATTGTATCAAGTAATACAGTGATAAGTAGAGTATCATTCCAATGAGAAAGGTTGTTTTAAGTACTAAACAATTAAACTGATTATTATTTGGATGACAAAATTTAATTTATGATTCAATTGAACTTTTAAAAATTGATTATTTGAATTTAAATCTAATGATATGAAATTTAGGGTTAAGTCACCTTTATGAGTTTATTATGGGTTTTCTAAATTATTGATTTTAATTTAGTTTCCCTTTTGATTAATGGTTGAATTCTCCTTAATTAAGCTAAAGTCTATCTCAAGTACTAAGGCTGATATCAATTTAATCCTTACGTCTACTCTTGTGATCATAAGTAATTAAATTAATTCATTAAGTTTTGTGAGAATCTTGAACCAACCTCTTAAGTGTTTAACCTTATATCTAAGTGAAAAAATTCATTAATATTGTTATCTCCATGGATAAATATTGTGCTTCCACTCTTAATCCATCACATATCATTTCAATTCAATTAATTTTTGCCAGATAATAAAACCATTAAGTTTAAAGATAACAAAATAATCAAAAGTAAACTTAGTTAAATCAAATAAGCAATTATTGTTCCATAACGAACTCAATACAAGGGACTAACCCTAAAAAGAGTTTAGTTCTTCATAATTGAAAGTAAAACACAACAATTATATATTGAAAACATAAAACAAGAAAGTGAAAACTCTAGTTCTTTGAATTGGAGAAGAACTCCTTTTTGGACTTCTTAAATCTCTTCCTTGAAAAACTAATTCACTCTTCTCTCAAAAGAAAAAAACTAGAACTCTACTTAATACAAGTATAAGAATAAAAGAATTAACCTTACTACACCACACTTGATTTCAAACTCTCTCTCTTGCCCTAAGAACTCAATCTAACTTGAATCTAAAACTAAACTTCACATAACATAATATCACACACTTGAATCTTTGGAGGAATGGTGTTTATATAAAGTACTTGGAGGCTTCTTGATGATGGTGAGCTGTCAAATGTAAGTTGCAGCTGTTTAAATCTTCAAAATTCAATTTTTCTGGCTAAAAGTCATCGATTTCTACTCTATGGTCGTGGCATTTGGATGCCACAATCTTGGCCTTGGTTAATTTTGACTATTCTGAGCCATTTACCATATGTAAATGGCAACTTTGTGGGCCATGGCTAAGGCTTTTTTATTTCCATGATCATGGCATTTAAATGAAGACTACAAAAACTGTCTTTTCTTCCTATTCTTGACTCCGACAGTAGGGAAATGGATACCACAGTTGTCACATCTATATTTCTTCTAGAACTTTTGTTTCTCTTTAATTTTTGGAGAGTTAGACCCAAAATGAATCCTATGGTCGTGGCTTTGAGGGCTACGGGTGTGGCACTTGATTCTTTCTTCATTTTTGCTTGCTTTTCTTTGATTTTCCAACATTAATCATTAAAATCCTTGAATCTTGTCTTTCAAAGCTTAAACACTATAATTCTAACAAAACCATCAAATTCAATTGAAAATAATTAAAATCATGGTTAGAATTACATAAATATTTGATCAAATTTCTACTCTACTACTTCAATCCCAAATCGGACAGTTTCAGGGCTTTAAAAATTGAAACAGACTTATTTTAGGTCTTATAAAATTGGACCAATCTAAATAAAAGCTTAAAGTAGGTTTAAGCTTATTAAGAATGGATCGATCATGACTTATGCCATATTTAATTAGGATTAGACTAGCTAGGGCCAAAATCAAGGGCCTACAGTTTGCCCTATGCTTAAACGATCTTGAATTTATTCTGAGAGTGGAACACAACTTTGAGCTGATTTTGGACAAGGATGGGTTATAGACTCGGGAATTGATTGATTTGGGGTCTAGACCCAATTTTGTTTTGAGTTTTGGACCCGAGACTGAATTTGGATTTTGGACCCGAGGTTGGATTGTATTCTGGACCCGATAGTGGATTGGGTTTTGGACCCGAGGTTGATTTGGATTCTGGACCCAATAGTGGATTTAGGTTCTAGACCCAAGATTGGTTTGGGTTTTGGTCCTGAGATTGGTTTGGGTTCTAGGACCCGATATTGGTTTGGGTTCTTGACCTTATACTAGATTTGAGTTATGGACCTGAGATTGGTTGTTTCAAAGATTCAAGAAAAACTAGATCAACTTCAGCTCTTCTAGCTTGATTGATCTTCTGAGAATTTGCCTTTTTTCTAGCCACTTGCTCCATTTTTCAAAGGATTCTATTGACTTTCTGTCATAGGAGAGTTTTAACTTTCTTCTAGCCATTGTTCAATTCTTTAATGGATTTTGCAGACTTTCTGTTATCTGAGAGTTTTAGCTTTCTTCTAGCCATTGTTCCATTCTTTAATGGATTTTGTTGACATTCTTTCATCTGAGAGTTCTGGCTTTCTTCTAGCCATTTTTCATTATTTAATGGATTCTACTGACCTTTTGTCATTTGAGAGTTCTGGCTTTCTTTTAGCCATTTGTTCCTTTCTTTAATTGTTTGTGGGTCTTTACCCTTCAAGATGGATCTTTATCCTTTTGAGATTGGGTCTTTACCCTTCAAATTGGATCTTCATCCTTTAGAGATTGAGTCTTTACCCTTCAAAAATGGATCTTTATCCTTTGGAGTTTGGGTCTTTACCCTTCAAATTGGATCTTCATCCTTTGGAGATTGGATCTTTACCCTTTGAAAATGGATCTTTATCCTTTGGAGTTTAGGTCTTTACCCTTCAAATTGGATCTTTATCCTTTGGAAATTGGATCTTCACCCTTCAAAATGGAACTTCATCTTTTGGACATCGGGTTTTCACCCTTCAAAATGGATCTTCATGATTGGACATCGGATATTCACCTGGATCTTCATCCTTTGACATCGGGTCTTCACCCTTCAAATTGGATCTTCATCCTTTGGACATTTGTTCTGTATTGGCCTCAGCTCTTCTAGCTTGACTGATCTTTAGTATTTTACATCTTAATTCTTTTAAGGAGTTCCTAATTTATTTTTGTCCCATTCTTAAATGGATTATTCACTTTGTACTTTTGTAGAAAATTTGGGCCATTCAATTATTTTTGGCTATCATACCCTTGCTTTGCCCCTTGCATGGCAAAACATTGAAGGTGAGATGAAAATATTTTATATATAAATTCAAAAATTGACAAGGATAAATTTTGCACCATATGTAGGCTCAAATCAATACAAGCTTTGATTGATGTCTATATTTTTCTGGATCTTTGCACAAGCATGCATCTTCTCTTTCTTTTTACAATAGCCTTTCCATGCCCCCCTAATTCTATATCCACTTTTGATTGTTTAATTCACTGCGACTGTTGTTCACTTTGACAAATAATAGGCAATACAAGATAAAAATATAATGTGATATGCTCATGTATGCATGATATGCATGGGTGATATTTACAATGGTCCTACTGACTCATAGACCCAGGTGGTCAACCAAAGTACTCTCATTGATTCCTTGCAGATGCTTGTTCAGAATAATAGAAGACTTCATAACTATGGCTTTATCTTCCACATGTACAAAGCATGAGTAGTAGATGCCCCAGCTAGGTAGTTAGAAGCATAGGAAATGTCATTTCAACCTATGATTCAAAACATCTATTGGTAACTTCTTCATGACCTTGAAATGATCCTCATTTGCCAATATTTCCTTTAAGGTTTAATAATGCAACATACTTCCCTAAGCTTAAAGGCTTATGTAACAAATAATACTTACTTTTTTAAAATTTTAAAATCACATTTTGGCCTTGTCAGATTGGTGTCATTATACCTCAAGACTCTATTTTTTCCAATTAACATATCTATAATATGACAACTCTAGTTACCATACTAAACTTAGAAATTATTTCTATTTAAGCAAGAAATGTTGCACTTCAGAAAGGCACATGCACATTACTTGGCCAAAGGTCTCATTGAGTTTAAGTATTGTATATCTCACATGCATGCTTATTCAAATAATCTCCACTAATAGATTCTACCTACCAAGAGAGATCAACAGGTCTTTATTAGGCTTGAAATAGGATCTATAATAGACATGGTTTAAGTGAAGGTCATTTTTAAATTGGAGCTGATACAACACTACAGACAAACCTTCACACTACAAACTTTCAAATGGAATTGTTGATAGTTGGAAGCACCATTTCCTCCTTCTAGGCATCTTGCTATCTGGCTTCATGAATAGAGCTTGAATGTTCTTCCATCATTTCAAAGAATTCTTAATCATTTCATTTTGCAAAAACTCAGTACCATTATTCTATCCTTTTTCCCTTTGGAATATCAAGTATGTAGGCTTTCAAGATTGCAGACTTGGAGTTGTGTTGGATAAAATGAATCATAGTGTGAGCGAGGATTTTTGCCCCCACTCCCGGTGGAATGGTTCCTGCGACTTCGGCACTGTTTAGGCTCGGGGCCTTAGAGAATACAGACCTAAGTCCAGAGAAAATAGAGTCGCCACCCGAACGGGCCTGGAAAAAGAAAGGGTGGATGACTCAATTCCTAAGGAATCCCCAAGCCCCTAATGGGTTTGGAAAGTTGGGTACGTGTGGGGAAGGTGAGAAATGGCCCAGCACCCCCACAACGCCCGGTTCATTGGAACCAGCCACCTTTACAGGTCTTAATATTATAAGATTCTTAAATATAACGACATTATCCATATTACACACAATAATTAAAAGAAAGCATCAATATATTAAAATCAAAGTAAGGTCCAAGCAAAACAAATAAATGGACACCCATCCAAAGATGGAAACATGTCCTTACATCACATGCCTAAATAGGACACCCACCGAAAGGTAGAAACATGTCCTTTACATTAGTTCTAAAATAGAAAAGCAAATTAAATTACATGATGTTTAACTAATGAGGTACCCACCAAGTGGAAACATACCTCTTACAACATTTGGCAATCTAAATAAATTGATAAAAGTAAATAACTATTCAAAATAATTAAATCATTCATCAATGGTATTAAATATCAATAGAAAGTAAACATCCATTCATGATAAATAAAATAAACCAAGCATTGAACTTAAATAAATTAAAGCATATAGAATAAATCAAAGAATATTAAATATAGAATTGAATAAAACAAATAAAATTCCAATTATAGCTACTGTGAATTTTTTAAGGAATTAAAATAGATTAAGATTTTATGTTTTAAAAGGTTGGTAAAGTTCTTTGATTAACCAAATTAAGGTTTGAATGGTGAAATCATGAAACTAGGGTTTGGACACTTTAAAACATTAAGTTTTGTGGTTTGCGGCTATTCATTGAATTATGGTTTCAAACTTACTGTGCAAAATTGTAAAATTTGTGTTTGTATGGTTTTTAAAGTTTTAAAGGATTAGGGTTTAGAAAAAATTAGGGTTTAAGGTTTTAAAGGGGTTAGGGTTTACTATTTTGACTTTTGGAATTGAATTAGGGTTTTAAGACTTTTCAATTAGGGTTTCGGGTAATGAGTTATTTTTAGGATTTGGAAAAAACAATTGATAATTTTATGAAGTTTTTTGAATTTAAACAAAATGATTTAAAGTTTATAAAAACAAAAAAGATATTTTTAAGGCTTTTGGAAGGAAACAGAACACAAATTAAAGTTTTGATAATTTGGAAAGCAAATCTTAGTTTTGGGGTTTTGAAGAAATAAAACTAATAGCTTTAAACTTTTAGAAAATAAAGCCAGGATTTAAGATTTTCAAACCTTAGAAAAAGTGAATTGAGATTCTAAAGTTTTTAAATTAAAAGAAAGAATGAGATGTTTAGCTACTGTGAAAAAATAAAAGGAATTGAGAATTCAAACCTTCTTTCGTGGGGTTGCACAAAAATTGCTTCTTGGATCAACCAAATCAAAGACAAGCTTTACTATCTTTGAATTGCCTTGAATTGTTTTTCTGCTCCCTCAAAAAATTGAATTGAATTACTGCCTTTCCTTCACAGATTCGGTTTCCACTTTTGTCCCAGCTTCTGTCCCAATTTCTCCTCTTTTGGCCTCCCTTTTTCTGTTGTAATTATACTTATTTATCAAAGTTTTTTGTGGGTAATTCTAATTATTCACGGCATACAATATTGAATAAGAAAAGGAAACCGAAACCTAATTGTATTAGGTTTCGGAAAATTTGTGTCGAAAATTTTGCCGGCGAAAAAAAAAATCACATAGGAAAAATTGCGCTGGCGAAAAAGCTGCCGCAGCTGGCTGTGGTTGTAATGGTCAAGATTTTTAATCAGGGACATTTTAACAAATATTGAAAAATGCATAGTGTATAGTGACAAAAGTGTGATGGATAAATGCTACACATAAAGAATAGTACATTGTGTAGCTTAAAACTTTACTGAAAAGAGTATTTTTACCGTTTTACGAGATTAAAACTCGATTTAAAATCAACGGTTAAGAATGAGGGTGCACCATAGTTATTATGAGCCTACCCTCACTAGATTAAAAATATATATATATATGTGCATATGTGTGTGTGTGTGGAGAAGTTTCTGAATTCTTCTTCTCTTCACGCCATCATCATCATCTTCACTTCTTTCTTCTTCCTTCTTTCCATGAGTTGAATCAAAACTTAAGATTAAGTTGGAAAAGTGGTGATTATCAACAAGGTATGTGCTTTTGATTTATATTTTATAAAAATATGACTTTTTACAAGTTTAAATGATTTAATTGATTGATTGAGTTATGTATAATGATATATTGATGAGAAGTGAAGGATTTGATTATGTTTTTATCCATATGAAATGGTTAAAAGTTTAATCAAGTGAAGGTATTTGATATGAACACTTTTTATGTCAAAATATTGAGTTTGATCAATTATTATCTTAGATCTTCAATATGATTGTGTTTAATGAAGTTAAAAGTGCAGAATACATGATTTTACTCCGAAAATAGTACCGAAATCAATGCCACGACCATGGCCCTTGAGTGCCACGACCGTGGGATTGAAAGTGATGATGTTTCTTCAAAGAAATTCGAGAGAACAGAAGAGTTTTAGATGCCACGACCGTGGCCCTTGAGGCCACGACCGTGGGGTCTTCAAACTTCATTTACAACTTCATTTCGGATCCCACGGGCATGGGGTTGAGATGCCACGGCCGTGGGTCACCTAAATAATATTTTTTGCTTGTAATTTGTGATCTACGGGCCTAGTATGAGACTAATATGTGAATAATTGTATTGAGACTTCATGTGTATGTGTTAAATGCATGAAAAAGAGTGAGAAAGTTGAGATAAGTGACAAATATATATCATACTACATGTTGCTAAGAGTAATGTACTAAGATCGTGGTATAAACAAGTGAAATGATATAAACCAGTAAAATGATATAAACAAGTGCTTATATAAACAAGTGAGTGTTTATATAAACAAGTGTTAATCAATAACATGAGACTAATATGTGTATAGTCCATACTTTTGTGTTAATGTGTTAAACGTATGAAAATGAGTGATAAACTTTAGACAAGTAACACACATATACCAAATGTTGATAAGAGTATAGTACCAATGAAATGAAATAAACAATGTAGTGTTCATAAAAAATTAATGAATTGCCCAAATCATACTAAATTTATATCTAGCTTTGGATTAAATGTCTAACCAAAGGATGGATAGCCACAGTGATAGTGAGCACCTCGTGCCTTTAGTGGACACATTGTGTTATCAGTGAAAGTGGGCATAATTGCCATTATAAATTCTTGAGATTGCTACACTAACATGTTATCCAAACCTATGATCTAAGTTTAGTATGTTTGGGCGTAATTAATGAAAATATATGTATAATAGTTATGACTTATGAAAGAAATGTAAAATCATAGATAAGTCAAGTACTTAGAATTGAAGTATTGTGTTCCAGTGTAAAAGTGATTGGTAATAAATATATTAATACACGTGAAAGTTCTAATGAACGTAATGGAAATGTTATGCTCAATGTATTGAGTTAATCAAATGATTGAAAGTGTATAACCTGATGTGAGATACAAAGTGCTCCAAAGTATATCAAATGATTGAAAGTGTATAACATGATGTGAGATACAAAGTGCTCTAAAGTATAGTAATAGATGTAAGTGCTGAAAAGTATAGATTGATGAAATGATCCTATATGTGAACCTAAACTTGAAAAGAAAGATTTAGTGAAAAACAAAATAAGTGTATTGTGAACAATGATATCAAATGAGAAAGCAAGTATTGAATAAAATAATTCTTAATGAGACAAGCTGCAATTCTGAAAGTAGTGTATTATATGATAACTTTTATGCAGGGATAGTTATTATTTTGTATAATCAGCATGGTATGTTGATTTTATTACTAAAATGAGTTAATATATTGACATACTCCTTAAAACTAAGTGTTATTACTATATTTTCATAAGTATATTTCTTTAATATTAAGTGATAAAATATGTATATACAAGCACCACTAAGCTTTGCTTAGCGTGTTAGAATTATTTTCTGACACGCAGGTATCAGGACATCAGAGCAAGTTAAGAACAGATGAAGATCTTGTGTTTATTGTATTTGTAAGTTATAAAAGGTATTTAGATACTCCAATTTGGCAATTTGAGAGATTGTATAAATGTGTAAACATAAAAGGATTTATGTATTTAGAGAATAAAGTTTGAGATTCTAGTGAATGAGTATCATGAAAGAAATGTATTGTTTATGTATTTGATTTGATGAACTTATAAAGTTTATCTGATTTATAATTTCTATTCGGATTATTGGAGATATTGGAAATTTATAAGTGTTGTGATATGCAGATTGTATTATTATTTGAAAATTTTATTTATGAAGAGAGTTTCTCTGAATTGATTGGAGCGTGAACAGTGTATTGAATAACATTCTCTGATAGTTTTTATATAAGAATTGTCAGAGGATGTTACATTTAGTGGTATCAGAGCATGGTTTAGGCGTTTCTGGAATGTGGAGTTATGGAAGAAGTGAAGTGTAATTGTCTAAGTTATGTGAAGTGAATGAGTGGATATGTGTTGTGACACAATTGATATTCCATATGTTTATGGTAATAGAATGTTTACTAAGAATTGATTGACAATTCGTAGTGTATTGTTTGGAGTGCACTAGATCTATTTGTGATAAAGAATGATGTGAAAAGAAAACAAGATATGAGTAGTGAAAGAGTTATGTCAAAGTAACACAGTGGAAGTGTAATAATTTATTGGAATCAGAGGAATAAATTATGACAGATAGATAAATTTTGAGCATGAAATTTCTTACGAGAATGAGAATTGTCATGTTGTACAACATTAAGTATTGATGTTCTACATTAAGTGAGTGAATATATGAGTGTCAAAGTGGAGTGATTATGATATGAGAGCATTTGAAACTGACAGTGATAAGGTTAAATAAGCCTTTATAAGAGTAATATTAAATCCCAGTATGGATAATATCCATATAGTGGAAAAAGATTTCGAAGAGGTAAGAAATTATGAAAATACCCTTATAGCTCGAAATGAATTTGAGCTGTACTTTGAATGTGAAATATGGATAATGGAGTGTTAAAGTGTCAAAAGTAATTATTTTTATAATGTTTCAACATTAAGGATTGAAGTGATAGTTAAATGAAAGCACGTGAATACATCGAAACTATTGTACAAGTGAGTATATTGGATAACAAGCCTAAAACTTATTGAAAGATTTCTATTGCCTTCTAAAACATTATCAAAACAAAAGATTGAAATGAAAAGTAATGGAAGAGTATTGGTAAAGAGGTTAGTGTTTGAATAATACTGAGTGCTATTTAATGAAATGATCTTGAGTGTTATTATGAAAAGAGAGTTGTGAATTTATAAAACACCTTTACTTGTAAAAGATATGATGTAATAAATAATTGTGAAAAAAATAAGAGTATAAAACTTTACTTCTATGATAGTAAAGTTCTCCGTGTAATATATAAATGTGTATTTAACTGGAACAATGATTCAATCTATCATTGAATCATTTATGAGTTAATATAAAGTTGTGAAAGAAAATAAGGTTGAAATGGTTATGGAATCTGAGATTTGAATTTGATTGTGCCTTAAAGAGTTGGATTTTGTTTCCTCAATTTGTATGAGTTGCATTATTAATAACTTATTGATTAAATCAAGAAAAGAAATTCGAGCAGAGATATGCGTGATTATGTGTATAGTCATGCATATATGGTTGTGTAAATGTCTATTCTTCAAACTTTGAGAAGAAATTCCAATATTGAGGTGCAAGATCATTTATATGGACATGCATATATTTGTGCCCTTAAAATTGTGAAAGGTAATTTCAGTAGAGACGTGTAAGACCATTCGCATGGTGATGTATCTGGCTATGTATACTTCTATTCTACAAAAGTTTAGTAATGTGTATACTTTCACAGAGTAGAGTTTATCGGTGGAATTAGTAGTGAATTAATGACTACATCTTGAAAATCGTTATAAGTGATAAAAGATTGCTTATAAGATTGAAATAAAATCAATCCATTAAATGATGAAACTGAAATGTGAAGAGAACGTGAGGAAAGTATGAACAAATGTAATTGGATATGTGACAGAAGTGTAAAGGTAGAGAAAAAGATAAAAGACAATTACAAGTGATTAGTGGATTTAACATCTTCATGATGAAATAAGATAATTTCTGAAGTAAAGTGAAAAAGAAACAGCATGATAGATTGATAAATCAGTAATGATTGTATATAATGTGAAGTGCAAGTTAAAGAAACTAAAGAGGTATATACAAATGGATTGAGTAATGAAAGTAAGAATGTGAGATTTGCATATTGTGTATTTATGAAATACGTGATAGTAATATTAATTGGTGATTAAAGCCAAGGTATAGATTATATATATAGAAGTGTTAAAGAGTTACTTAATACTAATTGATTGCAAATGGAAAGAAAGGAAATGATAATGTAAAAAGAAAAGAATGTAGTGAGATGTGAAGGTAGTGAACCCTTCTAGTGAAATGATGTAAGATAGAACAAGTTAGCAATATATACATATATGTGTGTGTATATGAATGTGTGTATAAGACATAGAGAATAAAGTATAAATGTACATGTACTCTTAAAGTGAAAGAATAGTGATAAATTCTTAATATGTTAAGAAAAGAATGAAACAAGTGAAGAGTGGAAATCTTTGTAGATTTCATTATTACAGTGGACACATGGAAATGATTTGAAAAGATAAAGATTGATGAATAAATAAAATCAATCGAACTAATCGAAAACAAGTATAATGTGTATATGTGTTCATATGATAAATGTGTTTGAAATGATTGTTTATATCTTATACCTTACAGTAAGAAACAAACATTGTAAAGAGAAAGTGTTATATTTCAAAATATATTATAATAGACAATACTTTGTACCATTGAAAGAAATGATACTGATGTTAAATCTAGTTTCCGGATTAGCTAAAGGGTAAATATTCAAAGTGATAGTGGGCATTTTATGCCATATTGACAGTGGGCACTCTGTGCCATAGAGGACACTTGTGTCCCATATTGACAGTGGGCACTCTGTGCCATTGAGGACACTTATATCCCATATTGATAGTGGGCACTCTGTGCCATAGAGAACATTTATGTTCCATATTGAAAGTGGGCACTTTGTCACATAGAGGACATTTTATATATATATATATATGTCCCAGTGATATCGGCAGCTATGCCATCAGTGGACGCTTTGCGTCATTGTGGACCTTTGGTTCCTTTCTCTCAATGGTCACTTCGTGACATCATATACAGTGGACATTCATGCCATAGTGGGCCTTTGGCCATATTGATACAGTGGGCATTTACTTGCCATCAGTGACCCGCTATCCGGAACTAGGATTTAATGTTCAGTATATAAAAGAAAGAACGAGATATATATGTAACAGTGAAATGTAATGATACAAATTATATATAAAACAAAACTTCTAAAGAGAGTTAAAGGTAATTATTAAATGGAGTTTGAAAAGTGTAAGTGTGTAGAGCTGAATTTTCTATAGTTCTATAATATGCTTATTCTGAAAGTGTTACGTTGATTGAAATCAGATATAAATAAATGTTATGTAAGTTAAGAAAATCATTGATTGTATGTGAAATTTAAAATGACTTAAAAAGTAAATAGCTTAGTGCCATAGTATATAAATTTTGAGGACGAAATTTCTTTAGTTGGGGAGAATTGTAATGGTCAAGATTTTTAATCAGGGACATTTTAACAAATATTGAAAAATGCATAGTGTATAGTGACAAAAGTGTGATGGATAAATTCTACACATAAAGAATAGTACATTGTGTAGCTTAAAACTTTACTGAAAAGAGTATTTTTACGGTTTTACGTGATTAAAACTCGATTTAAAATCAACGGTTAAGAATGAGGGTGCACCATAGTTATTATGAGCCTACCCTCACTAGATTAAAAAAAAAATATATATATATGTGCATATGTGTGTGTGTGTGGAGAAGTTTCTGAATTCTTCTTCTCTTCATGCCATCATCATCATCTTCACTTCTTTCTTCTTCATTCTTTCCATGAGTTGAATCAAAACTTAAGATTAAGTTGGAAAAGTGGTGATTATCAACAAGGTATGTGCTTTTGATTTATATTTTATAAAAATATGACTTTTTACAAGTTTAAATGATTTAATTGATTGATTGAGTTATGTATAATGATATATTGATGAGAAGTGAAGGATTTGATTATGTTTTTATCCATATGAAATGGTTAAAAGTTTAATCAAGTGAAGGTATTTGATATGAACACTTTTTATGTCAAAATATTGAGTTTGATCAATTATTATCTTAGATCTTCAATATGATTGTGTTTAATGAAGTTAAAAGTGCAGAATACATGATTTTACTCCGAAAACAGTCCCGAAATCAATGCCACGACCGTGGCCCTTGAGTGCCACGACCGTGGGATTGAAAGTGATGATGTTTCTTTAAAGAAATTCGAGAGAACAGAAGAGTTTTAGATGCCACGACCGTGGCCCTTGAGGCCACGACCGTGGGGTCTTCAAACTTCATTTACAGCTTCATTTCGGATCCCACGGGCATGGGGTTTAGATGCCACGGCCGTGGGTCACCTAAATAATGTTTTTGGCTTGTAATTTGTGATCTACGGGCCTAGTATGAGACTAATATGTGAATAATTGTATTGAGACTTCATGTGTATGTGTTAAATGCATGAAAAAGAGTGAGAAAGTTGAGATAAGTGACAAATATATATCATACTACATGTTGCTAAGAGTAATGTACTAAGATCATGGTATAAACAAGTGAAATGATATAAACCAGTAAAATGATATAAACAAGTGCTTATATAAACAAGTGAGTGTTTATATAAACAAGTGTTAATCAATAACATGAGACTAATATGTGTATAGTCCATACTTTTGTGTTAATGTGTTAAACATATGAAAACGAGTGATAAACTTTAGACAAGTAACACACATATACCAAATGTTGATAAGAGTATAGTACCAATGAAATGAAATAAACAATGTAGTGTTCATCAAAAATTAATGAATTGCCCAAATCATACTAAATTTATATCTAGCTTTGGATTAAATGGCTAACCAAAGGATGGATAGCCACAGTGATAGTGAGCACCTCGTGCCTTTAGTGGACACATTGTGTTATCAGTGAAAGTGGGCATAATTGCCATTATATATTCTTGAGATTGCTACACTAACATGTTATCCAAACCTATGATCTAAGTTTAGTATGTTTGGGCGTAATTAATGAAAATATATGTATAATAGTTGTGACTTATGAAAGAAATGTAAAATCATAGATAAGTCAAGTACTTAGAATTGAAGTATTGTGTTCCAGTGTAAAAGTGATTGGTAATAAATATATTAATGCTTACACGTGAAAGTTCTAATGAACGTAATGGAAATGTTATGCTCAATGTATTGAGTTAATCAAATGATTGAAAGTGTATAACCTGCTGTGAGATACAAAGTGCTCCAAAGTATATCAAATGATTGAAAGTGTATAACATGATGTGAGATACAAAGTGCTCTAAAGTATAGTAATAGATGTAAGTGCTGAAAAGTATAGATTGAATGAAATGATCCTATATGTGAACCTGAACTTGAAAAGAAAGATTTAGTGAAAAACAAAATAAGTGTATTGTGAACAATGATATCAAATGAGAAAGCAAGTATTGAATAAAATAATTCTTAATGAGACAAGCTGCAATTCTGAAAGTAGTGTATTATATGATAACTTTTATGCAGGGATAGTTATTATTTTGTATAATCAGCATGGTATGTTGATTTATTACTGAAATGAGTTAATATATTGACATACTTCTTAAAACTAAGTGTTATTACTATATTTTCATAAGTATATTTCTTTAATATTAAGTGATAAAATATGTATATACAAGCACCACTAAGCTTTGCTTAGCGTGTTAGAATTGTTTTCTGACACGTAGGTATCAGGACATCAGAGCAAGTTAAGAACAGATGAAGATCTTGTGTTTATTGTATTTGTAGGTTATAAAAGGTTTTTAGATACTCCAATTTGGCAATTTGAGAGATTGTATAAATGTGTAAACATAAAAGGATTTATGTATTTAGAGAATAAAGTTTGAGATTCTAGTGAATGAGTATCATGAAAGAAATGTATTGTTTATGTATTTGATTTGATGAACTTATAAAGTTTATCTGATTTATAATTTCTATTCGGATTATTGGAGATATTGGAAATTTATAAGTGTTGTGACATGCAAATTGTATTATTATTTGAAATTTTTATTTATGAAGAGAGTTTCTCTGAATTGATTGGAGCGTGAACAGTGTATTGAATAACATTCTCTGATAGTTTTTATATAAGAATTGTCAGAGGATGTTACAGCGGTAGCTGCGGGCGAAACGGGCTTGTGCGCCATTGCGCCCGCAAGAAGCACCTGAGGGAGAAATGGCCGCAGGAAAATCCTGCGGGCGAAATGGCCTTCGGCCAATCCGACTTTTTTTTTCATTTTTATTATTTATTAATTATTTATTATTACTTTTTTATTATTATTTTTTTGTTTATTATTTTTGAAGCAAATATTACTTACTTAAAATAACAAAAATTATTTTTTTGGACTAAAAAATATATATTGGACAACACAAAAATTATTTTAGACTAATTAAAATATATTGGACCGGACTGTGTCAAAAGTTAAGGGTCTATAGAAAGTCTTTCTCTTATTTCTCTGATGCTATTCAAGTCAACCTGTCTTCGTAAACTAAGTGAAAGTCTTCTATTGCTTTCAGGTGAAAGGAACTCTATTAGCTTTCTAAACCACCCTTTTTGGGTTTTATTTTCTTTTTCTCTTTTCCTTTATCTCATTTTTTACCTTCTTTTTGCCTTTTTTTGTTGTTGTTTTTTTGTCCTAACTATAAGAAATTTATCTTGTCTTTACCATTTTATGTTTCTAACTATGAATGAGGGTAGTAGAGTGATTTTGCTTCAACAAGGATAAATAATTTATTGTCATGATGTCATCTTAATAGATCAGAGATATTAGGTCTAGTATCAGGTCAACTTTAACAATCCTTATGGTCTTGACAATACGTTCCTTTCTTTGATTTTCTTGTCCCTTCACCTTAGTGATAATTAGACATGTCATAATAGTTACAATAGCATAGGGTAGGTTATCAGGCTTACAAGCCAATAAAGAGCAAGCTAAAATCCCATGAAGGCTCAAAGTGACAACTAGGGATTGATATTTAATTAGGTGGATTCTAGTTGTTGGCTTACAAAATAATGCCTAGATCATTTCTCCCTTAAATAATCAAAGTTCAATTTCACCTCAAAAGATCATCGAAGCATGTTCTAAGATTGACTAAGACCTAGACAAAGGTAATTATGTAGGAGCCCTCTCTAACTAAGCATACATAGCTCGATGTTATAGAAGAACTCTCTCACTTAGTAAAGTCATTCATATCGTGATGCACAGATAAACTAATTTATTAGTATCAAGCTAGTTTGTCATCAGCTGAGCACCAAAATGAACAAAGACCAACAAAAATTTAATGAAAGTAATTTATTCAAATAATCTTAATTTAAAAAACATAATTGTTTCAAAAATATTAAAGAAAGAAAATGAAACTAAAACCATATAACCTAAGGGAAGTTTATTGAGTTGGAGTCGAAAAATGCTTCATCTACTTGGACATGTCAGGGGATAGGGCCAAAACTAGCAACCCCTTCCTCAACAGTTTCTCCATCTATATCTTGCAAAGATGATAAGACATAATATTTCATCAATCCTCCTTCTATCATGAAGGTTGCTGGCGGTAGCATTCTTCTAAACTTAGGCAATGGATTGCTTTTTAGTGTTGGGTTTCTATGGCTCATGTAGCTTGCCACTGTCAATCAAATTTTGGATCTCATATTTTTGTCACAAGCATTTGTTTGTCTCATGTCCTTATGTCTAATGAAATTGACAAAAGGCTTTGGTATCAAATTTTAGCGTTAAAGGATTCAGCAAAGGTCGAGGGGCCAATGGCTGTAACAATCCCTCTTTCTGCAGCTTATTAAAAACCCAAGACAAAGGTTTCCCTAGATATAAAAATTTTCTTCTATTTCCTTGACCAGTTGTATTGACATCTACTGCATTACTCTGGCCTCTAAACTGATAATTCCTCATCTCATTCTTTCTTCTAAAAAATGGCTTTTCTCTCATTCCCATTCTTCTATCTGTAAGCTAGATTGAAGGAGACCTTTGAAATCCCTTATAAAATCATCCATACTACATGCGATTATTAAAATAAATAATCATTGTTTTAAAATCAAAACAAGTTCAAACAAAACAATAAATGGGCACCCATACATGATGAAATCATGCCCAAATCTTAGTTTTGGGGTTTTGAAGAAATAAAACTAATAGCTTCAAACTTTTAGAAAATAAAGCCACGATTTAAGATTTTCAAACCTTAGAAAATGTGAATTGAGATTTTAAAGTTTTTGAATTAAAAGAAAGAATGAGATGTTTAGCTACTGTGAAAAAATAAAAAGAATTGAGAATTCAAACCTTCTTTCTTGGGGTTGCACCAAAATTGCTTCTTGGATCAACCAAATCAAAGACAAGCTTTACTGCCTTTGAATTGCCTTGAATTGTTTTTCTGCTCCCTTAAAAAATTGAATTGAATTACTGCCTTTCCTTCATAGATTCGGTTTCCAATTTTGTCCCAGCTTCTGTCCCAATTTCTCCTCTTTCGGCCTCCCTTTTTGTATTGTAATTATACTTATTTATAGAAGTTTTTTGTGGGTAATTTTAATTACTCATGGCATACAATATTGAATAAGAAAAGGAAACCGAAACCTAATTGTATTAGGTTTTGAAAAATTTACGTCGGAAAATTTTGCTGGCGAAAAAAAATTGCTGCGGAAAAATTGTGCTAGCGAAAAAAATTGCCGCAGAAAAAATTGTGCTGGCAAAAAAGCTGTCGCAGCCTGAGGGCGAAACTGGCCTGCGGGTTTCGCCCCAGATATTATCTGCGGGCGAAATGGTAAACCATTCCTATTTTAAGTAAGTAAACAAATGGCATATCCATTACGAATATTTGCATTAAATGGATATGCCATTTGTTTACATATCCATTTGTTTACCAATAAATGGTAAGTATTACAAATATTTGGTACTGTAGCAGCCCAGATGGCAGTTTGGTACTGTAGAATGCGAAATGGTAAACAAATGGATATGCAAACAATACAAATGGCAGTTTGGTACTGTAGCACCCAGCTCAGAGGCCCTGATGGTTTCTCCGGATAGGAATGGTTTAGCAGGTGGACTGGGACGGTTGTTACAGTTATAAAGGAAAATTTGTATTGAATGTATGATAAATAAGAGTATTTAATTAAGTGTACATATGTATGTGATATGTGAATTGAGTTTTCACTGTGAATGAAATTATATATATCAACAAATGTGTGAATTGCATTATAAAGGTGACTTATGAATATGTATGTGGTATAAATATAAAATTAATGTTATAGAAACAATATTGTATGTAGTATTAGACCTAAGAGAGATTAGGTCTTGAATTGTGTAAAGCTAAATGAATTATGTGATGGAAGTGAGAATGGCATAGACTTAAATAATAGTGAACAGTGGAAATTGTTATGGTGAGCATTGAACTTGATGATCATATGATATTTAGAGTTTCAAAGTATTCACATATAAAAAGTTCTATGTAATTATATATCATAAGAGATTGTAAATGGATTAGAAATGAAGTGACGAATAGAAATTTTATAAGAACTGTATATGATTGAATATGTGTATAGTAATATTGTTGAAGCATGAATTAAGTTGATAAAGATCTTTTACTCGAGTGCAAATTGGTTTGAAATGAAATTGGAATGTGTTAATTTCTGATATAGTAGAAATGTAAAGAAGGACTATATAATTCTTAAAATATACCTTAGCCTTGTATATGTAAAGATTGAGAATAGAATTATAAAAGAACAGTATTGATTTGGAAGTCCCAGGTTTGAATATTAATCTCTTAAAGCCATGTGTTTTGTTCAGTATATTGGATCGGTTAATTTGTTATCTATGGATTTGAATCTTAGATATAATGATTGTAATACGGATTTGGTGAGGTTGACAATTTTTTTTGAAAAGTATAGTTAAAAGCTATGATGGATAAGGTTGTACCTTATTATTATTTTTATGTTAAGAATTTGGTTATAATGGTGAAGATAAAGAAAGAAAAAGGGAAATTATGGAAATGTGGTGAGATATGAATAATATGATAAAAAGGTAATTGAAATAAGTATAACAATGATTTGAAACGTGAAGAGATATTAAAAAGGGAGAAATTCTAAGATATGAATGAAAGTTATACTGAATATGCTTATGATATGTAACTTGAGGTTTAAGGGAATGAACTCAAGGTTTGAGTGAATGAATTATGGATATTAAGCATGATATAACATTTTTATGAGAATTGGTGGAAATTATTACTAAGATAATAGAAAGTAAACTATGTGTATATTTAAAGATAATGGGAAGTGATTTGTTATCATGATGATTTGACTGAAAATGGATTGAAAGAGATTAGAAATTGAATATAAGTTTGCTCCTATGGACTTAAGTTATTTTTATACTTATATGAAAATTGTGAAATTTCATGATAAGTTAGATTACTTAATCATTGGTTGGAATTGAACAAAATTGGAACGTGGGTATATTGTGACAGATAAATCAATTGATCTGGATTTGGCTAGGATTATGAATCATTATTGAAATTTAATGTGTATAGTTGTATTAAGAAAATAAGTATTTACATGATAATGTATATGAGGTAAAATTTTAAAGTGTGTTTGGACATGAATGAATAGAGTATAGTGGTTGTTAATCATGATAAAAAAAAAAGAAAAGGTTAAGTATGTATGAAATAAATTGAAAGATAATGTATTATTATGTAAGTTAAGTGAAAAGCATGCTAAAAAAGTAATCCCATTTGTGAAAAATAAGGAATTTATTATCCATTGGGGGTGTGATAAATGTATATTTAGACAGTGATAGTAATGACAAGATAGTTAATGCTCAGATATAAACCAATGGGTTCTAAGGTTAAAGCTATAAAAGTAATATTAAAGAGATGAAGAAACAATATATTTATTAAATATAAAGATTTGACAAAGTATTATTGTATTATATGATGATCTGATTCTTGTATAAAGATATTAATAGGAAATGTAATGAGATCTTTTGAATGTTTGATCAAGAAAGTTATAAGATGTATAGACATATAGAATGATGAACTATGGAATTTAGAGAAGATGGTTGATTCAAAAAGGGAGAGTTGAAGTTATATGATTTGATGAAATAATAACTTAAGCATATAATTAACTTCATATGGAAGTTAAGATAGTAATTTCTTAAAAGCGGATTTTTATGGTATTAATAATTTCGAGGACGAAATTATTTAAGGGGGAGGGAATTGTAATATCCCAATATATGCCTAGGAATTTTAATACAATTGTTGTGTGATTTGAATTAAAGGTATATATATGTTGTGCAAAGAAAATGATTGTGTAATTGGAATGTATATATTGTATATATGTTAGTATATAAAACATATAAGTTGGTCAAATGGAGAGTCAAGGGGAAAAGATATTTATCTTATTGAGTGTGAAAGTACTTAAATGGGCATTTGAGTAATAAGAGAGTTAGAATAAATGGTTAAAGGGCATTGAGGTAATTTTCTTTTGGAAATTATTATTATTATTATTATTATTATTATTATTATTATTATAATATTTGTGTGGCTATCGTGAGAAGAGAAAAGAGATTTGTCTTTCTTCTTCTTCTTCTCCTTTTGGTTCTTGCACGAGAGAGAGAGAGAGAGTTAAAGAGAGGTGATGATCTTCATCAAAATCTTGGGGTTTTAAGAGAATTGAAGGTAGAGATTGAAGAATTGACAAGATATTCAAGTAAGTATTCAATTCTTTGTCTTGATTTCTATTGTTTGAGTTGGATTTGATATGGTTGGTGTGATGGTGATGTTAATGGAAGATTAAGAGTATTGATATGTTGAATTGATAGTTAGATGATATTAATAAGGTTAATTGTGAGGTTGATGATGGATTATTGAAATTGGTTAGTAAGGTTTAATATATATGAGATGGAGAGTTGATTGAATGATGTATGTTTATGTTTATTGAAGTTGAAATACATTGAATATATGATTTTGGCCTCGTTGGAAATCTTCATTCTTTGTGAGACACGGCCAGGATTAGGGTAGACACGGCCGTGTTGGATCGATTTGGAGAGACACGGCCACTGTCTCGGCCGTGTCACTTGCCCATGTCTGCTACTGGAATTTTGGTGTTGAGAGACACGGCCACTGGCTTGGCCGTGTCCCTTGACCGTGTCTGTCACTGCCTCTTTTGGTTGAGAGACACGGCCACGCTAAGGGAGTCTTGGCCGTGTTGGAGCATGTGTTGGGTGACACGGCCATAAGCTTGGCCGTGTCCCTTGAGTGTGTTAGCTACTGTGTGAAAGGTAATTGATGGACACGGCCGTGTTGGTGCCCGTGTTGGTGGGCGTGTCTTGTGTTGAGGTTGCTCTAATTGATTATCATTCTTATGTTCTTATGGAAATAACTATCTTTGGATTAGGTTTTGAAGAAATTGTGTTGCATTAACCTAATGTGAAGAATTCTTGGGAAAGGAAAGATATAGGTGATGGGAGTAGTTCTTGAGGTAAGTACAAACTTACATAGATGTAATCTTTTATATGATTTTGAGACTTAACACCCTTAGTATAAATGTGTTAAGTAGATTATTATATTGATTAATTCAATGTTACTAATGTTGTCATTGGTATAGTGTGAAAGCTATAATGATCATCCAAAAAGAAAGGTACGTGCAATGCAATTTGTTATGATAAATGTTTGAATAATGAATGGTGTTAATGTGTTTGAGAAATGATGAAATGTGATGTTATCATGATTGATAATGATGGTCAAAATGAAATAAATAGACACATGGATTATATGACAATGAATTTAAGATACATGTGTAATGAAATGGATTATGTCTGATTGAGTGACATGATTGAAGTATGCCTATATGGTATGATTGATTAATGACATGTTTGTTTAGCAATGTAATTAATGTTGCATATATCAATGATGAAACATGAAATGTGATTTGAGATATATTGTGATATGAAGCCATTGTTATTGGCAATGATAACTTAAATGGAATATAAAGCCATTGTGATTGGCTATGATGATACAATTGTGATAAATGAGGCATGTTTGCCTAGAGGATGAATCAATTGTGATAAATGAGGCATGTTTGCCTAGAGGATGAATCAATTGTGATAAATGAGGCATGTTTGCCTAAATAATGATGGGAATTGAAAATGATATTGATGATGAAATAATCAATGAATTGTGTATCTAATGTGTTATTCATTTTCAGAGTTTTGTTGTTGGTGGCATGCCTAATGGTAACAATCTCTTGAAGTTAGGTTGGGCTTGATCCTTGAAGCAAAGTTGGGTTGAAGTTTAATATGTTTTACTCCCCTTGAAGATTGGTTGGGTCTAGTCCTTGAAGCCTAATTGAGATGTTACAACCGTTGAAGCTAGGTTGGATTAGTTCTTGAAGCCAAGTTGGGTTGATACTTAGCATGCTTTGTTCCCCTTGAAGCTTGGTTGAACTTAATCCTTGAAGCCTAGTTGAGATATTGATGAATGTGATAATTAAACCAAAGCATTAACTTTGAAAGTCGAATAGCATATTAGTGTCTTTTGGGCCCGAGTCTGTCATTTGTTGTAAATGAGATATATGAATTGTGGATATTAGTGATGGATGATGGATGAGGGCTGATGGCAATAATTGCCTTTGTGGGAAATATGATTTATGATTAGTGAATTGTGAACAAACTAATGTTTTGAGGTATGATATATAATGTATGTATATTGATATATTGAATATGAGTATTAGTAATGGATTGTGGTTGGTGATAATGTTTTGTTTAAATGTATATAATATATGAAATTTGTCAATATGTATGAAAGGTGCAATCAAGAAGGAAAAACATGATAAGAACTAATTGTACATTGAATTGATATATTATTATCTATTAGCATATCCATAATGTATGTTTATATTTTATATTTGTACTACTAAGCTTTCGGGCTTAGCGCGGATGTATAATCGCGCAGGTAGCTTGGTGGAATATACAAGTGTTTCGTTATGCCACGAGAAGAGTAAAGGTTTGTCGAGACCAACTAGAGGGTAATGCATACATGTATAACTTTTAATTTTGATGTATTTTTGACAAGAGGATATGTATATGTATAAATGAAGTTTTGATAAAGACAATGATTTTGTAGATATTATGTAAATTAATGTATTATGGTTTGAACTTTGTTACAGGTTTTTAAAAGGTAACAAAAAGTGACATCCTTATACTTTATATACTTACTGTATGTATACAAGGTATATGTACAGTACTTATATAGGGTATCGGGGTGTTACAATTATTTTGGTATCAGAGCTTAGGTTCGAGATTCTCGGCCTAAGTGAAATTAAAAAGAAAAAGTTTTGAAACGTTTAAAATGAATTACAAAGAAGAGTTTTGAAATGTAATTTGTAATACATGTATATGCATTGACACCTAGGTTGGTCTCAGATGTGGCATTATGTGATGTGGGATAAATTTGAATTATGAGAGGGATGATAATGTCTGAATGAGGTTTTTACTTGAAAGTAAAAACTAGAGAAAGAAATGATATGAAAACTAAAATAAAAATATTGGTTAATGTAAGGAAATATAATGGTGTTGTTTGCATTGTTGTTTTAATGCAAATATTGTAAATTTAATGTGATAATGTAATGTAATATGTTAGTGATCAAAGATTGAGTTGATCACTTGAAAATGTAAGGTACGTACAGTATTGCATGTTTGTAACCTATATAATTACTTGTCTATTAATGTTGAGAATGATTACGCTTGCATTGATAAACTTGTGCAAAGCTAGGTCACGTGATAAGATTGATAGTGAGAATTGGATTGAGCAACGTTGGTTTAAGAAACTGAGATTTGTGATAACTAGACTTGAAAAGCGTATAAAGGTTATTGGGCTCAATGTGTATATGATTGGATGTAATGTACATATGTATATATATGTGAGTGATATATATATATGTTGAATGGTAAACAAATGGATATGTAAAGTTAAGATTTTGTTTAAAGGAAAAAGAGATGATATGGGTTAAGTAAAAATATACATTGGTATTGTTACCTTAATACGGACATTGTGAATTCAATGTTAGAAATGTGAGATGCTTGGATATTGTGAAAGCTCAATGTAATGGTGGTAATAGGTGATATTTGAATTGTTGAAGTGAGCTTGATAATTGTGAAAAGTATATGTTTTAATATTGCTTTGTGATATATAAATATATAAGATGAGTTTGGCAAATTGAAGTTTAAGTGAGGTAGTAAGTTGAGAAGTTAAAGTTTTAGTGGCATTTGATAAAGATTATTTGGATATTGATGGTTTAATGTGTATGCAATACATGAGCTAAATGAAATGACTAATATGGCATATGAAAGTATTATGAATTGAGTAAAGTGATTGATAGTATAAGAATTTATCTTGAAGTATAAAAGAGAAGTGGATAAGCAAATGAGGATGAGCTATTTTAAGGCATTATATTGAAAAGGGTAAAAATGGATATGGAAATATATTAAATGCTTTTAAAGATGAAAGTGAAAGAAATGTTACATTGGGAATGTGGTTAAGAGGGATGTAAAGTGCTATTATAGTCAGTATATATATGTGTGTGTTGTATGAATAAATACTTTGCATCATATTGGAAGAGATGGTACTGGATGATTCTCGCTGACTCTCTTAAGGGGGAGGTTAGGTATTCGATCCAGAGTGGCGACTTGCACTCATGTGTCTTGGGTGTAATTCGAATAAGTGAATCTTGTTGGAAGGCCGTGAGGGCAGTTTGGTACTGTAGCAGCCCAGCTCAGAGGCCCTGATGGTTTCTCCGGATAGGAATGGTTTAGCAGGTGGACTGGGACGGTTGTTACAGTTATAAAGGAAAATTTGTATTGAATGTATGATAAATAAGAGTATTTAATTAAGTGTACATATGTATGTGATATGTGAATTGAGTTTTCACTGTGAATGAAATTATATATATCAACAAATGTGTGAATCGCATTATAAAGGTGACTTATGAATATGTATGTGGTATAAATATAAAATTAATGTTATAGAAACAATATTGTATGTAGTATTAGACCTAAGAGAGATTAGGTCTTGAATTGTGTAAAGCTAAATGAATTATGTGATGGAAGTGAGAATGGCATAGACTTAAATAATAGTGAACAGTGGAAATTGTTATGGTGAGCATTGAACTTGATGATCATATGATATTTAGAGTTTCAAAGTATTCACATATAAAAAGTTCTATGTAATTATATATCATAAGAGATTGTAAATGGATTAGAAATGAAGTGACGAATAGAAATTTTATAAGAACTGCATATGATTGAATATGTGTATAGTAATATTGTTGAAGCATGAATTAAGTTGATAAAGATCTTTTACTCGAGTGCAAATTGGTTTGAAATGAAATTGGAATGTGTTAATTTCTGATATAGTAGAAATGTAAAGAAGGACTATATAATTCTTAAAATATACCTTAGCCTTGTATATGTAAAGATTGAGAATAGAATTATAAAAGAACAGTATTGATTTGGAAGTCCCAGGCTTGAATATTAATCTCTTAAAGCCATGTGTTTTGTTCAGTATATTGGATCGGTTAATTTGTTATCTATGGATTTGAATCTTAGATATAATGATTGTAATACGGATTTGGTGAGGTTGACAATTTTTTTTGAAAAGTATAGTTAAAAGCTATGATGGATAAGGTTGTACCTTATTATTATTTTTATGTTAAGAATTTGGTTATAATGGTGAAGATAAAGAAAGAAAAAGGGAAATTATGGAAATGTGGTGAGATATGAATAATATGATAAAAAGGTAATTGAAATAAGTATAACAATGATTTGAAACGTGAAGAGATATTAAAAAGGGAGAAATTCTAAGATATGAATGAAAGTTATACTGAATATGCTTATGATATGTAACTTGAGGTTTAAGGGAATGAACTCAAGGTTTGAGTGAATGAATTATGGATATTAAGCATGATATAACATTTTTATGAGAATTGGTGGAAATTATTACTAAGATAATAGAAAGTAAACTATGTGTATATTTAAAGATAATGGGAAGTGATTTGTTATCATGATGATTTGACTGAAAATGGATTGAAAGAGATTAGAAATTGAATATAAGTTTGCTCCTATGGACTTAAGTTATTTTTATACTTATATGAAAATTGTGAAATTTCATGATAAGTTAGATTACTTAATCGTTGGTTGGAATTGAACAAAATTGGAACGTGGGTATATTGTGACAGATAAATCAATTGATCTGGATTTGGCTAGGATTATGAATCATTATTGAAATTTAATGTGTATAGTTGTATTAAGAAAATAAGTATTTACATGATAATGTATATGAGGTAAAATTTTAAAGTGTGTTTGGACATGAATGAATAGAGTATAGTGGTTGTTAATCATGATAAAAAAAAAAGAAAAGGTTAAGTATGTATGAAATAAATTGAAAGATAATGTATTATTATATAAGTTAAGTGAAAAGCATGCTAAAAAAGTAATCCCATTTGTGAAAAATAAGGAATTTATTATCCATTGGGGGTGTGATAAATGTATATTTAGACAGTGATAGTAATGACAAGATAGTTAATGCTCAGATATAAACCAATGGGTTCTAAGGTTAAAGCTATAAAAGTAATATTAAAGAGATGAAGAAACAATATATTTATTAAATATAAAGATTTGACAAAGTATTATTGTATTATATGATGATCTGATTCTTGTATAAAGATATTAATAGGAAATGTAATGAGATCTTTTGAATGTTTGATCAAGAAAGTAATAAGATGTATAGACATATAGAATGATGAACTATGGAATTTAGAGAAGATGGTTGATTCAAAAAGGGAGAGTTGAAGTTATATGATTTGATGAAATAATAACTTAAGCATATAATTAACTTCATATGGAAGTTAAGATAGTAATTTCTTAAAAGCGGATTTTTATGGTATTAATAATTTTGAGGACGAAATTATTTAAGGGGGAGGGAATTGTAATATCCCAATATATGCCTAGGAGTTTTAATACAATTGTTGTGTGATTTGAATTAAAGGTATATATATGTTGTGCAAAGAAAATGATTCTGTAATTGGAATGTATATATTGTATATATGTTAGTATATAAACATATAAGTTGGTCAAATGGAGAGTCAAGGGGAAAAGATATTTATCTTATTGAGTGTGAAAGTACTTAAATGGGCATTTGAGTAATAAGAGAGTTAGAATAAATGGTTAAAGGGCATTGAGGTAATTTTCTTTTGGAAATTATTATTATTATTATTATTATTATTATTATTATATTTGTGTGGCTATCGTGAGAAGAGAAAAGAGATTTGTCTTTCTTCTTCTTCTTCTTCTCCTTTTGGTTCTTGCACGAGAGAGAGAGAGAGAGTTAAAGAGAGGTGATGATCTTCATCAAAATCTTGGGGTTTTAAGAGAATTTAAGGTAGAGATTGAAGAATTGACAAGATATTCAAGTAAGTATTCAATTCTTTGTCTTGATTTCTATTGTTTGAGTTGAATTTGATATGGTTGGTGTGATGGTGATGTTAATGGAAGATTAAGAGTATTGATATGTTGAATTGATAGTTAGATGATATTAATAAGGTTAATTGTGAGGTTGATGATGGATTATTGAAATTGGTTAGTAAGGTTTAATATATATGAGATGGAGAGTTGATTGAATGATGTATGTTTATGTTTATTGAAGTTGAAATACATTGAATATATGATTTTGGCCTCGTTGGAAATCTTCATTCTTTGTGAGACACGGCCAGGATTAGGGTAGACACGGCCGTGTTGGATCGATTTGGAGAGACACGGCCACTGTCTCGGCCGTGTCACTTGCCCGTGTCTGCTACTGGAATTTTGGTGTTGAGAGACACGGCCACTGGCTTGGCCGTGTCCCTTGACCGTGTCTGTCACTGCCTCTTTTGGTTGAGAGACACGGCCACGCTAAGGGAGTCTTGGCCGTGTTGGAGCATGTGTTGGGTGACACGGCCATAAGCTTGGCCGTGTCCCTTGAGTGTGTTAGCTACTGTGTGAAAGGTAATTGATGGACACGGCCGTGTTGGTGCCCGTGTTGGTGGGCGTGTCTTGTGTTGAGGTTGCTCTAATTGATTATCATTCTTATGTTCTTATGGAAATAACTATCTTTGGATTAGGTTTTGAAGAAATTGTGTTGCATTAACCTAATGTGAAGAATTCTTGGGAAAGGAAAGATATAGGTGATGGGAGTAGTTCTTGAGGTAAGTACAAACTTACATAGATGTAATCTTTTATATGATTTTGAGACTTAACACCCTTAGTATAAATGTGTTAAGTAGATTATTATATTGATTAATTCAATGTTACTAATGTTGTCATTGGTATAGTGTGAAAGCTATAATGATCATCCAAAAAGAAAGGTACGTGCAATGCAATTTGTTATGATAAATGTTTGAATAATGAATGGTGTTAATGTGTTTGAGAAATGATGAAATGTGATGTTATCATGATTGATAATGATGGTCAAAATGAAATAAATAGACACATGGATTATATGACAATGAATTTAAGATACATGTGTAATGAAATGGATTATGTCTGATTGAGTGACATGATTGAAGTATGCCTATATGGTATGATTGATTAATGACATGTTTGTTTAGCAATGTAATTAATGTTGCATATATCAATGATGAAACATGAAATGTGATTTGAGATATATTGTGATATGAAGCCATTGTTATTGGCAATGATAACTTAAATGGAATATAAAGCCATTGTGATTGGCTATGATGATACAATTGTGATAAATGAGGCATGTTTGCCTAGAGGATGAATCAATTGTGATAAATGAGGCATGTTTGCCTAGATGATGAATCAATTGTGATAAATGAGGCATGTTTGCCTAAATAATGATGGGAATTGAAAATGATATTGATGATGAAATAATCAATGAATTGTGTATCTAATGTGTTATTCATTTTCAGAGTTTTGTTGTTGGTGGCATGCCTAATGGTAACAATCTCTTGAAGTTAGGTTGGGCTTGATCCTTGAAGCCAAGTTGGGTTGAAGTTTAACATGTTTTACTCCCCTTGAAGCTTGGTTGGGTCTAGTCCTTGAAGCCTAATTGAGATGTTACAACCCTTGAAGCTAGGTTGGATTAGTTCTTGAAGCCAAGTTGGGTTGATACTTAGCATGCTTTGTTCCCCTTGAAGCTTGGTTGAACTTAATCCTTGAAGCCTAGTTGGGATATTGATGAATGTGATAATTAAACCAAAGCATTAACTCTGAAAGTCGAATAGCATATTAGTGTCTTTTGGGCCCGAGTCTGTCATTTGTTGTAAATGAGATATATGAATTGTGGATATTAGTGATGGATGATGGATGAGGGTTGATGGCAATAATTGCCTTTGTGGGAAATATGATTTATGATTAGTGAATTGTGAACAAACTAATGTTTTGAGGTATGATATATAATGTATGTATATTGATATATTGAATATGAGTATTAGTAATGGATTGTGGTTGGTGATAATGTTTTGTTTAAATGTATATAATATATGAAATTTTTCAATATGTATGAAAGGTGCAATCAAGAAGGAAAAACATGATAAGAACTAATTGTACATTGAATTGATATATTATTATCTATTAGCATATCTATAATGTATGTTTATATTTTATATTTGTACTACTAAGCTTTCGGGCTTAGCGCGGATGTATAATCACGCAGGTAGCTTGGTGGAATATACAAGTGTTTCGTTATGCCACGAGAAGAGTAAAGGTTTGTCGAGACCAACTAGAGGGTAATGCATACATGTATAACTTTTAATTTTGATGTATTTTTGACAAGAGGATATGTATATGTATAAATGAAGTTTTGATAAAGACAATGATTTTGTAGATATTATGTAAATTAATGTATTATGGTTTGAACTTTGTTACAGGTTTTTAAAAGGTAACAAAAAGTGACATCCTTATACTTTATATACTTACTGTATGTATACAAGGTATATGTACAGTACTTATATAGGGTATCGGGATGTTACAATCCCCCCAAGATTTTTTCCATGCGGACTTATGATTGATGTTTTTGCCATCTAGTTCTTCATACAAGCACGCATTTCTTCTTTTGCAAAATGACTAGAGCTTCCACAAGCAAATAGGCTTTCCATGCCCCCCTGATTTGATATCTTCTTTTGATTCTTTACTTAGCAAGGTATTTGTTGTTTACCTTGATAAAGAATAGACAATACAAGACAAGAAAATGTGATGTGATATGCTCATGTATGCATGATATGCATGATAATGCTTACAGCGGTTTCATTGACTCACAGACCGAGGTGATCAGCAGAAGTATTCTTATTGACTCCTTTTCGACGCTCATTCAAGTCTTGCATTGGAATGATAGAAAGCTTTACATTTATGGCTTTTATCTTCAAGATGTTGAAAATATGAATAATGGAGACCCCAAGTAGTAGAGTCAGGGATTCATCTATTTCAAACTATGTCTCAGCATGACCTTGCCAATAATCATTTTCTTTGCCCAATGTGTCATTTGGAGGTTCAACATACTTCCTTTAACTTGAAGGCTTTGTATGACAAAACACTTTTTTATTTTCCCTTTTTTTTTGAATTTTAATTTTGAAATCAAATGTTGGCTTTGCCAAATCAATGTCAATATACCTCAGGACTTGATTTTCCAAATTAACATATCTATAACATGATAACCCTAGTTACCGTACTAAACTCGGGAATCATTTCTATTTAAGCAAGAACTATTGCACTTCAGATAAGCACATACACATTACTTGGCCAATGGTCTCATTGAGTCTAAATATTGTCTATCTCATATGCATGCTTATCCAAACTATCTCCACTAATAGACTCTACCTGCCAAGAGAGATCAACAAGTCTTTGATAGGCTTGAAATGGGGTCTATAAGGGACACAGGTTTAAGTGAAGGCCATTTTGAGATTAGAGCTGGTGTGACACAATGGACAAACCTTCACACTATAAACTTCTTATTTGAACTTTAGGTAGCTTGGAGGCAATCTTGCTAGACTCCAAATTCCTTCTATCTTCTTGGCATTAATCTAGATCTCGATTGGAACAGTCTTTGACCTTGCATAAAGTTTGGTACCCAAATTCATTTCTTTTCTTCTTCTCCCTTTTCTTTCTTTTTTCTTTTTCTTACTCTTCCCTTTCTTTGAGAATTTTATCATTTTGTCCTTCTTCCTTTGTCGGACTGTTAAGTAAAGAACTTTCAAGAACTGGATGGTCTTTCTCCCTTTCCTCAGATTTTGGTCAAATCTTTGGTTAGGTTGGACCAATTTAAGTCAAAATGTCCTTATGAACCAAATGGAAGCCTTTTGTTGTCTTAGGTAAAAGATAACTTAATTGGCTTTTTGAACCACCTTTTTAGGTTTTATTTTTCTTCTTTTCTTTGTCTTTTCTTCTTTTTTTTTTCTCTTTTCTCTTCTTTTTTTTGTCTTTTCTTTTTTTTGTTTTTTTTGTTCTAGCTCTAAAAGAGTTGTCTTGTTTGTACTAACTTGGGCTTCCAATAATGGATGAGTGGAGTGACATAAATCTCCTTTGACAGGGATGAATCATTTGTTAATCTGATGCTGTCTTGACATATTGGAGATATTAGGAAAACTTCAACTACCCTTATGGTCTTGGAAACTTCAACTATCTTCATGGTCTTAAGAACTTCAACTACCCTTATGGTCTTGACTAATCATTGCTTTCTTTGATCTTTTTGCCTCTTCACCTTAGTGATCATAAGACTTGTCAAAAGTATCACAACAGCTCAAGGTAGGTTATTGGGGTTTTTAAGCCAATGAAAAGAAAGCTAAAATTTTATGAAGGTCCAAAGGGACAACTAGGGATTGATATTTAATTGGGTGGATACTAGTTGTTGGCTAACCAAACAATGCCTAGATCATCTCTCCCTTAAATAAGCAGAGTTCAATTTCACCTCAAAAGTTTGTCAAAGCATGTTCTAAGACTGACTAGGACCTAGACAAAGATAATTATGCAGGAGCCCTCTCTAAGTAAGCATACACAACTTAATGCTATAGAGCAATTCCCTCATCTAGTAAAGTCATTCAAGTCATGATGCCTAGACACATTAATTTATGAACATCAAGCTAGATTCCTCATCGGTCGAGCACCAAAATGAACAAAGACTAATAAAAATTTTGATGAAAGTAATTTATTCAAGCAACTTTAAATTTGAAAAACAATATTAAAGAAAGTAAAATTGAAAAGCAACATTCAAGCTAAAGAAAGTTTGTTGAGTTTAAGCTTCTTTCCCTTCCACATCTTCAACATTCCCATCTTGAAAAGAGGATAAAACAAAATCTTCTTCCAATCCTTTTCCCACCATGAAGGTTGCTGGTGGTGGCACTCTTCCAAATTTAGGCAAAGGGTTGTTCTTAGTATTGGGCTTATCCGACTCGGGTAGTTTGCCACTATTGATTAGGTCTTGAATCTCATGCCTTAGACGAGCACATTTATCTATTTCATGCCCTTGCATTTGATGAAATTGACAAAAGGCCTCAGCATTGAAGTTTGGTGGCAATGGTTTATGTAGTGGTCGAGGAGCTAACGGTTGTAACAACCCTTTCTTTTGCAGCTTGCTAAAAATCCAAGATAGAGGTTTCCCCAATTCTGAGAATTGTCTTTTATTTCCTTGACCAGTCGTATTAACATCAACTTCTTTTTGCGTGCTTTGATTTCCCGGTTGATAATTTCCTTTCTCATTCTTTTTTTTATTGAAAAGCGATTCTTCTCCCTTTCCCACTCTTCAATTTGTAGACCAGCTTGGAGAAGATCTTTAAAATCCCTTATAAGGGCATGAGACATCCTTTCACGGAGATTAGGCAGGACGCCTCTCACGATCATTCTTATTTGATCAGATTCATCAGGCCTTTTCTTAAGCAAAGTGGCTTTGTTTCTCCATCTCTTTACATAGTCCACAAAATTCTCATTTGGCCATTGCCTAATGGACTCAACTTCCATTAAGGTAACTTCCAGCTCGACATTGTACCCATATTATTGAATGAAAGCCTTGTACAACATGTCCCAATCTTTTTGTGTACCTTCCTCTAAGGTGTTGAACCAATTTTGGACAATAGGACCCAATGAGAGCATAAAGTACCTTAGAATTTGAGCCTTAGTAGCTCGGGCAGACTGCATAGCAGTGATATACTGCTTCACATGGAGATGAGGATTTTCAGTTCCATCATACTTCGCAAAAGATGGCATCTTGAACTTGTACGGAACTTCTTCATCTAGCTCAAACAATTTGTCGATCTCGGACACCTCTTTGGTTTTCAATTTCTTCTCAAATTTCTTTTCTACATCAGCAATCATTTTTTCAACATCAGAAGTTTTAGTCTTTTCAATAGTGGCCTTCTCAACAACCTTCGGCTCCTTTTTGTCTTAAGGATCTTAGTAGTATTGAGCCCAATCATCATCATCAATGACCACCTTATCATCATCAAAAGCTACTTCACCAATTTTAACCTTCCCATTGTCCTTTGTCTTCTTGGTGCTAGCAGATGCTTCAGCATTGTTTCCTAAAATTGCAGCTAGTTGGTTCTTCATGTTCTCGGCCATGGCCTCTTTTATTTCTTCCATCTTGGCATTGAGGGCATCATCCACCATTCTTTGAATTTGTTCGGGATCCATTATTTTTGGTGAACAAGTGATTGAGTCGTTGCTAGATACTTCATCTCCGACGTAAGTCGGATTGTTGTAAGCTTTTAAGCTTTTGTAATCCAGGGCTGTGAGCTAGAAATGATCAATGCTATGAGATGCGAATGTATGCATGTATGCATGTATGTACAAACAATTAACAAACAAGGATAATTAGGACATTCCTTCCAACCTTATAATATCCACACACGAATGATGAGTCTCTTTTCCTAGGTATATAGTTAACAAAATACCAACATGGGGTATCTTGTTTTCGAATAATTCCCTCGGACGTTTCAACCAATAGTTATATTTTCGAAAATGGAAATCCATCCATGATAATTCCCATTAATTAGGTTTTAATCCATCCAATCGACTAAAGTAGCTTTTATGCTATATTTGATTAAAACTAAATTAAGAGGTTTATCATAGATAGATTTTTCACGTGAAAAAGGTAACTAATGATTCATGCCAAAAACAAGCCCATGATTAATTTATTCTTAGTGTAAACTAGGCCCACAATTGATTTTTGGTATTTCTTAATTACCCTAAATATTTTTGCAAGCACTTTGTAAGGAGAGGATAAAAACAATTTTGTTTCTAAGCCCATTATAAAAAGATTTTAGAAAAATAGATTTCGGGCTTAGTATTTGGGCCATGAGCCAAAGAATTTTTGATATGTTTTTAGGAAAGTTTTATGTCCAAAGACCATCTTGAAAAATTTTGAAAATAGCTTTGGTCTTTTGGATTTTCTAAAGAAAAATTTATTTTGAGCTTGCAAATGTACTTGGGTCATATTAGAAAAAGAACAAACCAAATAAGCCATGATTTAAGCCAAGATAAATTAACCATAGTCAAATAACATGCATTTGGAGTAAAAACCTAAGGAAAGTAACTAGGCCAATTACATGAGCTTTAGGTTAAAAGGCTTAGGTTCCCATAGCAAGTATATACCAAATGGTACGAGGCTATGAGTGGTTATGCCATGCTCGATCTCCATACCTTGAGTGAAAGTATGGTATCCCTTACATAACACAACACGGGTAACACGGGCGTCCTAACTCATGCACACGATGCAATCTAAGATGATGCAATGGATAATAAGTAGGCCAATTACATGAGCTTTGGGTTAAAAGGCTTAGGTTCCCATAGCAAGTATATACCAAATGGTACGAGGCTATGAGTGGTTATGCCTTGCTCAATCTCCATACCTTGGGTGAAAGTATGGTATCCCTTACATAACACAACACGGGTAACATGGGAGTCCTAACTCACGCACACGATGCAATCTAAGATGATGCAATGGATAATATCATTATAAGAAAGAATAGAATAATATAAAGACAGATAGAATTAACTTCTCTTATCCCCAGTGGAGTCGCCACTGTGAGCGGGGATTTTTGCCCCCACTTCAGGTGGAATGGTTCTTGTGACTTTGGCACTGTTTAGGCTCGGGGCCTTAGAGAACACGGACCTAAGTCCAGAGAAAATGGAGTTGCCACCCGAACAGGCCAAGAAAAAGAAAGGGGTGAATGACTCGATTCCTAGGAATCCCCAACCCCCTAATGGGTTCTGAAAGTTGGGTACGTGTGGGGAAGGTGAGAAATGGGCCAACACCCCCACAACGCCCGGTTCATTGGAACCGGCCTCCTTTACAAGTCTTAATATTATAAGATTCTTAAATATAACAACATTATCTATATTACACATAATAATTAAAAGAAAGCATCAATATATTAAAATCAAAGCAAGGTCCAAGCAAAACAAATAAATGGACACCCATCCAAAGATGGAAACATGTCCTTACATGACATGCCTAAATAGGACACCACTGAAATTAGGGATTGATATTTAATTGGGTGGATTCTATTTGTTGGCTTACAAAATAATGCCTAGATCGTTTCTCCCTTAAATAATCAAAGTTCAATTTCACCTCAAAAGATCATCGAAGCATGTTCTAAGATTGACTAAGACCTAGACAAAGGTAATTATGTTGGAGCCCTCTCTAACTAAGCATACATAGCTCGATGCTATAGAAGAACTCTCTCACCTAGTAAAGTCATTCATATCGTGATGCACAGATAAACTAATTTATTAGTATCAAGCTAGTTTGTCATCAGCTGAGCACCAAAATGATCAAAGACCAACAAAAATTTAATGAAAGTAATTTATTCAAATAATCTTAATTTAAAAAACATAATTGTTCCAAAAATATTAAAGAAAGAAAATGAAACTAAAACCATATAACCTAAGGGAAGTTTATTGAGTTGGAGTCAAAAAATGCTTCATCTACTTGGACATGTCAGGGGAAAGGGCCAAAACTAGCAACCCCTTCCTCAACAGTTTCTCCATCTATATCTTGCAAAGATGATAAGACAGAATATTTCATCAATCCTCCTTCTATCATGAAGGTTGCTGGCGGTGGCATTCTTCCAAACTTAGGCAATGGATTACTTTTTAGTGTTGGGTTTATATGGCTCATGTAGCTTGCCACTGTCAATCAAATTTTGGATCTCATATTTTTGTCACAAGCATTTGTCTGTCTCATGTCCTTGTGTCTAATGAAATTGACAAAAGGCTTTGGTATCAAATTTTAGCATTAAAGGATTCAGCAAAGGTCGAGGGGCCAATGGCTGTAACAATCCCTTTTTCTGCAGCTTATTAAAAACCCAAGACAAAGGTTTCCCTAGATATGAAAATTTTCTTCTATTTTCTTGACCAGTTGTATTGACATCTACTGCATTTTGTGTACTCTGGCCGCTAAACTGATAATTCCCCCTCTCATTCTTTCTTCTAAAAAATGGCTTTTCTCTCATTCCCATTCTTCTATTTGTAAGCTAGTGTGTAGGAGACCTTTGAAATCCCTTATGAGTGTGTGAGACTTTCATTCATGTAGAATGGGTAGGATACCCCTCACTGTCATTTGATTCTGGTTAGACTCACCTAGTCTCTTCTTAAGCAATGCATCCTTGTTTCTCCACCTCTTCACAGAGTCAACAAAATTTTTATTTTTCTTTTGTCTGTTAGTTTCTACCTCCTTCAAGGTCACTTCTAGTTCGACATTGTACCCATATTGCTGAATGAAGGCTTTGTACAATATATTCCAATATTTTTCGGTACTTTCATCCCAAGTATTAAACCAATTCTGCACAATATGACCTAATGAAAGCATGAAATACCTTATAGCTTGAGCCTTAGTAGCTCGGGTAGACTGTATAATAGTGATATATTGCTTCACATGGAGATAAGGATTCCTAGTTCCACCAAACTTGGCAAAGGAAGGCATCTTTAACTTGTAAGGGATTTCTTCATCTTGTTCAAACAATTTGTCCACCTCTAACATCTCTTCAGTCTTCAGTTTTTTTCTCAAGCTTCTTCTCCATATCAGCAATCATCTTCTCCACATCTGAAGTTTCAGTCTTTTCCATAGTTGATTTCTCCATAACCTTTGGCTCTTTCTTTTTATCTTGAGGATCTTGGAAGTATTGAGCCCAATCATGATCATCAACAATAACTACTTTGTCATCATCAAAGGCTACCTCACCAACCTTAGCTTTTCCTTTGCCCTTCTACTTCTAGTACTAGCATATGCATCAACAGTGTTCCCCAATAATGTAGACAATCGGCTTTTCATGGTCTCAAATAGGACCCCCTTTAGTTCTTCCATCCTAGAGTTCAGTAAATCGTTTACCATCTTTTGAACTTGTTAAGGATCTATCACAATTGGTGAGTAGCTGACTGAGTCATTGCTAGATTCTACATCACTGGCATAGGTCGGATTATCGTAGACTTGTGAACTGCTATATTCAAGGGCTGTGATCCAGAAAGGATCAATGACATGTAATGAAATGCATGTATGCATGTATGCAAGGATGTACAAGTAATAGATAAACAAAGATACATAAGACGTTTCTTCCAGCCTTGTAACTTCCACATATGAATGGCGAACCTCTTTTTATAGGCATATGGTTAACAAAATATCAACATAGGATATCTTATTTTTGAACAATTCACTCGAATGGTTTAACCAATAATTGTATTTTCAAACTCTAAAGTCAATCCATGATAATTCTCATTAATTAAATCTTAATCTGTTGGTCCATTAAAAAGATAGCTTTTATGCTATATTAGATTAAAACTAAATTAAAAGGTTTATCATAAATAGATTTCTCATTTGGAAAAGCAACTAATGGTTCATGCCATAAATAAACCCATGATTAATAAGTCTTGGTATAAATTAGGCCCACAATTGATTTTAATATTTCATAACTGATCTAACTAGTTGCAAGCCCATTTAAGAAAATGTTTGTAACTTGAATGAAATGAAAAATTGTTTTGTTTCAAAGCCCACTGTAAAAAGGTTTGTTTAAAAATGAATCTTAGGCTTTTGTATTTGGATCATGAGGTAAAAGAATTTTTGACCCATATTTAAAAGGTTTTATGTCCAAAGATCATCTTGAAAAGTTTTGAAAATAATTTTGATTTTTTGGACTAAAAAGAATAAAATTATTTTAGGCTTATAATATAGTTAGGTCATATTAGGAAAATAGCAAACCAAATAAGCCATGGTTCAAACCAAGATGTATCAATCATAGTCAAACAATAACCATTTGGTTAAAAACCTAAGGAAAGTATCTAGGTCAATTACATGAGCTTTAGACTTTGGATTGAAAAAGCTTAGGTCCCCATAGCAAGTATATACCAAAAGGTACAAGGCTATGAGTGGTTATGCTAGGCTCGATCTCCATACATTGAGTGAAAGTATGATAACCCTTACATAGCACAACATGGGTTACATAGGCATCCTAACTTACGCACACAATGCAATCTAAAAATGATGCAATGGACAATATAATAAAAAGAAATAATAAAATAATACAAAGACCAATGGAATCAACTTCTCTTATCCCTAGTGGAGTCACCACATTGAGCGGAGATTTTTGTCCCCACTTCTATGTAGAATGGTTCTTGCAAATTTGACACTGTTAGGCTCAGGGCCTTAAAGAACATAGGCCTAAACCCGGAAAAAATGGAGTCGCCACCCGAATGGGCCGGGAAAAAGTAAGTGGTGGATGACTTGATTCCTAAGGAATTCCTAACCCCTATGGGTTTGAAAAGTTGGATATGTATGGGGAAGGTGAGAATGACCTAGCACCCCCACAACACCGAATTTATTATAATCGACCTCCTTTTTAGGTCTATATATTATTAAATTCTTAAATATTATAAAATCATCCATACTACATGCGATTATTAAAATAAACAATCATTATTTTAAAATCAAAACAAGTTCAAACAAAACAATAAATGGGCACCCATAGATGATGAAAACATGCCCTTACAACCATGTCCAATGTCCAAAACAAAATAAAATAGAACACCCACTATTTGGTGGAAACATGTCCATTACATTAATGCAAAACTTGAAATAATTTATATTACATGAAACTTTGACTAATGAGATACCCATAAAGTGAAAACATACCTCTTACATTTTTGAAAATGAGATAAACCAATAAAAAGAGCATTCAATCATCCATCATGAACAAAAGTAAACCATCTATCACAAAACAAATAAAATAAATCATCCATCATGAAGATATAATAAATCACATAATCAATATAGGTTTTAATGTCACATTGAAACAATAGATGCACAAAACTAAGGTTTTAATTTATGAATTAGGGTTTTAGGAAAATATGATTAGGGTTTAGGGTTTTAGTTTTAGGAAAACATGATTAGGGTTTTATTTAATTAGGGTTTAGTGTTTCATGGTTTAGGAAATTGGTTTTACTAGCTTATAAATGAAAAGTAGGGTTTTGGGATTAGTTTGAGAAAATCTAGGGTTTTTGTTTTAGAAAACAAAGCTACTGTGATTATATTTATAAACATTAGGCCACTGAATAGTTAATTCAAATTGATATTGTATGAGATCGATTACTAATGCAAATGTGATATTAAGATATTAATTCCAGTTTAATTACATGGGCTATTGTGATATTAAATTAAGTAGTTTATTGGACACATAAACAAGCTACTGGATATAAACTATATTAAGACAATATACTGGATATTTCATAAAATACACAATAACTAACTAAAAATAATTCCATGAATTAAACAATAATGATGAACTATTGTAAATTTAAAAAAGACTAAATAAGGAATTTCAAACCTTCATTTGTTGATTCCACCAATATTTTAAGTTGATCCAAACTTTATATTTGCACCAGTTGTAGAATCTCTATTGAACAAAGTGAAGGCAACATTTATTTGCCTTCTAGTTTATTGTGTTTCTATGTATTTTTGATTGATTTTAGTAATAGTATCTGCTAATTCTCTCTAATGCTGCTAAGGTTTTAATTAATTGTTTGTTATTGTCTAGTTCCTTGTCTTAATCTTGTATTTATAGGAAAAAATATTTGGCTAGACTCTTGTAATCGATTCTTAGCTTCCTATCTAATCACGACTCCCTTTTAAAGCATATCGAATTAAAATCTTTGGAATTTGAGGGAAACCACAACCGTATCAGACTAAAACAAGTTTAATCTGATGTGGTTAAAAGTCCATGTCAAATTATCAAGTCTAATTCGATATGGACAAGCTCTATATCAAATTCATATCGAATTAGAATTGATCTAATTTGATATGGTCTTTCCATATCGAATTAGAATCATTCTAATTTAATATGGAAATAGTCCATATTGAATTAGGCATGGTCTAATTCGATATGGACCATCTATATCTAATTGGACAAGCCTAATTCGATATGGCATGATCCATATCGATCCAAGCTTCCTCTAATCGCAAATTTGATCATTTCAGGGCTTTAAAAATTGAAACAGACTTATTTTAGGCCTTATAAAATCTAACCAATCTAATTAAAAGATTAAAATAGGTTTAAGCTTATTAAGAATGGACCGATCATGAATTATGCCTTCTTTAATTAGAATCGGACAAGCTAGGGTCAAAATTAAGGGTCTACATACTCCCTAAAGGGCATCTCAATTATATCACCGAGAAACTCCTCATCGTGAACAACAATTGGACTGTCTTAGTGTAACCTACTAACTACCACATTATGCCCTAAAGGATTGGTCACTAGGAAATCAAACCCTAACGACTCAAAATGTATATAACTCATAGGCAGGATGGATGCACTGATATCACTCACAAGCATGATGCATGCATAAAAATGCCTAGTAAAGAGAATATACCTGCTACAACATCAGAAGCACACGGTTCACACTGCATCACATATATTTTTTTGATGACTCTACCTGCTCTGGTCTACTAGTTCTTGTTGTGGATCCTCCTCTCTAACTTGACCCAATTCTGCCACCCCTACCACCTCTGCCACCTTGACCCCCTTTGTCACTGGATCTAGACACTACTGTCTTAGTCTGTATATCCACTGATTGCTCTAGACAATCTCTGATAAAATTATCATGGGAGACATATCTAAAACAAGTAGTTGATGATAGATTAATACCCCCAACAAAAACCCATGTGAATTCGACCACACTGAGCACAAGTAGGTGGAGGAGATCTCTGTATATCTGGGGTTAAACTACTAGCCACTGAACCAGTAGGTCCCTTTCTCTGCTTCTGCTACTGAGACCCCCTACTAGGCTACCCCTGGGCTCTACTGGACCTCTATGAAAAATGCCTTCTACCCCTCTTAGATGATGAAGACCCTACCTCTAACTGAGATCTCCTGTCTTTACTCTCTACTCTTGCTGCAGTTGCAATTCCCTGAGCTTTCTCCAAATTCCTAACAGCAAATACCAGTCGATAATCCTCATATGGGCTTCCAACCACCTAGCAATAATTGATGGCCTTAGACCTTCCTCAAACCTCCGAAATCTATCGATCTCAACTGTCACAATATCTCTTACATACTTGCTTAGCCGGATGAAATATTTCTCATATTCTATCACTGTCTTTGTATCCTACTTTAAACTTAGAAATACCTTCTTCTTTGCATTCCTTATGCTCTTAGGGAGTATATTTCTTATTAAACCTTGTAAAAAATCAGTATAAGCCAACACCGGTGGATCCTCTAATCTGTGTGGTATAGTTTTCCACCAATCATAGGCTTCCCTCTGTAGCAATAACAATGCATAATCAAACTTCTCCTCTGTAATGGCCTATAACTGAATAAAAACCCTATGTACTCTATCTAGCCACTTCTCTGCCATAACTATATCAATGGTGCCGAAGAAATATGTAGCTCTGAATTTTGTTAGTTTGTCATATTTTATGACCGATAGTTGCTGCTGTGGTGGTGGTGGCTGCTGCTGTACCGGAGCCTGTAGTTATAATTCCACTATATGCTGCACCCAAACTAGCAGATCCTCCTCAACTATTAGTCTAGCTAGCACTGATGCCTCCCCAACAGTCTCAGAAGTTGCTCCAACAACAACCTCTCTAGAAGCAACACTCTCTGCACTCCCTTCTCTAGATTCATGCATCCGAGACGACAAGTCCACCTATGTCTGTAAATACAGAAAAAACTGCCACATCAGGGATCAGATAAAGTGTCATTGTAAATGCATGTATGACATGTTGAAATCACATTTAAAATAAAAAATTTATCTTTCCAAAGTCCCACCTAGGTCGATAGCCTCAAACCTAGGCTCTGATATAAAAATAAATGTAACACCCTTATACACCATATACGTATAATACGTGTAACACCCCTATACCCTGTATACGCACACTACATACTACACCTGTAATATGCGTATACCGAATACAGGTGTGCTACAGTTTATAATAAACAAACTGATCTTTCAATTTAACAACATTATAAGAAAACTTAAAACATTCAAATCATATTATAACATTCAATAGATAAAACATTTATTTGATACGCAGCGGAAAACATAGCGGTATTTACAAATACATATACATCAAAATCCATGTTTTACAAAACATAAAAGTTATACATGTTTGACTCTTTGTCTTTGATCTTTAAGCCCTCTATCAACGCTTCAGAATCTAGACTCAACTCGGTCTAGCTGAATTCTCTGGTTCTACCCTGTCACCTGTGCGATGAACCACAATCGCGCTAAGCCAACGGCTTAGTGGTACAAACCATGATAACAACATGCTTTAATGCAATGTTAATGTCATACATTCAAGCAATAGAGATCATATTCAAAAAAATACTATATTTCATAACAATACATTTCATTATCTTATTCAATTGTTTCACCATTCATGAATCACATTGAAACAAAGACAAGCATGGGCCCAAAAGACTCTAATATGTTATTCAAAGTTCAGAGTTACTGCTTTGGTCCATAATCACAATCATCAAGCCCGTAGGCAATACATATATATCTCTATCCATGGATAGTGTAACAGACCTAGTCTCTTGGACCTCAACCCGGCTAGACCCTAGGGCCCCAGTATCTTGGTCCTCAACCCGGCTAGACTGTTACTGTTTTTGAGGCTTATGACCCAGTCTTTTCACCCCAAAAATATCATATTTCACATTTTTCAGCTGGACTCGGCTTACGACCCAGTCTTTTCACCTATCCAGTGATTCATAGGCATGCCGCCAAACCCAGAACTCTGAAAATTGAATAACATATTAAGCACACAATTATTTCATTTATCTCTTTATCAATATCTTTCTCAATTCATTTTTCATTTCATTTCTCATTTCATATTCCATAATCAAATAGGCAACCATGCCCCAATTATTTCATTTGCACTATCATAGCCAACAACAATGACTTCACATTTCATCATATCTCAATTCATATTAAAGCAATTCATCATTCAAGTATACATAACCAAATGCATTGAACATACATTTTGAATGATCATCATATCTTCCACATTATGCAAATCATAGCATTAATCAAATGTATCAACAATGTAATAGATTACTTAACACATTTACAACCAAATGTGTTAAGTCCCAATGTCATGTAAATGTATGCAATAATGTAGGGTTTGTACTTACCTCAAGAAAAACTCACACCAATCTATACACTTCCTCTTCTAAGAATTCTCAACACTTAGGTTAGGGCAACTCAACCTCTTCACAACCTAATGCAAAAAGAATAATACACACTTATTTACAAATTCACATGAATTCCAATACAATTATTCACCTATTAGTCTCATACTAGACCCATAGATCACAAATTATAAGCCAACACAACTATCTAGGACCCACGGTCGTGGCCTCACACCCCCACGGTCGTGGCCTCATAACCCCACGGTCATGGCATCCAAGGGCCACGGGCGTGGCATCCAAAATGCTTCTGTTTCAGACCAAACTCATGTATTCTATGCTTTCAACTCCATTAAACACAAACACAAAGAAAATCTAAGATAATAATTGCTCAAACTCACAACATACATCAATTACCAAGTCACAACTCTTACTCTTTCAACACCAACCTAATTCCTTTTCTTCTTCCATTCAACCCCAAAAATCAAAATCAATTAAACCCAACACTCTCAAACACACCACAATCAAACATAATCATGCTCTTAATAATCCAACACCAAACTCAAACACAACTTAAAATAAAATAAGGAAATCAAGAGGAAACTTACCAAAGTTAATGAAACTTCTTAAATTTCCAACTTGATCACTTGAAATCTTCTTCAATTTTGAGCTTGGAAGATCAAATCTCTCTCTTGCTCTCTTGCTTTGGATGGCGGGCCAAGAAGGAAAAGAAAAGAATAAGAAAAAGAAAAATAGCCAAGTCAAACTCTACTAACCACTTATACCTTCTTTTAAAATCCACCAAGCAAAAATAATATTAAAATAATCTAAATATCCTCTTCCACTCATTAATCCAATTTCCTATTAATTAACTTAAAATAAATAAATTTATCTTCTTTTGACCATTTACTTTGACTTGTATATGTTATATATATCACCATATATATAACATATACACTCTCTCTTCTCATCTTTAATGTTCCCACTTAAACATATGCATTAAATCCAAATACAATAATAATACCAAAACTTTTAGGGTATACTTTGGGATATTACAATACGTACACCTGGTATATGTAAAATACATATATATAGCATAAAAATGTTGTGATTCTAAGTCTTCCAAAATTCTGTATTTCAAAGAAAATATTTGTAACTTAAAATATAATTTAATCAACAAATAAAAATATCTATTATTAATCTTAAGTACTAAAAATACAAATTTTAAATAAAAATCTCTGGAAAATATTTGCCAGAGTTTTGTCTATATTTTGGATAAATTCCAAATTAAAATTTACACAACTTGCAATAAAACACACTTTTAAATATTCATTCAACACATACATTTCTCCAAAATAGCCCAATGGCTCAATCCAACAACATTTCACCAAAACACATCCATCAATAGATATATAAGTCTTATTTTTTTTATTCTTTGACATTTACCATAAAAGAAAATCTTTATAATTTACATCATATACATGTTTGTAAATATAATATACATAATTAAATACATTTCAAAAAGTTTAAAGTGTATACATGATATACAGGTGGCATTTGTCCATGGTAGCTCAAAGATCTTCAAAACAATAAACTATAGCCTAATCGTGGTGTGATCTAGTAGAACTCTTCAAATCCTTCACATCTACCTTATCACCTGCGTGATGAAATTCATTTGCGCTAAGCTTTTCGCCTAGTGGTACATTCTTTGATATAAAATAAATGACATTATATAAATAGTTCCATGAATGAAATAAATTTCAAATGTCACCAAACACAAATACCTATTTATTTATCGGATCAATCATCCACACACAATGGGCTAAACAATCCTTGGATAATGGTCTAGTTATAGAAATATTACCTTGGGCTATCCCATTCATCTATGACACCAGCGTGTCTCACCTGAAGGCATAATGAGTCTATGACACTAGTGTGTCTTACCCGAAGGCATAATGAGTCAATGACACCAGTGTGTCTTACCCAAAGGCGTAATAAGTATATGACACCAGCATGTATGATGACGAATTTATGCTACTATAATGTTACTGTAAGTGCACGGGTCATGCAAATTATAAAGTAGTGAGTAAAATATCATTCCATTGGGGACAAGGTTAATTACTAGTGTAAATCTTAACTGTTGTTTAGCAATCTAATAATTATTGTGATAAATAAAATAAAAAATGAATTACTTAATAAATTAAATTAAGGTAAATTTGATTATTGTGCAAAAAGAATTGATTATAAAACATTACCCAGATATTAAATCCCCCTAGCTATAAAAATATTTATGAACACTAATTCAATTAAATCAAATAACAGAGCTGAACTGGCATTTCTCTAAATTAGATCAAAACCTCTCTCAAGTAAGTTAATCCCTAATCACTAAGTAGAATGCTAGGAATCACTTCTCAAGCATAATTAAATAGATCTTGCAATAGGATCAAGGAATTATAAACCAAAGGATCTTGTAAGTCTATCTCTAGCACTCCAATCAACCCTCAATTCTAATGAGAATTCTATTCATATCAAGCTTTTTCAAGTCAATAATATGAAAATTGCAACCAATTAATAAGCATACTATTATCAATTGAAAATAAAACAATGAAGAATCATAAGAATAAGACAACTTAATTAAATGATTTAATTTTATAAAAACTATTCAATCCATACACTAAACCTAGGGTTCATCAATATCTAGATAGAAATAATTTAGTTCATGATCATAACCAGAAAACTAGAATAAAAGAAATAAGTAAAAGAATTCAACGAATCCATGATGAATGATTTGTGTTTACTCACTTCAATCCTTAATTCTTGATTTAAATCTTGTATAAATTGGATCTTCACCTTCAATCTCTATTGCCAAATTCTTTTTTTCTAAAGAAGTCACCTTTAACGCACTTCAGTTCAGATTTTATACCCCAAAGATTTAGCCTGACACACCCAGTGAATGGCCATGTCTCTGGGCGTGTTGACAATGTTGTTTCTTAAAGTTGAGGACATGGGAAATGACACAGCCAAGCTCCTAAATATGTCATAACTACTGTAATGCAGGATTAAGGACATGAAAAGTGACACACCCATATCAATAGGCATGTCAAACCTTCTGTAAGGTGGGCGAATGACACGGTTATTGACACGCCTATGTCGTTGGGCATGTCACATAAAGAATTTACCCAAAGTAGCTCTTTTCATTATCTTTCATCCGTGATTCTGACCTAAATTACCGTAAGACCTTAAAGTGTAAAAGATTCTTGAAATCAACCTTAACAAGCACTTGAACAAACAAATTAAACTCAATTTGACAATAAATGTCATATCCGTAATTTTGAAAAAATTAAATAAGTATTTGGAGATATAAAAGTTGTACATAACCAATATATATACCTACTGTATATATATTAATTGTATATGTTGGATATATATATATTACAAACTTAATATATTTAATACATATATAAGGTAAATTTGATGTGTATATAGGAATATTATTTGTGCATATGTGTATTTATATTCATTAAATATACATTACATAGACATAGTATATACATTACATAAATATGTACATAATGATATATGTGAAATATAAGTAACATATATAAGATATATACATATACATAAAAATATACAATATATATGTGGAATATAATTTGGTGTTGGAAAAGTGAATGATGAAAATAATAATAAAAAAATAATATTAGATAGTGGAAGATGATGAAAAAGTGTGATATTTTATAATTATTAATTAATTAATAATAAGTAAATAAAAATAATTCAATATTAATTTATTTTTGGGTGGTAGAAGATTAAATATATTTATTAATAATTAATTAAATAAATAAATATTTATATATAATATATTTATTAATAATTAAATATATATATATATATAAGGCTAGAAATTAAAGAAGAAAGAAATTAAAAAGACAAAAACATAAATAGTAAAGGAGGGGTAAATTAGTAAATATACTTTATAAAATTTAAAACGTAATAAAATAATTCAAAAAGAAAATATTTTTGAATGGAAGATGAAAATTGGTATTTTTAAAATAAATAAATAAATAAATAATTAAAATAATATAAAAATATATATATGTGGTCTTAAATTAAGGAAAGAGAAAAAAAATCAAAAATTTAAAAAGAATTTTTTTCTTCTTCTTCTTCCTTTCTTTGATGTTTTCTCCATGGATGAGGAAGATTGGTTTTTGCTTCATTTAAACAACCAATTTCAAGTATTTTACAAGAACCAAGTGGGTTTTGGTGATTTCTTCATAAATTAGGAAGTTTTCCTTTACAAATTTGAAGTTCCATCTAAATATATGATTATGTATAATTTGAGATTTTAATAGAGTGTATTTTAATTGGTTAAATGCATATGAAAGATGCAATTTGTTTAATTATTAATGATTCTTAAGTTGGATTGAAGAAATGGTTAAGTTTGAGTTAAGTTGGTTGAAGAGAGAGAATTTAGGGTTATGGAACATTTGGATTTTTGAAATCATGAGTTTTAATTGTGCAAATTGGTTCCAAATGTGTTATTTTAATGCATAAACAATGATTTTAAAATTAAATGATAGATTTAGTTAAGTTTGGATAGAGTTTGAAGATGGTAGTATTGAGTTAGGGTTTTGGAAAAGTGAATTTTTAAAGAATAATTAATTGTTTGATTTTAATGCTTAAATCATGCTATTTAATGATATAAGTGGTGGAAATAAGATTGAAATGATAATTGAATTGAGTTGGAATGGAGATCCTTCAATGGTGAAGGTTATGCCATTTTAGGATTTTGAGCATAAGCATGTGGTTAATTAATGCAATTGGTTTAAACATTCTAAAACATGTTTCTAATGATATTAATAAACTTAAAACACTAATTTAAATGGCTTGTTATGGTTTTTCAAAGTTAAAGTGAGGTAAAGCTTAATTTTGGGATTTGGTTTAGAGTGATGTTTAATTATGGTTTGATGTTGAGAATACCTTAGAATGTGATATTAAATGATTATGTATGATCATATTTGGTATAGGCATTGAGGGAGGTTGATTTGCTTCATCCAAGTGGTGAAGGGCAAGTTGGAAAGATAGGATTGGAGGTTGTGTTAAGCTTGCTTTGCGTTGCTAGTGGAGGTATGTACAAACTTTGAATATAATTTTTATATTTGCATAACATTTGGACTTAACACATTTTGGTTGGAAAATGTGTTAAGCTACTTGGTTCATTGATTGTGTATGAATAATATGCCATGATATTTGTAATGTCATATATGTGTTAAATGCATTGTGAAAAGCCATTGATAATGGCTAAATTGTGTAGAATGTGAAAATATGTATATTATGTGAAAATACCCAAAGTAATTGGGTAATGTGTTGTGAATGGAAAAATGACATATGTGGAATAGTGAAATGAATTGATATTGATAAAAATGAGAAAAGTGAGAAAAGTGAGAAAAATGAGAAAAATGAGAAAAAAAATGTGAAAATAAGGCAATGTGCCTAGGCTGAATATGTGACAATGAGAAAGAGATTAATAATGAGAAAAATTAATAAATGAAAAAAAAGTGAGAAAAAGATGATATAATAAGGCAATGTGCCTAGTTTGGTCATGAAAAAATGACAAAAGTTTTGATAAAGAAATTATGAAAGAATTTGATAATGTGAAATATGAATAATGTAACACCCCAATACTCCATATAAATACTATACATATACCTAGTATACATACAGTAAGTATATAAAGTATAAGGATGCCATTTTTTTTTTTACCTTTCAATACCTGTAACAAAATTCAAACCATAATAGGTCAATTTAAAGAACACTTACAAATTATTGTCTTTATCAAAACTTCATTTATACATATAATATAACATACTTAAAGTGGATACATGTATGCATTACCCTCTAGTTGGTCTCGACAAAATCTTACTCTTCTCGTGGCCTACCAAAAGACTTCATATCTTCCACCAAGCTACCTGCGCGATAATACATCCGCGCTAAGCTCGAAAGCTTAGTAGTACAAATATAAAATACAAACATATATCATGGAAACACTAACATATAAAGATATCTCAATTCCATATACTTTTAGTTCTTATTAAGTTTATCCCTATTCATTTGCACCTTTCATATCTTTCAACTAATCTCCTATCTTATACACATATAAACATAACATTTCTACCAAGTCCAACCCATCACTAATATTCACAATCAACATCTCAATACACACATTATACATTATACTAATCATAAGTCACATTTCCAATTAAGACAATCATTGTCATCAACCACAATTCATCAATTGAATTCACAATCAATGCTAATACACACATTATACATCATACCAATCATAACATTTCTTTATTCACAATTCAACATTAATGATTCATCACTAGTGCTCATAATCAATATTTCAACGCACATATTACATATCATCAATCACATGTCCAATGAAGTATACCAAAGATTTCATTATCCATTTCTTTCAACATTTGTATATCACATTGACAACAAAGACAGACTCGGGCCCAACAGACACCACTATGTTATTCAGAGTTCAGAGTTACTGCTTTGGTCTATAATCATAATCATCAAGCCCGTAGGCATCATATATCAATATTTCTATCCATGGATAGTGTAACAGACCCAGTCTCTTGGACCATCAACTCATCATGAGGAGATCCTCAACCCGGCAAGACTGTTACCAATCATATATTTCATATTCACAATTCTCATAGTGTAACAGACCCAGTCTCTTGTACCTCAATTCAACTCAATTTGAAGAGATCCTTAACCCGGCAAGACTGTTACCTTTTTCATTTTATAGGCATGCCTCCAAACCCAGAACTCTGAAGACTGAATAACACATTAAACACATATTTCACTTATTGTTTCATTATCAATTTCAATCTCAATGTTCATTATCATCTAGGCAAACATGCCTTGTTTCTTTCAATTAGATCATCATAGCCAATCACAATGGCTTCACAACATATCCTATCTCAATCCATATGATACATATAACATCATTGCTATAACATTACAAAGTACCTTATTCATATAGCACAATACAATTCACAAGATTCATAATACACAAAACATAGTATTGTTCATATAGTATCATGTGCATCATCATTATAATACTCAACATCAATTACATTAACCAAATGAACATATCATTATTCAATCACATGATTCACATTATACATATAGCATCATTGCTATAACATTACAAAGTACATTAAAGTAATTCTTCATAAAAGTGTTTATCATAATAAATTTGCATAGCTCATACCTTGTTGAATGATCCTCTTCTCTTTCACACTATACAAGTCACATTAGATTAACAATGTAATAATTTACCTAACATTATTTAATTATACTCAATCAATTGTATTCTCATACATTAATATTCATCAAATCATTCACATCTTTCATTTTTCCATAACACAATTATATATATATACATATCATTAATGATATAAACACATCAAAATACATTAGTGATATGCATTAACAATGCAATCATGCAACATTGGTACTTACCTTAATAACATTTCACACCACTCTAAACTCTTCTCCACTCAATAGTTCTTCACTTCACAAATTAGGGCAATTCAACCTCTTCACAACCTAATCCAAAAGGAATATAAGCAAAATGACCATATGAATAGTACATTCTGGTTTTAGACTCCATTTTATCCTTATTTTGAAAAATTGTATAAAATAATCTACTTGACTAAAAATTCTAAAATTTTTACAGAATTTAGTTTTGTATCTTAAAATCATTCCTTTAAAATTTCAGATCAAACTGAACACAAAATCTTGGTCAAATAGTTCACCTAACCAGACTGCCCCAATTGCCCTGCATCCTGGCAGCAGTTCTGAACTTTGTGAATTCCATAAATCAAATTGAATCAACGTGGTTCCAAATTATTTTTCTCAAATACTAGACTCACTAAGAAACAACATATCCAAAATTCAATTGGATATGATGTTTCTACATTTTATTAAAAATCCCGAAATATAGCTGTCTCAGTTAAGGTACCTGATGGAACAGGTCTAATAAAAATAATCTTTCTAAACTCATAACCATTCCAAAATCGAATCAACATATTTTTCAGTCATTCTAGACTCATAGAGGCACAACATATCAAAAATTCACTTCAAGAACATTTTTCTATAATTAATTAAAAATCATACAAGTCACAGCCTTTACTAATTGTAAAACAGAAAAATATTCATTAAACACAACTCTTACTCTTCCATCACCAACACCAATTTAACTTCTTATTTTAAAATCAATTTCAACTCTAATCAACAAATCATCAACACACTTAATCATACTATCAATAACCCTAACTCAACTCACACACATCTTCAAAAATAACAAAGGCAAACAAGAGAAAACTTACTAAAATCATGAAATTCTTGAAATTCAAACTTGTATACTTGAGATCTTCCTTCACTTTTGAGCTTAAAATTCCAAAATCATCACTTGCTATCTTGCTTTCCTTTGTCTTTGAGTGAGCCGGCCATCAACAAGAAGAAGAAGAAGAAATGATGAAGAAAACACAAAGTCAATAGGCATTAAATACCCTTCCAAAAGAAAATTACTAAACTACTCTCAACCATATAACTAAACCTTTGTCTTTTACAAGCCCATGTTGGTAATTTCACAATCACAAATAAAATATCCTCTTCCCTTGACCAAGCCCTTTGACCAACTTATATTATATATATATGACCATATACACAACATATACACTTCACTCTACACAATGCTTTTCTTCAAACAACATAATTACCACTTATCAATCACACACTCAATTCAATAATAACAACATTATCATAACTTCTAAGCACACTTAGGGATATTACAATTCTCCCCCTCTAAAAAGAAAATTTCATCCTCGAAATTATCAATATCGTAACAATTGATTCTTAACAACATACTATCTTAACTTCCATATGAAGTTAATTATATGTTTAAGTTACTATGTCACCAAATCATATAACTTCAACTCTTTCCTATAGAATCAACAATCTTCTTTAAATTCCATAACTCATCATTCTATAGGTTTATATATCTTGTTACTTCATTGATCAAACATTCAAAAAAACTTATTACACTTCCTATTACTATCTTTATACCAGAATCAGATCATTTTATAGTACACTTATACTTCATCCAATCTTTATATTTAATATATATTGTTCCTTCATCTCTTTATGATTACTCTTTTAACTTTAACCTTAAAAATCATTGGTTATGTCTTAGCATTAATTATCCCATCATTACAATCACTGTCTAAATAGACATTTATCAATCCCTCAATGGATAACAAGATCCTTATTTTCCACAAATGGAGTTACCTCTTTAGCATGCTTTTCTCTTAACTTACATATTAATACATTACCTTTCAACTTATTTTATAAATAACCAATCTTTTCCCTTTTTATCCTGATTTATAACTACTATGACTCCATTCATTCATGTCCATTCACACTTTAATATTTTACATCATATACATTGCCATGTAAATAATTACATTCTTAATACAACTACAGACATTAAATCTCAAGAATAATTCATAATCTTAATCCAATCCAGATCAATTGATTTATCTTACACAATATATCCACTTTCCCATCTTGTTCAATTCCATCCAATGATTAATTTATTTAACTTATCATGAAATTGCACCATATTCATATATGTATATATGATCTAATTCAATTAGGGCAAACTTATATACAATTTCTTGATCTCTTCCAATCCATATTCAATCAAATTATTGTGATAACAAATCACTTCAAATCATATTAGTATAGTTCCCACCAAATCTTATAATAACTTTTTAACTATGCTTCTTAAACAAAATTTTCAATCTCACCAATTTGTACTACAGTCATATTGTCTCAGTCCCAAATTTATGGATACTAAAATTAATCGGCTACACATACTAACCAAATCATATAGCCATAGGAGATGAATGGTCACACACCTGTAACTCATAAATAAATACTGTTTCTCGATTATTCTGTATCCAAACTTTTTAATTACACTATTTAGTTGTATCACAAGAATTATATATCCATTCTCCACACTTATACTACACCAAGAGTTAACACATTTCAACTCCATCTCCATAAATTTTCTCTTGAACATACGATTATCATTAGTCTAACTCACATCAACAATATTATCTATAACATCTTTATACACGACATTTAATCATATACAAATTCCATTTATTACTCCACTTCTAATTTATCTCTTGTAACACTTTTCATACAGTATACTTTTTTTTTATTATATACTTATACATATAGAATTTCTACAAACAAAATCCTTAATCCAGGAAACATTATATGATAGTTTAACTCAGTTATTATCATAACAATTTCATCTTCTAGTGTTACTTGAGTCCTTTCTCACTCTCCATTTCATCCCATAATCTAACTCTACATAGGTTAAAACCTATTCTCTCATAGATCCACTGATACATGCCCTATTATTCTCCACACCACTAAACAAATAATTAAATCACATTCACATACTTAGGTCACATTCACAATATGACTTGCTTTCCACATTTCTTACATTTTCATTTACATTCATATCGAAAAAGCTCATTCCACATTTTCCATACATGTATACACATAGTCATACAATTATATATAATTCCTCTTTTACATATCTTTAACACAATTTAACATTTATTACTTTTCCTTAATCAACATCATTCTTACCCCTTTTTGACATAACTTAAATTATTTATCAACTCAACACATATATATTTCCTAACCATAATAATACTTCACAAATTCGTAGTCACCTTACTAAGGTGACATCTCTCTCACCTTTATTTTGAAATGCATTTAATATATCATCTTTATATCCGTTTGTTTACCATTCAACGTATATATATATATTTTACTCATATATTTATACATATGTACATTACACCTAATAATATACACATTGAGCCTAATAGCTCCTATACACTTAATTATATGCTCTGATTTTTATTTTCCTTTTTCATACATTCAATACAAATTTAGTGTTTATCACTTTCTTTTAAATACTATTATTCTCATTCTTCCAATATGATAAAAAGTATTTAATCACACTACAAATATATATTCTGACTATAATAACACTTCACATCCATCTTGGTCACATTCCCAATGTGACATCTCTTTTACTTTCATCTTAAAAAAAAACATTTAATATATCTTTTTTTTTTGCAATAAAATGACTTAAAATAGCTCCTTTTCATTTGCTTATCTATTTCTCTTTTTACTTCAAAACAAATTCTCATACCATCAATCACATTACTTAATTCATAATACTTTCATGTGCAATATTAATCATTTCACCTGGCTCAGGTATTGAATATACATTAAACCATCAATATCCAATCAATCTTTATCAGTTTCTAGTAGAACTTTAACTTTTCAACTTACTACTTCGCATAAACCTTCAATTTACCAAACTCATCTTTTCTTAAAATCAACTTTAAAAACATCTCGGATATATATATATCATAAAGCAATATCAACACATATTTCTTCCCCAATTATTAAGCTCATTTCGAAAAATCTCAAATATCACATATTATTACCATTACCATGAGCTTTCACAATATCCAAGCATCTCACATTTCTACCCTTGAATTCACAATGTTTACATTAAAATAACCATACCAATTTATATTCTTACATAACCAATATCATCTCTTTTTCCTTTAAACAATACCTTAACTTTATATATATACCCCAAACTTTAAATAATCATACCTTGTCTTTACTAATCAACTCATTCAATATTATTTTCCTTTTCATTTCTTTATGTTTCAACACATTTAACACTTCACTTTACTTGCATAAATTTCCATTTTTAATTATCAATTAGACTTATATAAATTCATATCATTCATTATACTCATTTAAATTTATCATTATAGCCAACAACTATGACTTTATATACGTACCCTTCCCCAACCAGGTCGGTTGCCCTTCAATCCCAAGGGTCCGCAGGAGGCAGATAGGCACGTATAACATTATCAGTAACATACCTTTTCCCATCCAAGTCGGTTGTCCAAGTTCGGTTGCCCATTCCAATGGGTCCGCATGGTTCCGCAGGAGACAGATAGGTCCGTTCATTAAACTTATCAATATATATTTTTTTTAAAATTCATTTCTTTTTTCACAAGCAAGTTAAGTAATCATGCCTCAACATCTCACATTACAACAAAACAATTTTCTCATAACATCATATCATTCACACATTAACATCCATCTCATATAACACAGATATACTATAAATCATATAATGCCACCTCCGAGACCAACCTAGGTGTGAATGCATATGCATGTATTACAAATTTCATTTTCAAAACTCTTCTTTTTAATTCATTTTAAGCGTTTCAAAACTTTTTCTTTTTAATTTTACTTAGGCCGAGAATCTCGAACCTAAGCTCTGATACCAAAATAATTGTAACACCCCAATACTCCATATAAATACTATACATATACCTAGTATACATACAGTAAGTATATAAAGTATAAGGATGCCATTTTTTTTTTTACCTTTCAATACCTGTAACAAAATTCAAACCATAATAGGTCAATTTAAAGAACACTTACAAATTATTGTCTTTATCAAAACTTCATTTATACATATAATATAACATACTTAAAGTGGATACATGTATGCATTACCCTCTAGTTGGTCTCGACAAAATCTTACTCTTCTCGTGGCCTACCAAAAGACTTCATATCTTCCACCAAGCTACCTGCGCGATAATACATCCGGGCTAAGCTCGAAAGCTTAGTAGTACAAATATAAAATACAAACATATATCATGGAAACACTAACATATAAAGATATCTCAATTCTATATACTTTTAGTTCTTATTAAGTTTATCCCTATTCATTTGCACCTTTCATATCTTTCAACTAATCTCCTATCTTATACACATATAAACATAACATTTCTACCAAGTCCAACCCATCACTAATATTCACAATCAACATCTCAATACACACATTATACATTATACTAATCATAAGTCACATTTCCAATTAAGACAATCATTGTCATCAACCACAATTCATCAATTGAATTCACAATCAATGCTAATACACACATTATACATCATACCAATCATAACATTTCTTTATTCACAATTCAACATTAATGATTCATCACTAGTGCTCATAATCAATATTTCAACGCACATATTACATATCATCAATCACATGTCCAATGAAGTATACCAAAGATTTCATTATCCATTTCTTTCAACATTTGTATATCACATTGACAACAAAGACAGACTCGGGCCCAACAGACACCACTATGTTATTCAGAGTTCAGAGTTACTGCTTTGGTCTATAATCATAATCATCAAGCCCGTAGGCATCATATATCAATATTTCTATCCATGGATAGTGTAACAGACCCAGTCTCTTGGACCATCAACTCATCATGAGGAGATCCTCAACCCGGCAAGACTGTTACCAATCATATATTTCATATTCACAATTCTCATAGTGTAACAGACCCAGTCTCTTGGACCTCAATTCAACTCAATTTGAAGAGATCCTCAACCCGGCAAGACTGTTACCTTTTTCATTTTATAGGCATGCCTCCAAACCCAGAACTCTGAAGACTGAATAACACATTAAACACATATTTCACTTATTGTTTCATTATCAATTTCAATCTCAATGTTCATTATCATCTAGGCAAACATGCCTTGTTTCTTTCAATTAGATCATCATAGCCAATCACAATGGCTTCACAACATATCCTATCTCAATCCATATGATACATATAACATCATTGCTATAACATTACAAAGTACCTTATTCATATAGCACAATACAATTCACAAGATTCATAATACACAAAACATAGTATTGTTCATATAGTATCATGTGCATCATCATTATAATACTCAACATCAATTACATTAACCAAATGAACATATCATTATTCAATCACATGATTCACATTATACATATAGCATCATTGCTATAACATTACAAAGTACATTAAAGTAATTCTTCATAAAAGTGTTTATCATAATAAATTTGCATAGCTCATACCTTGTTGAATGATCCTCTTCTCTTTCACACTATACAAGTCACATTAGATTAACAATGTAATAATTTACCTAACATTATTTAATTATACTCAATCAATTGTATTCTCATACATTAATATTCATCAAATCATTCACATCTTTCATTTTCCCATAACACAATTATATATATATACATATCATTAATGATATAAACACATCAAAATACATTAGTGATATGCATTAACAATGCAATCATGCAACATTGGTACTTACCTTAATAACATTTCACACCACTCTAAACTCTTCTCCACTCAATAGTTCTTCACTTCACAAATTAGGGCAATTCAACCTCTTCACAACCTAATCCAAAAGGAATATAAGCAAAATGACCATATGAATAGTACATTCTGGTTTTAGACTCCATTTTATCCTTATTTTGAAAAATTGTATAAAATAATCTACTTGACTAAAAATTCTAAAATTTTTACAGAATTTAGTTTTGTATCTTAAAATCATTCCTTTAAAATTTCAGATCAAACTGAACACAAAATCTTGGTCAAATAGTTCACCTAACCAGACTGCCCCAATTGCCCTGCATCCTGGCAGCAGTTCTGAACTTTGTGAATTCCATAAATCAAATTCAATCAACGTGGTTCCAAATTATTTTTCTCAAATACTAGACTCACTAAGCAACAACATATCCAAAATTCAATTGGATATGATTTTTCTACATTTTATTAAAAATCCCGAAATATAGCTGTCTCAGTTAAGGTACCTGCTGGAACAGGTCTAATAAAAATAATCTTTCTAAACTCATAACCATTCCAAAATCGAATCAACATATTTTTCAGTCATTCTAGACTCATAGAGGCACAACATATCAAAATTTCACTTCAAGAACATTTTTCTATAATTAATTAAAAATCATACAAGTCACAGCCTTTACTAATTGTAAAACAGAAAAATATTCACTAAACACAACTCTTACTCTTCCATCACCAACACCAATTTAACTTCTTATTTTAAAATCAATTTCAACTCTAATCAACAAATCATCAACACACTTAATCATACTATCAATAACCCTAACTCAACTCACACACATCTTCAAAAATAACAAAGGCAAACAAGAGAAAACTTACTAAAATCATGAAATTCTTGAAATTCCAACTTGTATACTTGAGATCTTCCTTCACTTTTGAGCTTAAAATTCCAAAATCATCACTTGCTCTCTTGCTTTCCTTTGTCTTTGAGTGAGCCGGCCATCAACAAGAAGAAGAAGAAGAAATGATGAAGAAAACACAAAGTCAATAGGCATTAAATACCCTTCCAAAAGAAAATTACTAAACTACCCTCAACCATATAACTAAACCTTTGTCTTTTACAAGCCCATGTTGGTAATTTCACAATCACAAATAAAATATCCTCTTCCCTTGACCAAGCCCTTTGACCAACTTATATTATATATATATGACCATATACACAACATATACACTTCACTCTACACAATGCTTTTCTTCAAACAACATAATTACCACTTATCAATCACACACTCAATTCAATAATAACAACATTATCATAACTTCTAAGCACACTTAGGGATATTACAAATAAATTGTGTGCCTAGTATGTTATTCAATTTTCAGAGTTCTGGGTTTGGCGGCATGCCTATGATTGCCTACGAGCTAAATGCTGGAATAGTGAAAAGATTGGGTCATAAGCCAGGCCAGTTGATAAATATGATTTTTTTGGGGTGAAAAGGCTGGGTCGTAAGCCTCAAAAATTGTAGCAGTCTAGCCGGGTTGAGGAACAAGATACTAAGGCCTAAGAGTCTAGCCGGGTTGAGGTCCAAGAGACTAAGACTGTTACATTATCCATGGATATATTGCCTACGAGGCTAGACACATGGTGTCATTATAGACCAAAGCAGTAACTCTGAAATTTGAATAGCATATTTGATCCTTTTTGGGCCCATACTTGTCTTTGCTTTAATGTGAATTATGAATTGTGATACAATTGAGCAATATAATGCTATGAGTTATGATTATGAAATATTTGAAAAATATAAGAAAGTAGAATGATGTGACATCTATATGCATTGTGCATTGGCATTGCATTGAGTTTTATTGTTATTATCAAAGTTTGTACCACTAGGCTTCAGCTTAGCGAGATTGTAATTCGTCGCACAGGTGTCATGGATGATTTAGTAGAGCCGGAGAGTTCTACTAGACCTGGTCGAGTCTAGGTTTGTATTTACTGATACTTTGATTTATTTCTTATGCTTTAATCTATTTAATTTCAATGCTTGATTTATTTAATTTATCATGGATGGATGTTTATTTTATATTTTAATTAATAGCTTTGATGAATGATTTATTTATGATGAATGATTATTTACTTTTATCAATTAATTTAGATTTTCAAAAGTTGTAAGGGGTATGTTTCCACTTGGTGGGTACCTCATTAGTTAAACATCATGTAATTTAATTTGCTTTTCTATTTTAGAACCTATGTAAAGGGCATGTTTCTACCTTTCGGTAAGGACATGTTTCCATCTTTGGATGGGTGTCCATTTATTTGTTTTGCTTGGACCTTGCTTTGATTTTAATATATTGATGTTTTCTTTTAATTTTTGTGTGTAATATGGATAATGTTGTTATATTTAAGAATTTTATAATATTAAGACCTGTAAAGGAGGCCGGTTCCAATGAACCAGGCGTTGTGGGGGTGCTGGGCCATTTCTCACCTTCCCCACACGTACCCAACTTTCCGAACCCATTAGGGGGTTGGAGATTCCTTAGGAATCGAGTCATCCACCCCTTTCTTTTTTCCCGGCCCATCTGGGTGGCGACTCCATTTTCTCCTGACTTAGGTCCGTGTTCTCTAAGGCCCCGAGCCTAAACAGTGCCGAAAGGGACAAAAATCCCCGCTCACAGTGGCAACTCCACTGGGGATAAGAGAAGTTGATTCCATTGGTCTTTATATTATTCTATTCTTTCTTATAATGATATTATCCATTGCATCATATTAGATTGCATTGTGTGCGTGAGTTAGGACGCCCGTGTTACCTGTGTTGTGTTATATAAGGGATACCATACTTTCACTCAAGGTATGGAGATCGAGCATGGCATAGCCATTCATAGCCTCGTACCGTTTGGTATATACTTGCTATGGGAACCTAAGCCTTTTAACCCAAAGACTAAAGCTCATGTAATTGGCCTAGTTACTTTCCTTAGGTTTTACCCCAAATGCATGTTGTTTGACTATGGTTAATTTATTTTGGCTTAAATCATGGCTTATTTGGTTTGTTCTTTTTCTAATATGACCTAAGTATATTGTAAGCTCAAAAGAAATTTTTCTTTAAAGTCCAAAAGACCAAAGCTATTTTCAAAATTTTTTTCAAGTTGGTCTTTGGACATAGACTTTTCTAAAAACAAATTAAAAATTCTTTGGCCCATGGCCCAAATACTTAGCCTAAAATCCATTTTTCTAAAATCTTTTTACAATGGGCTTAGAAATAAAATTACTTTTATCCAACCTTTTCTTACAAAGAGCTTGCAAAAATATTTAGGTTAATTATGAAATACCAAAAATCAGTTGTGGGCCTAGTTTACACTAAGAATAAATTAACCATGGGCTTGTTTTTGGCATGAACCATTAGTTACCTTTTTCAATTGAGAAATCTATTTATAATAAACCTCTTAATTTTGTTTTAATCCAACATAGCATAAAAGCTACTTTAGTTGGTTGAATGGATTAAAACCTAATTAATGGGAATTATCATGGATTGATTTCCATTTTCGAAAATATAACTATTGGTTGAAACATTCGAGGGAATTATTCGAAAGCAAGATACCCCATGTTGGTATTTTGTTAACCATATACCTAGGAAAAGAGACTCGCCATTCGTGTATGGATGTTATAAGGTTGGAAGGAATGTCCTATTTATCCTAATTTGTTGATTGTTTGTGCATACATGCATACATGCATACATTTGCATCTCATATCATTGATCCTCTCTGGCTCGCAGCCCTGGATTACGATAGTTCTAAAGCTTACAACAATCTGACCTACGCCGGAGATGAAGTATCTAGCAGCAACTCAATCACTTGCTCACCTAAAACAATGGAGCCTGAACAAATTCAAAGAATGGTGGATGAAGCCCTGAATGCCAAGATGGAAGAAATCAAAGAGGCCCTAGCTGAGACCATGAAGAACCTGTTGACTATGATCTTAGAGAACCATGCTGAGGCATCTACTAGCACTAAGAAACCAAAGGACAAAGGCCCAAAGTTAGTGAAGTGGTTTTTGATGATGAAAAAGTGATCATTGATGGTGATGATGATTGGGCTCAATACTACCAAGATGTTCAAGAGAAGAAGAAAGAACCGAAGGTTGCTGAGAAAGCAACTATTGAAAAGACTGAGACATCTGATGTTGAAAAGATGATTGCTGATTTAGAAAAGAAATTTGAGAAGAAGTTTAAAACCGAAGAGTTGTCTGAGATTGACAAACTATTTGAACAAGATGAAGAGGTCCCTTACAAGTTCAAGATGCCATCCTTTGCTAAGTACAATGGCACCGGAAATCCTCATCTTCACATGAAGCAATACATCACTGCCATGCAGTCTGCCCGAGCTCTAAGGCTCAAACCCTAAGTTACTTTATGCTCTCGTTGGACCCTGTTGTCCAAAATTGGTTCAATACCTTAGATGATGGAACACAAAAGAGTTGGGATCTACTTTACAAAGCCTTCATCCAACAATATGGATATAATGTTGAATTGGAAGTTACCTTGATGGAAGTGGAGTCCATTAGGCAAAGGTCGAATGAGAATTTTGTAGATTATGTCAAGAGATGGAGAAACAAGGCAGCTTTACTCAAGAAGAGGCCCGATGAATCCGATCAAATAAGGATGATTGTGAGAGGGGTGTTGCCTAATCTTCATGAGAGGATGTCTCATACACTCATCCGTGATTTCAAAGACCTTCTCTAAGCTGGTTTGCAAATTGAAGAGTGGGAAAGAGAGAAGAATCGCTTTTCAATAAGAAGGAATGAGAAAGGGAATTACCAACCTAGTAATCAAAGCACGCAAAAAGAAGTTGATATTAATGTAATCGGTCAAGGAAATAAAATACAATTTTCAGATCTGGGGAAGCCTCTATCTTGGGTTTTTAACAAGCTGCAAAAGAAAGGGTCGTTACAACCGTTAGCTCCTTGATCGTTACATAATCCATTGCCACCAAACTTCAATGTCGAGGCCTTCTGTCAATTTCATCAAATGCGAGGGCATGAAATGGATAAATGTGCTCGTCTAAGGCATGAGATCTAAGACTTAATCGATAGTGGTAAGCTACCGAGCCGGATAAGCCCAAATACCAAGAACAACCCTTTGCCCAAATTTGGAAGAGTGCCACCTCCGACAACTTTTATGGTGGGAAAAGGATTGGAAGAAGATTTTGTTTTATCCTCTTTTCAAGATGGGGATATTGAAGATGTGAAAGGAAAAGAAGCCTAATTCAATGAACTTTCCTTAGCTTGAATGTTGCTTTTCAATCTTACTTTCTTTAATATTTTGGAACTATTGTGTTTTTCAAATTTAAAGTTGCTTGAATAAATTACTTTCATCAAAAATTTTGTTGGTCTTTGTTCATTTTGGGGCTCAACCAATGAGGAATCTAGCTTGATAATTCATGAATTAATATATGCATCATGACTCGAATAACTTTACTAGGTGAGGGAACTGCTTTATAGCATTGAGTTGTGTATACTTACTTAGAGAGGGCTCCTACATAATTACCTTTGTCAAGGTCCTAGTCAGTCTTAGAACATGCTTTGACAAGCTTTCGAGGCAAAATTGAACTCTACTTATTTAAGAGAGAAATGATCTAGGCATTGTTTTCTTAGCCAACAACTAGTATCCACCTATTAAATATCAATCCCTAGTTGTCCCTTTGACCCTTCATAAAATTTTAGCTTTCTTTTCATTGGCTTAAAAATCCCAATAATCTACCCTGAGCTGTTGTGATACTTTTGACAAGTTTTAAGATCACTAAGTTGAAGAGGCAAAAAGATCAAAGAAAGAAATGAATACCATGAAGATAGTTGAAGTTCTCGATCAAGACCATGAAGATAGTTGATGTTTTTAAGACCATAAGGGTAGTTGAAGTTTTCCTAATATCTCCAATATATCAAGACAACATCAGAGTAACAAATGATTCATCCCTGTTGAAGGAGATTTGTGTTGCTCCACTCATCCATCATTAGAAGCCAAAGTCGGTACAAACAAGATGACTCTGTTTGAGTTAGAACCAAAAAAAGGAAAGAAAAAAAAACCAAACAAAAAAGAGAAGAAGAAAAAAAAAAGAAGAAAAAAAAGGGGGACAAAAGAAAAGAAAAAGAAAAGAAAAAAAGAAAAATAAAACCTAAAAAGGTGGTTCAGAAAGTCAGCTGAGTTCTCTTTTACCTAAAGCAGCAAGAGGCTTCCATTTGGGTTATAAGGACATTTTGACTTGAATTGGTCCAACCCAATTAAAGATTCGATCAAAATCAGAGGAAAAGGAGAAAGACCATCCAGTGCTTAAAAGTTCTGTACTTGACAGTCCTACAAGGAAGAAGGATAAAATGATAAAATGCGCAAAGAAAGGGAAGAGTAAGAAAAATAAAAAGAAAGAAAAGGGAGAAGAAGAAAAGAAACAAATTTGGGTAACAAATTTTTTGGTGGGCACAAAGACTATCCTAATCAAGATCTAGATTAATGCCAAGAAGACAAAAAGAATTTGGAGTCTAGAAAGATTGCTCCCAACTGTCTAAAGTTCCAATAAGAAATTTGTAGTGTGAGGGTTTGTCCATTGTGTCACACTAGCTCCAATCTCAAAATGGCCTTTACTTAAACCTGTGTCCCTTATAGACCCCATTTCAAGCCTATCAAAGACCTGTTGATCTCTCTTGGTAGGTCGAGTCTATTAGTGGAGATAGTTTGGATAAGAATGCATATGAGATAGACAATATTTAAACTCAAATAAGACCTTTGGCCAAATAATGTGTATGTGCCTATCTGAAGTGCAACAATTCTTGCTTAAATAGAAATGATTCCTGAGTTTAGTACGGTAACTAGGGTTGTCAAGTTATAGATATGTTAATTTAGAAAAATCAAGTCCTAAAGTACATTGACATTAATTTGGCAAAGCCAACATTTGATTTCAAAATTAAAATTCAAAAAATAAAAAAAATGTTTTGTCATATAAAGCCTTCAAGTTAAGGGAAGTATGTTGAACATCCAAAGGACACATTAGGCAAAGGAAATGATTATTGGCAAGGTCATGAAGAAGCTATCAACCGACATGCTGAAACATAGTTCGAAATAGATGAATCCCTGACTCTGCTGTTTGGTGTTTTCTTTATTCATATTTTCAACATCTTGAAGATAAAAGCCATAAATGCAAAGCTTTATATCATTCCAGTGCAAGAACTAAACGGGCATAAAAAAGGAACCAATGAGAGCACTTCTTCTAATCACCTTGGTCTGTGAGTCGATGGAACGACTGTAAGTATTATTCATGCATATCATGCATACATGAGCATATCATGTCACACTTTCTTGTCTTGTATTGTCTATTCTTTATCAAAGTGAACAGCAAACACTATGTGAAGTAAGGAATCAAAAGAAGATATCAAATCAGGGGGGCATAGAAAGCCCATTGCTTGAGAAAACTCCAGTAATCTTGCAAAGAGAAGAAATACGTGCATGTGCAAAGAACTAGACTGCAAAAACATCAATCAAAGCTTGCATGGATAAAATCTTTGGTTTGAGCCTACACAGTGGGCAAAGTTTCTCCTTTTCAATTTTTTGAGTTTATATACCAAATATTTTTAAACTCACTTGCAAATATTTTGCCACGCAGGGGGGCAAGGAGAGGATATAAGGTCCAATTAAAAATAGCTGAATTTTTGCAAAAGGGAAGAAAAAAAGAATGAAACATTAGAACTCTCAAAAGAATGAAGATACAAAAGATAAAAGATTAATCCAGCTAAAAGAACTAAAGCCAGGGTAAAGACCCGATCTCAAAGGATGGAAATTTATTTTCAAGGGTGAAGACCCGATCTCAAAGGATGAAGATCCATTTGCAAGGGTGAAGACCCGATCCCAAAGGATGAAGATCCATATTTCAAGGGTAAAGACCCAATGTCAAAAGATGAAGATTCATTTTCAAGGATGAAGACCCGATCTCAAACGATGATGATCCATTTTGAGGGTGAAAAACCATAATGCATAGAATAACCAGAGCAGTCAGATTTCTCAAATGATAAAAGGTCAGTTAAACTCAATCTCGGGTCCAAGCACCCATTCTCGGGTCCAAGTACCCAATCACGGGTCCAAGCACCCATTCTCGGGTCCAAGTACCCAAATCAATTCAAGCTCGGGTCCAAGTGCCCAATCTCGGGTCAAAGTACCCAATCTCGGGTCCAAGTACCCAAATTCAAATTCAGTTAAGATCGAGTATCCAAATCCAGTTTTGGATCAAGTGTCCAAATCCAGTTAGGATCGAGTATCCAAAGCCAATTTAGGATTGAGTATTCTAATCCAGTTAGGATCGAGTATCCGAATCCAATTAGGATTGAGTATCCCAATCCAATTTAGGATCGAGTATCCAAAGCCAATTTAGGATCGAGTATCCCAATCCAATTTAGGATCGAGTATCCAAAGCCAATTTAGGATTGAGTATCCAAATCCAGTTAGGATCGAGTATCCAATCTAGTTAGGATCGAGTATCCAATCCAGTTAGGATCGAGCATCCGAAGCCAATCCCAATCCAGTTAGGATCGAGTGTCCCAATCCAGTTTAGGATCGAGTATCCAAATCTCTCGGGTACAGAACCCAAATTTTCCTTAGGTCGAGAACCTAGAATTATCCTTGAGTCCAGAACTCGAATCGGGTCCAGAACACAAATTTTCCTTAGGTCGAGGACCTAGAATTATCCTTGAGTCCAGAACTCGAACCGGGTTCAGAACCCAAATTTTCCTTAAGTCGAGAACCTAGAATTATCCTTGAGTCCAGAACTCGAACCGGGTCTAGAACCCAAATTTTTCTTAGGTTGAGAACCTAGAATTATACTTGAGTCCAGAACTCGAATCGGGTCCAGAACCCAAATTTTTCTTAGGCCAAGAATTATCCTTTAGTCTAGAATTCGATCCAGGTCCAGAACTCAAATTTTTCTTAGGTCCAGAACCTAGAATTATTCTTTAGTCCAGAACTCGAACCGGGTCTAGAACCCAAATTTTTCTTAGGTCGAGAACCAAGAACATCCTTGAGTCCAGAACTCGAACCAGGTCCAGAACCCAAATTTTACTTAGGTCCAGAACCTAGAATCATCCATTGAGTCCAGAACTCGAACCGGGTCCAGAACCCAAATTTTTCTTAGGTCCAGAACCTAGAATCATTTTTTTAGTCCAGAACTCAAACCAGATCCAGAACCCAAAACCTCAACCATCTCAAAAATTAAATCTTATTGCCTTTCACTCTCTTTCAATAAAGTTTCAGATCATTCAAGCAGGGGAAAAACTGTAGACCCTTAATTTTTGACCCAATCCGGCCTAAGCTATTTCGCCCGCAGCCCGCCCCTGCCACAATTTCCTACGGCAGAATTTTTTCGCCAGCGCATTTTTTCCTGCGGCAATTTTTTTCGGCAGCGCAATTTTTCCAACGCAAATTTTTTGAAACCTAATTCAATTAGTTTCTTTTTTTTATTAATATTACTTTCCTTGACTAATTAGGAATAAACCACATCAAACCAATATAAATAAGGACCAAAGGCAATTAAATTTTGGGGGGACCGAAAGTGGCAGTAGCTTGGAAAATTTGAAACCAAATCAAGGAAGGAAAAAGAGCAATTCGATTTCTTTTTTTTTGGAATATCAGGGACGCGATTTAAGCAATTCAAAGGCAGCAATTGTCTTTGTTCTTGTTCATCCAAGAAGAATTATTTTTGGAGAATCAACAAAAGGAGGTATGAGATTCTAATTTCTTTTTTTTTCTCACAGTAGCATAATCTATGAAATTTTATTTTTCAAATCAAAAACCTTAGAACTTTAATTTAGTTTTCCAAAGTTAAAAATACTAATACGTTACTTTATTTTCCAAAAAGACTTAAAATTGTTATTTTTTCTTCTTAAAAATCTTAAAACTCTAATTAAACATCTTTTTCAACAAAACCAAATTTGATTCTGTTTCTTTCAAAATTTTAAACTAGGATCTATTTCATTCAAAAAACATTAAAAAATATCTTTTCTATTTATAAAAACTTCAATCCATTTGTTTAAATTCATAAAACTTTATGAAATCATCAAATTGTCTTTCTAAACCCTAGTTCAAATTCATTACCCGATACCCTAATTCTAAATCCTAAAATCCAAAATTCAATTCCTAAACCTAAAATAGTAAACCCTAACCCTTTAAAACTTTAAACCCTAATTTTTCTAAGCTCTAATCCTTTAAAACATTAAAAACCATAAAAACATAAATACTTTAAATTTTTACACAGTAGCTTGAAATTACCATTTAAAACCATGAATCAAAAGTATTTTAAAGTATCTAAAACCCTAGTTTCATGATTTCACCATTCAAATATTAATTTAGTTAATCAAAGAGTCTTACCAACTTTTTAAAACATAAAATCCTCAATCTATTTTAATTCCATAAAAAGTCACAATAGCTATAATTGTACTTTTATTTGCTTTATTTAATTTTATATTTGATTATACTTTGATTTATTTCTTATGCTTTAATCTATTTAATTTCAATGCTTGATTTATTTAATTTATCATGGATGGATGTTTATTTTATATTTTAATTAATAGCTTTGATGAATGATTTATTTATGATGAATGATTATTTACTTTTATCAATTAATTTAGATTTTCAAAAGTTGTAAGGGGTATGTTTCCTCTTGGTGGGTACCTCATTAGTTAAACATCATATAATTTAATTTGATTTTCTATTTTAGAACCTATGTAAAGGGCATGTTTCTACCTTTCGGTGGGTGTCCTATTTAGGCATGTGATGTAAGGACATGTTTCCATCTTTAGATGGGTGTCCATTTATTTGTTTTGCTTGGACCTTGCTTTGATTTTAATATATTGATGCTTTCTTTTAATTTTTATGTGTAATATGGATAATGTTGTTATATTTAAGAATTTTATAATGTTAAGACCTATAAAGGAGGTCGGTTCCAATGAACCGGGTGTTGTAGGGATGCTGGGCCATTTCTCACCTTCCCCACACGTACCCAACTTTCCGAACCCATTAGGGGGTTAGGGATTACTTAGGAATCGAGTCATCCACCCCTTTCTTTTTTCCCAGCCCATCCGGGTGGTGACTCCTTTTTCTCCAGGCTTAGGTCCGTGTTCTCTAAGGCCCCGAGCCTAAACACTGCCAAAGTTGCAAGAACCATTCCACCGGGAGTGGGGCCAAAAATCTCCGCTCACAGAGACTACTTCTTTCTAGAAATAGGATCCATTATCTATAATTATTTCAAAAGGAACTCTAAATTGACAAAGGATGTTAGTTTGGATAAAGTGGGTGATCCTTTTTTAGTTAAGTACTATGAAAGATGCTATTTTAATCCATTTGGTAAAATAATCAATTGCAACAAGAATATACTCATACGCCTCAGTGTACTTCAGGTTGATCTTGCCTATCACATCTAATCCCTGGGTTGCAAAGGGCCATGGTGTAGCAATTGGTTGCAACGACAAGGGTGGTTGATGCTTCTGCTTAGCATAAATCTGGCAGTTATGGCATTATTTCATAAAAGCGGCATAGTCTCAATATAAAGTCAACTAATAATATCCCATCTTCAAGATTTTTCTAGCTAAAAATGTAATATCCTAATTTTTGAAATGTTTTAATTTTTTGAAATTTTATAAAATAAATTATAACTTAATTGGACAAATTAAATAAATGATTTTGAATGATAAATGAAAAGATTTTAAGTGAAAAAGTAAAATGTATATGTGATATATATGTAAATATACATAACATATACACATCTATATTAAAAAAAAGTCAAAATCTATTTTAATAATTCAAAAGTTAATTATATTTTTAATGGAAGATATTTTTTAGATAAGCAATTAAATAATATATATATATATATACTTGGTGGTAATTAAAGTGGAAAATATATGGTTAAAATTGAAAGTGGATGGAGAGAGAGTAATTATTTGATCTTCTTCTTCTTCTTCTTTCTTCCTTAGCCGATTTTCATAGTTGTGCAAGAGAGGATTTTTGCTTCTTCTAAGCTTCCTAAGGTGAAGGATTTTCAAAGTTTCAAGGGAAGATTTGGTGATTTCTTCTTGTAGTGGTAAGTTTTAAACTTGTTTCCTTGATTTCTATTAAAGATGTGAAGTTTGACTTGTTATGGTTATATGTTTTAATTGTTGGAATTGGTATGTATGAAGTTGTTTTCAGTTGTTAACCATGATTTTAAGGTTGGATTAAAGAAATAGATAAGTTTGAGTTGAGTTTAGTGTAGAGAGAGAGAGAGTTAAGGTCATGTAACTTTTGAGTTGTAAATTCATGGCTTTAAATTGTGTAATTTGATTTTAATTGAGTTACTTTGTTTCATAACCAAGTATTTTAAAGATAAATGATGGATTTCATTGAGTTTGGATAGAGTTGGTAATGGAAAGGGATTGTTCAAAGTATGAGAAAAGAATGATAACTTTAGAAATGTGACAATTATGTGTTGATATTAGAATTTCTACCTGACACGCCCAGTGACACGGCAATGTCATTGGGTGTGTCGATGATTCTATTTTTAGTATTAGTGACACGTGTAGTGTGACTCCCATGTCACTGAGCTTGTCAAAGCTATTGTAATGTAATATGTTTGGCATGGGCAGTGACACACCCTTGTCACTGGACGTGTCAAAGCTTATGTATAGTGGGCATAGGGCACGATCATTGGCAAGCCCTTGTCGTTGAGCGTGTCACTTGTAGAATTTGCCCAAGATAACTCTTTTCCTTATTTTTCCTTGTGGTTCCTTTCTTTGTGTTGAGAGATCATGTATATGCATTAAAGTGTGATACTAAGTGATTATTTATAATCATATTTGGTTTACGCATTAAGGAGATTTGATTTGCCCAATCCAAGGGTTGAAGGATATTTAGCAAGAGAAGGTTGAAGGTGGTGTTTGAACTTGTTTTGTTGATTTTAGAGGTAAGTAAAAACTTTGAATAAATTGATTATGTTTGCATGACATTTGGGTTTAACACATTTTGATTGGAAAATGTGCTAAGTTACTTGATGCATTGAACATGCATGAATAATGTGCTATGACATGTGTATTGTCACAGATGTATGGAATGCTTTGTGAAAAGCCATTGATAATAGCTAATTTGAGTAAAAAGTGGAATATGTGCAATATGTGAAAATGACCAAAAGTTTTTGGGTAATGTGGGTTGTTGTGTATGTATTAAAGATATTGTGAAAAGCCATCGGTAATGGCTAGGTTGCATAAAATGTGAATCATATGTGAATTGTGTGAAAATACCTAAAATAATTGGGTAATGTGTTGTAAATGTAAAATGTGATACATTAAGATTATATGATGATATGAAATAAGATGAGATTGATATAAATAAGAAAAATGAGAAAAAGAGGAAAATAAGGCAATGTGCCTAATTGATTATGGGAAAATGAGAAAGAAGATGATAATGGAAATATAAAATAATTGCGTGCCTAGTATGTTATTTAATTTCTAGAGTTCTGTGTTTGGTGGCATGCCTATGATGTTATCCTCATTATTTGCCTTTGGGGCTAGCTTTTGAGCAATTATTTGATTTGGCTTTGGGGCTAGACGTTTGGCATCACTGTGATATAATCTACCTTTGGGGCTATCTTTTGAGCAATTATTATGACCTACCTTCAGGGCTAGCTTTTGAGTAATTACATGATTTGCCTTCGGGGCTAGGCACATGTTGTCAACTTGGACCAAAATAGTAACTCTTAGATTTGAATAGCATATTAGATCCTTTGGGCCCATGCTTGTGTTTGTTGTCATGTAAATTGTAAAGTGATTGATAAATATGTTAAAAATGAAAGGGTGATTTTACATGGTGATATGATATACATAAGCATTGTGCATTGGCATTACCTTTGAACTTTATTGTTATCAAAGTTTGTACCACTAGGCTTTTGGCTTAGTGCGATTGTAATTCATCGCGCAGGTGACATGGTAGATCCGGTACAGCCGAAGAGTTCGTCTATACCGAGTTGGGTCTAGATTTAAGATCTTGAGTGTAGAGTTGATTATTGGACATCAAGATCAGAGACACACTGCCAGCATGTGCATATCTTATATTATCGTACATTTTGACATTATGTGTATTATATTAAGTTTTGATGTATATATATCGTAAATTATAAAGAATGTTTTGGATAAAATTTGTCATGGGGATTTGTATGTGTTTTTGATAAGTAATATTTTATTTGTTATTTATATATATTTTAAAGTATTTAAGATTTAAAGATTGGAAAAGTAAGATTTTAATTAAAATGGGTTGTGACATTTTTGCACTGTATATGCATATATTACATATGTTGGCTGAATGTATTGTATGTATATGGGGTATAAGGGTGTTACAAGGAATTCACCACTCATATATAGTCCAGATTCTCCCCCATGAACCTCCTCCATCATCTCCTTTTTTTTAAATGGATATTATCCCAAGTATTCAAGTATAGCACATCACCATTTAAGATGAAGGTAGTAGTCAATTGCCTTAAGCTCTTTCTATCAACTTTTGTTGCACTATCTGGCTATTCACCTTCCTTGATAAACATAAGGATATCCCAATACCAGTGTTTTTCACTTGAATGTTCATGCAAAAAATGGGCTTTTGTTGTACCTCCACTATAATAGGCTTGACCATTATATCGTTGTCCATGTATACCATTGAAGCTAAGGTTGCCAGGGCCTTTGCAAATTGTCTTGTCTCAGTAAATAATAGAAGGAAAGTTTTTAAAACTATTGAGTCAGGCTATCAAGATGCTTATGGAAGGGAACCAAGCACTCTTCTTTAATATTCCATTCTCAAAATGCCTGGGACACTATCAGAGCTAAATCCCCATACACTTTCAATTAAGGAATCCCAGGTTTCAAAGCAGCTTCAAGCTTTATGATACAAGCTTCATATTCAGCCTTATTATTAGTAACCTCATCTGTAAGAGGCAATTGCTCCCTAGAAGGAGAAACTAACACTACACCAACTCCAAATGCTCTATTATTAGAGGCACCATCAAAGTATATCTCACAAGTATCAACTTCTACATTTACTATAGCCTCATTTGGAAACTCAAGTTCTTCCATTTCATCTTGGACTAGTACAACTGCTAATTGATCTACAATAATACTCCTTTCATTACCTTGCGAGGGATATACTTGAGATTAAAAGTAGCAAGGTTAGCCATCCAACGTGCCATTCTACTATCCAAAATTGGTTTCTCTATGAAGTACTGCTGCTCTTGAATTACGTACTACTACAAGCGGCACTCGCAAGTATACGAGGCAATTGTAGCAAAGGTGATTGCCCCAAGGTCGTCTCACAAGGAAGGTGTAGTTCGTAATAGCTTGATTGATAAGTAATTTAAAAGAAAGAGTTTGTTGTTTGGAATGGAGCAAGAATAATTTAAACCTAGAAGTAATGTGCGTAAGGGTTAATGTGTGTGATGGTTGTACAAGATCAATTCAATTCTTAGAAAAGTGCCTAGGGTTGTAGGTCAATTCAATCAAAGCTCAATTCTCAAATTATCCATTAACATAACCTTGTAAATTAATTTGTTCCTTAAGGTTAATTAGTCAATTACCAATTCATTAGTTCTCACATTCATGAAATAGCAATAACCAATTATTTTAAATTTTCAAATTAACAAAACCTTAGAACTTATATTTCTAATTCATTCATAGGGTGGTTGATTATATAATTCCGATATCGAATTTCACCTCTCGGTCCGTCATCCAATATTCAAAGATTAATAGGTAGCTAATCTATCAACTTAACATTTAATACAATACAATCAACCAACACAAGGTACATCAATGGAAATATCAATTCAAGACATTCAATCAAATATACTACAAACCCTAGGCATGGGTATTTAGCTCAACATCATCAATTTAAAACAATCATTCAACTCAATATAAATCAAATACAAATTTTTCATTGTAATAACAATTCTCTTAATACAACAACAACAATATTGACATGAATTAAAAGAGAGAATAGAAAAACCCGTACAAAAATGATCTAAACAAGTACTCGAGAGGACTCATTTTTGTTATGACATGGATAGTGTATGAACTAAGGTAGTGCTAGAGTTTACGATAAACCCAAACTAAAGCTAAATAGAGGTGCTCAAACTAGGTGTAGTTATGCTCATAAGCAAGCATTTGTTTGCTTAGGTAATAGATGGAAAACTCCTTTCTTGACTCTACCTGTTCTTGTGCCAACATTGCCCCCATTGCTGAGGTGGTTGTAGAATTGGAGTATTCAATAGGTACTCTTTAATCTTCTCAAAGGCCTTCTGATAATTCAAATTCCATTGTTTGGAGGCTCCCTTTCTTTGGAGAATTAAAATATGATCACATGTGTCAGCTAACTAGGCTATAAATCGACTATTATATTAGAGGTATCCCAAGAATCCCCAGATTTTCTTCTCCATTCTTGGGGGAGGCATATCCAAGATAGTCCTAGATTTTAATTGGTCTACTTCATTACCTTTGTTGCTTAGTAGATAACCCAAGAATATACCAGAAGTTGCACCAAAAATGCACTTGTCAGGGTTTAACTTGAGGTTGTATCGACATAGTCTAAGGAAGAACCACCTTAGTACTTGTGTGAGGCCCTAGCCCAAGTATGCCTATTCAAGCCAGACCCACAAAGGATGCAAAATCGGAGAGTTTAAAAATTAGGCTAAGTTTCACAAAAAAAGTATTGAGGTCACTTTGCTTTCATTGGTGTATTTTGGACATATCTGGTGTGAGGGGGAGCTGGTGGTGTGATATGAGTGAGAGCTATAGGAAAGAGTTGTGGGTATGGTAGGGTTCAGGGCAATTGATGGTGGAGGGGATGCTTGAGATGTGGAGGCTATGTTAGGGTCCACATTAAGTGGGTTGTTCTGGGACAGGGCTTGTAACACCCTTATACCCTATATACATATAATACATACACCCAACATATATAAAATATGCATATACATTATAAGAATGTCATAACCTGGTTTAATAAAAAATTTCATATTCCCAACTAAAAATCCCAAACACCTTCACATTTATATTTAACTAGTAAATAAAATATTTTTTATTAATTATAAATTCCAAAAATAAGCATTTTATATAAAAAAAATCTCTGAAAAAAATTTGCCAGAGTTTTATCTGTAATTTTTTCATCTCAAAAATTCAACAATTACTCACCCTGCAAAAACACACTCTCAATAAATAATAAATCACACATTTCACCCAAACTTCTCAATCTTCTCCCATTTCTTCAAAATATTTATATATATACATATATATATATATATATCAAACACATATATATACATTCCCACATTATAAAATTTATCCAAAAAGTCTATATAATTTACAATGTACTAAAAAACATAACCATAATATACGAAGTGATAAAATATACTTTAACATAAAATGTATACATGATGGCAACTGACTCTAATCTTGAAGCAGCAAAATCACCTCAAAACAACCTTAAGTCTAGACCTGACCAGGGCTAGAAGAACTCTCCGGAACTACTGGATCAACATTGTCACCTGCGCGATGAATTACAATCACGCTAAGTTAAATGCCTAGCGGTACAAACTTTGATAATAATAAAATTTTAAAATAATGACAATACATAATGCTATTGCATGTTATTTCACAATGTGGCATATAATTCCACTTTAAAACATAATCTTTAATCTTGTTATACTTCACATGGCCCCAAATAATCTAATATATTATTCAAATCCAGAGTTACTGTTTTGGTCCATATTGACACCTAGTTTCTAGCCTGAAGGCAAGTGACACCTAGCGTCTACCCCCAAAAGACAAATAATATACTAGTGACGCCTAAATGAATATCTCAAAGGTGCCAATAGGAGTCCTATGGTCTATCACCTCAGTCAATGAGTCAGTATAATCATTGTAAGTATCATCATATAGATCATGCATACATGCATGCGTGAGCATATCATACTGTATTCTTATTGTTTTATGTTACCTATTCTTTATCACAGTGAACAGTTAATGCCGTATGAAGCAGGCATAACGTCAGGAGGCATAGAATTCCCATTGCTTGAGAAAGATCCAATCCCATTGCAAAAGAAAGAAGAGTTGCATGCTAATATAAATGTTGATAAGAGCATACACATGAAGTAGAATTACAAATTTGAGCCTGCACGGGGGTAAAGATAAAGTATCTAGTCAAAAATTGCCAAATTCTCATAGGTAAAACCCATCAAAGAATGAGATAAGTAGGTAGAAGAAAGTGAAAACTCTTAAATGGATGAAGATACAAATGATTGAAGGTTAATCAATCTACAAGAGCTAACTTCAAAATAGGACAAAGGCCCATTCTCAAGAATAAAAAATCAAGATGAAGATCCATTTGTGTGAAGGTAAACATTTTTTTGGATTTGTTGAAGTATTCAGAATCAAGTTTCTATCCATGTGAAACCTCAATGAATTTGTTAAAGCATCCATAGCTAAGTCAACTCAGAATTAAAGAATGACGAATAATTTGGATTTTTAAAATATCCAAACCTCCAGCCTATATTGGATTTGTTAAAGTATCCGACAACACATTTTTTTTATTTAATAAAGCATCCAAACCTCCAACCTATATTGGATCTGTTGAAGTATCCTGGCAGCATAGTTTTTTGGATTTGTTAAAGCATCACAACCTCTAGCCCATATTGGATTAGTTAAAGTATCCTGATGGGGCAATTTTGCGGGTTTCGTAAAGCAACCAAACCTTCAGCCTATAATGGATTTGTTGAAGTATCTTGACGGCATAGTTTTTCTAGTTTGGTAAAGCATCCAAAACTTCAGTCCGTATTGGATTTGTTAAAGTATCCCGACAACATAGTTTTTCAAGTCTGGTAAAGTAGCCAAACCTTCAGCCTATATTAGATTTGTTAATGTATCATGACGACATAATTTTACGGTTTTGGTAAAATTTCCAAACCTCCCACCGATATTAGATTTGTTGAAGTATTGTGATGACATATTTTTTGGATTTGTTAAAGCATCCAAACCAGCTCAAATATTGTGAGTAAAGAACCCAAACCAGCTCAGATATTATGGGTCCAGAACCTAAACCAGCTCAGATATTATGGGTCTAGATCACAAACCAGCTCAGATATTGAATGCCCAGAACCTAAATGAAGATATTATGAGTCCAAAACCTAAATCAAGATATAGCAGGTCCATAACCCAAAATAAAGATATTACGGGTCCAAAACCCAAACCAAGATATTGCGAGTCTAGAACCCAACACAATTCAAGTCCATCAAAGCAACTCGGATTTGTTGAAGGATTTAGATTTTTTGAACCAGCTCGGATTTATCAAGGTATCCAAGATCAACTTAGACTTATGAGGGCATATTACTTTTCACTCACTCAATAATTTAACATCGTTCAAGCAGGGGACAAAATAATAAACCCTTAATTTTGGCCCTGACTGAGTTTGGTTCAATTTTAAAAGCCTGATTCAAATTCAATCCAATTTTAAGAAGCTTAATCCCAATTAAAAGGCCCAAATCAAATCCAATCCAATTTTAAAAGCTTGAATTTAGTTCGATGAAATTTTAAAAGCCCAAACCAAGTATGATCCAACTTTAAAAGCCCAAACTGAGCCAGTCCAATGCCAAAATGCAAGTTGATGATGAATTGGTCTAGCCAATTTTCCATGAGGCTAACTCATGGAAAATTGGCCTTGGCCTATTTGCCATGAAGCCTTTCCATGGCTAATTGGCAAAGGCCAATTCACCATGAGTCCTTAATTTGGGCTAGATTTAATTTTAGTTGTGTTTAAATTCTAATAGGTTTAGATAAGCATAGAGTATTTGAATTGGATGTGGATTTATGAGCCGAAGTTACCCTAATTGCTACTTATAAATACAAAACTAGAATCAATAAAAAAGGGCAGCCATAATTATCAATTAAACAACTAATATTACTAGAACCAAAAGTAGATGTATAAAGAAAAAACAAGAGGAGAGGCAATAGAGTAATTAATCAGCTTTAATAAGTAATTAAAGAGTGAGGATTAGCAAACTAAGGAGCTACATAATCAAGGGAAAAAATCTTTTAGCAATTAGAACACAATAGGCATAATTTAGAGTGTCAAGTAGTATCAATTGACATAGCAATCCAGAAAAAAAAAGAAAGAGAAATCGATAGAAAACAATATCCAATCTGTGAACATTATAAATAATTCCTAGATTTTTTAAACCCAGTCAATAAACCTCAATTGATCTAGGCTTTCCAACAAATCAAACAGGGTGCATGGTTCAACAAAATTAACTTGGTGGAGCCAATAATGCAGGTATGTCTTTATTAACTCATTCCATTTAAATTTCATTGATCATCTTCATTATTCCATTAATTTCCCTTTTAACTGTGAGTTTGATTTTAAAAATGCCATGCAATAAACCATGGCTTTAGATTTAGATTTAATTAAAACCCTAAATTGCATATTAGTTTCAACATCTTAAAACCCTAATCTTGCATATTGGACATTAGTTTTTAGGTTGAACCTTAACTTTTTTTATATAAAACTATAGCTTTGCATGTTAAACCTTAGTTTTAGTATCAAACCCTAAAATTACATGATTAAAACCCTAATTTGTATGCCAACCCTAATCTCACAACTCAACCCTAATTTCAACCCAAATTAAGGGGGCTATCATGTGCGTCGCACCCTATATTTTGTTAATTTGTTAATATTAAGATTTGTTTATGGATTGCAATTTTTGTGATTAATTTTAATTTCCTTTGACTAAACCCTAATTTATTATTATTTGTGTAATGATTAACCATATGTTTAGATTATTTGTTTTATTATAAATGGTTGAATGGTGTTACTTTTGTTATTTGGATTTTAAGGTTGTAAAAGGCATGTTTTCACTTAGTGGGTGCCTTATTTGTTTAATTTTCTTATTTTTATTTATATTTGGAGATAAATGTAAGGGACATGTTTCCACTCTTTTGTGGGTGTCCCAACTTATTTCCATTGTATTATGGATATTTGGACGTTGTAAGGGCATGTTTCCATCCTTATATGGGTGTCCATTTTTTATTTATTTTTTTGATTTATTTATGATATGATTTATTTAATTTTAATTGCCTATAACATGAATGATATCATAATGAAATAAAAATTTAATAATATTTAGACCTAAAAAGGAGGCCGGTTTCAATGAACCAGGTGTTATAGGGGCGTTGGGCCATTTCTCACCTTCCCCATGCATACCCATCTTTTCAAATCCAATAGGGGTTGGGGATTCCTTAGGAATTGAGTCATCCACTCCTATTTTCTTCCCAACCCATCCGAATGGTGACTACTATTCCCTAGATCCTAAAAGTGTCAAAATTGTAAGAACCATTCCCTAGGAGTGAGGGAAAAATCCCCTCTCATAAGAAGACTGAATCTACTGATGTTGAAAAGATGATAGCTTTCTTAGAAAAGAACTTTAAAAAGAAGTTGAAGACATAAGTGGTGTCGGAGGAGGACAAGCGGTTTGAGGATGATGTAGGAATCCTTTATAAATTTAAGATGCCTCCTTTTGCTAAGTTTGATGGAATAGGGAATCCCCACTTACATGTCAAGCAATACATTACTGCCATATAGTCTGCTAGAGCCACTAAGGCTAAAATCTTGAGGTATTTAATGCTTTCTCTGAAACTTGTTGTACAAAACTGGTTCAATACTTTGGAAGAAAACACCTAAAAAAATTGGAATTTCTTGTACAAAGCCTTTATTTAGCAATGTGGGTATGATACTAAGTTGGAGGTGACCCTGATGGAGGGGGAGACCATTAAACAAAAATAGAATGAGAATTTTGTTCATTATGTGATAAAGTGGAGGAACAAGGCTGGTCTTTTAAAAAAGTGGCCTGGTGAGTCTAACTAGATTAGAATGATAGTGAGAGGTGTCTTTTCTAACCTCTATGAATAGTTATCTCATACTCTTATCAGAGATTTCGAAGACCTTCTCAAATCTGGCTTACAAACAAAAGAGTGGGCAAGAGAGAAGAATCATTTATCTCCAAGAAGAAATGAGATAGGAATTATCAATCTGGTGGTCAGAGTACACAGATAATGATGGATGTCCATGCAACTACTGGTTAAGGGAATAGAAGGCAATTAATCAAATTTGAGGAGACCTCTATCATGGGTTTTCAATAAGTTATAGAAGAAAGGACTATTACAGCCATTGGCCCATGGACCTCTACCAAATCCACTACCACTAAACTTTGACACCAAGGCATTTTGTCAATTTCTTCAAACACAGGGGCATAAAAAAGATCTGATTCAAGATATGAGATTCAAGATCTGATTGACAATGGTAAGCCATCCGAGCCCAATAAACCTAGCATGAAGAATAATCCTTTGCCTAAGTTTGGAAGAGTACCTCTTCCAACAACATTCATGATATGGGGAGGATTGAAAGAAAAGTTTATCTCATCATCTTTTCAATGCATAGATGAAGAAACTACAAAAGCAGAATTTCTGCTCGGTAAGATCAAACAAGCTATGGTGAGAAGGAATTAACCATTTTTGTTGTGAATGAATTTTGGGACTCAACTGACAGTGATGATGGATTAGGATCTAAGAAAGAAGAGTGGGTTTGGTTTGAACTTGGGGAAGAAGAAGTGTAGAATAGCTGGTCTGGAAAGCCTTATGGTAGGGCTTCTCTAAAAGAAGTAGAGACTGACAAGGGGAAAGATGCTAAGATAGAAAGAAAATAAGAAGAAAATAATGTTGTCCTTAAGCAACTAAAGAGGACCCAAGTAAGTATCGATATCTGGGGTTTGCTGGCTACATCCAAAAGGCATCGTAAAACTATGGCTAAGACTATGGCAAGCATCCAGATTTCTATTGTCTTAACACCAAAGGAGCTAGTTAACTTCATGGGAGCAAAGAATATTGAAGAAGAGAAGGAAGGTGAAGGTAATCAGAGGGAAAATAGAATTGGTGTTGGGATGGTATATGTAGACCCCTAATTTTTGCCCTAAAGAAGTTATATCCTAATTAAAAGAGGCCAAGCTAAATTCGGTCAGATTTTAAAAGCTTGAACCTAGTTTAAATCTTTAAATTAGATTGGTCCAATTTTAAGAGGCCCAAATTATACTCGATGGTATTTCTAAAGTTCTAAAAGGTTCGGTCCAATGTCAGAATTAATTCGGTATGAGCCATGCTCATATTGAATTGGAAAACCCAATTTCATATGAGCACTTGATCATGTCGAATTTGACTTGCCTAATTTGATATGAGTGTTACTCATATCGAATTGGACATGGTCCAATTCGATATGAGCATGGGATCATATCAAATTGGCCATATGCCCATATCAAATTGGCCGGATTTAATACGCTTATGTTGAATTGGACATGGTCTAATTTGATGTGAGCATGAGATCATATCAAATGTGCTATATTTAATGAAACAAAGTTAATAAAAAAATTGTTCTATATGCACAATTTTGAATAAAGACCAAAAGGGTAAATTAAATTGCATAATTAGAAAAAAGTGATGACAAATTAAATAAAAGAAAATATCTTTTATTTAAAGATTGATAATTGCATAATTCATGGATGCCAATAAGCATAACTTGCAGGTCAGTTGTTCCTAAGGTGATCTAAGAAAGCTTCAATTAGCAAAAGCGTGTCGAGGTCGGATGTAAAATCAAAATCTCGAGGTTGAGCTCCATTTTGGCGACCAAGACAACGAGGATCATAGAAAATACCTCGATGAAAAGTAGCAAGTGGAACATATATCAAATATTTATGAGTGGTAATGAGGTTCATTTTCCACCAAGGCACTAACCAGCAGATGTTAATAATAGCTCTTAAACTAATCCACTCGACCCACTCAACATATGAAGAAGCAGGCCGAAGAAGTTTTCTTATAGTGTCATGGTAAGTATCTTGCATGATCTATAGCCAGGGTGTTAAGCAAGAAAAAGTGTTCCTGCCATCAGGTCTGAAGAAAAGAAATTAAGAGAGAGAGAAAGAGAGAGAGGGTCTGATAGGTAAAAAACCTGCATGGGTGGCCTAGGCAAAAATTAGGAAGACCCACTAGTTTTGAAAATCCGCAAGGGCGGACAAGGCAAAAATTAAGAACAAAATAATAATAATAATAAAAGCTCGCTAGTTTCAAAAATCCACAAATGCGAGCTAGGCAAAAATTAGAATAATAAATAAATAGTGACTTGAATTGAAAACTCAAAAGGGCAATTTAGGCAATTACCAGAAGCAACAAGAGACTTCTAGTTAATCTTCTAGATGAACCAGTTTGAATTGATCCAATTTGACAAGAGTTTCAGCTTAAATTAATGGAATGGGTGAAAACATGCCTTCCATTTGGTTTATAATATCCAACACTCGTGGGTTGATATCACCACCTAAAGAAATAAGTAGAAATTGACTAAGAAAACATAAGCAGAATGTGTGCCCCTATGATTTTGTGGGAGCCAAGAGGGATGTGTAGAAATTAATCAAAAGACCAAATAAAATTTTCTCACCTCTGGTTAATTGAACAACTTCGAATTTTGAAATTTGAAATAGCATTTACATTTTTTGATGAGATTCTGAGGATCACTTGGATATTATAGAATGGCTTCAAATTCCTCAATCTTAGGACAAATTACCAATTTTAAAAGTTATAGATTCTATATTCCAAAAAGAAGCCATAGCATGCAAGAAAGGTTGATTCAATTTAATATTTTGAAAGCACTTTAATGAATTAATTTCATATCAATATACTTATTTCCAGTGATTAGCTTCAAGATTTTTAAATAAGTTCTTTATCTTCTTCTATTAATGTGCAATAAATGGTAATGAAAGGGTTTTAAATAGATGATATTAATAAATTATATTTAAAAATAAAAGAGGGGAGAACTAGTGTCAGCTTGGGATTATGAATCAAAACTAGAAAAGGAAGTGGGACCACGTGGATCATGACAAACTAGTCATGACCCCATGACTTGTATAAAAAAATTATCAAAAAGTAAAAAGAAAAGTCAAAAAAGTCAAAAACAAAAAAAATAAAAAAAATAATAAAAAGTAAAAGTCAAAAGTGAAAATTGTTTAGTCAAATTAATATTGTATAGTAATTTTATACATGCGAATTACAAGCATATTAATTACAAGTACAATAACACAAGCAAATCACTAGGAAGGGTGAGGCATTCCATAATCAAATAGTACTCTGAAAAACTCATCGCCTGAAGTCAGAGGAGGAATTTCATAGTCATTAACCTAGGGTCCTCCTGAGGAGAAGAAGCACCATGATCTTTGAAACGCAAGAATTGGTAATCCTAGAAATAAAGTATGGAGAAATAATTGCATGGAGGGGGAGGAGGCATGCCATGATCATTAGCCCTAAAATCCTCTTAAAGAAGATGCACTAGGATCTGTGAAGCCCTGAAACCAGAAGTCTCATAAGTTCTGCTCAAATTGATGATATAGGTTCTCAAAATGAGCAACATTTTGGCAGCTGACAGCTAATTCCTCTTGTAGTTTTCTATTTTGTTCATGGAGCATGCTCTGTGAGCCAGAAAGGAAAAAAAAAAGGTAAGAACACACATTTTCATACATAAATCATAAACAAACATGAAACAAACTATGTAATTTAAATCAAAGCCCTAAGGAAAAAAATGACGAATAATCAAAAGGTGGAGGTGCCATAATTGAAGCATATGAAGAGACTTGCTTTAACACCCGAGGATTTTGGATTTTTTAAATAATTAATTTGGAGGGTAGTAGTATATTGGATGAAAGAAATATAGTATATGTATACATAATATATACATAATATACCCATAATATATAAATGATGTATACATGAAATACACATCACATATGTATTATATATACATTACATACATATGACATATACATACACCTAAAATATATAACACATATAAATGAAATATAAATATTATATATATTTATGTATGGGAAGATTAAAATTAATAAATAAATGAATAAAAAAGAAAGTTAAAAAAGAGTGAAAAGATATGGTGGAGATTAAAAGCTATTTAAATAAAATAATTAAATAAATTGATATTTGTGGCTAGAATTTAGGAAAGAAGAATAAAAAAATCATCATCTTCTTCTTGGAATAGCCATGGCTGAAATACATATGTAGAGAGAGAGAGAGAGAGATTATTTTTTCATCATACACCAAATTATATAGAAAATCTAAGGATTTTAAGGAAATTTTAAAGGAAAATCAAGAATCAAGAAAGTATTTTTCTTAAAACTTGTAGTTTTGAATATGTGTGAATATGTTTGATATAGCTAGAGTGAGAGGGTATGTTTTAATTGCTAAACTTAATAGAAATGAAGTTAAAATGATGATTATATGGTGATTTATTTATTAATTAGTTGAATTGGGTCTAACTGGTAAATTTAGGGTTATGGAAGGGTTATGTAGAAAATTAGGATTTTAGTGTGATTATATATAATTGTTTCTATGGGATAATTTAATGTTGTTTCAATGTATATGTTGTGATTTTATGGTTAGAAAATGGATATGAGTAGGTTTGGATGAAGTTAGGATTTATGGATATATTATAGGTAATCAGGGTTTTGTATGGAAGTTGGGATAATTAAATAAATGAGTTAGTGTATTGTTATTTTAGTATGTAAGTGATGATTTTATGGTTAAATGTTGGATATGGGTTAAGTTGGATGAAGTTTAAATAAAGTATAAAAGGGTGAAAATAAGGTTTTGTTGAAATTTTGATAGAAATTGCATGAATAATGGTAATTTGATATACATTGGTTATAAAACTAATTTTAAATGAATAATAATGTTTATTGTTGGATCTATATGTGTGTAGATCAAATTGGTGGAATTTAGGATCTTTACTTGGAAAAATATTTTGGAGGGAATTTGGGAAGAAAACAAGGTTAGTACATATCCTAAAAACTTGTGTTTTTCATCAAATGCGAATTGGTATTATATATATAAAGTTACTTGGCATGTGGGAAATCAAATAATATATGCAATATGGCATAGTTATGTGATAGTATCAATAGACACTTGCTCAATTTAGAATTAATATTTATACATACAATGCATAAGATTTATAATGTTAGCCATTGTAGAATTGCTATTGATATGCTTGTGTGTAAAATGCATAAAATGTAAGATATGTTTAGAGATGAATAAAAAGATAAGAAATGTATAATGTGATAAATAATGAGAAAGAAAATATGGAAATAGTTATGAATATGGAAAATATTAAAAGATGTGGAAAAAGAATAAATATGTTGCAACTTAATACAATATTATGTGGAAGTGATCATAGTGTGGATGATCACATTGAGAATTGAAAATCGAAATGAAACATGAATGTGATCAAGAAAAGTATTGATCACCTAGAAAATGTGAAAGTGTGAAAAGATAATGTGCTTGTGACCTATACAATTACTTGTCTAGATAGTTGAGATTGATGATGCATATGTTGTTTAGACCTGAGCATAGCTAGGCCATGAGATTAAATTTGAAAATGGACCCAAGCAGAGTTGGTTCGTGAAATGAATGTAATATCTGGACATGATAATTGTATAAGGAATATTGGGCCCAATGTGTGTGTATGTGTTAGTGAGATTGAATAATTATATATGATGAATGAATTATAAAACAAGGGATAATCATCTTGATATTGCAAATTATATTATGAGGATAAGCTTTTAAATGTATACATATTATAGTTAGTATATGTACCACTAAATTGTATTGCTTAACGTGGCTGTATGAATAATGCAGGTAAGAGATTTGCTTATCAAAGGGATCTTGGTTGTGGTTATTTTTGGAGATTAAAGGTGCCACAAGACAGATGGGCTAACTACATTCATGTATATTTGTGTTTTTTATTATGTATTTTGGATTATGTATATTAAACTATAAAAATTGTGTTTGTTATAATGATTTGGATTGGTTGCTTAAATGTGTATATATATATATATATTAAATTATGATAAACATTGTGTTGAGTTGTAAGACTTGACAGTACATTAATAAAGTAGTGGTTTGGAGAATGGTTGAAAATACTATTTTGGGAGTGTTCTATTTTATGCAGATTGTGAGTTTGCTAATTTTTTGGGAAATATTCAAAATATAGATAAAACTCTAGTGAATTTTTCACAGACATTTTTCTTTAAAATTTCTATTTTGGTAATGTAATTAGCAATTTATTTATTTATTAAAATATATTTTAAGGAATAAAATATTTTTTCTTATAATTATGGAAGTGTTTGAATGTCTGAAATTGTAACATTCTTATATGTTGTAAACATATTTTACATACTTAGTTGTATGTATATAAGGTATAAGGGTGTTACACTTACGGTTGAGCTGGAGCTACATGGGATGGTCTAGCCTTATGATGAAAATAACGAATAGACCAAAATGGTGAATTGCCTAACTGTTTGACTACTTGCAATATTCTTAAGAAGTTAGACAAGCAAAGAAAGCAATCTTGCACATTAAATCAAAATGTGTTAAGTTGACCTAAAAAGACCCAGCTTCTGTGCTTCTACTAGAATGGGACTCGCCTCTATCCTCTTCCTCCTCCTCTTTACCCTCCTCTTCTTCCTCGTCTTCATTATCATCCCCTCCATCATCATCATTTCCCTCTTCTTCTTCACCTTCTTCTTCACCCTTCTCTTCTTCCTCCCCTTCTTCTTCTTCTTCTTCTTCTTCTTCTTCTTCTTCTTATACACCACTAGAAATTCTTGGGACACTGACAGGAGAAACTTAGATATCCAAAAGCCACTCCTGGATGAATGTGGCATTCGGCTATTCAGCTGATGGAAGTAGAAAAGTCTATGCATCATAACCATCCCAAGCCTGCCACTATGCGATCCACAGCATGGATATACTATTTAGTGAATATTCTGAAATGTCTACAGGTACTCTCTACTAGCTAGGACCGAGCAACTAGTTGTTAACCTACTTACTGAGGAACCAGTAACTAGAAACTGGCCTGATAATAATCCGATAAGAATTTTGCAGAGGCAATGCCGCATCCACAGCTGCAGTCTAGTTGGCCTGCTCGCTATTCCTCCACCAAGCAATGTTCACCTATAAAATTACAAAAGGAAGGTAACTTGACTTTTTGTAAATTTTAATAATAAGACTAATTTTAATTTTCTTACCTTCTCCTAGGTCAACCAACTCAAGTAAAAATGGTGAGATTGCACATGGTGAGCACCGGGACTTACTTGGCAACTAAACAGTTGAAACTTTTGACTTTGATACCCAACTAGCCATCGAGTTGCACTAGGTATCTTCAATAGTTGGTGTTCATATACCCAAACCTAAAAATTCAACCATGGTCAGGATCATGGAAGTCTATTGTTTGAATTAAAACTTCTAAGAACCAATAATACCTCTATATTGTATGAAGCCGGTGAAAGATCTTTTATTCCAGTTAAGCTTGTTAAGACCATGATAAAGTAGGAAAGGCCAGCTTTTCCCTAGCCAAAGAGTAGCACAAGATTAACCATAAAGAGTGCCTTTAGTACTAACAAATGAATGGCTGATTTTATGCTACACAGGATGGTGGATCCAAGAAAATACAACAGGAACCCTCGAGTATATTATTCAGCCCTTTCTCCATGTATTGGTTAGGTATATTTCCTCCAATATTCCCAAATGGGTTTGAATTTAATCTTGGATGGTTCCTTTAATGAGAGTTCAATTCTTAATAAATCATGGATCTCATCATGTGTTAGAGGTTCATAAATAAAAGGGACTGCGATGCCATGACACAAAATACCCACGTTGGCAGAAAAGTCGACCAGACCGATCATTATTTCTCTAACCAGCAAATGAAAAGTATGGATGATATCCATCCACCGTTATGTAAGTGCCTGGATCATACTTCTATCAATTTGAAATTTTTTTATCAGCAGCTACAAAGTAAAGTCATCAAAACCACACTCTCGAATCATTCGTTTGATTGGAGGAGGCACTTTATTATACCACTCTCGGGCTTTATAAACACATCCCCCACCAAGAACAACACAACTATCATGTTGTGGTGAAGCAGATAAGTCATAATGCCATACTAAGTAAATAGGTTACTTCAATAATCTTCCCTAATTAGATTTTTCGTATATAAATCCTAGTGTTTTATTTCAGGTGTTACTTATTGTTTTATTTTGGATATTACTTAGTTTTTAGCATTTTAATAATTTTCTCTAATCCTAGTATTTATTTTTAGGTGTTATTTATTTTGGATATTACTTATTTTTTAGCACTGTAATAATTTTCTCTAATCCTAGTGTTTTATTTTTAGGTGTTATTTATTTTAGATATTACTTCTTTTCTCTAACTAGATTTTCGCACATAAATCTTAGTGTTTTATTTTAGTTGTTCTCATTCTTTTTATTTACTTGTAAATTTTGCTAACATTAGTAAAATCATATATGCAATACATATTTGGATTTTTATGGCAGTCACATACAAGGTAAATAAACAGGACCTTGAAATTTATTGTAGATTTTTTGTAATACACTTTTATCCTAAATAAGTAAATACATATACCCTATATAAATAATATACATATATAGGATACAAAGGTGCTATAATAGATACATATAAAACCATCACTTTAATTTAAAAAATAATTTTTAAATTTAAAAAAGAAATTATTTAGAAAAATTTTGCCAGAGTTTTATTTGTAACTTTTAATAAATCCCCAAAATAACACAAAAACACAACCTGTATAAAACCATATTCCCAAAATAATTTTACAAAAAATCCTCCTAAACACCATTTAAATAATGTATAATGTTTATATCATTTCCAAACATCATTATTTATTATACATATTACATATATACATAAAACACTTTACAAAGCCTCTCATAATTCAATAATTTATTATTAAATGTATAACATGTTCAAAAACAAAAATACACCAAATTCAATTAATACAAAGATGCAACACCTCCCAAGTTGGTCTAATGGCACACACAGTCTTCAAATCTTAATCACAGTCTGGATCTTCTCTGGTATGCTCTTGCAATATCTATATGATTCATACAACAATGCTAAGCCTAAGGCTTAGTGGTACATACTGTAATAACATAAAACTATTTTAAAGTCAAAGTATACTATGAGCAGGAATTTTCACCCCCATCTCCCGATGGAACGGTTCTTATGACTATGACACTGTTAGGCTGTGGACCATAGAGAACACGGGCCTAAACTCAGAGAAATTGGAGTCACCACCGAGACGGGCTAGGAAAGAAAAGAAAGGGGTGGATTGCTTGATTCCTAAGGAATCCCCAACCCCCTATTGGGTTCAGAAAGTTGGGTATGCATAGGGAAGGTGAGGATGACCCAGCACCCCTAAAGCGCCCAGTTCATTGAAATCAGCCTCTTTTTCAGGTCTAAATATCATAAAATTCTTAAATTATTATAGTATTATCCATATCACATGCAATTATAAAATAAACATTCATCATATTATTAAGTTAAACAAACTAATCAAAATGGGTACCCATCTGAGGATGGAAACATGTCCTTACAATTATCCAAGTCCATAAAAAAATAAAATAGGACACCAACCAAAAGGTGAAAATATGTCAATGACAAAGTACCAAAGTTCATAAAGTAAATTACATAATTAAAAATAACTAAGGCACCCACATGATGGAAACATGCCTTTTACATACCTTAAAATCCAAATGATAATAGAATATAAATCAATTATCCACAATAAACAATTAATTTAAATCACATGATTAATCATCAACAAGTAATCTAAACATATCATTCATTCATCATGAAATTAATCAAACAATCAAGATCAAGGTGTAAAGATACAAATTAATATTAAAATATACAAAGTTGGGCTAAAAGTGCAATTAAGGGCTAAAACATACAAACTAGGGTTAAACCTAAATAACTGAGGTCTTGGATTAGGGTTTCAGAATCTATGGAATTAGGGTTTTGGATTAAGGATTTTAGGAATTTGGAATTAGGGTTTTGGATTAGGGTTTATAGAATTAGAGTTTTAGGAATTAAGGTTTTAGGAATTAGAGTTTTAGAAATTAGGGTTTTTAGGATTAGGGTTTTAAAATTTATCAAACAAGGTTAAAATATGTCATGGATATTACGGTTTGATTTGATCTTAAGCTAAATGACTTACTATAAATAATTCATAAAAAATTTGCAATTCAGAAATACAATTAGTTAAAAATAAACATAATCCATGAAACCAAATTGAACTGGCCAAACAATATATCTGTGTGTCGGTTCTTCCAAATTTATTTTATTGAAACAAACTTTATGATGCTACTGTATGGATCATCTATAATTTTGGCTGGCTCAACTAATCTGACGATTACTTATGATTTTTGTTCTAAATTCAGCTACTGCCTTCTTTTGGGAATTGCTTTTTGTTTCTCCCTTATTTTCTTTTTGACTATTGTCTCTATTGCTTAATTGCCACAACCTCCTCTGGCTTGTTCTTTGTCCATCTATTTATAATGTATCAATTAGGGTTAACACTGCTTGTTAATCCAATTTTGAGATTTGCATAATTCAAGCACCATTAGGATTCCTAAACAAGCCAAACTCATTTAGAAACGTCTAATTGCAGGGCCCATGTCGATTTCGAGCATCCAAATCGACATGAGTTAAGCTCATGTTGATTTAGAGTGGTCAAATCAACATGAGCTATGGATACCTCAAATTGACATGAGCCATGCACGACTCATATTGATTTGGAAGCTCCAAATAGACATAAGTCATGCTCATGTCGATTTTGGGCCTAGTCCAACTCAAACTGAATCCATTTTTTATAATTTTCAAACTGAACTTATTTTATAAATTTAATTTAGGCCTTTATAAATCAGACCAGTTTGATTCAAGTTTTTTAAACTAAGTTTAAGCTCTTTAAAACTGTAACAGACCAGGTTAAGCTTCTTGAATTTAATTCATGCCAAAATTAAGGGTCTACATATACATCATTTATTATCACACTCCTTATCATATAAATGTTTAAGCATAAACATCAAGTTTAATTCATTTTCCATTACAAACTTATTACAACAACATACAATGGGCCCAAATAACCCTCTATAGTATTCAGGTTCCAGAGATATTATTATGGTTTATCATGATGCTAGGGATCTAAGTGTCGTACCCATCCTTTGTTGACACCTTTGTGTCTAGCCCGAAGGCAAATAATAGTGACACCCAATGCCTAGCATGAAGGCACATCATATCATAAGTGATGCCCAACGTCTAACCTGAATGCAAATCATATTGTACACCCCAAAATTTGGCTCTAAATGGCTTAGTTCTAATTTAAAAGACCAAACCATAGTTGGACCAATCTTAAAGGCCTAATTTAAATCTAATTCAGTTTTAAAACCCAAATCAAAATCAAATCCAGTTAAAAAGTTAAAGTCGATTCTGGTTAAACCTAAAACCCTAGATATAGAGTTGGCCTAAGCTTCATGTTGAATTGATGTGCCAATTCGACAGGCCTCATGGCCAGCCCCTGTTTAAGAAATTTCAGTTTAACTTAGACTCAGAGGGTTCGATACATTCCTTAGTTAATTAGGAATGTCTACACTGGTTGCCCTAATTTGGGTTTATAAAAGAGCAATGATGGAACACGCAAGAGGGAGGATTTTTAGTAATTAAGAGCGACCAGTAACCAAAAGAATTTGAGACCATTTAGAAAATTTAAAACATACAAAGATAGAAAGCAAGAAAATTGAAAGAAGTAGTAATTTGATCTTTGGATCATTGAGGCACTAACCAAGAAGTCAATTGATCGAAACTTTGAATTGTTAAAATAATAAGTTTGGTTCAACAAATTCAACTTGGTAGAACAACAATGCAAAGTTGATCTTGCTAATTTAATTTAAACTTCCATTATTTATTTTCATTATTTAATAACATTAATCAATTGTTATTTTAAATTGTTAATTTGATTGTTAGAAACTTCATCTAGTAATGAATAATTTTAATTTCAACTTGGATAAACCTCAATTACATGATTTAATTCAAGTTATTTTGATCCAAAACCCTAATCCATTAGGTCAAGCCCTAGGATGCATGCGCATATTAGATTTTAGAATCACATTCAAAACCCTAATTTTACATGTTTTAATTCTAGCTTATATATAAAACCCTAATTTTACATATTTTAGTTCTAGTTTATATATTAAACCCTAATTTTACATGTCTTAGTCTTAGTTTGTATATTAAAACCTAATTGCATATTTTTAAACTTAGTATTAGTTTAAACTAGCTTTGCATGATTAAAACCCTAATTAGGTTATAAAATTCTAATATTGGTAGCTTACCTAAAATTTTTTCATTGTGATCTGAAAACCTAATTTGTAAACCATTTACCTTTAGAGGGCACTGCCCCCTTGACTCCCGCCAGCTAATAGGCTAGCGGGACTGCCGTGTACGTCACGCCTTATATTTCTTTAATGAATTTATATTAAGATTTGTTTATAGATTACAATTTTTATGATTAATTTTAATTTCATTTTATTTAAGCCCTAATTTTATCATTATTTAGTGACTATGTGTATGATTATTATTCATATGTTCATGTATTGTTATTTTATTATTTGGATTTTAAGGTTGTAAGAGGCATGTTTCCGTATTGTGGATGGCTAGTTTATTTAATTTTCTTCTTTTTATTTATATTTGGAGATTAATGTAAGGGATGTGTTTCCACTCTTTTGTGGGTGTCTCATCTTATTTCCTTCATATTATGGACATTGAGATGTTGTAATGACATGTTTCCATCTTCCGGTGCCCATTTTGTTTGGTTATTTAATTTATAATATGATGGATGTTTATTTACCTTCATTTCATTTAGTATGAATAATATTATAATAATTAATAATTTAATACTATTTAGACATGAAAAGGAGGTCGGTTTCAATGAACCGAGTATTACGGGGGTGTTGGGTCATTTTCACCTTCCCCATATATACTCAACTTTTCAAACCCGATGGGGGTTAGGGATTTCTTAAGAATCGATTCATCCACCCTTTTCTATCTTCCCGACCCATATGGATGGCTAGTCCATTTCTCCATATTTAGGTTCGTGTTCTCTAAGGCTCTGAGGTTAATAGTGTCAAAGTCATAAGAACCATTCCACTAGGAGTAGGGGCGAAAAGCCCCGCTCATAGTGTAATATCCGTGGTTTTAATTAAATTAAATAAGTAATTGGTGATTAACCAAAGTGTTGGTAGAGGTATATGTGGGTATCTGCTTAGTGTATAGATAAAGGATATTTAATATATACAAAATATACACTTAACATATACCTATTATATATGTGAAATACATAATATTCACCTAATATATACAAGATATACACATGATGTACATATAAAGTATACATTATATACACATTAGTTATATAAAGTATATGTAAAATATAAATGACATATACATATACCTTAAATATAAAAGACATATACATGAGTAATTATTGATGGGAAGTGGATAATAAATAAGTAATTAAATAATAGATAAATAATAATAAAGTCAAAAGAAGGAAAAGAAAATGTGTGGTTAGGAAAATTGATAAAAGAATAAATAAATAAATAATATAAATGGCTTTGAATGAAGAAGGAAAATAAAGAAAAGTGTGAGCGGGGATTTTCGCCCCCCACTCCCGGTGGAATGGTTCTTGAGACTTCGGCACTGTTTAGGCTCGGGGCCTTAGAGAACACGAACCTAAGTCCAGAAAAAATGGAGTCGCCACATGGACGGGCTGGGAAAAAGAAAGGGGTGGATAACTCGATTCCTAAGGAATCCCCAACCCCCTAATGGGTTCGGAAAGTTGGGTACGTGTGGGGAAGGTGAGAAATGGCCCAGCACCCTCACAACGCCCGGTTCATTGAAACCGGCCTCCTTTACAGGTCTTAACATTATAGAATTCTTAAGTATAACAATATTATCCATATTACATGCAACAATTGAAATAAAGCATCGTTATATGAAAATCAAAGCAATGTCCAAACAAAACAAATAAATGGATACCCATCCGAGGATGGAAACATGTCCTTACATCATCCATGTCTAAACTAAATAGGACACCCACCATGAGGTAGAAACATGTCCTTTACATTGGTCTAAAATATAAAGCAAATTAAATTACATAGAACTTAATTAACGAGGTACCCACAAAGTGGAAACATACCTCTTACAACATTTGAAAATCTAAATAAATCAATAAAGTAAATAACCATTCATAATAAATAAACCATTCATCAAAGATATCACCAAAATATAAAATAATCATCCATCCACGATAAATTAAATAAAGCATTGCAAATAAATCAAAGCATATAATAAATTACATAATTAAATAAAGCAAGTAAAGATACAAATTGAAGTTTACTGTTTCTCATTTAAAGCTCTTTAATTAATATTTAGGATTTAGGATTTTATTGGTTTAAGCTACTGTAAGTTTTGAAGGGAATTGAAATGGATTAAGGTTTTATAATTTAAGAGATTGATAAGGTTCTTTGATTAATCAAATAAGGGTTTGAGGGTAAAATCATGAAATTAGGGTTTGGATATTAAAACATTAGGTTTATGATTTATGGTTACTGGATTATTATTTTGGATTTACTATATTGGGTTTGAATGTTTTAGGTTTATAAGGTTTTAAGGATTAAAGGGTTAGGGTTTAGGAAAACTAGGGTTTAAGGTTAGCTAGTTTGAGGTTATTGTATTGGTTTTGAAGTGGAATTAGGGTTTTTAGAGTTTCGGAGAATGTATTTGATTTTAGAATTTTTGAAAAACAATTTATAGTTTTATGAAGCTTTATGTGATTTTTAGAAACTGTAAAGTGAGTTTGAGTTTGGATATTTAACAAAACATTTGGAATTTTGGAAAAGAATTAGAAGAAAACTAGTTTAGAGTTTTATGGTGTTTTTTGGAAATAAACAAAATGATTTAAGATTTATAGAAACAGAAAAGATAATTTTTAGGGTTTTTGGAAAGAAAAGGATTCAATTTAGGGTTTTAAAAAATTGAAAAGCAGATTAGGGTTTTGGTAAATTAATGAAACGATTTAAGATTTTGAAAAGTTGGAAAGTAGATTAGGGTTTTAAGATTTTGATGAAACAGAAACAACAATTTTAAGATTTTTGGAAAATAAAGAAACGAATTAAGGTTTTTAGAATCAAAAGAAACAATTGGATGATTGAAGCTACTGTAAGGAAAAAAGAGATTAGATATTCATACCTTCGTTTGTTGGTTTCACCAAAAATTGCTTCTTGGATGAACAAGAACAAAGGCAAGATGGTTGCCTTTGATGGATTGACTTGCTTGCTTATCTCTCTCAAAAGTCCGATTGTTAATCTCCTAATTTTCTTGATTACTCTATCCAATTTTTTTCCTCTAAAATTTCCCCCCTTCTGTGTTGTTTTTAGTCCTATTTATAAGAGATTTAGATCATTAATCTTAGCTGTTTAAGGAATTTATCATTAATTAGGAAAAGTAAACCGAAACCAAATTAAATTTGGTTTCAGAAAAAATTACGTCGGAAAAATTTTGCTGGCGAAAAAAAAAACTACTGCGGAAAAATTTTGCTGGCAAAAAAACTGCTGCGGGGATTGCCGTGGAAACTTGCGGGTTGCGGGAGCAAAAATGGCTGCGGGCCATTTCTTCCTAACTTTTCGGCGATAAATTTTTTCGTCGCCAATTTTTATTTTTGTTTATTTATTTATTATATTAATTTTTAAAAAAGTTATAAAAAATAAATACTAAAATAAATATTATTTAATTAAGATAACACAGGGATTATTTTGAACTAATTAAAATATGTTGGACAACATAAAAATTATTTTGGACTAATATTGGACTGGACTGGGTCAAAAATTAAGGGTCTACAATTTGCCCCCTGCTTGAACGATCTGAGACTTTAGTAAAAGAGAGTGAAAAGCAACAAGACTTAATTTTTGAGATGGTTGAGGTTTTGGGTTCTAGACCAGGTTTGAGTTCTGGACTCAAGGATAATTTTAGTTTATGGTCCTAAGGATAATTTGGGTTCTGAACCCAGCTCAGTTTTGGACTTAGAAGAGATTTTAGGTTATGGACTTAAGGATAGTTTGGGTTCTGGACCCGAGCTAAATTCTGGATTTAGAAGAGATTCTAGGTTCTGGACCTAAGGATAATTTGGGTTCTGGACCTAAGCTAAGTTTTAGACTTAGAAGAGATTCTAGGTTCTGGACCTAAGGATAATTTGGGTTATGGACCCGAGAGATTTGGATACTCAATCCTAAACTAGATTGGGATACTCCATCCTAAATTGGATTTGGATACTCGATCCTAACTGGATTTTGATACTCGATCCTAATTTGGATTGGGATACTCGATCCTAACTGGATTTGGATACTCTGTCTTAACTGGATTTGGATACTCAATCCTAAACTGGATTTGGATACTCGATCCTAACTGGATTTGGATACTCGATCCTAAATTGGGTTTGGATACTCGATCCTAAGTTGGATTGGGATACTCGATCCTAACTGGATTGGGATACTCGATCCTAAACTGGATTTGGAAACTCGATTCTAAACTGGATTGGGATACTCGATCCTAACTGGATTTGGATACTCAATCCTCAGTTGGATTGGGATACTCAATCCTAAAATAAATTTGGATGCTCGATCCTAACTTGATTTGATTTGGGTACTCGGACCCGTGACTAGGTACTTTGACTCGAGATTGAATTCGATTTGATTGACCTTTTATTAGTTGAGGATTCCGGCTTAACTTGTTGTTCCATTCTTTTGTTCTTCCTTTCGCAAAAATTTAGCTATTTTTAATTGGCCCTCATATCTTCTCCTTGCCCCCCTGCATGCATAAACTTAAAAATTGAAAAGGAGAAACTTTGCCCCCTGTGTAGGCTCAAACCAAAGATATTTTCCATGCAAGCTTTGATTGACGTTTTTGTTGTCTAGATCTTCGTATAAGCATGTATTTCTTCTCTTTGCAAGATTACTGGATCTTTCTCAAGCAATGGGCTTTCCATGCCCCCCTGATTCAATATATTCTTTTGATTCTTTACTTCGCAGGGTATTTGTTGTCCACTTTAATAAAGAATAGACAATACAAGACAAGAAAGTGTGATGTGATATGCTCATGTATGCATGATATGCATGAATGATACTTACAATCGTTCCATTGACCCACAGACCAAGTTGTTCAACAGAAGTATTCTCATTGACTCCTTTGAGATGCCCATTCATTTCTTGCACTGGAATAAAAGAATGCTTCCCATTCATGACTTTTATCTTTGAGATATTAAAAACATGAATAATGGAGGCCCCAAGAAGCTGAGTTAGGGATTCATCTATTTCAAACTATATTTCAGCATGTCAGTTGATAGCTTCTTCATGATGTTGAGCTTGAGATAAGTACTACTATAAGCGTCACTCATAAGTATACGAGATAATTGTAGCAAAGGTGATCACCCCAAGGTCGTCTCACAAGGAAGGTGTAGTTCGTAATAGTTTGATTGACAAGTAATTTAAAAATAACAGAGTTTGTTGTTTGGAATGGTGCAAGATTAATTTAAACCTAAGATTAATGAGTGTGATGGTTAATGTATGTGATAGTTGTACAAGATCAAATCAATTCTTGGGAAGGTGCCTAGGGTGAGACACGGCCAGTGGCTTGGCCGTGTCAAGCTCTGCCTTCATTTCCTTTAAGGTGACACGCCCAAGCTTGATTTGGCTTGGCCATGTCTTGCTTGATTCATGCTCTTTCTTCATTATTTTGATCTTTCAAGTGAGTTTTTGCACTTAAACCTAAAACAAACACTTCAAACAAACTTTAAACAGAAATCAATCAAATCATTAAATAAAAAACACATAAAATCACACTAAAAACAAGTACAAAAATGATCTAAACAACTACCCCACAATTAATTCCTTGCTTGTCCCCAAGCAAGGCTAAAATCAAAACACACTAACAAGATAATTTTGTTAAGTTCAAGAGTTATAAAGATGCATCAAGACTTCCTTATCCCTAAGTCCGTAATCAATATCGAATCGAACAAAATCGATACCCATGCAATTAACTGATTTTCCATGCATAACCTATGTTGTCGCTCCCTTACCAACTCTTACTAGTGTTTGATCATGGTGGTGTTTACACTCATAACAATCAATGAAAGAATATTACCATAGGCTTGCTTATCAATCAAATCTCCACCACAAAATTACAATCAAGCATCAATCAAAAGGTCTTTCTTTTGGTTGTAATGGGGATAAGGTAAAAGCATGACATTTAGGAAATGTGAGCTTAATCATTAAGTTCAAGAGCACTTCAAGAATGAAGTAACCATTCATATATATATATATATATATACCCCAACAATTCCAAAACACCTTCCACTCATCTACCCTTTGTCATTAAAGAGCTTTTTAAGGGAACTAACTTATTAAATATTGCAATGATTATTCCCAAACATATTCCAACCCTTTCAACAAGAACATCAATTATTCTTATTCTTATTATTTTTATTCTCTTCTTCTTTTTATTTATTTTTATTTATTTTCTATTTTAGTTTTTTTTAGGGTTTGCAACTAAATAACATAATAGTTTGCAATCTTAAACCTACTAAATTTAACCCCACACTTAATTCAACACAACACCCGGCCATAAACGCTCTTAAAATGCTCTTGACCTAATGGAAGGGTAAGAGACAAAATAGCATGATTCAAAGTTAGAGTGTTGCGAAACAGAAAGAAAAGGGAAAATGAAATAGTCTCAAAATTGGCTAACTAAGGTTAAAAATAGGGTTGGTCTTTTTGAAGCCAAAGTGGGCTCACCTAATTGCCTTAATCATATTGATGCCTAATTGAAATTTTTATGTAGTCTCAAAATGCATGTCAAAGCAAGTTCTAGCAATTCATCAATCAAAGATGTACACCCACAATAATAATGATAAGTTAATGGCTCAATTCCTCACTAGGTTAAAGGCAATGCAAGGAAAAACCAACAAAATTGACAATAAGCACCAATTCTATTCAATTCTCAAATTCATGCTTCAAAATTTCAAAGGTCATCTATCAACAATTTATAACAATTGAACTTTCCAAAATTCATTTATTCAAAGAAAAACATTAAAAAATTAACTAAACTTAAACAAAAAATAACTTAAAAGTAAAAACACAAAATCACATAATTCACCCCACACTTAAAGATTCACATTGTCCTCAATGTGAGCATGCATCAACTAAAAGAGATGGTTTAGAAGAAACTTGATTTCCATCATTCCCATATGTGATGTACAATGCTCCTTCCACCCATAATGCAATTGTCATTCATGACTACAGGGATGGATAGCATACAACTCTGAAGGATACCCGATGTATTGCCAAGCCTAAGTAGCATTATTTGAAAACATGTGAAGGTCATCTTAGGGTAATCCTCTAGTGTAATAGGAACTTTGTAAAACCCTTTTTCATTGTGCAACATGGTTCTATCCATTGTATGCTCTTCTTCACCACCAAGAGTAGAAGAGATGATTTTTTGAGACTCTTTAAGTTCAACCAAGTTTGGTTGAATCACTTCTTCATCCACTCTAACAATGGCAAGTCCCATCTTAACAATCTCAGCATCTAAAGTTAGCTTACACTCCTCAATTTCTAAATTGGGCATTTCATGCTCTTCTTCTAAGGTCATAGTAATGCCAATCTTATTTTTACTATCTCCTTGGGAGTGCATATTATAGATGTCAGAAAGTTGCTTACCTTGCTCCTCATCCTTCAAGCTACATGGAAATGAATTTGGTGGCCTATCGGGATTGGAAGATTCATGCAACTTTGGTGAGGTTGATGCCTCCAAATTCTCCTTCTGGTTTGATTGGCTTAAATCCTCAATGTTGGGTTGGATATCCTTGCCATTATCTTCTTGATTATTGCCTGCATCCAAAGAATCACAAAATTTGTTATATATCACCTGTTCACTCCTTAAATTTGTGATTAACTTGACTTGCTCCAATTGGCTAGGAAATTCCTCCTTTTGGTGTGCTTGGAGTTGATGTTCCAGTTGCCCAACTTGAATGTCCACCCTCTTTAATGATTCCTCCAAAGAATCAAACCTCTCATTGATCCCTTTTTGATTCTGTGTGCTAATTTGAAGGTAAGCATTCAAATCATCTTCCACTGTGGATTTCTTGCATTAATTCTGATTTTGTGTACTAATTTGAATGAAGGCATTCAAACTATCTTCCAAAGTGCTCGATCTCGATTTTGTGCGCTAGTTTGAATGAAGGCATTCAAACTATCCTCCAATGAGGGTTTCATAAGGTGATCTTGATTTGAATATCGTTCTTGAGAGTAAGAACTTCTTTGGTAAGGTTGAAAACAATTTTGAGGTGGAATGTGTTGCTGATTTTTCCAAGAAAAATTTGGGTGGCTTCCCCAGCCTGAATTATAAGGATTGGAATGTTGGTCGTTTCTACCCATTCTCTGGAAACCTTGGTAGTCATATTCTTCCTCTTGCCATTATTGGTATCGTTCGAAACCAAATGAGCATGTATTTGCACTATGTCCTGCATTGCCACATGCTGCACATATCTCTTGGAGTGGCATAGGTGCTCTTCCTCTTGCAATTAGCACCTTAAGTTGATTCGTCAATTCTGCTAATTGCCATGCCATTTCAGACTCATCGTTCCTATCATAAACTCCCCCATGTCTTGAAAACTGCATCTTTACAAAAGGCACTTAGTGACTTAAAGAAAACAAACAAATAATTAAATTGAAAGAAAATCAAACAAAACAAACAAACAATTAAATAAATAATAAAAAAAATCAAACTATCACTACTTAAACAGCCTTCCCTGGCAGCGACACCAAAAAATTATTGCGCTCGAGTTAAGTACTACGACAAGCGTCACTCGCAAGTATACGAGGTAATTGTAGCAAAGGTGATCGCCCCAAGGTTGTCTCACAAGGAAGGTGTAGTTCGTAATAGTTTGATTGACAAGTAATTTAAAAATAACAAAGTTTGTTGTTTGGAATGGTGCAAGATTAATTTAAACCTAAGATTAATGAGTGTGACGGTTAATGTATGTGATATTTGTAAAAGATCAAATCAATTCTTGGGAAGGTGCCTAGGGTAAGACACGGCCAGTGGCTTGGCCGTGTCTCCTGGCCATGTCAAGCTCTGCCTTCATTTCCTTTGAGGTGACACGCCTAAGCTTGATTTGGCTTGGCCATGTCTTGCTTGATTCATGCTCTTTCTTCATTATTTTGATCTTCCAAGGGAGTTTTTGCACTTAAACCTAAAACAAACACTTCAAACAAACTTTAAACAGAAATCAATCAAAACATTAACTAAAAAACACATAAAATCACACTAAAAACAAGTACAAAAATGATCTAAACACATGACCTTACCAATAATCATTTCCTTTGCCCAATGTGTCCTTTGGAGGTTCAACATACTTCCCTTAACTTGAAGGCTTTGTATGACAAAACATTTTTTTTTATTTTTTTATTTGATTTTTTGAATTTTGATTTTGAAATCAAATGTTGGCTTTGCCAAATTAATGTCAATGTACCTCAGGACTTGATTTTTCAAAATTAACATATCTATAACATGACAACCCTAGTTACCATACTAAACTTGGCAATCATTTCTATTTAAGCAAGAATTGTTGCCCTTCATATAGGCATATCACATTACTTGGCCAAAGGTCTCATTGAGTTTAAATATTGCCTATCTCATATGCATACTTATTCAAACTATCTCCACTAATAGACTCTACGTACCAAGAGAGATCAACAGGTCTTTAATAGGCTTGAAATGGGGTCTATAAGGGACACGGGTTAAAGTGAAGGCCATTTGTAAGTTAGAGCCGATGTGACACAATGGACAAACGTTCACACTACAAACTTCTTATTTGAACTTTGGGTAGCTTGGAGGCAATCTTGCTAGACTCCAAATTTCTTCTATCTTCTTGGCATTAATCTAGATATCGATTGGAACAGTCTTTGCCCTTGCATAAAGTTTGGTACCCAAATTCATTTCTTTTCTTCTTCTCCCTTTTCTTTCTTTTTATTTTTCTTACTCTTGAGCATTTTATCATTTTATCCTTCTTCCTTATCGGGCTGTTAAGTACGAAACTTTCAAGAACTAGATGGTCCTTTTCCTTTTTCTTTGGTTTTGATCGAGTCTTTGGTTGGGTTGGACCAAATCAATTCAAATTGTCCTTATAAACCAAATGGCAGCCTCTTGCTGTCTTAGGTAAAAGAGAACTCAGTTGGCTTTCTGAACCATTTTGGGTTTTCTTTTCTTTTTTCTTCTTTTTTCTTTTCTTTCTTTTTTTTTTGTTTTGTTTTTTGTTTTTTGTTTTTGATCTAGCTCTAAAAGAGTTGTCATGGTTGTACCAACTTGAGTTTCCAATAATGGATGAGTGGAGTGACATAAATCTTCTTTAACAGGGATAAATCATTTGTTACTCTGATATTGTCTTGATATATTGGAGATATTAGGAAAACTTCAACTATCCTTATAGTTTTGAGAACTTCAACTACCCTTATGGTCTTGAGAACTTCAACTATCTTCATGGTCTTGACTATTCATTTCTTTCTTTAAACTTTTTGCCTCTTCATCTTAGTGATCATAAGACTTGTCAAAAGTATCATAACAGCTCAGGGTAGGTTATTGGGGTTATATTCCAATGAAAAGAAAGCTAAAATTTTATGAAGGCTCAAAGGGACAACTAGGGATTGATATTTAATAGGTGGATACTAGTTATTGGCTAACCAAACAATGCCTAGATAATCTCTCTCTTAATTAAGCAGAGTTCAATTTCACCTCAAAAGTATGTCTAAGCATGTTCTAAGACTGACAAGGACCTAGACAAAGGTCATTATGCAGGAGCCCTCTCTAAGTAAGCATACACAACTCAATAATATAGAGTAATTCCCTCACCTAGTAAAGTCATTCGAGTCATGATGCCAAGATATATTAAATCATGAATTATCAAGCTAGATTTCTCATTGGTTGAGCACCAAAATGAACGAAGACCAACAAAAATTTTGATGAAAGTAATTCATTCAAACAAATTTAAACATGAAAAAACATAATTGTTCAAATTAAAGAAAGTAAAATTAAAAAGCAACATTTAAGCCAAGGAAAGTTTGTTGAGTTTAAGCTTCCTTTCCTTTCACATCTTCAACATTCCCATCTTGACAAGAGGATAAAACAAAATCTTTTTCCAATCCTTTTCCCACCATGAAGGTTGCTGGTGGTGGCACTCTTCCAAATTTAGGCAAAGGGTTGTTCTTGGTATTGGGCTTATCCAGCTCGGGTAGCTTGCCACTATCAATCAAATCTTGGATTTCATGCCTTAGACAAGTACATTTATCTTCATGCCCTTGCATTTGATGAAATTGATAGAAGGCCTCAGCATTGAAGTTTGGTGGCAGTGGATTATGTAGTGGTCGAGGAGCTAACGGTTGCAACAACCCTTTCTTTTGCAACTTGCTAAAAACCCAAGATAGAGGTTTTCCCAATTCTGAGAATTGTCTTTTATTTCCTTGACCGGTCACATTAACATTAACTTCTTTTTGCGTGTTTTGATTACTAGGCTGATAATTCCCTTTCTCATTCCTTTTTATTGAAAAGTGATTTTTCTCCCTTTCCCACTCTTCAATTTGTAGACCAGCTTGGAGAAGATCTTTGAAATCCCTTATAAGGGTGTGAGACATCCTTTCACGGAGATTGGGTAGGACACCTCTAATGATCATCCTTATTTGATCAGATTCAGCGGGCCTCTTCTTGAGCAAAGCAGCCTTATTTCTCCATCTTCTGACATAGTCTACAGAATTCTCATTTGGCCTTTGTCTAATGGTCTCAACTTCCATTAAGGTAACTTCGAGCTCATCATTATACCCATATTGCTGAATGAAGGCCTTGTACAACATGTCCCAATCTTTTTGAGTACTTTCCTCCAAGGTGTTGAACCAATTTTGGACAATAGGGTCCAATGAGACCATGAAATATCTTAGGGTTTGAGCTTTAGTAGCTCGGGCAGACTGCATGGCAGTGATATACTGCTTCCCATGGAGATAAGGATTTTCGGTTCCATCAAACTTTGCAAAGGACAGTATCTTGAACTTGTACAGAAGTTCTTCATCTAGCTCAAATAGTTTGTCGATCTTGGACATCTCTTCAGTTTTCAGCTTCTTCTCAAATTTCTTTTCTAAATCAGCAATCATCTTTTCAACATCAGAAATTTCAGTTTTCTCCATAGTTGACCTTTCAATAATCTTCGGTTCTTTCTTCTTGTCTTAAGGATCTTGGTATTATTGAGCCCAATCATCATCATCATCAATGATCACCTTTTCATCATCAAAAACCACTTCACCAACCTTAATCTTCCTGTAACACCCCTATATCCGTATACGTACACAGCATGCTTATATGATCGTAATATACATATACTAAATATAGAAATGCCACACTTTGCAAATACTCAATTCACATTTAAGATAAAATAAAAACTTAAGAAATACCAAATGTTTAAATGAAAATTATAAGACACAGTTGGTAAAAACATTTATTTAATATGCAACGGAAGTTATATTCAAAATTTACAAGTACAAATACATTAAACCTTAAAAATTACAAAATATGAAATATATACATGGTTGGCAGCTTGACTCTCTTATCTTTAAGCTTTAATCCAACTCTTCACAATCAAAACAACCTCAACTCGATCTAGAGGAATCCTCCGCCTCAATTCTATCACTTCTATCACCTGCGCGATGAATCCCAATCGCGCTGAGCCAACAACTCAGTAGTACAAACCAAAATGCTATTATGCTTAATCAATAACAATGATATACATTCAAACAATAAAGGTCATACTCAATATACAATATTTCATGAATATTACATATCATCATTTAAGTACTACTAACATTTCATTACATCATATCATCATTCATGACATCAATATGACATAGACACCTATGGGCCCAACAAATATTTAATACGATATTCAGAATTCAGAGTTACTGCTTTGGTTCATAATCACAATAATCAAGCCCGTAGGCAACATATATATATATCTCTATCCATGGATAGTGTAACAGACTCAGTCTCTTGGACCATCAACTCAACAAGCTTGAGGAGATCCTCAACCCGGCAAGACTGTTACCAAACATATATCTCATAATCACAATTTCTCATAATGTAACAAACCCAGTCTCTTGGACCTCAATTCAACTCAAATTGAAGAGATCCTCAACCCAGCAAGACTGTTACTATTCATAATTTCATAGGCATGCCATCCAAATCCAGAACTCTGAAACTGAATAACATATTAAACATACAATTATATCATTCTCTTTCTCAATTTGTATCTCAATATCAAATAGACAATCATGCCTCAACAATTTCATTTGTATAACCATAGCCACTCACAATGGCTTCTCATCACATTTGAATCATCATGTCTCAATTCACAATATCATACATCATCTTTCACATATTCATAATCAATTACATTGAACATAATCATATATGCATACATACCTCAGTCATCTCATTTCAAATTATACATATAGTACATTTCACAAGATTCACAATGTGCAAGACATAACATTATATATATATATATATATATCAACAATGCCATATCAAGTGAATGTATGCAACAATGCAAGGTTTGTACTTACTTCAAAAGCAATCCACACAATTCTAAACACTTTCTTTATCCAAAAGTCCTTCACCAAATGAATTAAGGCAATTCACTTTCTTCACAACCTAAACCAAAACAATGATGAACCACATCAATCCAATACGATCAATCACTTATTAACCTCATACAAAACCCATAGACCACCATTACAAACCAACAACTCAACCTCAAAGCCCACGGTCGTGGCCACCCAAAACCCCCACGGGCGTGGGTTAAGAATTGCTTCTGCCCAAAAATTGCCCAACACCCCACGGCCATGGCATCAAAAGGCCACGGGCGTGGCATCCAAGATGCTACTGCCTCTCACCAAAACATGTATTCCAAGCTTCTAATTCCAAAAAACCCTAAAATCATGAAAACCAATAAAAATAATCAACCAAACTTAACATTAACAACACTTACCAACTCAAAACCCTAATAAAATTTCAACACAACTGCTTTCAAAACCAACATCAACTTAACTTACTTCCTTCAAACCAAAACCAACACCATAATTAAACAAATCAAACATACTACAACCAACACACTCCTATTTCAAACATCTACCATCAAACTCAAACCCTACTTCAAGAAAACAAAAGAAATTAAGATAGAGAACTTATCAAAATAATAAAACTTCTTGGACTTTCACTTAATCACTTGAAAACCCCTTCAATTTTGAGCTTGAACATCAAAACACAACTCTCTCTCTCTTGCTATAGAGTGGCCGGCCATGGAAGGAGAAAGGAAAGAAGAAGAAATGAGAAAAGCCAACTTCCTCTTCTCTTTAAATCTCCACCAAGCATTTCAAAATTAAAATGACTAAAATACCCTCTTTAAATTATTCTAACTCCTTTATCATTCATTTGCCCTTTTTAGTAACTTCACACTTCACAAATTAAATATCTTCTTACCTTGACCCACCATTTTGACCAACATATATGTTACATATATTACCATATATACAACTTATACATTTTCTCTAAACAATCTTTTCCTTTTCAATAACACATATACATTAGATTCAAATGAAATAACAATTATATCAATACTTCTAGGACACATTTTGGGATATTACAATTCTCCCCCTCTAAAAAGAAATTTCATCCTCGAAATTACCTGATATTATCTCTGAAACAGTTGAGGATATTGATCTTGCATTGCTTGCTCGCTCTCCCACGTTGCTTCTTCTCTCCCATGATTCTTCCATAAAACTTTCACCAATGGCACTTTCTTATTTCTCAACTCTTTCACTTCATGTGCCAAAATAGCAACTGGTTCTTCTTCAAATGTCAGATCCGAACTCACTTCAATGGATTCAATAGGCAGGATATGAGATGGATCCGACATGTATCTTCTTAACATAGAAACATGGAAGACATTATGGATTCTATCCAATTCAGGCGGCAATGCAAGACGATAAGCAACTGGTCCCACTCTTTCTAAAACTTCATATGGTCCAATGAAACAAGAACTCAGCTTCCCTTTCCGACCAAATCTCAGAATCTTTTTCCAAGGAGATACTTTCAAAAATACTTTATCTCCCACATTATACTCAATGTCTCTCCTCTTTAGATCCGAATAGGATTTCTGACGATCTGAAGCTGCTTTCAATCTATTTCGAATCATCTTCACTTTTTCCTCAGTTTCCTTAATCAAATCAGGACCAATTAATTTACCTTCACCAGTTTCATTCCAACATAGAGGCATTCTACATCGTCTACCATACAATGCCTCAAATGGTGCCATTCCAATACTAGATTGATGACTGTTGTTATAAGCAAATTCCACAAGTGGTAAAAATCTGTCCCAACTTCCAGAAAAATCAATGACACATCTTCTTAACATATCCTCAATAATCTGTATCACTCTCTCTGACTGCCCATCGGTCTGTGGATGAAATGCAGTGCTAAAATGCAATCGAGAACCCAAAGCACTATGTAAACTCTTCCAAAATCTCGAAGTGAACCAGGGATCTCGATCCGACACTAAAGAAGTAGGGACTCCATGCAACTTCACTATTTCACCGATATACAGCTCAGCCAACTTCTCAAGAGAATAATCCATCCGAACCGGAAGAAAATGAGCTGTCTTTGTCAATCTATCAACAATCACCCAAATAGCATCATGCTTTCTCTAAGTCAATGGCAAACCAGATACAAAATCCATTGTTACTCTTTCCCATTTCCAGTCAGGCACTGATAAAGGTTGAAGCAACCCTGTTGGAACTTGATGTTCAGCTTTCACCCTCTGACAAGTGAGACATTTGGACACAAATTTCGCTATGTCTCTTTTCATACCAGACCACCAGTAGTGTTGTTTCAAATCATGGTACATCTTCGTATTGCCCGGATGCATAGCAAAAACTGACTGGTGTGCTTCTTCTAAAATAATCCTTCTCAAATTAGCATCATCTGGTACACATAATCTGTCCTTAAACCAAAGACTACCATCACCTTTCACAAGAAAATCTCGTCTCTCTCCTTTTTGACAATCTGAAATAATCTTTTGGATTTTCTCATCAACCAACTGAGCTTCCTTAATCTGATCTAATAATACTGGCCTCAATTGTAATTGTGCCAACAATGCACCATCATCAGAAGATACAAAGCTAGCATGCAATGCTCTCAATTCAACAAGCAACGAGAGCGAATAGACAGTCAATCCTGCCAAAGATTTCCGACTTAAGGCATCAGCCACAACATTTGCCTTACCAGGATGATAATCAATTAAGCAATCATAATCTTTAATTAATTCCAACCATCGCCTCTGCCTAAGATTAAGTTCTCTTTGAACCCCCAAATATTTCAAACTTTTATGATCAGTGTAGATGAAACACTTCTCTTCAAACAAGTAGTGTCGCCAAATTTTTAAAGCAAACACTATGGCTGCTAACTCCAAATCATGCGTCGGATAGTTAAGCTCATGCGGCTTCAACTGTCGAGAAGCATAAGCTATAACCTTACCCTCTTGCATCAAAACACAACCCAAACCACTATGTGAAGCATCACTGTAGATCACATATGGTTTATCTTCTACAGGTAAGGTAAGAACAGGCGCTTGAGTTAACATCTCTTTCAACTGCTCAAAACTAGACTGACACTGCTCTGTCCACACAAATCTAATTCCCTTTCGAAGTAATCTGGTGAGTGGAATAGCTACCAAAGAAAATCCTTTCACAAAACGTCGATAATAGCCTGCCAAACCCAGAAAACTTCTAACTTCAGTTACAGACTTTGGTGGACTCCAATTCAAAATAGCTTCAACTTTACTTGGATCAACTTTAATACCTTATGCTGAAATTATATGACCAAGAAAAGTCACTTGATCAAGCCAAAATTCACACTTCGACAGCTTAGCAAATAATTGCTTCTCTCTCAAAATCTGCAGCACAATCCACAGATGCTTGTCATGCTCCTCTTCATTACGTGAATACACCAAATATCATCAATAAAAACTACCACAAACTGATCCAGATAGGGCCTAAACACCCTATTCATCAAATCCATAAAGGCTGCAGATGCATTCGTTAACCCAAAAGGCATTACTAAAAACTCATAATGCCCATACCTGGTACGGAAAGCTGTCTTAGAAACATCTTCAGCTTTAACCCTCAACTGATGGTACCCAGATCTCAAATCAATTTTAGAAAATACTGCTGCTCCCTTCAATTGATCAAAAAGATCATCAATCCTAGGCAAAGGATATTTATTCTTGATCATCACTCTATTCAATTGCCTATAATCGATACACAATCTCATGGTACCATCCTTCTTCTTCACAAACAACACAGGAGCTCCCCACGGAGAAACACTAGGGCGAATAAATCCTTTATCCAATAACTCCTGTAACTGCACCTTCAATTCTCTCAATTCGGCAGGTGCCATGCGATAAGGAGTGATAGAGATGGGAGTGGTACCAGGCAACAATTCGATACCAAATTCAACCTCTCTCTCAGGAGGCAACCCTGGCAACTCCTCTAGAAACACGTCTGGAAAATCTGCAACTGTGGTTAAATCATCAAGTTGAGAACCCCTTACTCTAGTATCCACAACATGAGCAAGGTAAGCATCACACCCTTTTCTAATCAACCTTCTAGCTGTAACAGCTGAAACCAACAAGGATGCAAGCTGTCTCTGCTCACTAGAGACCAATACAATTTTACCATCATTAGTTCTCAAAGTGACACACTTCTTCTGACAATCTACCACAACTCCATGCCTAGACAACCAATCCATGCCCAAAATCAAATCATACTCTTTAAAAGGCATTTCAATTAAATCTCCATGAAACTCCTCACCTTGCACCACAACTGTGCTATCTCGGTGCACCTTGCTAACAATCACACTATGCCCTAAAGGATTTGTTACCAACACATCAAATCCTAGGGACTCAGCACGTAATTCAGACACAGGCAAAACAGATGCACTAATATATGAATGAGTAGAGCCTGGATCAATTAAAGCAAGGACTGAAATGCCAAATAAAGAGAAAGTACCAGCAATAACTGTAGAAGCATCAGGTTGTCTTTGCATCACATAAACTCGTTGAGAAGGCCCAGCCTCATCTGGTCTGATATCCCTGGATGAAGATCCTCTCTGACTATTCCCAGGTCTACCCCCTCTGATGAAACTTCTACCCCCTCGACCACCTCTAACACTAGGTCGAGAAACTGTAGAATTTGCTGGCCTCTGCTCCGGCATCTCTAGACACTCTCTAATAAAATGATCAGGAGATCCACATCTGAAGCATACAGCTGGTCCACTATTCCTCCAACAAGCACCCCTATGTGTTCCACCACACTGAGCACAGACAAGTGGAGTGGATCTCTGAATTACCGGGGTAGGAGCACTCGCTATTGAAGCTGTAGGTCTCGATCTTTGTCTCTGAAACTGAACTGACCTACCAGCCTATCCCTGACTCTGACTGATTCTGGGAATAAAACTTCCCCTACCTCTTTTCACAGAAGAAGACCCTGCCTCAAACTGGGCTCTCCTAACCCTGATCTCCTCTTCAGAAGCAGTTGCTGCAATATTCTGAGCTCTTTCCACACTCCTAGCTGCTGCAACCAGATGGGAAAAATCTTAGTATCTAGAACCAGCCACAAGACACATAATTGAGGGTCTCAATCCCTCCTCAAACCTTCTACACCTGTCAATCTCGTCAGAAATAATTCCCCCGGCGTAGTGGCTCAATCGGATAAATTCTAACTCATATTCTGTCACAGACCGGTGATCTTGCTTCAAGGTCAAGAACTCCATCTTCTTCACATCTGTATACTCCCTCGGAGTATATTTCAGTTCAAACTCTGGTAAAAAATCACTGTAGGACAATGTTGGTGGATCATACATAGCATGGGGCACTGTCTTCCACCAATCATATGCATCCTTCTATAGCAATGATCTGGCATAATCAAATTTGTCTTCTGGAGTGGCTTGCAACTGAATGAAGATTCTTTGTACCTTATCTAGCCACTGCTTGGCTACCGCTGGATCAATAGTACCCAGAAAATCTTCTGCTCCATACTTTCTTAATTTATCGTAATGTCTCACTGGTATCATTGGCTGTGGTGGTGGTGGTTGCACGGGTACCTGTCTCAATATATCAACCATATGCCTAAGCCAAACTGGCGGAACCTCCTCACCAGCTGGTCTCCCTGACACAGAAACAGGGACCTCTCCAGTTCTACCCACTCTAGCTCCCTCTCTACCATCATCAGGAGCTACACTTTCGGCACTACCCTCAATAGATTGATGTGAATGAGGATCCATTACAACCTAAATCTGCAAACAAAGCAGAATACACCTCATTAAAGATTAGAGACGGCCAATACCAAACATGTATTTTATTTTAAAAAACCCACTTTTTAAAATCAAAATATTATTTTTCTCACACTTGACCTAGGTTGAGAATCTCAAACCTAGGCTCTGATACCAAAATAATTGTAACACCCCTATATCCGTATACGTACACAGCATGCTTATACGATCGTAATATACGTATACTAAATATAGAAATGCCACACTTTGCAAATACTCAAATCACATTTAAGATAAAATAAAAACTTAAGAAATACCAAATGTTTAAATGAAAATCATAAGACACAGTAGGTAAAAACGTTTATTTAATATGCAACGGAAGTTATATTCAAAATTTACAAGCACAAATACATTAAACCTCAAAAATTACAAAATATGAAATATATACATGGTTGGCATCTTGACTCTCTGATCTTTAAGCTTTAATCCAACTCTTCACAATCAAAACAACCTCAACTCGGTCTAGAGGAATCCTCCGCCTCAATTCTATCACTTCTATCACCTGCGCGATGAATCCCAATCGCGCTGAGCCAACAACTCAGTAGTACAAACCAAAATGCTATTATGCTTAATCAATAACAATGATATACATTCAAACAATAAAGGTCATACTCAATATACAATATTTCATGAATATTACATATCATCATTTAAGTACTACTAACATTTCATTACATCATATCATCATTCATGACATCAATATGACATAGACACCTATGGGCCCAACAAATATTTAATACGATATTCAGAATTCAGAGTTACTGCTTTGGTTCATAATCACAATAATCAAGCCCGTAGGCAACATATATATATCTCTATCCATGGATAGTGTAACAGACCCAGTCTCTTGGACCATCAACTCAACAAGCTTGAGGAGATCCTCAACTCGGCAAGACTGTTACCAAACATATATCTCATAATCACAATTTCTCATAATGTAACAAACCCAGTCTCTTGGACCTCAATTCAACTCAAATTGAAGAGATCCTCAACCCGGCAAGACTGTTACTATTCATAATTTCATAGGCATGCCATCCAAATCTAGAACTCTGAAACTAAATAACATATTAAACATACAATTATATCATTCTCTTTCTCAATTTGTATCTCAATATCAAATAGACAATCATGCCTCAACAATTTCATTTGTATAACCATAGCCACTCACAATGGCTTCTCATCACATTTGAATCATCATGTCTCAATTCACAATATCATACATCATCTTTCACATATTCATAATCAATTACATTGAACATAATCATATATGCATACATACCTCAGTCATCTCATTTCAAATTATACATATAGTACATTTCACAAGATTCAAAATGTGCAAGACATAACATTATATATATATATATCAACAATGCCATATCAAGTGAATGTATGCAACAATGCAAGGTTTGTACTTACTTCAAAAGCAATCCACACAATTCTAAACACTTTCTTTATCCAAAAGTCCTTCACCAAATGAATTAAGGCAATTCACTTTCTTCACAACCTAAACCAAAACAATGATGAACCACATCAATTCCAATACAATCAATCACTTATTAACCTCATACAAAACCCATAGACCACCATTACAAACCAACAACTCAACCTCAAAGCCCACGGTCGTGGCCACCCAAAACCCCCACGGGCGTGGGTTAAGAATTGCTTCTGCCCAAAAATTGCCCAACACCCCACGGCCATGGCATCAAAAGGCCACGGGCGTGGCATCCAAGATGCTACTGCCTCTCACCAAAACATGTATTCCAAGCTTCTAATTCCAACAAACCCAAAAATCATGAAAACCAACAAAAATAATCAACCATACTTAACATTAACAACACTTACCAACTCAAAACCCTAATACAATTTCAACACAACTACTTTCAAAACCAACATCAACTTAACTTACTTCCTTCAAACCAAAACCAACACCATAATTAAACAAATCAAACATACTACAACCAACACACTCCTATTTCAAACATCTACCATCAAACTCAAACCCTACTTCAAGAAAACAAAAGAAATTAAGATAGAGAACTTACCAAAATAATAAAACTTCTTGGACTTTCACTTAATCACTTGAAAACCCCTTCAATTTTGAGCTTGAACATCAAAACACAACTCTCTCTCTCTCTTGCTATAGAGTGGTCGGCCATGGAAGGAGAAAGGAAAGAAGAAGAAATGAGAAAAGTCAACTTCCTCTTCTCTTTAAATCTCCACCAATTCAAAATGAAAATGACTAAAATACCCTCTTTAAAACATTCTAACTCCTTTATCATTCATTTGCCCTTTTTAGTAACTTCACACTTCACAAATTAAATATCTTCTTACCTTGACCCACCATTTTGACCAACATATATGTTACATATATTACCATATATACAACATATACATTTTCTCTAAACAATCTTTTCCTTTTCAATAACACATATACATTAGATTCAAATGAAATAACAATTATATCAATACTTCTAGGACACATTTTGGGATATTACACTTCCCTTTGTCTCTTGGCTTCTTAGTGCTAGCAGATGCTTCAGCGTGATTTTCTAAAATTGCAGTCAATTGGTTCTTCATGGTCTCAGCTAGGGCCTTTTTTATTTCTTCCATCTTGGCATTGAGGGCATCATCCACCATTCTTTGAATTTGTTCGGGATCCATTGTTTTAGGTGAGCAAGTGATTGAGTCGTTGCTAGATTCTTCGCTACCGGCATAGGTCGGATTGTCGTAAGCTTTTGAACTGTCGTAATCTAGAGCTGTGAGCCAGAAAGGATTAATGAGATGAGATGCAAATGTATGCATGTATGCACAAACAATCAACAAACAAGGATAAATAGGACATTCCTTCCAACCTTATAACATCCACACACGAATGGCGAGTCTCTTTTCCTAGGTATATGGCTAACAAAATACAACATGGGATACCTTGCTTTCGAATAATTTCCTCAGACGTTTCAACCAATAGTTATATTTTCAAAAATGGAAATCAATTTATGATAATTCCCATTAATTAGGTTTTAATCTATTTAACCAACTAGTAGCTTTCATGCTATATTAGATTAAAACAAAATTAAGAGGTTTATTATAGATAGATTTCTCACTTGAAAAAGTAACTAATGATTCATGCCAAAAACAAGCCCATGATTAATTATTCTTAGTATAAACTAGGCTCACAATTGATTCTTGGTATTTCGTAATTGACCTCAATAATTTGCAATCTCTTTGTAAGAAAAGGTTGGATAATTTTGTTTCTAAGCCCATTGTAGAAAGATTATAGAAAAATGGATTTTGGGCTTAGTATTTGGGCCATGAGAAAAAAAATTTTTGATTTGTTTTTGTTAGAAAAGTCTTATATCCAAAGACAATTTTGAAAAATTTTGAAAATAGTTTTGGTCTTTTGGACTTTAAAGAAAAATTTATTTTGAGCTTACAATGTATTTAGGTCATATTAGAAAAAGAACAAACCAAATAAGCCATGATTTAAGCCAAGACAAATTAATCATAGTCAAACAACATGCATTTGGGGTAAAACCTAAAGAAAGTAACTAGGCTAATTACATTAGCTTTAGTCTTTGGGTAAAAAGGCTTAGGTTCCCATAGCAAGTATATACCAAATGGTACAAGGCTATGAGTGGTTATGCCATGCTCGATCTCCATACCTTGAGTGAAAGTATGGTATTCCTTACATAACACAACACGGGTAACACGGGCATTCTAATGCACACGATGCAATCTAATATGATGCAATGGATAATATTATTATCAGAAAGAATATAATAATATAAAGACCAACGGAATCAACTTCTCTTATCCCTAGTGGAGTAGCCACTGTGAGCAGGGATTTTCACCCCCACTCCCAGTGGAATGGTTCTTGCTACTTCGGCACTGTTTAGGCTCGGGGCCTTAGAGAACATGGACCTAAGTCCGAAAAAAATGGAGTCGCCACCCAGACGGGCTGGGAAAAAGAAAGGGGTGGATGACTTGATTCCTAAAGAATCCCCAACCCCCTAATGGGTTCGGAAAGTTGGGTACGTGTGGGGAAGGTGAGAAATGGCCCAGCATCCCCACAACGCCCGGTTCATTGAAACCGACCTCCTTTACAGGTCTTAACATTATAGAATTCTTAAGTATAATAATATTATCCATATTACATGCACCAATTGAAATAAAGCATCGTTATATTAAAATAAAAGCAATGTCCAAACAACGCAAATAAATGGACACCCATCCGAGGATGGAAATATGTCCTTACATCATCCATGTCTAAACTAAATAGGACACCCACCATGATGTAGAAACATATCCTTTACATTGGTCTAAAATATAAACCAAATTAAATTACATAGAGCTTAATTAATGAGGTACCCACAAAGTGAAAACATACCTCTTACAACATTTGAAAATCTAAATAAATCGATAATGTAAATAACCATTCATCATAAATAAACCATTCATCAAAGATATCACCAAAATATAAAATAAACATCCATCCACGATAAATTAAATAAAGCATTGAAAATAAATCAAAGCATATAATAAATTACATAATTAAATAAAGCAAGTAAAGATACAAATTGAAGTTTATTGTTTCTCATTTAAAGCTCTTTAATTAATATTTAGGATTTAGGATTTTATTGGTTTAAGCTACTGTAAGTTTTTAAGGGAATTGAAATGGATTAAGGTTTTATAATTTAAGAGATTGATAAGGTTCTTTGATTAACCAAATTATGGTTTGAGGGGTAAAATCATGAAATTATGGTTTGGATATTAAAATATTAGGTCTATGATTTACGGTTACTGGATTATTATTTTGGATTTACTATATTGGGTTTGAATGTTTTAGGTTTATAAGGTTTTAAGGATTAAAGGGTTAGGGTTTAGGAAAACTAGGGTTTAAGGTTAGCTAGTTTGAGGTTATTGTCTTGGTTTTGAAGTGGAATTAGGGTTTTTAGAGTTTCGGAGAATGTATTTGATTTTAGAATTTTGAAAAACAATTTATAGTTTTATGAAGCTTTATGTGATTTTTAGAAACTGTAAAGTGAGTTTGAGTTTGGATATTTAACAAAACATTTGGAATTTTGGAAAAGAATTAGAAGAAAACTAGTTTAGAGTTTTATGGTGTTTTTTTGGAAATAAACAAAATGATTTAAGGTTTATAGAAATAGAAAAGATATTTTTTAGGGTTTTTGGAAAGAAAAGGATTCAATTGAGGGTTTTGAAAAATTGGAAAGTAGATTAGGGTTTTGGTAAATTAATGAAATGATTTAAGGTTTTGAAAAGTTGGAAAGTAGAATAGGGTTTTAAGATTTTGAAGAAACAGAAATAAAAATTTTAAGATTTTTGGAAAACAAAGAAACGAATTAAGGTTTTTAGAATCAAAAGAAACAATTGGATGATTAAAGCTACTGTAAGGAAAAAAGAGATTAGATATTCATACCTTCATTTGCTGGTTCCACCAAAAATTGCTTCTTGGATGAACAAGAACAAAGGCAAGATGGTTGCCTTTGATGGATTGAATTGCTTGCTTATCTCTCTCAAAAGTCTGATCGTTAATCTCCTAATTTTTCTTGATTCCTCGGTCCAAAGTTTTTCCTCTAAAATTCCCCCCCCCCTTCCGTGTTGTTTTTAGTCCTATTTATAAGAGATTTAGATCATTAATCTTAGTTGTTTAAGGAATTTATCATTAATTAGGAAAAGGAAATCGAAAGCAAATAGAATTTGGTTTCGGAAAAAATTGCGTCGGAAAAATTTTGCTGGCGAAAAAAAAAACTGCTGCAGAAAAATCCGTGGAAACTTGCGGGCTGCGGAAGCGAAATTGGCTGCGTGTTCCTGCGGGCGAAATGGCCCAAGGCCATTTCGTCCTAACTTTTCGGCGATGAATATTTTCAGCACCAATTTTTATTTTTATTTTTGTTTATTTATTTATTATTATTTATTATTATATTAATTTTTTTAAAAAACTTATAAAAAATAAATACTAAAATAAATATTTTTTAATTAAGATAACACAAGGATTATTTTGGACTAATTAAAATATGTTGGACAACATAAAAATTATTTTGGACTAATTAAAATATATTGGACCGGACTGGGTAAAAAATTAAGGGTCGACAAAACGTTATATTCTTTCTTCTTCTTCCTTGGAGACAAATTTCTTGAGGAGAGAGAGAAAGGGATTTGATTCTTCCTTGCTCAAAATTGTTATAAGAATTTCGTGGTTTCAAGAATATTTTAAGGAAAAACCAAGAAATACAAGAAAGTACATCTCTTAAAGCTTTTAATTTTGAGTTTTTAAGTTTATGAATGGAATGTATGAGAGATAAAGTGTGTTTTAATTGTTTAAGTTGATAATAAATGAGTTAATATGATGGATGGGTGATGATTTAATGATTAGTTAGAGAAGGTGAGCTTAAATGGTCAAAGTAGGGTCATGTTGTGAAGATGTATAAATTAGGGTTTTGGAAGGGATGATTACAATTGTTGAAATGGAATAATTAAATATTGTATTAATGTATATAATATGATTCTTTGGTTAGAATTTTGATATATATGAGTTTGAGTATGTTTAGGGTTATGGAAATAATATGTACAATTAAGGTTTCCAACATGGGTGGTTTTAATTTTTGAAATAAGTTGAATTAAAGTTGTTATAATGTAAATGTTATGGTGTAATGATTGAAAAGGTGCTATGAGTGGACTTTGGTAACGTTGGTATTTATGGTTATAATGTGTGGAATTAGGGTTTTTGTAATAAATGTTTATAATTGTTAAATTGAATTGTTTTGGTAATATTTTGGTATATGAGTAATGATTTTATTGTAAAATGAAGGAAATAAATTTGATATGTTGAAGTTTGAACAAAATAGGAAAGGGTGAAATAAGGTTTTATTGAGATTTTGGTAGAAATTACATAAATAATGGTAATGTTATATATAATGAGAATGTGAGTGATTTTAAATAAATAATGTTGATTATTATTGGATTATGTGTGTGTAGGAGAAGAAATCTCTAAAAAGGGTTATTAGGGTTTTTGGTGGAAATAAGAATTGGAGAAGGAATTGGAGTGCTTAAAATGCATAGTTAAAATTTGTACATATATTAATAACTTGTAATCTCATAGAAAGTGATTTGGCATAACCTACCTATGGTCGCTTTGAAACATGGACATTCATATAATTCTTGCAGTGTTGTTTAATTGTCTGATGAGTGTTACGTTGGATATGTGTGAGCGGGGATTTTTGCCTCCACTCCCGGTGGAATGACTTTTGGCTGGGAAAAAGAAAGGGGTGGATGACTTGATTCCTAAGGAATTCCCAACCCCTTAATGGGTTTGGAAAGTTAGGTACGCATGGGAAAGGTGAGAAATGGCTCAGCACCCCCACAACGCCCGGTTCATTAGAACTGGCCTCCTTTGTAGGTCTTAATATTATAAAATTCTTAAATATAACAATATTATCCATACTACATGCAACAATTAAAATAAAGCATCATTATATTAAAATCAAAGCAATGTCCAAACAAAATAAATAAATGGATACCCATCCGAGAATGGAAACATGTCCTTACATCATTTAAGGTCTAAAACTAAATAGGAAACCCACCAAAAGGTGAAAATGTGTCCTTTACATTAATACCAAAATATAAGAATAATTTAAATTACATGAAAATTAATTAATGAGGTATCCAATAATGAAAACATACCTATTACAATGTTTTGAAACCAAAGCAAATCAATAAAAGTAAACAACCATTCATCATAAATAAATCATTCATCTAATTTAAACAAAAAGTAAGTATATAACTTTAGGGTTTAAGTAAATAAGATTGAAACTTATGAAAATAAAATAAAATCTTTAGATATTTGAAAGGATCAAGCTACTGTCATAATTTGGAAAATAGAATTAATTAAGATTTATGGTTTTAATAAATTAGGGTTTAGGTTTGTATTTTGAATAAAGCTACTGTATTTTGAATAATCATAACAAAGAAAGTTAAACATAAAGACTTATAATACACAAATAAATATTGACCCCTTCGACAAGCCCATACGGCGGTCCTGCTAGCTGGTTAGCGGGCGGGGTCAAGGGGCAACACCCTAGAAAATTTTAGAAACTGGCTTTTAGGATTGTCGGTTTTGGTGTTGAAAATTAAGATTTTACAGTTTAAGATTTAGAAAATAGGGTTTCAAAATTGGAAGAAATAAGCTACTGTAAATCTTAGAAAAATAGATTTGGTTAGGGTTTTAAGAAAACAAATTATTATTTTGTGGTTTTAGAAAAGTGTAATTAAGATTTTAAATTTCAAAAGATAGTTTTACGGGTATTAAGGTTTTTAGGATTTTGAAAAAAAAACTTTTTAGGAATTTAAATAAAGTTTAGAGGGTAAACAGAATAATTGATCAAATAACAAAAACATGTTTGTTTAAACAATATCAAATTGTATGGTCAAGCTACTATAAACATAAACAAAGAAATAGAGATTCAAACCTCCGTTGTTGGTTCCACCACAATCTTGAATCCTGGTTGAACAATAACAATGATAGTGTGGGCTGCCTTTGATGGGTTGTATATTGTTTGCTGCCTCTTGATTCTAGGGTTTCAGATTTAGAAAATAGGGTTTTGAATTTGGAAGAAACTAATGTTATTTTTTAAAAGAATAATGCTACGGTGTGATTTTGGAAAGAAGAATTAATTAGGGTTAAAGCTTTTGATACTTGAAAAATAAGGCTACTGGATGTTTGAATTAGAGATTAGGTTAGGGTTTTAAGAAAATAATCTATTATTTTATGGCTTTAGAAAAGTGTAATTAGGGTTTTAGATTTTAAAAATATATTTTATGGGTATTAAGGCATTAGGGTTTTGAAAAATAGTTTTTAGGGTTTCAAATAGAGTTTAGAGGGTAAATAAAATAATTGATCAAATAATAAAAACATGTATGTTTAAATAATTGATCAAATTGTATGATGAAGTTTCTGTGAACATAAATAAGTCAATAGAAAATCAAACCTCCGTTGTTGGTTCCACCAAAACTTGAATTCTGGTTGAACAATACCAAAGACAGTGTGGGCTACCTTTGATGGGTTGTATATTATTTGCTGCCTCTTGATCCTTGAAGATTGAGATTATGAATAGACTGCCAAAAATAATTTCGAGCTCCAAAGGTCCATATCCTCTTTTCAGATCAAAAGTCCAAAAGTCCTCAAAAATTCCCCACCTTTTTAAAAGATCAATGTCCTCCTTTTGTGTGTTTTAATGCGGTATTTATAGGAAAAAATAAAAACCTAATACTAATTGGCTATGGAAATAAAAACCTTTTAGGAAACAAAATTAAAAACTAAGTAGAACAGGGTTTTGGCAAAATCACGCGCGGGCCAGGCATACGAAAGTGCGCTGGTGAAAAAATTACTGCAGAAGAAAAAATTGCTGTGGGCGCTGGATGAGGGCCAGCCAATTCGCCGCAGGAAAATCCTACGGTGAATTGGCTTGTGGCCAATTTGTCGCAGGTTTTCCTGCGGCGAATTGGCCCAATCCAATTCGTCACCAGCTAAGAGAAATTTTCGTCGTCAATTCTTTCGTCGTCGATTTTTATTTTCAACTTATTTTTTAACTTTTCTTCTTCTTTTTTTATATTTTTTTAATCAAAAACAAATAATATAAGTAATAAATATTATTAAAAATATTATAAAAATTATTTTGGACTTTTTTTTAAAAATATCGGACTGGACTGCATCAAAAATTAAGGGTTTACAATATGGGTCCAATATAAAATGATGACTGTACATAAGATGCATGAAGAATATTAGTGATATGTAATATGATGAGATACAAGGACATGGTTGTGAAGATAAGATATATTGAGGATATAATTTAAAATTATATGCAATGTGAGGTAGAATTGTGGGAAATGTAGCTAATTGACAAAAGGGATGAGAATATGAAAATGGATGTGAAATTTGGAAAATGGTGATAAAGTGTCATTATGTATAGAAGTATGTGTGTAGTCATAGTTGTGATATATTGACTAAAGGTATTGAATAATAATGTTATATATGTGTATTATACAAGAGAAATTTTGGAATTGAGTATACGTGTATGAATTTGAAAAGAGATGGAATATGGTGAAATATGTAAAAATATGAAAAATTTGATAAAGTGAATGATAATGTTTGATGAAATGTGTTTGTGATGAAATAAAATATGTGGAATGAGTCACATTGTTTTGAAGTGAATGTTTAATGGTAATGATTATATGAAATATATTTGATTGTGTAAATTGATATGGTTATGAAGGGCTGCTGTTGGCACTATAGAATCAGTTTGCCAATAATATGTCCTAATGTTTGTTGCGCCTATGGTGAGACACATTTGTGTTGAATATCTTTGCATAGAGGAGATGGACTTTGGGTGATGATAGACACTTTGTGTATGGTGTCGGGAGAGGGAGGCCTACGGTTGATTTAAATGACACTTGCCTTTGGTATCAATAGAGGCGGCCTATAAATAATGACATGACACTTGCTTCAATATCTATAGGGATAGCCTTTGGGTGATTGATGTGACACTTACTCCCATGTGGAGATGAATTAGATTGGTTTGGTATAGAAAATGGTTAGGCCCAATGTATGTGTATAAGTCTATATGTATGTATGAGTGGTTTATGAAACCATGAGTTTCTTCAAGAATATATGTAATTCATTATGTGGTGGTTTTTATGTGTTTATAATTAACTTTTATTAAATTGTTTATTATTCTTAAAATATGTACCACTAAGCAAATTGCTTAATGCAGTTAGATGTATCAGGCAGGTGGTAGGACTGCAAAGTAGAGTGGTCTAATGTGAGCTGAGCTTGCAGTGTTTATTTTGCTACAAGACCAACAGTGACAGGAGTGAATTCATGTATAGTTTCTACTGTAAAGAACCTTAGTTTTGTATATCTTATACCTATTATTTGTATACTAAATAAATTTTGGAAAAGGTTTTATATGTTATACATTATGATTATGTTTATTTTAAATATTTAAGTATTTTATGGAAGTATGAGGAAATGTGAGAAATACTTCTTTTGGAAATGAATTCTTGTTACAAGTTGTGTGTTCGTTGAATTTGAAAACATTGAAATTTCAGACAAAACTCTAGCAAAAGTTTTCCCAAAGAATTTCTTTTATAAATTTATAATCTATTTTAATATTTAAATGAAGGTTTTATATTAACTAATGTAGTACTTTTGTATCCTAAATAGGTATTATACATATATGGGGGTATTATAGTACATAATTGGAGTATAAGCGTGTTACACACATTGGCAACTCTACTGGGATAAGAGAAGTTGATTCTGTTGGTCTTTATATTATTTAAATCTTTTTTATTATGATATTATTTATTGCATAATCTAGATTGCATTGTATGTATGAATTAGGATGTCCTATGGAACCTATGTTATATATATGTAAGGGATACCATACTTTCATTTAAGGTATAGAGATTGTACATTGCATACCCACTGATAGCCTTGTACATTTTGGTATATACATGCTGCGGGAGCCTAAGCCTTTTTACCCCAAAGATTAAAGCGCATGTAGTTGGCCAAGTAATTTTTCTTAGGTTTACCCTAATTGCTTGTTGTTTGACTATGATTGGCATATATTGATTTGAGTTATGACCCATTTAATTTCTATTCCATTAATATGACCTAATTATGGTGAAGGCCCAAAACTATTTTATGACCTAATTCTTTTAAGCTCAAAGACAAATCATTTTCAAAACTTTTTGCACAGTGATTGATTTCTTATGGCCTAAGGTATGACATTCAAAATTGATTTTTGAAACAAATTTTTATAATGGGCTTTTAAATGTTTTCAAAATAAACCTTATGGCTCATTTTTCTTAAAATCTCTTTACAATGGGTCAATATTTTACAATGGGCTTTCAATTGCAAAAATTTTGAATGGGCTTTTAATTAGTTAGGTCAATTGCGGAATATTAAAATCAATTGTGGGCCTGATTTATTCTAAGACTTGTTAGTCGTAGGCCTGTTTGTGACATTAATCATTAGTTTCTTTCCAAATGAGAAATATGTTTATTATAAACCTATTAATTTAGCTTTAATCCAAAATATAGCAAAAATATTAGTGGATCTAATGGATTAAGGTATAATTAGGGGAAATTATCATAACTTGACTCCTATTTATTGAAAACACAACTATTGATTACTCCATTTGAGTGTATCTACCAAAAATAAAAGTATCCCCTATTGATATTTTTGTTGATCATAACATTTAGGAAAAGAGACTAGCTACTCGTGTGGGGAAGATATGGTTGGAAGGGACGTCCGAACTCTATTTATTTGTTACTCATACATACATACATACATACACACATACATGTATTGCATTACATTAGCATTGATCCTTTTTAGCTCACATATCTAGATTACAATAGTTCAAGAGCTTACGACAACCCCACCTATAGCTCAAAACCCAGTGAGAATTCAATCAAATTCACATCAAAAGCAATGGAACCTGAGCAAAATTTAAAAGATGGTGAATGGTGCCTTCAACTCCAAGATGGAAGAATTGAAGGGGACCCTTGCTGAGACCATGAGAAGTTAATTTCTTTCTCTATTGGAGGATAACAATGATGAAGGATCTGCTAGTAACAAGAAGTAAAAGAATAAGAGAAAGGCTAAGGTAGTTGAAGTTGCCTCTGGCAAAGACAAGGAAGTGATGGATGATGATGATGTTTCAGATGAATATTTTCAAGATCCTCAAGAAAAGAACAAAGAAAAGAAGGTTGTGGACAAAATAGGAACTGTTGATTTGGAAAAGATGATAGCTGATCTAGAAAAGAAGTTTGAAAAAAAGCTAAAAACTAAAGAAGCATCAGAGGTGGACAATCTGTTTAAGGATATTGAAGGAATCTCTCACAAATTCAAGATGCCTCCCTTTACTATGTTTGATGGAATTGAAAATCCTCACTTGCATGTTAAGTATTACATCATCGCTATGTAGTTTGTTAGAGCTACTAAGGCTCAAACCCTTAGGCATTTTACACTTTCTTTGGACCCCATTACGCATAATTGGTTCAATACCTTAGAGGAAAGTACCCAAAAAGATTGGGATTTGCTGTATAAAGCCTTTATTCAGCAATATGGATACAATGTTGAGCTAGAAGTGACCGTAAATGAGGTGGAAACTACCAGACAAAAGCAAAATGAGAATTTTGTTAACTATATGAAAAGATGGAGGAACAAGGTTGCTCTTCTCAAAAAGAGGCCAGATGAGTCTGACCATATTAGGATGATAGTGAGAGGTGTCCTACCCAACCTCCATGAAAGGTTATCCCATACTCTTATCAGAGATTTCAAAGACCTTATCCAAGCTAGCTTACAAATAGAAGAGTGAGAATGGGAGAAGAATCATTTTGCTAGAAGAAGGGATGATAAGGGAAATTATCAATCCGATAGTCAGAGCACATAGAAAGTAATGGATGTCGATGCAACTACTGATCAAGGGAATAGGAGACAGTTTTCAAATATGGGGAGACCTTTGTCTTGGGTGTTTTCAATAAGTTCAAAAAAAGGGCTTGTTAAAGCCATTGGCTTCTCGACCTTTGTCGAATCCTTTACCACTAAACTTGATGCCGAGGTATTTCGTCAATTTCATCAAACATAGGAGCACGAAATAGACAAATGTGTTAGGTTAAGATATGAGATTCAAGATTTACTGACAATGGTAAGCTGCTCGAGCCCAACAAACCTAGCACAAAGAGCAACCCTTTGCCTATGTTTGATAGAGTACCTCCACCAACAACCTTCATAATAGGAGGAGGACTGAAGAAAAATTTTGTTTTATCTTCTTTTCAAGATATGAAGAAGGGGGAGAATTCATCTACTAGATTCAAGATAGCCATAAGTAAGGAAGTATTAATAGTTTGTGCCATAAATGAATTTTGGGGCTCAACTGATAGTTGAAGGAGGATGGGTCCCTGAACCTGAGGTAGAAGAGGTACTAAAGGATAAGATCCGTGACCCTAACATGCCCAATTAGATGAAGTATTTTCAACTCCAATTCAACAAAATTTCCTAAGCTTGAATGTTGCTTGTCTTAACTTTTTTCTTTTGCATTTTTTGGAACTATTATTCTTCTTCAACTTGTTTGATTAAATTACTTTTGTTGGATTTATAATTTTTATTAGTTTTTGTCATTTTGGTGCCCAACCAATGATGAATCTAGCTTGATATTCATTAGTGTGTCTATGCATCATGATTCAAAGGACTTTACTGGGTGAGGCAATTATTCTATAGTATTGAACTGTGTATGCTTATTTAGAGAGGGCTCCTACATAATTATGTGTTTCTAGGTCCTAGTTGAATCGTAGAACATGCTTTGATGGACTTTTCGAGGAGAAATTAAACTATGCCTATTTAAGGGAGACATTATCTAGGCATTATTTGTTAAGCCAACAACTAATATCCAAAATGCTAATATCAATCCCTAGTTTGTCTCTTTGAGCAATAATAAGATTTTAGCTTGTTTTTATTAGCTTGTAAACCCTGATAACCTACCCTAGGCTGTTGTGACACTTATGGCAAGTTTGATGATCACTGAGTTATAAAGGAGGCAAGAAGATCAAAGAAAATGATGTTTAATCAAGACTATGAAGACCATCAAAGTGTACCTAAATTATACCTAACTACTTCTTAAGGTGGCATCAGGGCAACAAAAGAATCCATCCTCATTGAAGCTAACCTGTGCTACTTCATAGTTAGAAGCTAAGGACAATACAGACAAGATAACTTTCTTAGAGCTAGGACCCAACAAAAAAAAAGCAAAATAAAAAAACCTAAAAATCAAGAAAAAAAAATCAAAATCAAGATAAAAAGGGAAAAAAGGGAAAGCTTGCTTGGTTGAAAACCCAAAAGGGTGACCTAGGCAAACATTAGAACACCTTACTAGTTTCTAAAACCAAAAAACTGGGCTAGGAAAAAATTGGAGCTAAAAAGGAGTGAAAATTAAGAAAGTTTGAATTGTAAACCCAAAAGGGTGGTTTAAAAAGCCAATAGAGTTTGTTACCTAAAATAGTAAAAGGTTTCCGCTTAGTCTATAAGAAGAGTTTGACTTGAATTGGTCCTATCCAGCTAGAGACTTAGTTAAAATTAGAGAAATGGGAGAAGAACCATCTTTCATTTAGTTCATAAAATTCAACATAGCTCCAAGTCAGCAATCTTGAAAAGCCCTATACTTGGTATTCAAAAAGTGGAAAAGGGTGAAATGATGAAATGCCATGTCCCATGAAAAGAAAGAAAAAAAGAAGAAAAGAAAAGATTAACAAAACAAAAAGAAAGAGAATAAAAATGAACAAAAAAAAGAAAAGAAGAAAAAAGTGAGTTGTTTTGCAAAATAAAAGAAGAAGAATAGGTTTGTCCTAATTAGATCTAGATTTCGGCCAAGGAGACTAAAAAGTTAAGCTCTATCTTTTCATAACAAGACACCTAAAGTTTAATGTTCCAATTGTCTACGGTTCCAATCTAAAAATGACCTTCACTTAACCATATCCCTTATAGACCCCATTTCAAGCCTATTAAAGTCCTGTTGATCTCTCTTGGTAGGTGGTCTATTAGTGGATATTATTTAGAAAAGAATACAAATGAGGTAGACAATATTTAAACTCAATAAAACCTTTGGCAAAGTAAAGTGTATGTGCCTATCTGAAGTGCAACAACTCTTGCTTAGATGGAAATTATTCCCAAATTTAGTATGGTAACTAGGGTTATGGTGTTATAGATGTGTTAATTTGAAAGAGCAATTCCTGAGGTATATTGATATTGATTTGGCAAAGCCAACATTTCATTTCAAAATTAAAATTAAATTTTAAAAAAATATATATGTCTTCTTGTCATATGAGCCTTCAAACTTAAGGAAGTACGTTGCATTGAAGGAATCATTTACAAAGTTATGAAAAATATACCAACTAATGTGCTGAATCATGGTTTGAATTGAATGTCTTCTATATCTTTGTCTACCTTGCCTAGGCCCCCACTACTCGTATTTTCCATAGCTTAATGATGAAGTTATGGATGTGACATCTACTGTTGATCCAATGCAGGACCTAAATGAACATCTCGAAGGTACCAACGAGAATCCTATGGCCTATCCCTCAGTCTAAGTGTCAGTATAATCATTGTAAGTATCATTCATATATATCATGCATTCATGCATACGTGAGCATATCACACTGCATTCTTATTGTCTTATGTAGCCTATCTTTGTCTAAATGAATAGCTGACACTTGATGAAGTAAATGAGGAGAAGCAGACAAAGTGTCAGGGGTCATGAAAGGCCTATTGCTTGAGAAATATCCAATCACTCTAAAAAAATTGAGGCATATGCTTGCACAAAGAACGAGACAATAGTATCAGTTGAAGCCTAATTTGCATAAAGTCATTAGTTTGAGCCTACGCAGGGGGCAAGGTTTCTCCTTTCAATTTTTGATTTTATGAAAGTATAAAATATTTTCAGACTATCTTTCAATGTTATACCATGCATGATAAAAGAGCGGATATAAGGGCTAAAGAGCTAAAAAATAGTCCTTTTTTTTTTGCAAAAGAATGGAACAAGTGGCTAGAAGAAAGTAAGAACTCTCAAAAGAATGAAGATACAAATGATGGCTATTTTATTAGTTTTTGTCATAGAATTGTATCTTATTTATTATGATGATTATTGTTTTCTTCAGGTATTTTGGTAGTTTTAATCTGTTTATTTAGTGATTTCATCAATTTTGGTAGTTTTAATTTATTTCAGTGTTTAAGTCATTTTTGTCCTAGTTTTTAGAGTGGTGTTTATGTGTTGTTGGTTAATGTTTTATTTGATTCTTGTTTAAAGTTGTTTCAAGTGTTTGTTTTAGGTTAATATGCAAAATATTTCCTTGGAAGAATGAATAGCTTAAAGCAGCAAGACACGGCCAAGCCACTGGCCGTGTCTCACCTTAAGGGCAAAACCAAGGAACCAAGAGAGGAAGGAAGATTTGGCAGTAGCTGACACACTCAGGTGAAACGGCCAAGCCACTGGTCGTGTCACATGACACGGCCACAAGCTTGGCCGTGTCCCATACTTAGCCAAAGAAGAAGACCAAAGAAAGAAGAGCAAAGAATGAAGGAATCAGTAGGTGACACACTCAGGTGACACGGCCAAGCCACTGGCCGTGTCACATGATACAGCCAGGAGCTTGGCCGTGTCACACTCAATTCTACAGAAGCAAAGATGAAGGATTACACAGAAGTGGACACATCCATGTGACATGGCCAAGCCACTGGCCGTGTCACATGACACGGCCACCAGCTTGGCCGCGTCACTCCATGGACTAAAGGAAGAAAGAAAATGCGGATTTTAAGCGAGGTTTTGTATAAATAAGAGGATTAGGGTTTTTGAAAAGGGGTTAGAGAATTTATCAGCCGTAAAAACATAAACTTTAGGGCTTCCATTTGTTTTCTTGGAGAATTTTGATTACAGTTTGATGCAAACAGTCTAGATTAAATTTGTTTTAGCCACTGCAATATTCTTCTAGCAAAGATCTAAACAAGAGATTCTTTAGAAGCTAAAGAAAGTTTGTAATTTGGTTTTGTTCTCAAACTTTATCTCTTAAGTTTCATTGGAATTGTATTCATGAATTCTATTATGTCTAAATTAATTTATTTGAATTTTAATGAGATGAATCTGTTTGACAGCATTATAATGAACTAATTTGATCTAGTTTGGGGTTTGTATGGATCTACTATGATTGTATGAAATGGTTATTGCTCTTAACTGAATTATTTCTTTAACCTTAATTGAATGGATTACTGTTAATATATAATTGATTGGCCACCAATTATGTGTTTTAGGTATTAGATGAAGGATTGAGAAATGAAGTCTAATGCTGGAATAATTCAATTAGGGACTTAGGTGAATTAGAAATATAACCTAAGAAAAGGATCATTTCAATTGTAACAAGATTATTTGAGATAGGTTTGAATGCGAGAGCTTATTTCCTTGATTGGATTAATTAAGTTGCTTGAAATCTATCTTTGAAATTAAATTGGTTGAGAGGAATACCATTCATACATATAAGTTAGTAGAGAAGTGCTAACCCTAGACCTTTCTATTAAGTGAATCAATATATCAGCTCAGTTTACTTTTATTGTTTTAAATTCCACTTGATCTGTCTTCATTAGTTGTTAGCAATTTAAATTTATTAATAATTTTTTATTTGCAATTTGATAATCAATTAGCTTATCTAGCTTCCTTGTGAGATGACCTTGAGGTGTTCACCAAAATACTACAGTAGCCTCGTATACTTACGAGTGTAGTTCTAGTAGTGTTAATTAGAGCGCAACAAGTTTTTGGTGCCGTTATCGGGGAGGCTAATTGGCATAATTTTTTATTAGGCATAAATATTTTAGATTATTTTTCATTGTTTACTTTTGATTTTATTTGTCTTTTGCTTTTAATAATTCCTTTTTTCCAGAAATTTTGTTTATGCAAGGCAGGAGATCACTCGGAGGAGAGCTATACCAGTTATTCCAGAAATTCAGAGAGTGAAAAGGAGCAGAGAAGAGTTTGAACTATATACCGAATTTGATATAGAGGAGGACACTTCTGATTTTGAGTCAGATACTACACAATCTACCAATATGGGAGACGAAAGGCAAAGAACTATGAGGGATTTTGCTAGACCTGTCATTGGAACTTCCACCTCTTGTATAAGATTGACAGATGCAGCAAGAAATTATAAGTTGAAGAACATCCATTACAACATGCTGCCATCATTCTATGGAGTTCCAAATGAAGATCCTTTGAACTTTATCCGGGATTTCTACTCCACCCTCAACACATTTCCATTGGGAGGACTAACAGAAGATCAGTTGAGGATGAGGTGTTTTCCGTACACATTGAACGATAGGGCAAAAAGCTGGCTTATGATGTTGCCTGAAAATTCTTTGACAACTTGGGAGCAAGTTTATAACAAGTTTATGGGAAAATTTTACTCACATCAGAAGACAGCTGAATTGATAGGGAAAATAGCTACATTCTCTCAATTTGAAGGAGAGCCATTTCATGAGGCTTGGGATAGGTTTAAGATGTTATTGATGCACTGTCCATATCATCACTACCCACTTCAACTTCTGAATCAGTTTTTCTACGATGGTCTAACCCAGCAATTTCAGAATACAGTTGATAACGCAGTTAGGGGAGCTATGGGAGAAAAGACAACAGATGAAACTTATGAAATCTTTGAAATGTTGGGAGCTAATTCTCAACAGAAAAGTGTAAGAGGAAGAAGTAAAGGGGTGAACCAATTGGAAGCCAACAGTGAGATGGTCAATCAGATAGCTAAATTGACAAGGCAAGTGTAGATGATGAACATGAAGAACAATACTTCTTCATCCACTCAAGAAGTGTGTGGAATTTATGGAACTTTCGGGCATGGAGCAAATATATGCCCCTCTGTATATGAGTCTTATGGAAATGAGGCTGAGCAAGTCAATGCTATGGGGTGATATCAACCAAGGACCCGGAATGATCCTTACTCAAATACTTACAATCCTGGTTGGCGGAATCATCCAAATTTTTCCTGGGCAACAAATAACTCTCAACAACCTTTCCATTTGCTCCAGAGACAAAACCAACCGCAGGGTCAATCTTCAAATCAAGGGCAGCCTAAGAGAGAGAGTTTGGAGGATAGTTTATAGGCCTTTATCCAAGTCAGTGCTAAGAATCAAGAGATGAATAACAAAAGGCTGGATTCATTAGAAGCATCTTTTAAGAAAGTGGAGACCCAAGTGGGACAACTTGCACAACAGATGCAGATTCAACAAAAAGAAAAATTTTTGAGTCAACCTGAGCAGGCACAATCAGTGACTGTTCTTAGAAGTGGTAAGGTAATAAATAATGATGTTGAAAATAATTCTGTGAATGCAGGTGATCAAAAGAACAAAAAGGAAGGAGAACCAGAGAATAAAGATGCTGGAGAAAGATCAATGGAGAAATCCCCTTCAGCAGATTTACACAAGGCAAGTAACCCTTACCGGCCACCTATACCATTCCCTAGCAAGTTGAAGAATGATAAACAAGATAAGCAATTTTCGGACATCTTCAACATGCTGTCTAAGGTAAGTATTAACTTACCTTTACTTGAAGCAATAAAGAACATGTCGGCTTATGCCAAATTCTTCAAGGAATTGAACACCAAGAAAAATAGGTATGAGCCAAATGAGAAGGTGATAGCATCAGAGGTAGCTAGTGCTATTTTGTAGCATAAACTACCTCTGAAGCTAAAGGATCCTGGTAGTTTCATAATTCAAATTACTATGGGTAATGGAAAGGGGACTGAATGCATGTGTGATTTAGGAGCCAGTGTAAATTTGATGCCTTATTCTGTGTATCTCGAATTAGAACTTGGGGAACTTAAACCTACCAAAATGGTGTTGCAATTAGCTGACAGATCTCTTAGATTCCCTAAAGGAGTTATAGAAGATGTGTTAGTTAAGGTTGGTGGGTTGATAGTGCCTGTGGACTTTATAGTTCTTGACATGGAAGGAAGTAACCCTACACCATCCGCACACATTATTCTACTGGGTAGGCCTTTTATGGCTACTACCAACACCTTGATAGATGTTAAAAATGGTAAATTGTCAATGACTATCTTGGGACAAACGGTTGATTTTTTATTTTTAACACTTCTCTCATTCCTACAACTGCATTATATGAGGATTGCTCTTTAATTGATGGTATTGACGCAGTTGTTTCAGATGTTTTCTTGCAGACAGGTTACTCGGATAAATTGGAGCTGGCACTGACCTTAGATTGTGGTTTGGATATATTTTATTCAAAAATAGCCAGTTGCCTTGAGACATTAGAGAGTGTTGAAATAGAGGAACTTAAGGAGGATCCAGTATTTGAACTTCCCTCCATCCAAAAGGAAGAGAAAAATCCTTCACTTGAGTTAGAGCTGAAAGAGTTACCTAAAAATCTGAAATATGTGTTTTTAGGAGATCACAACACCTTACCTGTGATAGTATCTAGTGAACTTAGTGAAAGGGGAGAGATGGGATTGGTGAGTGAGCTTAAAAGATTGAAAAGAGCAATATGATGGGGATTGAGTGACATCAAAGGTATTAGCCCTTCAATGTGCATGCATAGAATCACCTTAGAAGAGGGAGCTAAACCTGTGAGGGAGACCCAAAGGCTCCTTGACCTAAACATGAGTGAAGTGGTTAAGAAGGAAGTGCTTAAATTGCTTGATGAAGAGTGATATATCCTATAGCTAATAGTGAGTGGGTGAGCCCAGTACATGTAGTGCCTAAGAAATCAGGAATCACTGTGGTGAAAAATGAAAAGAATGAATTGGTTCCTACTAGGACTACTACTGGGTGGAGAATGTGTATCGATTATAGGAAGTTGAACAATGCCACAAAGAAAGACCATTTCCCTCTTCCTTTTATTGATCAGATGTTGGATAAACTTTCTGGACACTCACATTATTGCTTTTTGGATGGACTTTTAGGTTATTATTAGGTGCCGATATCACCAGAGGATCAATCCAAGACTACTTTTACTTGCCCTTTCGGGACTTATGCATTTCGACGTATGCCCTTTGGCTTGTGCAATGCACCTGCAACTTTTCAGAGATGCATGATGTCTATCTTCACAGACATGATAGATGATTTTATTGAGGTATTTATGGATGACTTTTCTGTTTTCAGTGATTCTTTTGATAATTGCCTCAATAGACTTGTCCTTGTGCTTGAGAGATGCATTGAATGTAACCTCACTTTGAGTTGGGAAAATAGTCATTTCATGGTTACTCAGGGCATTGTATTAGGCCATGTTGTGTCGAGTAAAGGGATTGAGGTGGATAAAGCTAAGGTAGAGTTGATTGCTAAGTTACCCCCACCTACCTTTGTTAAGGGAATAAGAAGTTTTCTAGGGCATGCAGGTTTTTACCGGAGGTTTATTAAAGATTTTTCTAAAATAAGCCAACCATTGTGTCATTTGCTTGGGAAAGATGTTCCATTTGAGTTTACTACACAATGCATGCAAGCCTTTAATTCCCTTGAGGAAAAATTGACTAGTGCACTGGTGATTGTAGCTCCTGTTTGGTCTTTACCTTTTGAAATTATGTGTGATGCCTCTAATCATGTAGTAGGAGCTGTCCTTGGGCAAAGGGTTGAGAAATTTTTGAGAGTAATTTATTATGCTAGCTTGACCCTGAATAGTGCGCAAATGAATTACACAACAACTAAAAAGGAAATGCTAATTGTTGTTTTTGCCTTAGATAAGTTTAGAGCATATTTAATTGGGTCGAAAATTATTGTGCATTCAGATCATGCAGCTCTAAAATATATCTTGACAAAACAACATGTTAAACCTCGCTTAATTAGATGGGTGTTATTATTGCAAGAATTTGATTTCCAAATCAAAGATGCTAAGGGAAATGAAAATGTTGTAGCTGATCATTTATCTAGATTACCCTTCTTTGGTGAAAACCTTGCATCTGATAGCATTCATAAAAATTTAGAAGCATTTCCTGATGAGCAGCTGTTTGTGGTAATGAATGCACCTTAGTTTGCAGATATTGCTAACTATCTTGCTTGTGGTATTTTGCATTCTGACATGTCATTTCAGGAAAAGAAAAGGTTTTGCACTTGAGTAAATTTTATTTTTGGGATGAACCTTACCTATTCCGGATATGCAAAGATGAGATAGTTCGCAGGTGTGTATCAGAGGAAGAACAACTGAGTGTTCTTCAATTTTGTCATGACCTTCACTGTGGTGGTCATTTTAGAGGAAGAAAGACTGCAGAAAAGGTGCTTAAAAGTGGTTTTTACTGGCCTACTCTATTCAAAGATGTTCAAGAATATTGTAAGCATTGTGACTGCTGTCAAAGAGTGGGTAACATTGGGAGGAGGAATGAAATGCCCCTTCAATCGTATATTGTTGTTGAACTGTTTGATGTGTGGGGAATAGACTTTATGTGTCCTTTTCCTAAGTCTTTTGGTTATGAATATATTTTAGTTGCTGTTGATTATGTTTCAAAATGGGTGGAGGCAATCCCCACCCGTACTAATAATGCTAATGTGGTTGTTAAATTTGTGAAGGAAAATATTCTTAGTAGATTTGGCACGCCAAGAGTGATAGTCAGTGATGGGGGAAGTCATTTCTGCAACAAACGTTTTGAGAAATTAATGCACAAATCTGGTGTGAAACACAAGGTGGTGACCCCATACCATCCACAGACTTCTGGATAAGTTGAAACATCCAACAAGCAAATAAAAGAAATTCTGGAGAAAACAGTCAACTTATCAAGGAAGGATTGGGCGAGTAGATTGCATGATGCATTGTGGGCATATCGGACTGCTTTCAAGACTCCTTTGGGTATGAGTCCATACCGATTGGTTTTTGGTAAGGCTTGTCATTTACCAGTGGAGTTGGAGCACAAAGCGTATTGGGCAATCAAGACTCTAAATTTAGACTTGGACAAGGCAAAGAGAGAACGTTTTCTGCAAATTTCAAAGTTAGATGAACTGAGGAATGAGGCATATGAGAGCTCGAGGATTTATAAGGATTGCACTAAAGCACTTCATGACAGAATTATAGTATGAAAGACATTGAGCCCATGTATGAAAGTTTTGCTTTTTAATTCTCATCTCCGTCTGTTTCCAGGAAAACTCAAGTCTCGATGGAGTGGTCCTTTCGAGATAACTCAAGTATACCCTTCCGGTGCCATAGAATTTCTTAACTCTCGAACAAATGAAACTTTTAAAGTAAATGGATAGAGAGTTAAACCATATAATGAAGGGTTCCAAGAAGTAAGGATCATCAATAGCACTTTGATCTACGATCCTTAAGTCTTGCAGTAATGTCCAGCTACACGACATTAAAGAAGCGCTAAATGGGAGGCAACCCATCAGTTTGCATTTCTTTTCGTAGTTATAATTTTATATTCAGCAATTTTGATTTTATGTTTGGTTTAAATAAATGGAATGGGTGCTTTGATCGGTGTTTATTATGTTTCAGGGTTAATCAAAGAAGAGGATTGCATTTCTTTAAGATTGAGTGGCACAAAAAAAATAAAATATAAAATATATATAAAAAAGAGCCAAAATGTCAGTGAAGGACACTGCCACTTGACATGGCCAAGCCACTGGCCTTGTCAAGCCAACCCAAATTCACCAATTCACACAGCCCCTGACACGGCCAACAAGCTTGGCTGTGTCCTTGGCCGTGTCACATGGACACGGCCAAGCCTCTCCCCAAGTTCCTTTTCTTTGTTTTTGCAACTTTGTGCTTACAGTGTCAAACACACTCATGGGACACGGCCAAGTCACTGGCCGTGTCCCTCCAAACTCATTAAACACGGCCAAGCTAACCCAAGTTTGGCCGTGTCACTTCAATTTTAAAGTTTAAAAACACGGTTTTAGCACTTTTAGTTCATTTCAATCCCTAGTTTTTTTTTTTTTGCTTCCTTTCTCTCTCTCTCGACTTTTTCTATCACAAAACCTCCATTGTTGTTCTTTCAAAGCTTCCAAAATCCCATTAATTCTCAATTTCCTTCCCTAAAACTGAAATTAATTCCTTCAATCTTCTTCTTCTCTCATAAAAATCAATATAATCTGTTTAAGTTTCAAAATTTTCCAGATCTTTCATTATGCCAAGAACAAAAATGGTGTCTCACCACAAGAGGAAGCGACTTCCAACTGCAGCTACATCTTCATCTTCTTCATCTTTAAAGAGAGCGACTCTTTTGGCTAGGGTTTTCTTTCCGATGAGGTATGTTAGCGATGAATCCCTTAATGCTCTTTATATTAGGGATAATTTTTATAGTTATGTTCAAAACCTTGGGTGGGAGAAACTAGTCTCCTTTCGACCATTGCAATTTCAAGAGCTTACTTTGGAATTTTTAACATCTCTTAAAGTTGAAAGAGATGAACAGAAGATTTGCTCTAGGTTGAATTTTAAATTGCTTGGGAAATCATTTGTAGTTAGTATTGAGCAATTGAATGTTATAATTGGTTTCCATCAACACGGTGAAAAGTCTGTACCTAAGGATTTTAAACAGCAATTTACTTGGGGAGCATTGGGCTCGGGAACTTATGTGGCCAAATCGGCCAAGGCAACTAAATTGAGTAATCCCGCTTTAAGGTATTTGCATTGCTTTATGTCCTGTGGGTTCTTTGCTCGAAAGGAAAGCCAGGTGTAGTGGAACTTAGTGAGCTCTTTTTCTTAGATTGTGCTTGTAATGCAATACCCATTAGTACCGGCTATTGGTTGGCTGATGTTTTTTATAATGTGGCAAACAAAAAGAAGGGGGCTATTTGTATTGGAGGATTGGTTATCACATTGGCGACAACCCTTCTTGATAATTTTGACCCGAGTAACTGTCGTATGACTAAAATTTTGGGTAATGATTCATTGGATTTGGCCACACTAGAGAAGATGCATATGGTGGTGAATAGGGGAGGGGCCTATGTGATGGCTTCAGTTGAGCCAGAAGCACCGGGGGGCAGACAATAGAGAACATGAGTCCATGAGGAGTCTGACTCAGATTCTCTTGATTTGGATGAAGATGCTCCGGTCCCGGATAATTAGGAGATACTTAATAGGATAGAGGCACTGGAGAGCAAGGTCGATCGTAACCATGCTGCGGTCTTGCAACAGTCGGACCAAATTAATAGCAACCTTGCTAAGATTCTGAGTCTTCATCCTTCGGCTGCACCATCATCACATCCTCCTTCATCGTAGATCAAATTAGCTCTAATCTTTTGAGAGAATTCCTTAATTTCTTGTCTTTAGTTATATCATATTTTCGTTGTTATTTTTCGTTTTTGTTTTTAATGTTAACATTTTGGATATTTTATTTTATATATATATTTTGTGATGAAAAGGTAGAGTTTGCCTCACAAGGGAATGATGGAAAACAGGTTGTACCTTCACTCTTTTTTTTTTAATTATCTTTGTTTCCATTGAGGACAATGTAATTTATAAGTGTGGGGTAATCTTTAAGCTTTCCTTTAATTCTTGTTTTATTTGTTTTTGTGTGTTATATTGGGCGTTGTGCATGGCATAATTGTTGGAAACTTATTGACTTTTCTATAATTCTAGCATTATATTTGAGCCTTTAGTATCAGCATAGAGATTAGCATTTGAATTCATTCAGGATCAATTTTCACATTCTGCAATTCCTGACATATAAATCTATGAGAACCCACCCTTTGTGAGTTTTCAGCCTCATAGATTGAATATTATTGTCAATTGATTTTCTTTTCTTAAGTGTGCACCTTCATGATTTTGCATCTCTAGAGCTTGCTTTTGCATACTAATTAAACTCACATTATGATTTCATCTCAAGTTTTAAAATGATGAAGGCAAATTAGGTTATCCCTTTAGCTTAAAATGACCTCCCTTAATTATGAATTCCTTAGTGAGCCAAGTTGAGCCTTTGACTTTTTCTTGATTGATCAACACAATTCATAACTCAACATTTTCTTATTATCATCATACCAGCATTAAGGAATGGAGTTTCTTATGATATGACAATAGGGTGGTTTAATTCATAAGTGTGGGGTAAGCAATTAAAAAAAATAATAAATAATAGTATGGATTTAGTAGTATTTGGGGCTAAAATGCATACTTTGCACATTGTATTTGACTAAGAGTCGATTATTAATTTCTTCTACATTTTAAGCTAGATGTTCCATGCAATTTTATATTTTGTATATATATATATATAACAAATAATATAAAAGAAAACAAAAGAGAAGATATATATATATATATACAAAATTCATATATTTTCTAGCATTAGTCATCAAAGAGGAATGTTGACTCATGTACTTTTCTTTAACTATGCAAGTATGTGAGATTATCAAGGGTTGGTGAATATGCCATTTGAGGGAGTTACAAGTTTCTTAGCAAGAGTATTGTCTAATTTAGATACTCCATTTCTTGATGTTCCAACTTAAATGTCTTTTCTCACACCTTCACCTTAGCCCCATTACATCTAAATAAAAGACATTCGGATTATTTCTTGAGAAAATCAGTGAGAGAGATTGGATAATTAAGCAAGTTTATGGCAGTATGGAGTCATGGGTGGTTTGAGTGAATTAACCTTTGAAATCGAGTGAAACACTTAAATGAGAGATGAGATTTGTTATGTCTGGATTAATGAATGAGTTAAGAAAATCTTGATTGAAGTAAATTGCAATTATTTATGGCTGAGTCTTAAAGGATTTCATCTTATATACTGAAATTATAGTTAAGGTTGTTTGAGTTTTTAATTTATGCCATGTGAATTTGCTTGAGGACAAGCAAAGTTTTAAGTGTGGGGTAGTTGTTTTATTAGTTTTTGTCATAGAATTGTATCTTATTTATTATGATGATTATTGTTTTCTTCAAGTATTTTTATAGTTTTAATCTGTTTATTTAGTGATTTCATCAATTTTGGTAGTTTTAATTTATTTCAGTGTTTATGTCATTTTTGTCCTAGTTTTTAGTGTGGTGTTTATATGTTGGTGGTTAATATTTTATTTGATTCTTGTTTAAAGTTGTTTCAAGTGTTTGTTTTAGGTTAATATACAAAATATTTCCTTGGAAGAAAGAATAGCTTGAAGCAACAAGACACGGCCAAGCCACTAGCCGTGTCTCACCTTAAGGGCAAAACCAAGGAACCAAGAGAGGAAGGAAGATTTGGCAGTGGCTGACACACTCAGGTGACATGGCCAAGCCACTGGCCGTGTCACATGACACGGCCAAAGAAGAAGACCAAAGACTGAAGAGCAAAGAACGAAGGAATCGGTAGGTGACACACTCAGGTGACACGGCCAAGCCTCTGGCCGTGTCACATGACACGGCCAGGAGCTTGGCCGTGTCACACTCAATTCCACAGAAGCAAAGATGAAGGATTACATAGAAGCGGACACATCCAGGTGACACAGCCAAGGACACGGCCACCAGCTTGGCCGTGTCACTCCATGGACTAAAGGAAGAAAGAAAACGCGGATTTTGAGCGAGGTTTTGTATAAATAAGAGGATTAGGGTTTTTGAAAAGGGGTTAGAGAATTTATCAGCCGTAAAAACATAAACTTTAGGGCTTCCATTTGTTTTCTTGGAGAATTTTGATTACACTTTGATGCAAAACAGTCTAGATTAAATTTGTTTTAGCCACTGCAATATTCTTCTAGCAAAGATCTGAATAAGAGATTCTTCAGAAGCTAAAGAAAGTTTGTAATTTGGTTTTGTTTTCAAACTTTATCTCTTAAGTTTCATTGGAATTGTATTCATGAATTCTATTATGTCTAAATTAATTTCTTTGAATTTTAATGAGATAAATCTATTTGACAGCATTATAATGAACTAATTTGATCTAGTTTAGGGTTTGTATGGATCTACTATGATTGTATGAAATGGTTATTGCTCTTAACTGAATTATTTCTTTAACCTTAATTGAATGGATTACTGTTAATATATAATTGATTGGCCACCAATTATGTGTTTTAGGTATTAGATGAAGGATTGAGAAATGAAGTCTAATGCTGGAATAATTCAATTAGGGACTTAGGTGAATTAGAAATATAACCTAAGAAATGGATCATTTCAATTGTAACAAGATTTTTTGAGAGAGGTTTGAATGCGAGAGCTTATTTCCTTGATTCGATTAATTAAGTTGCTTGAAATCTATCTTTGAAATTAAATTGGTTGATAGGAATACCATTCATACATATAAGTTAGTAGAGAAGTGCAAACCCTAGACCTTTCTATTAAGTGAATCAATATATCAGCTCAGTTTACTTTCATTGTTTTAAATTCCACTCGATCTGTCTTCATTAGTTGTTAGCAATTTAAATTTATTAAGAATTTGTTATTTCCAATTTGATAATCAATTAGCTTATCTAGCTTCCTTGTGAGACGACCTTGAGGTGTTCACCAAAATACTACAGCAGCCTCGTATACTTGCTAGTGTAGTTCTAGTAGTGTTAATTAGAGCGCAACAATGGCTAGAAGAATGCCGAAACTCCCAAATGAATAAAGTTACAAAGATAGAAGGTCAATCAAGCTAAAAGAGCTAAAGTCGACACAAGATAAAATTCCATCCCCAAGAGCAAAGAATCAAGATAAATATTCATTTCTGCAAAGGCAAACATTTTTCTGGATTTGTTGAAGTATTCAAAATCAAGTTTCCACCTATGTGAAACCTCAATGGATTTGTTGAAGTGACTACAATCGAGTCTACTCAAAATTGCAAATGATGAATAATTTAGATTTGTTAAATTATCTAAATCTCTAGCCTATATTGGATTTGTTGAAGTATCCTAACGGCACAATTTTATAGATTTGTTGAAGTATCCAAACTTTAGTCTATAATTGGATTTGTTGAAGTATCTTGATGGAAAAATTTTATGGATTTGTTGAAGTATCCAAACATCCAGCCTATATTGGATTTGTTGAAGTATCGTAACGGCGCAATTTCACTAGTTCAGAATCCAAATGAGTCACAGGTCCAGAACATACGTCAATTCATGAGTCCAGAACTCAAACCAGGCCACTATTCTAGAACCCAAAACAAAATCACGGGTCTAAATCCAAATCAAATTCATGGGTCCATAACCCAAACTAAGTCACGGGTCTAGAACTCAAACTAAATTTTTAGTTCCAGAACCCATACCAATTTTTTGGGTCCAGAACCTAAACAAGATTCTCGAGTCTAAAACCCAAATTAAGTCTCGGGTCTGGAACTTAAACTAAAATTTTAGGTCTAGAACCCAAACTAGATTCTCAAGTCCAGAACCCAAATCAAGTCTCGGGTCCAGAATTCAAACCAAATTTTTATGTTCAAAACCCAAACCAGATTCTTAGGTCCAGAACCTAAATCAAGTCTCGAGTCCATAACCCAAATCAATTTTTCAGGTCCAGAACCCGAACCAGATTTTCAGGTCTAGAACCCAAACTCAATTTCTTGGGTCCAGAACCTAAACCAAGTTTTTCAGGTCAAGAACTCAAAATAAATTTTTGGTTCAAAACCTAAACTAGGAGGTTGTGGGACCCAAATAAGCTCGAAGACATTATTTTTCACTCTCTCAATGAATTTTACATCGTTCAAGTAGGTGGCAAAATTGTATACCCTAAATTTGGCCCTAAATGAGCTTGGTTTTAATTTAAAAGGCCAAACCATAGTCGGTCCAATCTTAAAGGCCCAAGTTAAATCTAATTCAATTTTACAAGCCCAAATCTAAATCAAATCTAATTAAAAAGGCCAAATCAATTATGGTTAAACCTAAAACCCAAAATAATTGATCCAACCTACACTTCATTTCAAATTGGTGTGCCAATTCGACATGAGAAAGGCCCATATCAAATTAGCTTTATGCCAGTTTGACATAATCCTCAGCTCATGTCGAATTGGCCTCATGGCCAGCCCCTGTTTAAGGAATTTTTGTTTATCTTGGACTCGAAGGGTTTAATTTCCTTAGTTAATTAGGAATGTTTACACTAGTTGCCCTAGTTTGGCACTATAAAAGAGCAATGATGGAACACACAAAAAGGGAGGATTTTTATTAATTAAGAGTGACCAGTAGCCAAAAGAACTTGAGACCATTCAGAGAACTAATAACACATGGAGATAAAAAGCAACAAAATCGAAAGAAGCAATAGCTTGATCCTCGGATCATTGAGGCACTAACCAAGAAGTCATTTTGATCCAAACTTCCAATCACTAAAATAATAAGTTTGGTTCAACAAATTCAACTTGGTAGAGCAACAGAGCAAGTTTGATCTTGCTAATTTAATTTAAACTTCCATTAGTTATTTTCATTCTTTAATAACATTAATCAATTGTTATTTGAAATTGTTTATTTGATTGCTAGAAACTTCATCTAGTAAGGAATAATTTTTATTTTAACTTGGTTCAAACCTCAATTATAAGATTTAATTCAAGTTATTTTTATCCAAAACCCTAATCAATTAGGTCAAGCCTAGGTTGCATGTTTTGGTCTAGTTTGCATATTAGATTTTAGAATCACATTCAAAACCCTAATTTCACTTGTTTTAATTTAGCTTATATACAAAACCCTAATTTTACATATTTTAGTTCTAGTTTATATATTAAACCCTAATTTTACATGTCATAGTCCTAGTTTGTGTATCAGAACCTAATTACATATTTTTAATCTAAGTATTAGTTTAAAACCCTAGCTTTGCATTATTAAAACCCTAATTAGGTTATAAAATCCTAATATTGGTAGTTTACCTCAAATTGTTTGCATTGTGATCTGAAATCCTAATTTATAAATCGTTTACCTTTTGGGGGCGTCGTGCCTTATACTTCATTAATGGGTTAATATTAAGATTTATTTGTGGATTGCAATTTTTATGATTAATCTTAATTTCATTTTATTTAAGCCCTAATTTTATCATTGTTTAGTGACTATGAGTATGATTATTTTTCATGAGTTCATGGATTGTTATTTTATTATTTGGATTTTAAGGTTGTAAGAGGTATATTTCTACTTTATGGATGCCTAGTTTATTTAATTTGCTTCTTTTTATTTATATTTAGAGATTAATGTAAGGGGCATATTTCCACTCTTTTGTGGGTGTCCCATCTTATTTCTATGTATTATGGACATTGAGACATTATAAGGAAATATTTCCATCTTCGGGTGCCCATTTTGTTATGTTGTTTAATTTATAATATGATAAATGTTTATTTACTTTAATTGCAAGTAGTATGAGCAATATTATAATAATCTAATAACTTAATAATGTTTAGACCTAAAAGGAAGCCGGTTCCAATGAACTAGGCGTTATGGGGGTGCTGAGTCATTCTCGCCTTTCCCATGCATACCAAACTTTTGGAACCAATGGGGGTTGGGGATTCCTTAGGAATTGAGTCATCCACCCCTTTCTATCTTCTCAGCCCATCTAGATGGTGACTCCACTTCTTCATATTTAGGCTCGTGTTCTCTAAGACTCCTAGCCTAATAGTATTAAAATTGCAAGAACCATTTTACTGGGAGTAGAGGCGAAAATCTCCGCTCACACATATCAATAGCACTAAACCCAATTCTATGGTAAAAGTTACTATACAAGATAAATACACATTTCATATACATTATTACTTCATAACCATTTCTCATATTCTCAATCACATTTCCTTTCCATTACTTTCCATATTTCTTAAGTGATCAGCCTTATCATGATCACTTTCACATCATTTTTTTCATATTTTCTTTTCATTTATCAATTTCTCTTTATTTCATATATAATTTCCACATTTCTTAACCACTTTACACATTATACAAATCATCATCTTATTACTATCAACACATTAGTTCATAATAATGATACTTTAAAGAATATTATTCATTTTTAAAGTGAGCCAAATATATTCTTTTCTCACAACTTTATTCATATTGTACTTTATACTACATAACATTAATATACCTCTTGTATATCGCATACCAACATCAATTTACATTAGGCAATTGTCCAATGTGACACACCTCACACAACTATACAACATTGCATGAGTTATGTGAATGTCCATATTTCAAAATAACTACATATGTATTATGCCAAATCACATTTTGTGAAAACACAAGATATTAAAATATATACTAACTTCTAATTTACCAAATTCCAAGCTAATTTCTCCTTCCAACACCAACTTTCACTTGACCTCTCTTAGTCCTAAATCAAATTATAGATTAAAATAATTCATTAATAACACATTCCAAGCCATTTAAATCAATCAAACACCAATTATTCTCATTCTTTCCAATTCCACCAAAGCCTTGTTCCAACACTACTACTTCTTTCAAACTACCATTCAACCTATCCATTTCCATCATTCAACCATAAATTCATTATATTTACATCAAAATAACATTAAAACAATTTATTTTAACAATTATAAACATCATCTTCAAAAACCCTTATTTCACACAGCATATTCATAAACCCTATCTTCATCAAAACTCACCCATATTCAATTTTCAACCATAAAATCACTATATATATATAATAACATTAAATCATCTCATTACTAAAATTAAGACCACCCATATTGAAACCCCAATTTTTACATAACCATTCCAAACTCCCACCAATCCTAACTATTTTAATCATTTAACCATTAAATTATTGTTTACACATCAAAATAACATCATTCAAAGCCATTTTAAGAATTAACAACCACTCCATCAAAATTTAAAATTTGACATATTCATAAATTCAAAAAACAGCTAGAAAAATCCAAACAATTCTTACCTTTAACTTGGAAATCCCCCAAAATCACTCTTAGTCTTTGAAAATTTGATGAAGTTTTGATGTTATTAGGGAAGCAAAAGCTTCCTCCCCTTCATCTATGGTTGACGTTATCTAAGGAAGAAGAAAGAGATGAATTTTTAAATTTTTATCGTCTTCTTTATTTACTAACCACATATATATATAATTAATTAATTAATATCGTAATTTCCATCATCTTCCACCACCCAAAAATATTTTAATTTTGAATTACTATTATTATTGTGATTTAATTAATATTTAATAAATATCTAAATTTTCATCATCTTTCACTATCCAAAATTATTTTTAATTTTGATTTATTTTATTCATTACTATTTATTATTTTATTATTATTACTTATTTATTTAAACTTTTTACTTTTACCATTTTGGATTTTTACCATTTTACTCTTTACTAATAATATTTACACTAGAAAAATATTCAGCATTTGCGACGGATATCTGCGACGGACTTGTTACCGTCGCAAATTTGCTACGGATCTGCGACGAATTTGCAACGGAAGGACAAATTAGAGGAATTTTAAGAAATTGGTCGCAAATCGGTTGCAAATCCGTAGTAAATCCGCGACGAAAATCATTCCGTCGCAAATAATCGTCGCAAAAGTTGGCGCGGATACTTGGCTGGAGAGAGACCTACGTATATTTTTTGGCAAAAAAATTTTCCATCGCAGATTGGTTGTAGAAAACACTAAAAAAGCAATTTGCAACAAAAATCTACTACCGTCTATTGCCGTCGCAAATTTCACTACAAAAACATTCAGCATTTGCGACGGAAATCTGCAACGGATAATTTTTGTCGCAAATTTGCGACGGATCTGCAACGCATTTGCGACAGAATAACATATGTCTTTTAGAGGTGTTTCGTCTTTAACGCATTATCCTAAAAACCTCAGCGAGTTTGAAGCATTTCAAGTGTAGTTATCTGTTGCAGCAAAAGAGTGAGTTCGATTAGCAAAAGAGTTGAATTCATTAGAAGCAAAAGCACAAAAAATGGGAAGGGAGAGAGAGTCTCAAAAGCAGGCGCAACAGTAACAAGTCGCCTACACTGTCGAGCAACTCATAGCTGTCAATCCTTACAATCCAGATATCCTTCCAGATCTCAAAAATTACGTCAACGAACAGGTCTCTTTCTTTTTCTCTCCCTGTGATTTAAATGTCGCTCGCATTTGCTTTAGGCTGTTTCTGTTATCTTTCTGTATTAGGTGTTTGGTTGCTGAGAAAAGGAAAGAAAGTTAAAAGTGAATTTAATAAAATCTTAATTCCTATAGTTTTAACAACTGGAGAAGTTAATGCATCCTCTTTTAATCTAATTGCAATCAATCTGTTTATTAGAAATGTTAAGATTAAAATGTGCTTTTTTTTTATATCAGGTTTCATCACAAACGTACAGTATGGATACAAATCTATGCCTTCTTCGCCTCTATCAGGTTTTTAATGTTTTTCTTTTGTCATTAGAGCAGTAAAATTTTTCTAAATGATTCAGTCAATCTATAAATGTTCCTCATTTTAGGGTGTGTTTTTTCTAGTCTAGTTTCAGTTTGGTTTAAATAATTAGCTTTCTTATTAAGTATTTACATGGTATTATGTTTTCTTGTTGCAGTTTGAGCCAGAAAGAATGAGCTCCCAAATTGTTTCTATTCTTTCTAAATTAACGGAAATGTAATGCTTTTAAATATTAATCATCTGTGTTTGGATATATCTGTGGTGGTTAATTTCTCATTGGATGCGCTTTTCTATTGCATATTATCTTTATACTAGGCTAATAAAATTTTACGCAAAATGATTTCTCATAGAACGAGCAGATATTCTAGTATATCCTTTGCATGTTAGTTGGTAGTGCAGGTCTTTTACGCTCAATATAATTATCAAAAGTTTCTTTATTTCTGGACTGGGCATCAATTTTGCTTTGCAGATTTAGTAATATGCCATATGGTTCACCAGGATAAGATTTTTACTCATTGAGAATAGAGGGTTCAGATTCTTGTGTTGGTCCATCTAATGGATCTTTGTTATGTATAAGTTATTCTGCATCTCTAGTGATAGAAGACAAACATGTGAAAGAGCTTCTTGAGAGCAATGAAGAGTTTGAGTTTGAGATGGGGACTGGGGCTGTGATTTGCCCACTTGAAGCAGTTCTAACACTGATGTCATTAGGTTAGTCTGCTGTTTTCAGATTGGACTTGCCCTCTCATGAGTTTATTTTAACTGTAGGCGATGATTCTAGGAGGATTACTTCATTGTATCATCATGTGAGTTATCTCACTTTCGTGTCCTTTTTATTTCTATCAATTGCAGAACAAGTTATTCCATGACATATGATTGGTAAATTTATCCAGTTATCCGTAATTGAAGTTACTGCTTTCTGTTTATGTGCCTAAATTGAATGATAATTTAAATGTTTTACTGTGAGTGGTGTCCTTGAGGAATTATCTTACATGGCTATGAGTATTGATGTATCAACTGACAAGAAAGTTGTTCAATTATTTAATTATTTATTTATTCATGAATTCAATGTCTGAATTATTGTTTACTATTTATTTTGTTGGAAGTGTTTTCTTTTACGTCTATAATATTAATGACGAAGGTGTAATTAGGCATTACAAGAAGTTAAATCAATTTATGCTGTTAGAATTGGACCTAACTGTGGAATTAAAAGGTTTCTGTTACATGACCTCACCACATGACATGATTTCTTGGATTGCAGGGGTAATATGGCTGTAACAATCATTCATTATTTTTTATACATTCAGCTAGTAGCTCAAGCAATGATTTTTGAAGTATTTTTATCCAAATAAGCTCAATATCTCATATTCAACATATATCGAATGGAATTTATATAGTTGTTTTAAACTGACAGCATCTGATGCATAAACCAAGTTTCTGGATATCTCTTTTATACCCTTTGCAAAAATTCTGTAGCAAAATCACCTTTTTCTTTTGAAAAAAGAGAGATCATTAAACTTTCCTGGAAATATTGTTAGTGCAGTTTCTTTACTGGTCTGATGCTTTAATTGGTCTTTAACTGCATTTTTTTTCTTTTTTTTTTTGGTCAGAGTCTTTATCTGCATTTGAACTGGTAAAATAGCAGTCAATTACTATTGAATTGTTGGTTTTGAGGAAATGGTTAAACTATCCTGCTAATTTGCAGATTTAGTTAGAGGTTATTCTTTCTCAAATTAGAACATATAGTTATTTCCAAAGGCATACTCAATGGTCAAGGGCTTGAAGTTTCATCTTGGGGATCCCAGGTTCCAGTAGGGTGCAAAAAGGTCCAGAGAGATTTCATAGATAAATGCGTAGTATAGTTCTGAAAGTATGGTTTCTTCTACATAGCCGGAAGCTGAGTGAACAACTTATTCCGAACTTTATTGATAGAATGAAACAAGATGGAGTGAACATGTTATAGGAAATCTATTGAAACTTTCTATTGTAGATCAACAGAGCCTTGTTTTTTGGCAGAAGCCTGCTGCTTGGACTATTGTGTTACCTTGTTGTGTGTAACTGAACCCCCAGAAGAAAGAATGGAGCAGGCTCTTTTCAGTCCTCCACTTTCAAAACAACGGGTGGAATATGCCCTGCAACACATTCGAAAATCTTGTGCTGCTACTCTGGTATTTGTCTTCTAATTTTTCATTTGATAATTGTAATGTTAATCTTCTCTATTCTGCTTATACATACCTTTCTCCTCTCATTTCTCTCCAGGTTGACTTTGGATGTGGGTCTGGAAGTTTATTGGATTTTTTTTTTTTACCCAACATCTTTGGAAAAAATTGTTGGTGTCAACATATCGCAGAAGAGTCTTAGCCGCGCTGCCAAGGTTTGAATAATACTCATTGCTAAAATTATTAGTATTATTACCATTATTATATCAGTGCTGCTTCTGATGTAGTTGCTCTTAACAAAGTGTTTACTACTTTGAGGAGCTTACTTTGTAGGAGTTTCTTTTAAGGATTGAGGAGATATTTTATGGTTTAATTCTGTTGTTTGATAGGTTTAGTTAAAGATTGGCTTTGTGAACAAGAAAGTGGTTTTTGGATGTTCCTACTGATTCAGTTATTCTAATAATTTACATGGCATGCATGGCCAGTGAACATGGGTATGCATATGCACTTACAAAAGATTTTGGTTTTATATGTATATATAAATCCCTCAGATACATCAAACCTGGCAATCTCTCTTGATAGAAACTTTAGTTATTTTCTGAAATGACAGGTATTGATATTGCTAATGAACCTAGGCTGGAGTCAAGTTTTAAGATCCTTGCTCATAAAAGCGTTGGGTATTTCGTTTACATGTTTTTCTTTTACCTAATGTAATATCCATTATTTTGCATCATGGAGCGTATAAACTGACAATATTATTTCTTCCTTCTGTTAGCATATTAAGATTTTTTTTTTTGGCCAACAGCAAATCAAGATTTTGATTATATGTTATCCAGCAAAGTTCCTTGATGCAGAGCTGGATGATATGGGTAAGTACCAAGCATCTCTTACTGATTTTTGGGGTGTTTCTTCATCTTTGTTCCTTGATGCAGAGCTGGATGATACTCAATTTAGTTTATTTTGCTCAATTTCTTTATGCCATCTCATTACATTTGAACGTTTATTCTTTCTATTTTTATGAGTTTACGGTTTCTAAGCTTCTGCACCTGTATAATTCGAGTCTAAACGAGCTGTCCTGTACTTACATTAAAGCACAGATTGCAGGAGATAATTGGAGAGGGACTTGATAAAACCCTCTCTAGTGTACTTGAACGAAAAGCGCCATATGATGAAAAATTGGCGTATAGAGTATCTTGTCATGTAGCACCCAAACAGTTCCCCCAGATGGGAACATCCCCTGTATGGAGGTATTATAAACAATTTTTTGGTTAATTTATTTTTTTGTTCGCAAATGATAAAAAAATACACTGTATCAGGTACCATTTTATATTTATTGTAGATATTAACATACTATGTATCCATATGATTTAGCAGTTCACGATATACTTTTTATTTATCATATTCATATGTGATCAGAAGCATAAACAAAATTATTGATATGTTCTAATAAAATAAAATTTCTATTTCTTCTGGTTGCAGGCAATGGCGCCAGCTGTTCAGAAAATAGTTAATGTGAATGAATTAGCAAAGTCAATGCAAAGAGAGCTGGAAAACCTGCACCCAATGACAAACTTGTGTATATACAAAATTCCTGAGCAGCTACACGAGTTGAATGAAAAAGCCTACACACCACGGTTAGTATTACTTTGTTAATGTGTATCATATTATTCTTTTCATTTACTCTTTTTAATATTATTTGCAGGTTAATAATGATGATGCAAGTCATGATTCAATGGAAAATGATAATTGAAGATCTATATTGTTATTTTCAAGATAGATTATTTATAGTAGTGTTCTTAACACTTGTATAGTTAAATTGTAAAATATTTTATTCTATTGAAGATTAATAAAAGAATTAATTTTATCAATGTAATTAGTGTTTTTTTAGATTGTGTTTAAATGTTCCAAATGTATTTATAAAGTTCTCATAAAATTAATTGATAATACAAATAGTTCCAATAAAAATCAATATTAAATTACTACGGATTTGCTACGAATCTGCGACGGATATTTGAAATCTATGACGGAATCTGCGACAGATACTGCGACGACAATCTGCTACGGAATCTGTGACAAAAATCTGCGACTGAATCTGCAACGAATTTGTGACGAAAATCTGTGACGGAATCTGCGACGGCTGCCCTTTACCCGCGAAAATTTAAGCGCGAGATTTGCAACTGCCGAGTGGTTGCAAATCCGTCGCAATCTGCGACGGCCTGTCGCAAAATTGAAAATTGCGACACCTTTTTTATTAACGGATCGTATCCGTCGCAGATCGGTCGCAAGACTTGATTTGCGACGGATTTGCGACGGATCTGCGACGGATTTTGTCCGTTGCAGATAGCGTGTTTTTTTGTAGTGTTATATGTTAGGTATATTTAACATATAATTCTCATATACATTTTATCTTTCTCACCTTTCAATACTTTAATTAATCTTCTAAATTATTTATTTAATTATATTTTAATATTTCAACAAAATTTGTAGGAATTACATTTTCTTCGTTCAATGTTTATTAATAAATTTTGCTAATAAGTTTTGTCATAATTAAGTGATTAAATTATAGCAAAATAATGCTTACATGAGTCCTTTCACCCTAACTATGATGTAGTGGCATTCTAGATAAAAGACAGGCCTTACCATGTTCGTGGGCTCAGATATATTCTAGCAACTTTGTATTGGAATGAGTACTGGTTCTAGAAGTGTGGCACATTTACTCCGTTTATAAGGAAAAATTAAAAATTTTGATGGCTTAAGACAAAGAAGTATAAATGAGAATAATGAACGTTTATAGCTTTTTGGATGAAAATGTAACACCCTTATACCCTATATACATACAAAACATATTCCTAGCATATGTAAAATATGCATATACGGTATAAAAATGTCATGGACGGACTTACTAATTTTTTTTTTACATTTCCAATTTAAAATTTCAAATTCTAAATATATAAAAATTAAATAGAATATAAATATTATTTACTTGTTATAAGAACCCAAAATAAATAATATATATATAAATCTCTGGGAAAAATTCGCTAGAGTTTTGTCTGTATTTTGGATATCCCAAAATTTATCAAAACACAACCTGCAAAAGGAAAACACTCCCAATAATTTCCAATCACCCTCTCAACCATACTTCTCAATTTCACCAATTTTCTCAAACATTTATACATATAGATATATATAATTTAAAACACACTTACTCTCCCATTTCAAATACATTGACCCAAACATTCTTTATAATATACAATACGTAAAATTCAAAACATAATATATTATGGATAAAACTCAAAATGTACAATAACATAAAAATATATACATATTGTTGGCAATGTTTCTGATCTCGATAGCAACTGTACAAGCTCAACTACAAGTCTAGACCCGACCTGGTCTAGAAGAACTCTCTGGCTCAACTGGGTCTACCCTGTCACCTGCGAGATGAAAACAATGTCGCTAAGCCGAAGCCTAGTGGTACAAACTTTGATAATAACAATATAACTCAATGCAATACCAAATGCACAATACATATAGATGTCACATCAATCCACTTTCTTATATATTTCAAATATTTCATAAGCCCAACTCATAACATTATATTACTCAATTGTATCATAATTCATAATTCACAGTAAAACAAAGACAAGCATGGGCCCAAAAAGGATCTAATATGCTATTAAAATTTCAAAGTTACTGCTTTGGTCCATAATGACACCATGTGTCTAGCCCTTTAGGCAATATATATATATCCATGGATAATGTAACAGCCCCAGTCTCTTGGACCTCAACCCGGCTAGACCCTTAGGCCCTAGTATCTTGGTCCTCAACCCGGCTCGACTGCTACAATTTTTGAGGCTTACGACCCAGTCTTTTCACCATTCCAGCGTATAGCCCGTAGGGAATCATAGGCATGCCACCAAACCCAGAACTCTGAAAATTGAATAACATACTAGGCACACAATTTATTCATATTTCTCATTATTAATCTCTTTCTCATTTTTACATATTCAATCTAGGCACATTGCCTTATTTTCACATTTTTTTTTCTCACTTTTCTCATTTTTCACATCTTTCTCATTTTTCTTACTTTTCTCATTTTTATCAATATCAATTCATTTCATTATTACACATATCTCATTTTTGCATTCATAACACATTACCCAATTACTTTGGGTATTTTCACATAATATGCATATTTCACATGTTACACAAATTAGCTATTATCAATGGCTTTTCACAATGCATTTAACTCATTTATGACATTACAAATGTCATAGCATATTATTCATACACAATCAATGAACCAAGTAGCTTAACACATTTTTCAACCAAAATGTGTTAAGTCCAAATGTTATGCAAATATAAATATTATATTCAAAATTTGAACATACCTCCACTAGCAACCCAAAGCAAGCTAAAAACAACCTTCAATCCAATCTTTCTAACTTGCCCTTCACCACTTGAATGAAGCAAATCAATCTCCCTCAATGCCTAAACCAAATGTGATAGCAAATAATCTTTTAGTATTACATTTAATGGCATTTCCAACATTAAATAATAATTACACATCACTCCTACAAATTTCCAAAAATTTAGCCTTTCCTTACTTCAACATTGGAATTTCATTCTACTACAATTAAATTAGTGTTTTAAGTTTATTTATATTATTAAAAACATATTTTAATACATTTAAATCATTTACTTTATAAAAATACTCTTATATACAAAATCTCAAAAATGGCCTAACCTTCCCCCATTGAAGGTTTTCCATTCCAACACAATCCATTACTCATTACAAGCTTATATTCATTACTTTTAACACTAAACAATATGCTTAAACAAATAAAATCACACAATTCAAACACTTTGGAAAATCACTTTTCCAAAACCCTAAATCTCCACTTCCATTCTCAAACTCCAACCCAACACCACCAAATCCAATATTTGACTTTAAAATACTTGTTTATGAATCAAAAAAACTCATTTAGAACCAATTTACACAATTAAAATTCATGTTTTCAAAACCTCAAAAATTCGTAACCCTAAATTCTCTCTCTTCACCATTCTTTAACCAAACTCCATCATCACTTCAATCTAACCTTAGAATCATTGTTAACTACCCAAAATAACATCATACACACCAATTCCAACAATTATAACATCCTACATAAAAATCCAAATTCTCACATAATTTAAATTTCCAAGGAATTCAAAGAAAAGAGATGGAAACTTACTAATTTTGGTGGAAATCACCAAAAATCCAGTTGAAACTTGTTAATTCTTTCAATTTATGGAGTATGAAAGAAGAAAAATCCTTGGTCTTCAATCATCCATGGAAGCCACGTTCTTGAGAAGAAGAAGAAGAAGAAGAAAATTTTTAGTATTCTTTCCTTTTCATCTTTTTTTAACCACATATATATTAAATTAATTTAATATTTAATTATTTAATTATTTTTTTAATAAATTAAAAGTCCTAATTTTCCTCTTCCATTCAAAATTAATTTGTTTTTAAATTATTTTATTAATTTTGAATTTATAAGATTTAATTACCAAAATACCCTTTTCTTTTAAAAAGTGTTCACTTTTATATATGTTATGTATATTTTGCATATATATCATAAAAATATTCCACTTTTTTATTTAAAATCCCTTCATTTTTCATTTAAAACTATTAATTTAATTTATCCTTTTAAATTATAATTTATTTTATCAAATTTTTCAAAAATTAGAAATTTTCAAAAAATTTTGAATGTTACAGAAAATGAAGATTTTGAAGCACAATGATAATTGTTAAATGGACTTGCCTTTGAATTAAAGAAAGAAATGAGAATAGAGTCATGACGACGAAAAGTAATAAATTAAAGTAAAGAGAAAGTTGAGTCAGATGAGCAAGTGATAAAGTAAAAGAAAAGAAAGAATAAAGGAAGCATACTGCTTTTGATAAAGCATTATTGAGAAAACTACTTGAATTTTATTGCATTGATAACAGAGAAGGTTATAGCCATATAAACAGTGTATACTCAATTAACAAAAGCATAGTTGAAAAAAATAATAATTCATATGAATTTGCATATCATGAGCACTTCAAAATTGCATAGTCACATGGCCACAGTAAATTGATATTTATTATTGGTCTAAATTTATGTGTGTCTAAAAAAAATTTTTATTAGTAAAAATATTTTTCCACGCAGGAGATAAGGGTATATAAGGAGATAAACTAAAAAATAGCTAAATTTTTTGCTGACTTTTGAAATTAATTTTTTGTAGATATCATGGTTTATTTGAAGGGACTGGACAATTTTTTTCTAAAGAAGATTGAGAATTTAACCCAAATTTTTTAAGGCATCAACAGAATTTCTAGAAATCCAAATTTATTAAAGCATCCACTCCAATATCTCGAATTTAATTGAAGTACTCGGACCAGATCAAATTTATTGAAGGATCCACTGGACTAGCTCGGGTTTATTTGAAGCACCCGAACTAGATTGGATTTGTTAAATCATCCACTGGACTAGCTTGAGTTTATTTGAAGCATCTGAACTGGATCAAATTTATTAAAGCATCCATTAGAAGATTTTGGATTTGTTTAAAGCATCCAGACTAACTCGAGTTTACTTGAAATACCTGACCTAGATCAAATTAATTTGAAGCACTCAAGTTAGTCTACATTTATCAAATGCAAGTTACTTTTCGCTCTCTGAATAAATTCAAGATCATTCATGTAGGTGGCAAAATTGTAGCCCTTAATTTTTGCCCTAGATAGATCTGGTCCAAATTCAATTTGGTCCAATTAAAAAGTGCAAATTGAGTTTGGTCCTGATTTTAAAAGATAGAATTACTAAATCGGCCCAAAAGGTCATGACGTCTGGCCATGAGCCCAATTTGCCATGAGTCAGTTACTTAATTTCCTAATTCTACTTAAAAATGGATTTTGTTTAAATTAACAAATAGTTTTCTATCCATACTAGATTTCTAATTAGTTTAACCCTTATAAAACCATAATTAAACATTATAAAAGGGGAGAATTAACATATCAAAGGGGAGGAATTACCATAAAGAACCCAGAAACAAAAAAAAAATTATGAGGAGACAGAGAGAAAAAAAGAAATAAAGAGCCAGAGACAATAGCCAAAATCCCAATTGATCCAAACTGTCCCAGGCTAGAAGAAAATTGTACAACTCAACTAGCAAGGTTTGGTTTAGTAATTTCTGTAACACCCTTATACCCTATATACGTACAGTGCATATACCTCATATATGTAAAATACATATAAAAATACAAGAATGTCACAACAAATCATTATAGAAATCATTATAATTAATCTCAAAATAATTAAATTATTAAAAGAAAAAATTAAACTGATAAATCCACACGTTTCATATATTTTTATTAGTGTATTTATTATAAAATCTTTGGAAAAAATTCACTAGAGTTTTGTTTAAAATACTATAAAATCCCAAATTGTCAAAACACCACCCGCATAAGATAATTTACACTCCCAAATATTTATAAATACAATCTCCAATAATCATCATTAATATTCTTAAAAGATTATAAATAATCATCATTATATATATATATATTCAAATATTCTCAACATAACCAATATAGATTGCAAATTTTCGTTTTTAACAACAATACTTATCAAAAGTATTCATATATAAATAATGACGTTTTTACTATATAAAACTCATATTACACCATATATAAATAATACATGAATGTAGCACCGTCAGGGTTGGTCTCATGGCACCCACATCTTCAAGTCTCAATCACACTCTAGTTCACCTTGGTCTACACTTCTAATACCTACGCGATACACACTACCATGCTAAGCTCAAGAGCTTAGTAGTATGAACTATAATAATATATAATATTTAAAACCCTTACACATATGCCATAACACACAAACAATTATGTTATCTCTTCATGGCATGCTCCACATAATGTACCTTTCATTTCATCATTCATTATCTTTTAACATATTTATTACTCATCCAAACACTCAATATATGCACATTAATTTATGCCACACTCATTTCCTTATTCTTTCCCTCATAATAATCATAATGCCAAATAATACTCATTCTCTCAACACATACATTGCAACATCTCATAAACACACAGATAAACGTTGGGCCCAACAACCCTTATACAATTACTAGTCCTATTATCACAATATCAATTTTACAACCCACCTCTGCTCGGGTCCATTTTCAATCGCAATCTCATAACCTAGCTCTGCTCTGGTCAAGACCTAGGTTTGTTCAAGTCTATCAACAAATGCATTATTAATCTCTACTTTTTCTAGACAAGTAATTATATAGGCATAACAAACACTCAGTATCACTTTACATAACCACATTTTCATTTACTCTCTTCTCTTTTCCACACTTACCAAGTGATAAACACTTTTCCTGACCACCTCACAATTCATCACATTAATCCTTACTCTCACACAATGCACCACTGTGAGTCACACTCACATTGTGGCTCATTCCCATATTCTCAATATATTATACAAATCACCATCTTTTAATATCAACAAATTAGTTCATAATAATGTCACTTTAAAGAATATTGTTTATTCTTTAAAGTGAGCCAGATTGTATTCTTTTCTCACCACATTATTCATATTTATTAATTTTCATCATTTTCATTATTTTCCCACAATTTTTCATATTTTCATCATTTTTATATTTATTACCCACATTTTTACATCACACTAGACATAATGTACATTTCACACTTTATGTATATCATAATTTCATAAGCCGTAATACAATGGCTTAGCATTCATATTCCATGCTTTTCACTTACTTTTAAATGGTATAATACCTTATATCTTATCAAAACAATTATCAAAGTGACATAACACATTCACAATTTCATAATGTGTTATGCCAACTCAAATGCAATTCAAACATAATTCATTAAAGTATGTACTAACCTCAACTATACCAAGTTCCAAGCTTTAATCACCTTCCAACTTCAACTTCACCATTTGCCCTTCAATACTTTGATTTCACAAATTCACCATACTCAATCCTAAATCAAATTATAACTAGAAATAATCCATTAAAACACATTTCAAGCCATTTAAATCAATCAACCACAAATTATATCCATTCTTCCCAAATTCCACCAAGAACCTCAACGCAACACTACTACTTCTTTCAAACTACCACTTAGCCTATCCATTCCCATCATCCAATCCTAAAATCATCAATAATTCAACAATATAACATCATTGCATACCATTTTAGCAATTATTAAAATCTCTTACAAAAACTCTAATTTCACATATCAATTCCATAAACCCTAATTTTTCCAAAACCTAATCATTCTCATTAATCAACCTTAAAGTCATATCATTCATATTAAAATAACTTCAAAATAATCCATATTAACAATTGTTAAACTCTCCATAAAAAAATCCACTATTCACATATTCATAGATTTGAAGATAAACTTCGTAAAACTTAAGAAAACTTACCTATTACTTTAAAGTTCTTCAAAACTACCTTAAATCCTTTAGAAAAGTTGTAAAATTTGATATGATTGAAGTAAAAATCCTCTCCCTTGCCCACTCCTAAAATCGGCCACTCTAATGGATATGGAGAAGATGAAGACTTTTTTATATACTTTGATTTCCAATCTTGCCCCTCACTTGATTACTTAATTACAAGATAATTAATTATTAAAATATTTAGATATTTTACTTCTTCACATCCATAATTATTCATTTTAATTTTAATTTATTTTTTAGCAAAATATATTTAGCTTTTAGCATTTTACCTTTTTTGACCTTTGACTTTGACTTTTCACTCTTATTTTTTAGTGAAATGTATACTTTATGTATATTTTACACATGCATTAAGCAAACATTATATATATTTCTCTTCCAACACGTTATTTAACCCTCTAAATTAATTATTTAAATGTGTTTAAAATCCCAAGTGTCACAATTTCTATTTTGCAAAATCAATGTAGGCATGATCTTCATCAACTAAATTATTTAACTTTATAGAGTGTTATCCTCATTTAATTATGAAAATTTACTGTGTTTTTAATTTATTTTTTTATTTTATTTGCACTGTGATCCAAAACCCTAATTTTACAAATAAAATACTAATTTGTAAACGAAAATCTTAGTTTTAGGATTAAACATAATTTGCAAACTAAAACCCTAGTTTTAGGATCAAATGCTAATTTGTTAACCAAAACCTTAGTTTTAGGACTAAAATCATAATTTGCAAATCGAAACCCCAATTCTACATGTTAAATCTTAATTGCACATTAAAACCCTAATTCCATTAATAAGACCCTAATTTTATCGTAAAACCCTAATTCCATGATTAACCCTAATTTCATTTAGTTAAACCCTAGATTTATGGTTCTTTGAATGATGATCAGTTATATGTTTTACTTATTTGTGTATTATGAATGGTTAAATTGTGCTTATTCATCATTTAGATTTTAAAGTACTTGTAAAAGGCATATTTTTACTTTGTGGGTGCCTTGTTTATTTAGATTATTTAATTTTAATTTAGTTTTGGATAATTGTAAATGGACAAATTTTCCACACTCTTGTGGGTGTCCTATTTTACATGAATTATTGGACATTTGGATATTGTAAGGGCATGTTTTCATCCTTATATGGGTGCCCATTTTATTCATTTGTTTGATTTATGATATGATATTATTTACTTTAAATTATTTGTATTATCGATAAAATCATAAGAATTTAAGAATTTAATAATATTTATACTTGAAAAAGAGGTCGGTTCTAATGAACCAGGCGTTATAAGGGTGCTGGGCCACTTCTCACCTTCCCCAAGTGTAACTAACTTTTCAAACCCAGTAGGGGTTAGAGATTCTTTAGGTATCGAGTCATTCACTCCTTCTACCTTCTTCCATACCCAGCCAGATGGTGACTCCTAATCTCTAGGTTTAGGTCTGTATTCTCTAAAGCCCAGAGCCTAACAGTGCCGAAGTTGCAAGAACCATTTCACCAGGAGTGGGGGTAAAAATTTTCACTCAAACTGAGGTTTAGTCCTAAACAATCTAAGGCCATGCTAATTTTACTTTGAGGAAAATCTTAATCCTATTAGCCCACTTAAAATGATTTTTCTTTTAAAAAATTATTTTTTTCCCTAGTGAAGTCACCAAGTTGTGAGCCCCAGCCCAAGCATGCATGTTCAAGCCCAGACCGCAAAGATGCAAAATTGAAGTGATAGAAAATTGGATTAAGTTTCACTAAAAAAAAAAGTGTTGAGGTCACTCTGCCTTCATTGGATACACTCAGATCGATAGCAAAATGATTTTAAAAATGAGTTTCCACTAAAATTTATTTATAAAAAGGGAAATTTAAGAAAAAAAACCCAAAATTGACTCAAACATTATCCCTAAGGATAAAATATCTATCATCGAACCTTAGGACCAACTGGACAAAACCTAATTTAGAAAATGGAACCTTAGGACTAGCTAGATGCAACTTAATTTCAAAAATGGTTTTGGATGAAATCCTAATTTGGAAAATGATTTTAGGAGACAACTAGATGAAATCCTAATTTAAAATGATTTTGAGATACAACTGGATGACATCCTAATTTGAAAAAATTTTTTGGCTTTAAAAAAAGTTTGATTTGGTTTTGAAGAAAAGCTTATTTTAATTTATTAGGTTAATTTTGAAGATCAAAGGATGATCTTCAAAATTAGGGCAAAACAATGAACTTAAGTTGAGTTTTGAAAATTCTTACCTTCTTTCTTGATGGCTTGCTTGATGGAGACTTGAGAGTGTGGCCGACTCTTAATTCCATCTTGGTTGGGATTTTATTTTGCTACGGAAGAAAAATAAAATAAAAATTAAGGCTAGGGTTTTGCTAATGAAGCATTTTGGATTGATTTAGGTTAAGGAAAACTAAATCAAAAGGGACTAAGCACCCAAACTAGCTAAGGAAGCTTGCATTATGTGGTTCTTTCTAAGGAAGAAAGAATCTTTCCTTTAAATAAAAAGGGGGAAGAAGAGATAATTAGACAGCTTGCAAGTAGGTTTTTCCAGGTTGAATGATGTGTGAGAAATGAGTGGAAGAGGTCTATTTATAGAGGTTTAAAGGGGGTAAATTCATAAAAATATGGACTAGGGCATCACAACACCAAAAAGAGTACCTCGCTATAGATTTTACCATTCTAGAAAATTTTGGTAATACACTCATACTAGAAGATAAGGGTAGCCTGGAAGTCCTCCTATTACTTGCTAATGAGGCTGGTGAGGTATGCATGTTGAACAGCAAGAGCTGTCTAGAAATTTTCTTCTTACTTTTCAATGATATCAGTAAGAGTCTACTAAAAATTTTCCTCTTATTCTTGGAGAAAAGCCATAACTATAGGGTTGGGTTTGGTATGTTGAGCCATTTATACCTAAAGGGTAAAGACATATGTTCAGAAAAAAGAGGAAAGAGAGGGACTTAGTATAAGCAAGCACAGGTTATACAAAAAATTGATTTGTCTATCATAGACTGGACTTCTCCTAAAATGGATTAGTGTTGAATGGCTAGGTGGGTGTCTAAACTTTAGAAAAAGGTGTTAAGGGATATCCCTATACAACCAGTTGAATCAACGATATGGTGATCTTCAATGGACATGTTATGGTTCCTAGAAGAAAAAAGATAGGGATAGTAAGTATTTGGACCTTATGTAACTTGAAGATAATAGGTTGACTTCTAAAAAGATTAGCAATGTCTAAATGTATATGGGATCCATGAGTGTATGGGAGTTTTGTTTATATGGAATTTTTACTCAAGATAGAATACCATAAATTCTATGTTTATGCGTGTCTTTTAAGGGTTTTAATGTTATATACATGGATGCATGAAAATGGAGTTTCATGTGATTTATGTACAAAGGCTTAGCTATAATGGTACTTACTACCTAAGGTTAGGCTTTATGGTCATTACATGAAAGGATAAAGGATGGCTTAGTCAAAAGGGTCCTTTCTCACTAAAGCATTGATATACCTAACCACATATCAGATAAGGAATCTGGCATGGGTCCAATAGTATGTGCATACTCCGTACACCCAAAAAAGGATTTGAGGATTTGTCAAGGGTGTGATTAATTTTGGTATCCCCCAACATACCTAAGGAAGATTTATAGTTAGATACAACTCAATGTCCCGAGGTTTAATTTTAAATAAACTAAGCATAAATACAGAAGTGATTCATGAAAAAGTTCAATTTAATAAAAGGCCAAACTAGTCTTACTTTGAAAAAGGTTTAAGCCCATTAGCCCACTTAAAGTGATTCTTCTTGTAAAAAAATAATTTTGTGACTGGTGGAGTCGCCAGCTATGAGGCCCTAGCATGAGATCACCTTTCAGCCTAACCCATAAAGGATGCAAAGCCGAAGTGCTGGAAATTAAGTTAAGTCTTATGAAAAGTGTCGAGGTCACTCTGCTTTCGTTGGCTATGCTCGATTCAAGTAAAAAATAATTTTGAACAATCACCACTCAAATTTATTTTCGAAAAGGGAAAATTTAAGAAAAAAAACTTAATTTGACTCCAACAATACACGAAGGGTAAAACTTACTAGCCTCAAACCAAAGGATGGATTTGTGGGATAGGTTTAGGCTTATTTTATGTAAAAATAGTTCGCCTTGGATTAAATAAGAACTTAGAAGATGAATTTTTCATGATATGAAAGTTATAGTGAGAAATGATTAATTAAACAAGACTTATACATTCATACACTACAGGATAATATGGTAAACTACAGAAATTAAAATAAAGTATAAATTTCAAAACTAAGAATATGGGGATCTTAACTCTAATCTTATGGATTCTAGGTTGAGCACACATTCCCCAAGTATTATTGCTGACTTGTGATTAAGAAATACTTATTTTAATTGACTCTTTAGGTGTATCCTAGCTATGTGAAACTTCAAGTGACTTAGGTTTCCCAAAAGAAAATTTTAATTTACAATGAAGGCTAAAGATTTATGGGAAAGGGATATTTTACAATGTGGACTTGATACCTGGAGTGAAATTCCAAGTAAGCTTGCATATCCCATTTGAATAGGAATCAAAGCTCATGCAGTTCTATCCACTGCAAGATGCTTGGTTTACAACCCAAAAAGGGGCTTTGACCTAAGCCTAGTGAGATTAAGTCTACATTGACTTTAGGTTTAGGAATTAATTTTGGATTAATTCTAGGTCTAACTAGATGAAACTAAAACTGATAATGAGAATCAACTGGATAAAACCCTAATTTCAAAAATGGTTTTAGGAATCAATAGGATGAACCCTAATTTGAAAATGGGTTGGAAGTCAAATGGGTGAACCCTAATTTAAAAATGATCGGGAGTCAACTAGATGAAAACTAATTTGAAAATGGTATCAGTGTCAACTGGATGACACCTTAATTTAGAAAATGGTTTTGGGAGTCAACTGGATGAATTCCTAATTTTGAAAATGGTTTTGGGAGTCAACTAGATGAAACCTTAATGTCAAAATGATTTTAGGAGTCAACCTGATGAAACCCTAATTTTAAAAATTATTTGGGAGTCAACTGGATGAAAAACTAATTTGAAAATGGTTTTAGGAGTTAATTGGATGAAACCCTATTTTTAAAATGGTTTGCGAGTCAACTGGATGAAACCCTAATTTTGAAAATGCTTCAGGAGTCAACTAGATGAAACCCTAACTTTGAAAATGGTTTTGGGAGTGAACTAGATGAAACCCTAATTTGAAAATAATTTAGGAGTCAACTGGATGAAACCCTATTTTGAAAATGGTTTGGGAGTCAACAAGATGCAACCCTAATTTAGAAAATGGTTTAGGAGTCAACTGGACAAAACCCTAATTTTAAAAATAGTTTTGGGAGTTAACTAGATGAAACCCTAATTTTAAAATGGTTTGGGAGTCAACCGGATGAAACCATAATTTTAAAAATGCTATGGGAGTCAACTTGTTGAAATCCTAGTTTCAAAATGGGTTTGGGAGTCAACTGGATGAAACCCTAATTTGAAAATGGTTTCAGAGTCAACTGGATGAAATCCTAATTTTAAAAATAGTTTTGGGAGTCAACAGGATGAAACTGTAATTTGAAAATGATTTGGGACTCAATTAGATGAAACTCTGATTTAAAAATAATTTAGGACTCAACTGATAAAACCCTAATTTAGAAAATGGTTTAGGAGTCAATCAGAGAAACCCTAATTTTAAAATGGTTGTGGGAGTCAATCGGATGAAACCCTAATTTGAAAATACTTTTAGGAGTCAACTAGATGAAACCCTAATTTAAAAATGTTTTGAGAGTCAACTAGATGAAACACTAATGTAAAAATGGTTTGGAAGTCAACTTGATGAAATCTTAATTTCAAAATATTTTTAGGAGTTAACTAGATGGAACCCTAATTTGAAAATCATTTTGGGAGTGAACTAGATAGAACCCTAATTTTGAAATAGTTTGGAGTCAACAGGATGATATCCTAATGTTGAAAATGGTTTGAGAGTCAACTAGATGTATAATTTGTAAAATGGTTATGGAGTCAACTCGATGAAACCCTAATTTAGAAAAATAGTTTTGGGAATCAATTGGATGAAACCCTAATTTTGAAAATGGTTTTTGATTAATTTTAAGAACCAAATGATAGTCTTTAAAATTAAGGCAAAAATTGTAATTTAATTTTAATTTTAAAAACCAGAGGATGGTTAGATCAACAAATTTAATTTAAAATTGGAAAAAATAAATTAAGATGGCTTGAGAATTTCTTACCTTCTTTTTGGATAGATTGGTTGATGGAGGCTGAAGATTGTGACCAAACCTTAGTTCCACCTTAATTTGGGTTAGGGATTTGCTAAAGAAGCAAATTAATTTGATTTAGCTTAAGGGAAGCTAAACCAAAAGGACTAGTATGTAAACTAGTTAAGGAAGCAAATTTTAGGTGGTTTAGACTAAGTATGAATGAACCTTTTTCTTAAAGAAAAAAAAAAGAAAAGAGGGTAAGAAGAAGAGCCAACTAGCAAATAGGGGTTGCTTGGTTGGAAAGTGTGTGGAGAAATGAGGAGAAAGGATCTATTTATAGATGTTTGTAATGGAAAAATTGTAAGAATCTAGACTAGGCATCACGACACCAAAAAGAGTGCCACTCGACACTTTTTGACCTTCCTTTGGCACCCCCATAGTGGTTGCCCCAGTAATGTATAGAGATAGATCTAAAAGGTTGCTTTTTCTTTTATTGTCTACGTATATATGCAAAATACTAAAGAGGTTTAGAATGGAAAAGTCTAAGAGGGCAAATTTGCCCATGGTAAATGGAATTTTGCTATCTAAGACTATGTGCCCTTCTACTCAAGAAGAAAGAGAATGCATGAGTAAGAATCAATATGCCTCCATAATTGGATCTCTCATGTACGCTATGTTATATACTAAGCCTGATGCATCTTATGCTCTAAGTGTTATGAGCATATACCAGTCTAATCCAGGTGATTAACATTGTGTGGTTGTCAAGAATATCCTTAAGTACTTAAAAAGAACTATGTAATATCCATGATATTGGAGAAATTAAACAAGTATTTCGAAGTATAGGTTTTGCACATACCTAATGTATAGTTAATGTATGTATAGTATATACATATTATATATTTATATTATGTATGTTTGTTATATGTACATATATATATTATACTTGATATATATGATGTACGCATATATGGTATACTTGATGTGTACATAGAGTACACATGACATATATAAATATATGGGTATATATATTAAATATACATTATATAAATACATTACATAAACATATAAATAAAAGTATATGTAATATATAAGTAACATATATAAAACATATACATATACATGTACATATACATATTATATAATTGTAATATAAATGAAATATAAACATATATGAATAATTAGTGGTAGGAAGATGATAAATGAGTAAATAAATAAAGAAAAATAATAAAAGAAAAAGAAAGTCAAAAGAAGAGAGAAATCTAAAAGATATGCATATTGTTTGTTTCAAATATGGATGTTGATAATTATTTTAATGAGATAAATTAGGGTTGTTTTAATGTAAATGTTATCATTTTAAAGTTGAAAATGTGATATGAATATGTTTTGGGTGAAGTTAATGTTAATTGTTTTAATGTTATTTTAATGTATAATTGATGATTATATAGTTGAATGTTAGAAATGAGTTTGATATGTTGAAGTTTAAATTAGGTAGTAATGGTGAAAATAGTATTTTAGTGAAATGTTATGTAGAATTGATGTAAATGGTGTAGGAATGATTAAAGTGTATTAAAATGAATTGTTAATTCTATGTTGGAACTTGTAATGTGGTTTAGGATTGAGCAAAGGAAAATTACAAATTTTAAAGAATTGAAGGGCATTGGTGATAATTTGAATTGGCTTTGTATTTGACAAATTAAGGTTAGTATATATATTTATCTACTTGAAATTTGTTATGTATGGTTTGATGTTGTTTATGAGAAGTATTTGAAAATGTAGGAAATCACATAGTCTATGCAATATGGCTTACACTACAAGAAAAACTGAATCAGACAACGGTCATCAGACAACGGTTAAGGAAAAAACCATTGTCTGAAAAAAATAGACAACGGTTTTTGTTTTTTCCCAAAAAAGCGTTGTCTGATTAATTTTCAGACAACTGTTTTTGGTGTTTTTTTTAACCATTGTCTATTAGGTGTCATTTTGGTCACACCAGACAACGGTTTTTTAGGGACCGTTGTGTAATATATGTTCAGACAACTGTTTTTCTGGTCATACAAAATCGATGTCTGATAAGATGTTTCAGACAATGGTTTTTTCGAAAGTGTTGTATAATTCAGCGTTTCAGACAACGGTTAAAAAAAAACTGTTGTCTGAAGCAAGCATACAGACAACGGTTTTTAGGGACCGTTGTGTAATATATGTTCAGACAAGTGTTTTTTTGGTAAAAAAAACCGTTGTCTGATAAGATGTTTCAGACAATGGTTATTTAAAAAGTTGTCTGATTAACTGTTCAGACCATTTTATAATATATGTTCAGACAAGTATATATATAAGTATATACAAGTATATATTACTATATATACAAGTATATATATTAGTATATATTAGTATATATACAAGTATATATTAGTATATATATAAGTATATACAAGTATATATATTAGTATATACAAGTATATATTAGTATATATAGAAGTATATATATTAGTATATACAAGTATATACAAGTATATATATTAGTATATACTTATATATACAAGTATATATATAAGTATATATTAGTATATATACAAGTATATATAAGTATATATTAGTATATACAAGTATATATATTAGTATATATAAGTATATACAAGTATATATATTAGTATATACAAGTATTAGAAGTTAAGGTTTGGATTTATAAACATTTCATAAACCCATTAGAAACTTTAATGTCCACCATTAAATAATGATTTAGATATAATATGATATTATATAAGTAGGAATACAAGTATATATTAGTATATATATATATACAAGTATATACATGTATATACAAGTATATATATATAAGTATATATAAGTATATATTAGTATATACAAGTATATACAAGTATATATATTAGTATATACAAGTATATATTAGTATATATATTAGTATATACAAGTATATATATTAGTATATACAAGTATATATTAGTATTAAAAGCTAAGGTTTGGATTTATAAACAAACTTGACTAAGTATTAAAAGCTAAGGTTTGGATTTATAAACATTTCATAAACCCATTAGAAACTTTAAAGTATATACCATTAAATAATGATTTAGATATAATATGATATTATATAAGTAGGAATACAAGAATATATTAGTATATATATACAAGTATATACATGTATATACAAGTATATATATAAGTATATACAAGTATATATTAGTATATATACAAGTATATGTATTAGTATATATTAGTATATATACAAGTATATACAAGTATATATTAGTATATACAAGTATATATTAGTATATATACAAGTATATACAAGTATATATATTAGTATATATAAGTATATATATATAAGTATATATTAGTATATATACAAGTATATATAAGTATATATTAGTATATACAAGTATATACAAGTATATATATTTGTATATACAAGTATATATTAGTATATATATACAAGTATATACATGTATATACAAGTATACATACTAATATATACAAGTATATATTAGTATATATACAAGTATATATTAGTATATATATAAGTATATATACAAGTATATAATAGTATATAATAGTATATATATTAGTATATATTAGTATATATATAAGTATATATTAGTATATATTAGTATATATATAAGTAAATTTACAATTATAATTAACACTAAATTACATTAACACTAAATTACATAGTTTTTGCTCAATCTAATTTACATTAACACTAAATTTTATAATTATATAGGGTTCAATAGAAATTTATTACTACTAATTATTTAAATTGTATTGCCTTACGCACTTATGGATGAATTATAAATTGAAATTTATAAGTCATCTATATAAGTGAATTTATAAAGTTAATTTAACAAAATTTTGAAAAATTCATTTTGTTTCAAAAGAGGGATGTCAAAACTTTAAAAATTTTGAACACTTAAATTTCCCCCTTTATTTCCAAAACAAAATTTCATTTGCCCCCCATTTTGCCAAAAAACACGGCCGTTTTGAAATTTTTATTATTAGCCAATCAATTAATATTCCCTCCTCTCTTCATTTTATCTCCTCTTCAAGCTTTCCTACAAAGCATGGCTTCCTTTATACATCTCTCCAGAAAAGTGAGTTTTCGCCACCAATTTCACCCCTTTTACATCCATTGTCAGCGCAATCTAACTCGATTTCTTCAGCCCTTACTTCTTTTCACCCCTTGGTGGTTCTAAAATGTGTATCCTTCTCTGGCTTGCCCACGTTTTTGGTCCAGCCCCATCGAAGCTCTACTGGTGAGAGACCAGCTTAAGGGCTTATGCTCTGAAGGTTTGGAGGTTGTTCTAGGACTTTTGGTGCTTCAATTTTAGTCCAGGAAAGAGATCCTCGCTCACGCAGAAGTCTTCATCTATTTTTATGGGGGCTACCCCTTCAAGAGAGTTTAGATCTTGCTCTCTGGTTATCTTTTTAGTTTCTCTTCTATCTTTCTTATATGTGGATTTGGTTGATGTCATTTTTATTTCTCCAGTTAGAGTAGTTGCTACATTTGCCTTAGACTGCTGCTCCCTGTTATTAGTACTTGTGTTTAAGAACCAAATAAGGGACCTTTATACCTCCACAGTGGAATATCTTACCGCAAAGGTATCAGCAATTTCTATCTCTGTGTTTATTGATGACCCCTTTTACACTGTGCACTCATGGTTTTATTTCTTAAAAATATGTATTTCTCTTTCGTACAATTTCTTGGTCGATTTGTGCAGACTGTCTTGTTCTTTAGTTCCCTCTCTAGGTCCAAGGATTGGACACAATTCTCTGTTTCTCACCAATTGAGATTAGCCTTGCTACCCTTAAAGGTTAAACCGAGGATTGAACAGCCCAAGAAGACTTATGCTTGCAATGGGCTTTGGTTTAGATATGTAATTTTTGTTCAAGGAGCTTCTGTCTATCCTTTAAAATGCAGCTTATTAAGCAGTTGTTTTGGCTTTGCAGCTGTTTGGCCATTTGGTCTCTTTGCATTTAATGTTTCTCCTATTTATTATCATTTTGAAGCTCGTTTTTATCCTGGAGATATTATGCAATTTTTTTCTCTTTGTTATTTGGTTCCAAGGCTCAATTTAACTATTGGATTTCCCCAATAATCCTTATATACTGGGGGATTTTGTTCTCATGGATGGTATCCTTGTGTCTACCGCAAGTTTGACGATTTTTTCACTAGTGAAGATGATTACATCTCTTCTGATCCAGAGCCTCATCCATTTTGGCATCCACGACTCTCAACAAATCGTTCATCAAGCAGCATTTGGATTGGGTCCCACGGTTCTAGCGTTTCTGCGAGCAAGCTTGTCTATTTTTCAAATCTCTATAGTCTATTTTCCAGTGTTATTTTGCCTTAATTACAATAATACCCAATTAATTGAACTATCTAATTAATGGTTCATTATCTTAATTTGAGATTTTTTAATTTATATTTTTTATATTATTCTAGTAATGCAAGATTATGAATTATATGTTTATAATTTTACAGATTAAAACAGATGTAGAAACGTAGGGAGATTTTATTAGATTTCAGATCAAAGAAGTTGAGAGTGCTGCATTTGCTGACACTACAAAAAAACACGCTATCTGCGACGGACAGAATCCGTCGCAAATCAAGTTTTGCGACCGATCTGCGACGGTTATGATCCTTTAATAAAAAAGGCGTCGCAATTTTCAATTTGCGACAGGCCGTCGCAGATTGCGACGGATTTGCAACCACTCGGCGGTTGCAAATCTCGCGCTTAAATTTTCGCGGGTAAAGGGCAGCCGTCGCAGATTCCGTCGCAGATTTCGTCGCAGATTTTCGTCGCAGATTTCATCGCAGATTTCCGTCGCAGATTCCGTCACAGATTTTCGTCGAAATTCGTTGCAGATTCCGTCGCAGATTGCCGTCACAAATTCTATCGCAGATTGTCGTCGCAGTATCTGTCGCAGATTCCGTCATAGATTTCAAATATTCGTCGCAGATTCATAGCAAATCCGTAGTAATTTAATATTGATTTTTATTGGAACTATTTATAGTATCAATTAATTTTATGAGAACTTTATAAATACATTTGGAACATTTAAACACAATCTAAAAAAACACTAATTACATTGATAAAAATAATTCTTTTATTAATCTTCAATAGAATAAAATATTTTACAATTTAACTATACAAGTGTTAAGAACACTACTATAAATAATCTATCTTGAAAACAACAATATAGATCTTCAATATTAAATTATAGTGCTGGGGCGTTCTCTCCTTATCACGTCTTTCAGATCCTGAACAACTTCAGACATTGGAGGCCTGAATTCTGGTTGAGTCTGCAAGACATACTTGAGGTTAAGAGTGGAGGCCTCCAAGACATACTTTCCTTATACCACTCTATCCAAATACTGCTTCTAGATTGCTGCACTTCTGAAAGCACTAATATAAGTTAGATATATATGGTAAAATTAGCATTGCATAAATAACCTTGTTATATCACAGATTATTAAAAGGACTAGATAAATATACACATCATCTAAGCCAACTAAAATACATCCATTACAAAACCAAACCAACTAACTAAACAAATATATTTTGTTTCCCTTGGATTCACATGTTCCAACTCAGCCCACAGGCCCACAACTTGGAAGCAGATTCAACCAGAAGGATCCAAATATATTACTGAAGAATCAGAAAAAAAAATAGAAGAAGAAAAAGAAGAGAATCTAGCTGAACCTTTGCTATCACTTGTACAACATCTTTGCTGTTTATAATTAAAGTCTTTGAAGGAGCCTTGCTGAGAGTTTCTGCCTTCTGCCCTCTAAAAGAAACATCCTTTGTCAAGCGAGCCATTTTTAGAACAATTGCTGAAAAGCAAAAGTAAACAAATGTTGAAAAGATAACTAATAAAAGATAAATGCACATCCTCTGAGAATGTCTCAATTTACAGTGATACAACAAAGCACCAAATACTTTTCAACAAATCGAATCAACATACCAAATTCCTTTTCAACATTTGTTGTGTAACATGTCCCAGAATATACAGATCCATTTTTCAGGTGAACTTCCACTGGATGCCCAATAAGACACAGTGATAAATACACCAGCCGATCACGGGAAGGACTCTCATAAACTCCAGCTTTGCCACCAACCACTGCACCTATATTAGAAGTGTTATGAATGGAAAATGCAGAGTGATGATAAGACAATTAAGTACAGAAGCCCACTAGAATTACTTGATCTATTCATATTTGATTTTCCAGATTGCAGCTTATTGTCCAGTCTTGCCCCTCCTTCCCTTTCAGCTCTTCTGCGACCAAATCCATTAGCATAAGACTTGGGCTGCGAAGCCTGTTGCAAACTCATTTCAAAAGCAGCAGCACCCTCTAACAAACAAAAACAAGCTTATCAGTTCAAATCATCTACTACACAATGGACAAGATAAAATGAGATCCCATAGGACAGACCACTTGAGAGCTAGAACAATAGGGGCAAATGCAGTAACAAAGAGATATGTAAGGAGAACGATATAGAAAATGAGAAAACTTTGAAAACAAGTTGTGTAGGTCTTGGAAAATGATTCTTTTAGCCCACTCCAAGTAACATTTCATTCGATAGGAAAAATATGGTTTCTATTTAGAGAAATATTAGTTGAAAAGACATTACTGGGAGCCTAAAAGGCATAAAACTGTCAAAAGGCCTAACATGAGATGCACTAAGGAAGCGGGGGCTAGAAAGAAATGAAACAAATTTGTCATCATTCAGCATAGTTGGTTTACATTTGCTTTATTGTTACATATCAAGTATAATCAGATGAATTTTATAAGTTTAGTGATTTACAAGCTGTTTGATGCCATGTATACAAGTCTACCTTATATGTCTTCCCTTTTCCTTGGGGATGGGGGAGGATACTGGGGTGGTCACTCATAGGGAAAACAGAATTTGACGTACCAGTAGCCATAGCCAATACATTTTACTATTTCTGCTTATTGCAGTTTGCAATATTGTTTATTATCTTATCAGATTTTAAAACTACCAATCACAGCACCCAACCCATTAACTGAAAAATACTAACTAGAAAAGTCAAAACCAGCAGCAATTATAATAACATATGATTTTCAATTATGAAGCACTCAAAGCAACAATCCGAGCAACGTTCTTCCTACAAATTACAAGTAAGGAGTTCTCTTTTTTAATTTATGGAGCTCTTCTTCCTCATTTTTTCTCACCCTTCCACTATACTTCCTTCTGCGTTGATACGAATTCTCTACAGAGTTGTGTTCTCTATTTTTTTATCTAACCAAAAAAATTTTCAGCATATGTCCCTTAAAGCTTATACAAAACACAAAAACTTTAGAAACTAATTCTTTAAAAGACCTACAACATCCTTCTTGCTTACCCCAATCCAAAATTCAAACCAGGACATACACACTGATGTTTTTTCCTTCACACGTTGACAAGCCTAAGTGATAATGGACAAATTCCTAAATGGCATGCCTTAAAAATACATTCTGCTTGGGCAATTACATTGTAGCAATATATGACAAATAATTACTTTTATGTTTGTCAAATATATGATATGAGGATTTAACTGCACCAAGCATTTCTTTGCATGTTGCCCTTGACCAAGTAGAAAAATAAGACATATTCATGTAGTTGAGGCCAGCTAAATTGGGATTAAAACATAGTCGAGTCAGTTGAGTTTGATAAATGAAGAACACAAAATATATACTTTCAATATCCGAAAATAAACAGCTTTCAGTAATAGAAACAAGGTGAAGCCAATTTCTATGAGATCAACTCACTAACATTTTGAGGTTTACAATGAATACATACATCAAGAGAGAGACCAACTCCATCACTTAGAATGGAGCAAAATAAACCACTTCAAATCCAAAAAATACACTAAAATGCATAATCAAAAAATATTAACTATACGGTTACACTTACATATATACAACAACAGAGTAAATTCTGTAGCAGTACAAGGATATGCGATACCTCTATGGCTCAAACCATCATCAACTGAGTAAACAAGAAGAAAATTACAGGACCTACAACCAACAAAAAGGGAAAAATGAATGGCAGAGCAAACGGATTACAACTTCCTAACCAGAAAATCAAGGCCTCAACAACAAAAGGAACCCATTATAAGTAACAAACAAAAAATAAAATAAAATTGCACACATTGAACAATTAATGTATTAAGCTGTTGAGATGGTGCAATTAATTTCATAGATTGAGCAGCAATAAATAATCAATCCCACATTTTTAACCGTTTAAAACCTAAATTTTCTCATTTATTAGCTTTTAAAATTAAAAAAAAAAACACCTGAAAGAGAAAGCAAATAAACAAAATAATTAAAAATTAACATGAAAATAAAAAAAAAAGATCATTACCTTGAAAACACTCGAATATTCAAAAACTTTACTCGAAAACAGCCTTAGCGAGAGGAGTTAGGATTAGGGTAAAGGTTTTGTTTCTAGGCCTAGAAAGTGAAAAAGTTCAAAAATAAAAATCGCAAGCCGAGTATATGAAACAATACAGAGATTGAGAGAACAAAGGAGAAACGATTCGATGTGATCGCGAGAGAAGCGGAGGGAGGAGGGAGAGATTTTGGCGATTTTTATCTAGTCCTTTTAATAATTTATCTAGTCCTTTTAATAATTTGCTGGGTCTTGTTTCTAAAACTGTTGTCAAATTTGCGACGGAAATTATCCGTTGTAATTTCCGTCGCAAATGCCGAATATTTTTGTAGTGAAATTTGCGACGGCAATAGACGGTAGCAGATTTTCGTTGCAAATTGCCTTTTTTAGTGTTTTCTGCAACCAATCTGCGACGGAAAAAATTTTTGCGAAATCCACGCCAACTTTTGCGACGATTATTTGCGACGGAATGATTTTCGTCGCAGATTTACTACGGATTTGCAACCGATTTGCGACCAATTTCTCCTTCCATTGCAAATCCGTCGCAGATCCGTAGCAAATTTGCCACGGAAACAAGTCCGTCGCAGATATCCATCGCAATCTCTCAGTTTCACTCGCTCTCTCTCTCTCTCTCTCTCTCTCTCTCTCTCGTGCTAGGGCAAAGAAAAAAAAGCATCGCAAGGGGTTGGGGCAGCATTTTATTTCTTTATTTGTAGCCTTGTAGTTAGCCCATGTGGAATTGGATCTAGTAAATTTCTTTATTTATTTCCTTCCGTCGCAAATCCGTCGCAGATCCGTAGCAAATTTGCGACGAAAACAAGTCCGTCGCAGATTTCCGTCGCAAATGTCGAATATTTTTGAAAAATATAAGCGGCTAAGTATTCGCGCCAACTTTTGCGACGATTATTTGCGACGGAATGATTTTCATTGCAGATTTACTACGGATTTGCAACCGATTTGCGACCAATTTCTCAAAATTCCTCTAACTTGTCCTACCGTCGCAAATCCGTCGTAGATCCGTCGCAAATTTGTGACGGAAACAAGTCCGTCGCAGATATCCGTCGCAAATGCCGAATATTTTTGTAGTGTGATATTGAAGATGTGGTGCCTTTTGTTAAATGGCTTGACGACGAGCTATCTTATCTGGTAACAATCTTATGTATATCTTCTGCAAAATAATTGTGTTTCACTGGGGTTTAAAGGTATGATTAATTATCTTACTAATAATATAATGTTTAGGTGGACGAAAGAGTTGTGCTTAAGCACTTTGACTGGCCAGAGCAGAAAGCAGATGCATTGCGTGAAGCTGCTTTTGGTTATTGTGATCTCAAGAAGTTAGAATCTGAGGCCTCATTATTTTGAGATGATCCTCACCAAACATGCAGTCATGCCCTAAAAACAATGCAGGCTTTGCTCGAAAAGTAAATACATTTTTAGCAACCCAATTTGTGTTATTTGGCTTTGATATTGCAGACATCATATATAATTTCATTAGTTCTAACTTGTGTGTGATTCATTGCAGATTAGAGCATGGTGTCTACAATATGTCAAGAATGAAAGAATCTGCCACCAATAGATACAAGGGGTTTCAAATTCCAATGGATTGCATGCATGAATCAGGAATTGTAAGCCAGGTAATTTAAACTTGTTCCCACCTTTGTTTTCTTCACATTAAACACATGCAAGCTCGCTAGCTAGCTCTTCACGGAATTGGCCTCTCTAGGCTCTTCATGGAATTGGACAGTAATTGTTCTCTCTAGGGTCTTGACATTTCATGTGAAGTATAATTACAATAATACCCATTCCTAGCACATCCCAATTTTTGATAATCTAGATAATGGACTTTTAAGACGGTCCCTTTTAATGAATCAATATTGTAAATCTTGGAGAGCCAACTAAACATGCTTTTGACACAATCAACTATGTATTACTATCGGAAGAATAGTGGTTACAAAATGACAAAAGGAAGGTTAGATATTGCCTTATTTTATTTGCCAGGCCTGCATACTGTTGTGTTGATGAATACTGTTGTGTTGATTGAGGATGACAATGGTTTTCTTGAAGTCTTTTTGTTTGATTGATGATTAACAGGTTAGGTTGTGTGATTAGGTTGATGTGTTGGTTTGCGTATGAGTTTACATATAGATGTAACATGTGGTATTTCATTTTTGTTTTCATTTGCTATTTCAGGGGGTTCCTGTGCAGAAAGGGGCCACGGACTATGGCCTCTTTGTCATGAGGTACATGAAGGAAATCTGTTATGACAAGGAGCTTCAGTTTGCAGCTAAGGTGAGAATTTTAATTATTTTCATTTTTTATATAATAGTTTTGTATTTACCACATGCGGCTAACCAAAATTTGATTCATTTTTCAGTGGCTACGCAGAGGCAACTTGGAGTATAGTGATGCCGACATCAACGAGATTAGGATTGACTTCACCAAATATTTCATGAAGCGTCATTCAAGTTGAAGTTAATAGTATAATTTAGTGATATATGTATAGTGTTAATTTTTTTTTAGTTTGTTAATATGTTGAATGGTTGAATTTGTGGAGGTTTTTTTATTTCCAAATTTACAATCCTCCATTGTTAATATGTAAAGTGTTGCAAAATATTTTCTTGAATTTATAAAAAATTTGATAAGACTGAAAACTGTGACATACTCATACTGTATATGCATAAATTACATATATTGGGTGTATGTATTCTACGTATATATGGTATAAGGGTGTTACAAACTAAGTATACATTCTTGGTATATGGAGATGGAGAACTAGTAGTAAAAGGATTTATCAATGCTAGTTTTCTAATTGGATAAAGATGATTTTAAGTTCCAATCCGATTACAAATTCACATTAAATGGTAGGGCAGTTAGTTGGAAGAGTTCCAAGCAAGAAATATGTAGACCCTTAATTTTGGCCTGGATTGAATTCAACCCCAATTAAAAAAAAAAAGAAGCTAAATTAAATATGGTTTCAATATAAATGACCCTATCAAACCTGGTTCCAATTAGAAGGGCTCCAATTAAATTTAAATCCAATTAAAAATCCCTAATCAACTCGGGTTCGACCCAAAAGCCAAAAAAGTTAGGCCAACATTAAATTCATGTCGAATTGGCATAAGCCAATTCTACATGATCCATGCTCATGCCGACCCTAGGTCAAAGTATTTTAGTTTTAAAAGGTTCAAATGGCTTGGGCCTTTTCCAAAGCAAGTAAGAATTCTTTGAACGATTGATCTCATATTTCTTATAAATAGCCAACTAAACAACAACAGAGGAGAGGATGGTAGGAAGAATTAAGGAGCCAACTTTAGCAATCATGAATCATCTTTAGTAGCCGCAAAAATAAATAGAGAGATCAGAAGCAGTAGCCATAAAAGTATCAATTTTGACATTAAACCGAGAGCAATCCAGTACCCTAACATTGAGAGAATCAATAAATAGTCTTCAGATTATTTAGTCAGTAGCCAAAAAACCAATTGATCCAAGCTTCTCAACTCGACAATAACCGTGGTTCAATAAAAATATCTTGGCGGAGCCAGTAATAAAGGTATGAACTTATTAACTTAATCCAATTAAATTTTGTCATCTTTATTACTTCATAATTTATTGCCCTTTTAATTACAAGTTTGATTTTAAAATACTAAGTAGCAAACTATAGCTTTAGATTTAAATCTAGTTGAAATCCTAATTGCACAATCTAAAACCCTAATCTAGCATCTTAGATTTAAGATTAAAAGATAGTTTTGTATATTTAACTCTAATCTTGCATGTTGGATCTTAAGCTTACGATTAAACCCTATCTTTGTACAACAAACCCTAATTGTGCATGATTAAACCATAGATTTAGGACCAAACCATAATTGTGTGCAAAACCCTAGATTTAGGATTGGAACCCTAAAATTGTATGATAATTTAGGATTAAAACCCTCATTCCACAATAATAAGACCCTAATCTTGCAATTGAAACCCTAATTTGATTATGAAATCCTAATTTTATTAGTTTAATCCTAATCTGCTATTATTTAATGATTGATCATGCATTTTGATTATTTGTGCATTATTGTTTATGATGGATGAAATGTTTAGATTAATTGTTTGTCATGGATGATTAATATTCATTTATCATTTGGGATTTCTAGAACTTGTAAAAGACATATTTTCACTTTATGGGTGCCTTATTTGTTTTGCTTATGTAATTTAATTTATTTTATGGACTTTAGGATAATTGTAAGGGATACATTTTCATCTTTTGATGGGTGTCCTATTTTATTCAATTTTTGCGGATATTTAGACAATTGTAAGGGCATGTTTCCATCTTGTATGGGTTCACATTTTGTTTGATTGTTTAATTTATAATATGATGAATGCTCATTTATTTTAATTGCATTTAACATGAATAATATCATAAGAATGTAAGAATTCAATAATATTTCTACTTAAAAATGAGGCTGGTTTTAATAAACTGGATGTTATCGGGGTGCTAGGTCATTCTCACCATCCTCATGCATACCCAACTTTCTAAACCCATTAGGGGATTGGGGATTTTTTAAAAATTGAGTCATCTACCCCTTTTTTTCTTCCCTGCCCGTCTGGGTGGAGATTCTAATTCTTTGAATTTAAGTTCGTGTTCTCTAAGGCCTAAAGCCTAACAGTGCCAAAGTCGCAAGAACGATTTCACAGGGAGTAGGGCAAAAATCCCCACTCACATAATGTTTGTAGATTCTACTACTGAAACAGAGTACATTATAGCTTTGAAAGTAGCCAAGGAAGCCATATGGTTCAAGAAATTCATCACTAATTTATGAGTGGTCCCTAGCATTATTGGCCCAATACCATATATTGGGACAACAATGAAGCAATTACACAAGCAAAGGAATCATGGTCTCATCAACGATCAAAACATCTACTTCGGCATTGCCATTTGATAAGGGAGATCATTGATAGACAAGATATAAAGATAGAGAAGGTACCTATGGATCAAAATATTGTTGATCTGCTCACTAAGCCATTATCCTAAAAGAAACATGATAGTCATGTGATAGCTTATGGTATTAGATACAAAGGTGATTGGCTCTATGTGAGCGGGATTTTCGCACCCACTCTCAGTGGAATAGTTCTTGAGACTTCGGCATTGTTTAGGCTTAGGGCCTCAGAGAACACGGGCCTAAGCCTGGAGAAAATGAAGTCACCACCCAAACGGGCAAAAAAAAAGAAAGGGGTGGATGACTCAATTCCTAAGGAATCCCCAACCCTCTATTGGGTTCAAAAAGTTGGATATGTGTGGGGAAGGTGAGAAATAGCCCAACACCCCCCACAACGCCCGGTTCATTAGAACCAGCCTCCTTTGCAGGTCTTAATATTATAAAATTCTTAAATATAACGATATTATCCATATTATATGTGTTCATAAGAATAAATAAATACTTTATTAAAATCATAACAATGTCCAAACAAAGCAAATAAATGGACACCCATCCGAGAATGGAAACATATCCTTCCATCGTCCATCTCTAAAACTAAATAGGACACCCACCGAATAGTGGAAACGTGTCCTTCACACTGGTCCAAAAAACTTTAAAATAAAATAAATTACATGATGCTCACGCATGAGGTACCCAAAACATGGAAACATACCTCTTACAATGTTTTGAAATAAAAATAAATCAATAAAAATAGCCAACCATTCATTATAAATAATCATTCATCAAAGACATCAAACATCAATCAAAAAATATATAATAAACATTCATCTAATTTAAATAAAATAGTAAATATATAAATTTAGGGCTCATGCATCAATTTAGGTTTCTTTGGTTTCATGTTTAACAATTAGGGTCTTGTAATTTAATTTACTAGATTAATCAATTTGAGAAATATTTAATATAAAAGAAGTAATATAGCTATTGGATGTTTTAAAGATATAGGATTTCAAAAGTTTATGAAAATAATATTAAAATTTAGGGTTTAAATAAATAAGATTGAAGATAATGAAAATTGGATATTAAGTTAGGTATTTGGAAAGAATAGGCTACTGTGAATCATTCAGAAAAATAGATTTTGTTAGGGTTTTAAGAAAACAATCTATTATTTTGTGGTTTTAAAAAAGTGTAATTAGGGTTTTAGATTTTAAAATATGTTTTATGGGTATTAAGGCATTAGGGTTTTGAAAAATAATTTTTAAGGTTTTAAATAGAGTTTGGATGGTAAGTAGAACAAATGATCAATGTGCCTAACAAAAATGTCATCTATTGTATATTTAAATAATTGATCCAATTGAGTGAAGAGGCATACTGTAAACATAAACAAGTAAATAAAAATTCAAACCTCCATTGTTGGTTCCACCACAATTTTGAATTCTGGTTGAATAGTAACAAAGACAGAGTATGCTGCCTTTGATGGATTCCTTGTTGCTTCCTGATTGCCTCTTGCTTTTTTCAAGTCCAAGGTTCTGAATCAATTCCTTCAATAATTGTGCCGTCCAAGGTTGCTAAGAAAAATTCCCCAAAAAATCCAGATCCCAAAAGTCTGATCCTCTTCTTGTGTGTCTTTAATGTGGTATTTATAAGAAAATTAAAAACCTAATACTAATTGGTTAAGGAAATAAAAACTGTTTAGGAAATAAAATAAAAAACCAAGTAAAATAGGATTTCAAAAAAATTACGCACGGGCCGGGCTACTAGCGTAAGAAACTGCGCTGGCAAAAAATTTCCTGTAGGGCATTACGGGCTGGGCACAGGCCACAAGCCATTTTATCATAGGTGAAACCTACGGCGAATTGGCCTAAGCCAATTTGTTGCCAGTGATTTTTCATTGCCGATTCTGCAGTCGCCGATTTTTTTTTATCTTTTTTTATTTTTTATTTTTATTATTAAAAATAAATATTATAAGTAATAAATATTATTAAAATAAATATTATTAGTTTAAAATAAATAATGAATATTAAAATACCACAAAAATTATTTTAGATTATTTAAAAATATCGGACTAGACTAGGTCAAAAATTAAGGGTCTAAGTTTGCCCCCTGCTTGAATGATCTGAGACTGTCAGCAGAAAAGAGTGAAAAGTAATATGACTTTGAGTAGATTTTTGATGAGGATGGGTTCTGGACAGGAGATTTGGATACTTAGACCCGGAACTAGGTACTTAGACCCGAGACTGAATTTGATTTTCCTTTTATCAGTTGAGAATCCATGGGAGATTGGGTCTTTATCCTTACAATATGGATCTTTATCCATTGGAAAATTGGGTCTTTACCCTTGAAACATCGATCTTTATTCATTGGAGATCGGGTCTTTACCCTTGAAACATGGATCTTTATCCATTGGAGATCGGGTCTTTACCCTTGAAACATGGATCTTTATCCATTAGAGAGCAGGTCTTTATCCTTGAAACATGCATCTTTGTCCATTGGAGATCGGGTCTTTACCTTTGAAACATGGATATTTATCCATTGGAGATCAGGTCTTTACCCTTGAAACATGGATCTTTATCCATTGGAGATCGGATCTTTACCCTTGAAACATGGATCTTTATCCATTGGAGATCGGGTCTTTACCCCTAAAACATGGATCTTTGGAGATCGGGTCATTTACCCTTGAAACATGAATCTTTATCCATTGGAGATCGGGTCTTTTACCCTTGAAACATGGATCTTTATCCATTGGATATCGAGTCTTTACCCTTGAAACATGGATCTTTATCCATTGGTGATCGGGTCTTTACCCTTGAAACATGGATCTTTATCCATTAGAAATCGGGTCTTTACCCTTGAAACATAGATCTTTATCCGTTGGAGATCGGGTCTTTACCCTTGAAACATGAATCTTTATCCGTTGGAGATCGGGTCTTTACCCTTGCAACATGTATCTTTATCCTTTGGAGATCAGATCTTTACCCTGGCTTCAACTCTTTTAGCTAGACTGATCTTTTGTTTTTTGCATCTTCATTCTTTTGAGAGTTCTAATTTTCTTCTTTTTCCATTTTTTTTGTTCTTCCTTTGCACTTTTGCAAAAAATTCAGCCCTTTTTTTAGGTATCCTTCATATCTTCTCATTGCCCCCAACATGGTAAAATATTGAAAGTGAGTTTCAAAATGTTTTGTACATGCATAAACTCAAAAAATATTGAAAGGAGAAACTTTGCCCCCTGTGTAGGCTCAAACCCATGATTTTTTCTATGCAACTTTGGTTGATGTTTGTTTATTGTCTAGCTCATCGAACAAGCATGCATTTCTTCTTTCTTTTGCAAAATTATTGGAGCTTCCTTAGGAAATGGGCTTTCCATTCCCCCTGATTTCATATCCGCTTTATGATTGCTTCATAGAATATTACTGTTTATTTTTTACAAAGAAAAATGGAATGTGATATGCTCATGTATGCATGATATGCATGAATAATACTTATAGTGGTTCCATTGACTCACTGACTGAAGTGCTCAGCTGAAGTGTTCTCATTGACTCCTTCTAGATGCTCATTCAGGTCTCACAGAAGGATTTGCTTTTATGGCTTTTATCTTAAAGATGTTGAAAATATGAGTGGTGAGGCCCAAGTAGCATAGTCAAGGAATCATCCATTTCGAACTATGATTCAGCATGTCAGTTGGTAGCTTCTTCATAACCTTGTAAATAATTCTTTACTTTTCCCAATGTGTCCTTCGAGGTTCAACTGTTCAACATATTTCCCTTAATTTAAAGGTTTTTATAACAAGAAAATAGTTTTTTTTAAATCAAATGCTGACTTTGTCAAATCAATGTCATTGTACCTTAGGAATCGATTTTTAGATTTAACATATCTATAACATGACAACACTAGTAACAGTACTAAACTCGGGAATCATTTATATTTAAGCAAAAATTGTTGCACTTCAAATAGGCACATACACATTACTTGGACAAAGGTCTCATTTGAGTTTGAATATTATCTATCTCATATGCATGCTTATCCAAACTATCTCCACTAATAGACTCTACCTACCAAGAGAGATCAATAGGTCTTTAATAGGTTTGAAATGAGGTTTATAAGGGACATGGGTTCAGCAGAGGCCAATTGTAAATTGGAGTCGTTGTGACACAATGGGTAAACCCTCACACTATAAATTTCTTATTCAGACAGTTGGAACACAGGAATAAGATAGAGCTTTGAACATTCTTCTTTCTTCTTGACGTTATTCTGGATCTTGATTGGGACTATCTTTTCTATTATAAAAAGGTTGATACCCACATTCCTTTTCTTTCTCTTTCTTTTTCTTACTCTTCTCTTTCTTTGAGCATTTTATCATTTTGTCCTTTAAGTACAAGACTTTCAAAAACTAGATGGTTTTTTTCCTTTTCCTCTGATTTTGATAGAATCTTTGGCTGGGTTAGACCAATTCAAGTCAAATTGTCCTTATAAATCAAATAGAAGCCTTTTGCTGCTTTAGGTAAAAGAGAACTCAGTTGGCTTTCTGAATCGTTTTGGGTTTTATTTTCTTTTACTTTTTTCCTTTTCTTTTCTTTTTTTTTTGTTCTATCTCTAAAAGAGTTGTCTTGTTTGTACCAACTTGGGTTTTCTAATAATGGATGAGTGGAGTGACATTAATCTTCTTTAACAAGGATAAATCATTTGTTACTCTAATGTTGTCTTGATAGATTGGAGATATTAGGTGAACTTTAACAACCCTTATGGTCTTGATAACATCAACTATCCTTATAGTTTTAACTATGCATTCCATTCTTTGATCTTCTTACCTCTTCACCTCAGTGATCATCAGATTTTTCATAAGTATCACAATAACTCAGGGTAGGTCATCGGGGTTTATAAGTCAATAAATAGAGAGCTAAAATTTCATGAAGGCTCAAAGGGACAACTAGGGATTGATATCAATAGGGTTGATACTAGTTGTTGGCTAACCAAATAATGCATAGATCATTTCTCTCTTAAATAAGCAGAGTTCAATTTTGCCTCAAAAATTTGCCAAAGCATGTTCTAAGATTGACCAAGACCTATACAAAGGTAATTGCTGTCCCAAGATGGCAACCAAGAGGGGGGGGGGTGAATTGGTTTCTTGAGGAATGATGGCAAATAGAAACAAAGAATTCAAAACTCAACAACAAGAAATGTAGAAGAAATAAATGGTTGAGTAGTGAGTAGAACAAAGAACACACAAGATTTATAGTGGTTTGGATTAACTCCAATCATACATCCACTTCCTTAAAAACTTTCTAAGGTTCCACTAACTTTGAGTTTTCTTCTTACAAGCTTAACTCTAACTTTACAATTGGTTTGAGATCATATACCTCACAAACCTTATAAGAGTTTTTCCGAAGCTCACTCTCACAACCTAAGTGTTTCCAAGCTCACACTCAAACTTTTACAATGGTATTTTTAATACTTACACCCAACACTTATTACAATTCAAAAGTTAATTGCAGTAATAAAAGAAAATATGTTGCTTGGCTATTAAATTCAGAATCACTTAATTTTTTTAACAGATTAATGTGTGAATTTATAGACAATGTGGTCTAACTAGCCATTATAGATAGTGAGAAATAAGCCTTGGTACTTTAAACCTTGTGTTAATAGACTATTTGAAGCAATTAGTGGTCATCCTTGATACTAGGATGGTCACGCAAATGTCTCACGTGGTCGCCCTTAGATAGGGGATGGTCGCTACATTCAAATTTGCTTCAACAGTCGAATTTAAGTGCTCTGCTGTTGGAATCTTACCCATGTTGTGGTTGTCTGGACGGTTGCGCATAAGCTAGGTGCGGTCGCCCTTTTTCAATATTTAAGTGGGTTTATAACGGTTATTACACATGGCATTCTTTAACTTTGCAAAATAAACTTTTGCCTAAATATGAATGTCGTGGTCGCACTAGGTGCCAATTAGCGGTCGAATTGAGAGACTCACGTCGAACTTCTGGGCACACCTAAGGACGTGAACACTACTATCAGTTTGAGTAATTTTTTCTTGAATTAGCAGAGCGGTCGCGGAGTCTTAAGGATGGTCACTATAATAGTAAGCGAGACCGTATCCTCCACCGTGCTTGTCACCGCGAACCTTACTAGAATTTGGATGATTTGGGTTACTCATATTGCGGTCATCCTTGTTCATTGAACGGTCGCTCATGTTGATGTGCGGTCACTACTGTGGTTGAGTTTATGACCGTGAACCCTACTGTGATATGGTTTCATCCTTCAATTCAATGGGGCGATCATCTCCAAGGTTGTGCAACCGCGTAATGTGCCCTGTGTTGACTTATTTGAAACAATCTAATCCTGCAACAAGGTTCTTAAAACACATGTTAAATAAGTCATTCAATTTGAGTTGTCAAGGATCAAAATTGCGATCATTTGGCTAACAATCTCCCCCATTTTGACTTTGACAATCAAACGGAATGATGATATAAAGTGAGAGAAATGTAAATTCAAGGAAAGAAATTTAAACTTCTGATGTATTGAGGGTTAATACATTTCTAGAGGAATTCTATAAAGCTCCCCCTAAACATATGCATGTATCATGCTTATTTTGGAGAAGTGTACAACTTATTTTATTGTAATAACTTGGCACATACACATACACATTAGTATAATAACTTTACACACTCATATTTGTATATTTCTCCCATTTATATATTTCCCCATATGGATATTTCTCCCCTTTTGTCATAGGCAAAATGCATAAGAAGATTATGAACATAAAAATCATAATGTTATTAAAAATAGGGCAGTACAAAGGATATCAAAGACAATAGTAAGAGATAAAAATAGAAACAACAAAATAGAAACAGAAATAGTAAAAGTAAACTAATCAGAATCTTCATCCTCATCTAGCTCTTCTTCTTCTATAAGAGCTTTTCCCTTATCAAGAGGGACATTGCTGGTAGAGCCAGTGCTGATAGATTCTTCTTCTTCATGGGGACTCTCTGTATGATCACTTATATCCCAATCCTCAAGATTACATTGAGGCAAATTCATTTTGCATTGCATGTCATAGAGATCATGATGCATGTGAGATATAAGGTCAATCCTTTTGTTCAGATGATGGAATCTCTTGGAGACGCTTTTCTTGAAGTGAGAGTGTTTCCTTGAAAGAGATTTGATGGCTCTCAAAATCATTTTTATAGGTGAGCTAGTTTGGGTAGGTTTAGATGAGGAAGCCTTGGGAGGTAGTTCAACAGCAACTTCCAAAGAGTCTCCTTCTTCCTCAATGGTGTACCTTGGTCTTTTCTTGTGCCTATCTACAACTCCTCTTTTGCCAAAGTAGTACACATATGTGCCTTCAATCTTTCTAACATAGCCAGCATGTTCTAGATAGTCTATTGTGATGGCACTTGAGGCAAGATTGAAAAGATTTTTCAAGGTAGCTAAGTTAAGATCATAGCTATTTGAGTGATTTGGAAAGATAAGAAGAAGGTTTCAATTCTTGTGACAGCATGGTGATACAATGTGTCAAGCATCTAGTGGGTGAGGGACTTGATGTGTCTAGCTTTTGAGTCTTTCTCAAAGGACATCTCTACAGAAATTTCTTACCAACAGGTAAAAAGGGTTTGATTGGAGAAGGCTAAATCATTGTAAGAGGTGACTCCACCAGCAGGAAAGTCCTAAATTTTTCCAAAGTTCTCTGAAGTTAAGGCTAGGTATTGGTCAAAAAGCTTAAATCTAACCCCATACCACTCTAGTGTAGAATTTGCACTCTTTTCAATCTGAAGGGACATAAGAAATTCCCTACTAAGACTAGAGTAACATACCTCATCAGGAAAAAAAAAATTTCCTCCAGCCGAGAAAATATTCTGCATCCGAAAAATCTAAAATATGAAATGATGTGTTTCTAGGATACCAAAGACCTAAATGCAATGTACCGTTTAAGTATTTCAAAATTCTCTTAGTAGCATTCAAGTGTGATTCTTTAGGACAAGTTTGAAATCTAGCACAAATACATACACTATACATTATATCAGGTCTAGAAGCAGTTAAGTAAAGTATTGATCCGATTATACCTCGATATTTCTTTTCATCTACTGCTTTACCATTTTCATTTTTACCCAATTTCAAGGATGTGCTCATAGGAGTCTTGCTAGTCTTGTAGCAAGACTCCATTCCAAATTTCTTGATGAGTTATTTCCATCATGCTCATTTCAAATTCTCTAGTCATACAACAAGCAAATTCTTTGCACAAGATTTCATTAGTAGCTCCCAATATTATGTCATCCACATAAATTTATACAATTAAAACATTCTGTTTATCCTTTTTAACAAAGAGAGTTGTGTCCACTTTTCCTTTTGAAAAAGCATTTTCATCTAAATATGCACTAAGTCTATCATACCATGCCCTTGGTGCTTGTTTCATTCCATATAAAGCTTTGGTGAGTTTGAAAACATGATTTGGAAAATTGTAGTTTTCAAAACCTGGAGGTTGTTCAACATAAACTTCTTCGTTTATAAATCCATTTAGAAATTGTAACGACCCTCCCCGACCAGGTCGGCTGCCCGGCCCACTAGTGGCTTACGGCCCGGCCTTTTCACCACCTGGGCACGGAGTCCGCAGGAGGCAAGCGATCGCTACAGTACTGGACAGCCCTCGCGGCCCACCCAGCAGGAATTTGTTTATTTGGCTCCCAAAGGAGTCGCCTCCCTGGATCGAACCCCTGACCTCCCACTCAAGAGAGCCAGCGAGAACCATCCAGTACCATTTACTGGATGGTTCTCGCTGGCTCTCTTGAGTGGGAGGTCAGGGGTTCGATCCAGGGAGGCGACTCCTTTGGGAGCCAAATAAACAAATTCCTGCTGGGTGGGCCGCGAGGGCTGTCCAGTACTGTAGCGATCGCTTGCCTCCTGCGGACTCCGTGCCCAGGTGGTGAAAAGGCCGGGCCGTAAGCCACTAGTGGGCCGGGCAGCCGACCTGGTCGGGGAGGGTCGTTACAGTTAAAAAGGCGCCTTTTTATTACATTATTCATAACTCAAAATATTATCACAATTCTCTTTCCTTTCTTTACTTTTCAAAATTATAACCAAATTGTTAACACAAAAGTTATAAGATACACATTTACCAATCATAACTTTCAACCATGATACTAGAAACATAATTGTCTGTTTTACCAAAATTGTGCTACAATCAAATCATTTCAATCCAAATTCTGTGGATAACAAAGCTAACCGACCACACACATTAAACAAATCATATGGCCATAAGAGCTTAATGGTCACATTTGTAACTTATAGATCAATACTATTCCTTAATTATTCTGTTTCCAAACTTTTCAATTACACTGCTAAGTTGGATCACAAGGATTATATATCCATTCTCCAAACTTTGGCTACATCAAGATTTAGCACATTCCAACTTCACTTCAAAACACTTTGTTCTTGATTACTTGATCATTAATAGCCTAATTCATATTCAAATATGTTATCTTTAACATCTCCTATGCACAACATTTGATCATATACAATTTTTACCCAAGTTCGTTCATTACTCTATTTCCAATTTATCTCTTCTCGAAATTTCATACATTATACTTTCTTCTTCCATTACAATCTCTTTCTATACCTGTATACATAAAACATTTCCTCATACACTTACTTTAAACCTATAACCATATTACTGTCCAATATTTCCCAAATAAATTCTCATTTCATCATCATAGCATATACATTATTGAATGCTCTCACATTTCATATACTCTTATTGATATATTCATAGCAATTTACATTATACACATATAGCATTATTCATAGGTATCAATGATATAATAGATTTCTTAACACATTTATAATCAAATGGTTTAAGGTTCAAAGTCATATGAATATATGAAATCAAATAGGGTTTTGTACTTACTATTCATAGCTTCTCAAACCATATTCATTTTATGTAATTGCTCAAGTGTTATAATCATTTCATTACATTTCTCATTTCATATGCAATTCATTACTCAATGACATTGATGCCTCAACAAACTTACCTTATGCACATCACAACATATAATACATTCATATATTAGTCTCATTTTTAAGCCTTTAGATCACAAATTACAGGTCATATCAACATTTAAGTCCCCACGGTCGTGGCCTTCAAGAGCCACGGTCGTGGCATAGAAAACTCTTCTGTGCTACCAAAATGCATAAAGACACAGTCATGTTTGTAACCCCACGGTCGTGGCCCTCACTTACCACGGCCGTGGCATCCAATCCGGGACTGTTTTTCCAAGACAACTCAAGTATTTTACATTTATTTCTTCTCATTGCACAACATCATTTTTATCCCTTTTTGACATGGCTTAAGTTATTTATCAATTCCACACATATATATATCCTAACCATAATAATACTTCACAAATTCTTAGTCACCTTACCAAGGTGACATCTCTCTCACCTTTATTTTGAAATGCATTTAATATATCATCTTTATATCCGTTTGTTTACCATTCAACGTATATATATATTTTACCCATATATTTCTACATATGTACATTACACCCAATAATATACACATTGAGCCCAATAGCTCCTATACACTTAATTATATGCTCTCTTTTTTTTTTTGCAATAAAATGACTTAAAATAGCTCCTTTTCATTTGCTTATCTATTTCTCTTTTTACTTCAAAACAAATTCTCATACCATCAATCACATTACTTAAGTCATAATACTTTCATGTGCAATATTAATCATTTCACCTGGCTCAGGTATTGAATATACATTAAACCATCAATATCCAATCAATCTTTATCAAATTCTAGTAGGACTTTAACTTTTCAACTTACTACTTTGCTTAAACTTCAATTTACCAAACTCATCTTTTCTTAAAATCAACTTTAAAAACATCTCGGATATATATATATATATCTATATATCACAAAGCAATATCAACACATATTTCTTCCCCAATTATTAAGCTCATTTCGAAAAATCTCAAATATCATATATTATTACCATTACCATGAGCTTTCACAATATCCAAGCATCTCACATTTCTAACCTTGAATTCACAATGTTTGCATTATAACAACAATACCAATTGATATTCTTACTTAACCAATATTATTTTATTTTATTTTTTTTAACAAAACCTTAACTTTATATATATATCCTAAACTTTAAATAGTCACACTTTATCTATACTCATCAACTCATTCCATATCCCACCATACTCTTTTCATTTCAATAACATATCTTTCAATATTATCAATCCAGCAATATTTCCTCCATCTAACTAACCCAACACAACCTTATTATAAAGAGATTCAAAGTGTAGAAGAGAGAGTACATATTCTAATCTTAATTTTGTTTCCATCTCATTTTCAGCTTTATTTTCCGTTTCATTTCTTTATACTTCAACACATTCAACACTTTCCTTTACTAGCATAAATTTCCATTTTTAATTATCAATTAGACTTATATAAATTCATATCATTTCATTTTCTAATTTTATTTTCATGTAAAACATCATTCACACATTAACATCCATTTCATATAACATAGATATACTACAAATCATATAATGCCACCTCCGAGACCAACCTAGGTGTGAATGCATATGCATGTATTACAAATTTCATTTTCAAAACTCTTCTTTTTAATTCATTTTAAGCGTTTCAAAACTTTTTCTTTTTAATTTTACTTAGGCCGAGAATCTCGAACCTAAGCTCTGATACCAAAACAATTGTAACACCCCGATACCCTATATAAGTACTATGCGTATACCTAGTATACATACAGTAAATATATAAAGTATAAGGATGTCACTTTTCGTTATCTTTTAAAATATTTATAACAGAGTTCAAACCATAATACATTAATTTAAATAACATTTACAAAATCATTATCTTTATTAAAACTTCATTTATACATATAAATACTCTCTCGTCAGAAATACATCATAATTAAAATTTATACATGTATGCATTACCCTCTAGTTGGTCTCGACAAACTTTACTCTTCTTGTGGCATAACAAAAGACTTCATATCTTCCATCTATATACCTGCGCGAATAAACACCCGCGCTAAGCCTGAGAGCTTAGTAGTCCAAATATAAAATATAAACATATAGTATAGAAGTATTAATATATAATGATACATCGATTCAATATATAATTAGTTCTTATCATATCTTCTTTTCTTTCTAATGTTATCTTTAATATATCCTAGCTAATTTCATATATGATGTATATATATATACATAATATTATCACCAACCCCAATGCATCACCAATACTCAAAACCAATATATTAATACCCCTACATTATATATATACCACACCAACCATTATTGCAATACACACTTTACATATCATACCAATCATAAATCATATTTCCAATAAAGACAACCTTTATCATCAACCACAATTCATTTACATATTACACTTAATAACATTATATTATTCACAATTCACCAAGCATAATTCATTTTTAATACTCACAATCAATATTTCAATACTTGCATTTCACATTGACAATAAAGACAGACTCGGGCCCAAAACACTAATATGTTATTCAAAGTTCAGAGTTACTGCTTTGGTTCATAGTCACAATCATCACGCCCGTAGGCAATGTATATACATGTCTCTCTATCCATGGATAGTGTAACAGACCCAGTCTCTTGGACCATCAACTCAACACATATGAGGAGATCCTCAACCCGGCAAGACTGTTACAAATCATATATCTCATATTCACAATTCTCATAGTGTAACAGACCCAGTCTCTTGGACCATCAACTCAACACATATGAGGAGATCCTCAACCCGGCAAGACTGTTACCTTTCATCATTTCTTAGGCATGCCACCCAAATCCAGAACTCTGAAACTGAATAACATATTAAACAAACAATTCATTTATTATTTCATTATCAATCTCATCATCAATTAGGCCAACATGCCTTATCTCTTTCAATTGAATTATCATAGCCAATCACAATGGCTTCATATCATATCATATCTCAATCCATATGATACATATAGCATCATTGATATCACATTTCAAAGTATATTATTCATATAATACATTGCCATACACAAGATTCACAATGCATATAACATAACATTTTCTCACTTCTCAAAACACATTAACATCATTCATTACTAGAGCATTTATCATAACAAATTGCACATACCTTAAGAATGATCCTCATTTCTTCCTACCTTTCCCATTTCATATTTCATCCTTTATATATATTCTTCATTTACATTCACAATATAATAGCTTATTTAACACTTTCATCCCAATGTGTTAATGTTCAAAGACATATAAGGATATACAATCAAATAGGGTTTATGCTTACCTTGTTAATGATCTTCACATCCTTTACATCATTCAATCATCACCTTAGTCCAATTATGTTAACAATATAATAGATCACTTAACACATTTGCAAACAAATGTGTTAAGCCTCGAATTATGTAATTAAATACAATCATATGTATTGGTACTTACCTCAAGAACTAGTCCCATCAATCTATACATTTCTTTTCTTTCCAAGAATTCTCCACATTTAAGTTAATGCAACCCAATCTCTTCAAAACCTTTGAGGGACACGGGCAGCACCACTTGAGGGACACGGTTAGGGCAATTCAACCTCTTCACAATCTAATCCAAAAGGAATATTAGCAAAATGACCATATGAATAGTACATTCTGGTTTAAGACTCCATTTTATCCTTATTTTGAAAAATTGTATAAAGTAATCTACTTGACTAAAAATTCTAAAATTTTTACAGAATTTAGTTTTGTATCTTAAAATCATTCCTTTAAAATTTCAGATCAAACTGAACACAAAATCTTGGTCAAATAGTTCACCTAACCAGACTGCCCCAATTGCCCTGCATCCTGGCAGCAGTTCTGAACTTTGTGAATTCCATAAATCAAATTCAATCAAAGTGGTTCCAAATTATTTTTCTCAAATACTAGACTCACTAAGCAACAACATATCCAAAATTCAATTGGATATGATTTTTCTACATTTTATTAAAAATCCCGAAATATAGCTGTCTCAGTTAAGGTACCTGCTGGAACAGGTCTAATAAAAATAATCTTTCTAAACTCATAACCATTCCAAAATCGAATCAACATATTTTTCAGTCATTCTATACTCATAGAGTCACAACATATCAAAAATTCACTTTAAGAACATTTTTCTATAATTAATTAAAAATCATACAAGTCACAGCCTTTACTAATTGTAAAACAGAAAAAAAATTCACTAAACACAACTCTTACTCTTCCATTACCAACACCAACCTAGCTTCTTATCTTTAATTCCATTTCAACACTTTTACACACACCATACACAAACACACTTAATCATACTATCCATAAACCTAACTCAATCCATACACAACTTCAAAAAGAACCAAAGCAAACAAGAGAAATCTTACCAAAATGATGAAATTCCTTGAAATTCCAACTTGGTTACTTGGAATCTCTCTCAACTTTGGAGCTTAGAACATCAAACCCTTCTTTTACTCTCTTGCTTTCCTTTGTCTTAGGTGAGCCGGCCACACAAGGAAAAAGAAGAAGAAATGATGAAGAAAACACAAAGTCAATAGGCATTAAATACTCCTCCAAAAGAAAATTACTATCTTACCCTCATACACATTTTAATTCTCTTTACAAGCTCTTGCCCATTTTGGTAATTTCACATTCAACAATTTAAATATCTTCTTCCCTTGACTAAGCACTTTGACCAACATATATGTCATATATATTGCCATATACCCAACATATACACTATCTCTCTCTATACAATTCTTTCCTTTGCAAATACACATATTCATTTCTCTCAAATACTTTTACCATTCAACCAAACCCTATACAAATATACCACTTATCAATTACACATTCAAATCAATTATAACAATATTATCATAACTTCTAGGCACACTTAGGGATATTACAATTAGACATATACATATACATCACATATACATTAAATCCAAATACAACAACTCCTCCAAAACTTTTAAGGTATATCTCGGGATATTACAGAAATGCACTTTTAACATTCATTTGAAAGAGTTTAAAATTCATGTGACATGCAAAAGCAAGTAATATTCTAATAGCTTCTAATCTAGCTACAGGGGGAAATGTTTCATCATAAGCAATACCTTGTTCTTGATTATAGCATTTGGCTACCAATCTTGCTTTATTCCTAGTGATGTGACCATTTTCATCAAGCTTATTTCTATAGATCCCTTTGCATCCTATGATTGAATGATCTTTAGGTATAGGAAGTTCCCATACATTATTTCTTTCAAATTGATTAAGTTCATTTTGCATTGTAATTATCCAACTCTCATCATTTAGAGCCTCCTCAATGGTCTTTGGCTCAATTTGAGAAACAAAAGCAAAATTAACATCTATATGATTAATTTTAGATCTAGTAATTACTCCCTTAGATGTTTCACCAATGATGAGTTCCTTAGGATGATCTTTCTTGTTTTGCCAATCCTTAGGTAGAGCTTGAGTCTTTTCTTTAAGTTCATTATGATTGATCCTTGGAGCATCAATAGTTTCTTGTGGTTCAAGAGTACCTGCAAGGTCATCAAAAGTGCTACCTTTCCTTTGATCAAGTTTAGATGATTCAACAAAAAATAACATGCATTGATTCTTTAACTACTAGAGTTTTCTTATTAAATACTCTATATGTTTTGCTAGATAATGAGTATACTAGGAATATGCCTTCATTCGATTTGGATGAAAATTTTCCAAGATTTTCCTTGGTGTTCAATATAAAGAATTTGCATCCAAATACTCTAAAATATTAAATTCTGGGAATTCTTCCATTCCATAGCTCATAAGAAGTTTTATTAATTAAAGGCTTTTTGTAAACATGATTTGCAGTGTAACAAGCGGTATTAACGGCTTCCGCCCAAAAATAAGATGGTAATTCATATTCATTGAGCGTTGTTATAGCCATTTCAACCAAGGTTCTATTTTTCCTTTCAACCACACCATATTTTGTTGTGGAGTTCTAGGAGCTGAAAAATTATGTGAAATGTCAAATTCATTACAAAAATTTTCAAAATTTTCATTCTCAAATTCTTTGCCATGATCACTTCTAATAGATGTGATCATATATACTTTTTCATTTTGAACTCTTTTTGCAAATGTTTTGAAGTGATTAAAAGCTTCATGCTTTTGAGCTAAGAAATTAACCCATGTGAATATAGAGTAATCATCAATAAGAACAAATGCATATGACTTGCCACCTAGGCTTGTAACTCTATTTGGTCCAAACAAATCCAAATGAATGAGCTCTAAAGGTCTAGAGGTACTTACAACATTTTTTTTTATTTAAATGAGCTCTTATGTTGCTTACCAAGTTGACAAGGTTCATAAGTTCTGTCTTTGTCATATTTTATTTTAGGGAGACCATCAACTAGGTTTTCATTACAAGTGCATTTTAATTGATCCATACTTGTATGTCCTAGTCTTCTATGCCATAACCAAGCATCATCATTAGTAGAGATTAAACATTTAAATGCATTATTGGAATGTATGTTAATTTTATATGTGTTGCTTATTCTAGTTCCTTCAAATACAGTAACACCATTACAGTTCCTCGCAATTTAATAGAATATATAAGTGGGCTGCCTTTTTTTCAACCTCTGTTAATCTCCTTTTTTTCCCTCTTCCCAATGGACGGCCAATAGTTTTGAATATTGACAATGTCTCTTCCATGTTATCACACTCATCAATACCGCCATCATCATTCCGAGGTACTCTACAGTGCCTTGTATATATATGGTCTTCGAAGTAATAGGCACAAAAAGATGATGCCTCTTCAACTAAATATGCATTAGCAATCGAGCCTTCAACTCTTGCTTTGTTACGCACATTTTTCTTTATTTTACCATTATGCCTAGTTTAAAAAACATGACCACCGTAAGACACAATAATATAAATAAAGTATGTTAACAAATCTATTAAAACTTACCTCTCAAACGGATACATCCAACGATATTGGACTGGTCCCGCAATCCGTGCTTCGTACGCAAGATGAATGGGAAGATGCTCCATTGAATCAAAGAAGCCAGGTGGGAAGTATCGCTCGAGCTTACAAAGTGTAATGGGAATTTCTTCTTCTAGCCTTAACATGTCATTTGTACTAATAATTGTTGTTGTCAATTGTTTAAAGAAACTCCCAATCTCAGTAATTGCTTCCCATATTTTTGTTGGTAGTAGTTCCCGAAAAGCAATAGGTAATAACCGTTGCATGAAAACATGACTATCATGGCTTTTCATTCCAAACATTCTGTATTTTTTTAAATCCACACATCGTCCTATGTTTGAGACGTAACCATCTGGAAACTTCAATGTCTTTAACCATTCACAAACAGTTTTTTTCCCATCTTTGTCTAATGCGTAACATGCTTTTGGGAACTTGCCAGTTGGATTTCTTGCCAACTCCTTACGACGACAAAGGTTTTCCATATCCTCTCTTGCTTTGAAATTATCCTTTGTTTTACCATCAATGTTCATAATGGTATTGAATAGATTATCAAAGAAATTCTTCTCAATGTGCATAACATCTAAATTATGCCTAATGAGAAGGGAACTCCAATATGGCAAATCCCAAAAAATACTACGCTTTTTCCATCCATAACTCTCGCTTATAAGAGCATTCTTCTTATCAGCCCCTAGTTTTGTTACCTTCATAAGACCCAATGACTCAATTTCATTAAGTATCTCTTCACCAGTCTTTATCCGAGGTGCATTGTCATTGACAACTCTATTCTTCTTGAACCAATTTTTATTTCTCCGCCATGGATGGTCTGGTGGTAAGAACTTGCGATGACAATCAAACCAAGATTATTTTCGACCGTTTTGCAATGTAAAAGCATCTGTTTTCTCCATGCAATATGGGCAAGCAAGCCTACCAGCAGTGCTCCATCCGTATAGCATAGCATAAGCGGGAAAGTCGCTGATAGTCCATAATAGAGCCGCACGCAAGAGAAAATTTTGTTTCTTTGAGACATCATACGTCTCCACCCCAACCTCCCACAATTGTTTCAACTCTGCAATTAAGGGCTGCAGAAAGACATCTATCTTATACTTTGGATTATTTGGACCTGGCACTATAGTAGATAGTAACATGTACTCCGTTTTCATACATATCCAAGGAGGTAAATTATAAGGTGTGACAAAAATCGGCCAAGAAGAGTATTGTTTTCCAGATTGACCAAAAGGTTGGAAGCCATCGGTACTCAATCCTAGAAGTACATTTCTTTTTTCATCGCTAAAAGAGCGGTGAATAGTGTTAAAGTGCTTCCATGCAGGAGAGTCCGATGGATGTTGCATAACACCTTCTTTCGATGAATGTTTATGATGCCATGTCATATGCTTTGCTGTGGCTTCTGATGCATACAACCTTTGTAATCTCGGTATTAAAGGGAAGTAAAACATCTTTTTATATGCCCTATAAACCACCTTATTTGTAATTTCATTCCTACACTGTTTATACCTAGGATGACGGCAAAACTTGCACTCTTGTAAGTCAATGTCTTCTCCCCAATATATCATACAATTATTATCACAACAATCTATTTGTTGCATCGGAAGACCTAAACCTTCAACTAACTTTTTTGTTCTGTAAAAGGATTCAGGCATTAAATTGCCTTCAGGGAGTACTTCTTTTATAAACTCTAACAATTGGTCAAAGCATTTTTCAGACAAATGGTGTTCTGCCTTAATGTTCAAAATTCGAGCAACTGCTGACAACACTGAATGTCTTTTACAACCAGGCCATAGTTCTTGATTTCCTACTTCAAGCATGTCATACAATTTTCTTGCAACACTATTTGGCTCTTCTTCCATGTCCTCAACTTCATTAGACACCCCTTGTTGATGTAAGGCATCGATTACCATGTTGTAATATCGATCTCTATGCTCAAAAACATTTTCATCAACACGGACTCCTCCTCCTTCCGAGTGGTCCACACTCATTTCTATAACATCTTCCTCATCTTCACCATGTAAGTACCAATTGTAATAATTTGGTATAAAACCTCTTTCATACAAGTGCTGTGTAACAACTTCTACAGGTAAAAAAATCTTATTACGGCATTTAGGCCTAATGCAAGGACATTTCAGTTTATCTCCATCCATGCATTCGGGATGAGAAGTTGCAAATTTAATAAATTCCTCAGTTCCCCTAACAAATTCTAGAGTAATAAATCCTCCACTAAGCCTACGATACATCCAACTTCTATCTGGATTCATATTCCTGTGTTAATAGAATATTAAGACAGCCAATTACTATTAAATATAAAAAAATATCATTTATATATGACAGTAAAAACACTTAGCCAGCAATTTATTAAGCTACATTGCAATTTATTAAATTTATAAATTTCAAACACCTTTTTCCAAATATCAGCCACTTAAAACACATATTTAATCATGTTTTCAGTCATTCATGCATAACTCATCACTAATGCAAAAATTCAAAAGATATAGCTACTACAAATTATAAACCGGAAGATGTTGGACTGCACGTAGCAATCTAATAAACTGAATTGCAGCATTTCCACCAACAAATGGGATCATTAATGTGACACTTTGCATATAAAATTGTAGAACATACTTGAGTAGGAATAAGCCGAGACCCAAATGAAGAAGCAAATTATCATGAAGATATGAATATCACAGTTATTACCAAATATCATGGAGTCAATCAGCAAGAAACAAATTCACACCAATATGTTATTTTTCAAGCAGCTCAAAAACTAAAATTAGAAAAAAAAAAAAAAAGGTGTGAGCAGCAGCATTATTTTATGAAATGACCAGATAAGAAAACAAAAGATGTCCAAATGTTTTAAGACTTTACAAAAAATGGAAATACAACAGGCCATTTTGTCTTTTGCTTTCTAAACGCATGCATGCACACAAATATTACTACACAACAAATGGCATTTCTTAAGCCTTTTCAGCAATTTTACAAATCATTGGCATTTCCTTCCCCATAAGAATCTTAAATCAAAATGCTTCAGTCAATACTTTTACGGTAATTGACCATGTATATTGCTACCACAGTAACAAGAGCCCCCACCAGCTGTAAGGATGAGAAGGTCTCACCAAGATATAGGAACCTAATGTTAGAATATGTCAAATCATGAAATGTTTGGAGATTTCAGTGATAATCTACTAAAGGGTTCTAGCCTCAGTTCAATGTTTGCAAAGGTCCACGCATTAAATGAAATTGTCATACATTTTTACTGCCTTTACTGAAGAATCTTACCCGAAAACTGAAGCAAACATTGGGGTTAAAAATGTGAGAGAACTAAGCTTTGTCAAGCTACCTGAAATTATAAACAAGACAATTCAGTTTCCCATGGCATGCCAAACTATAAAACCAGGTCTGATTGTGCAAACTACAACACTTAATGTAAGAAAGCAATGCAAAAGCTCAATTTCCAGCAAGCATCATATGACTGACTGACTTTGAAGTAAATCATTCATTTATAAAATTACAACATTTGAATTAATTATGTTTACTTCCATCTTTAAATGAATTTCTTCTTATTCCAGCCAGGACATGTTATGATACAATACAGATAAATTTTGTTGATTTCTGAATGTAGACTGAACTTTAGAATATGAGTTTCACTTATTCTATAGAATTAGTCATTTTCTATCATCAACAGGAAAAAGAAAAATCAAACTTTATCAAACAAGCTAAGGAGAAATGATGATACTATTACTGCAGCAGGAAACATAAATTCAGTTGCTTCTACCACATCTTTTATTTTCAAAAGAAGAAGTTGGAGTGGGAAGGATGTTGCAAGAATACCAAAGGATATTTCAGACACTACATTTGTCAAGCCTAAGGCCAAAACAGATTGCAGCGGATCAAGTGTTCATGTGAGTTCTTTTTCTTTTCTTATGTTCATAAGAGCAAATGAATTCAACAATTCATTTCAATTTTTACATTAGTGCAGTGCTGCATGACATGAAAAGACAACAATCAACTACAGTGGTATAAATTTTATGACGAGAAGCGAATTGGGAAAACCTGAAGTCATATTCTATGTTACTTACATTACCTCATGGCTCAATAAATGGAACCATAATATACAGCGGAAACTTGTAGACAAATTTTCCAATCTTCAAAATGATTTATCTCAAACCAAAGTAATTTTTGAATCCCTAATAGATTCAAGTTGTCCTGATTCTATAACAGAAGATTTAAAACTTGTATTAGATAGAAAGAAAAATGCAGCTACATGGATCAAAGCAGCAGTAGAATGTGACTTAAACCCAAAAGCACCCAAAAGCATCAAACAGAACAAATTACACAAACTGACCGAAAAGTACATTATTTACTGCTAGGAATTAAAGATCCGAAAATGAATTTTTCTCAGATATAGTAAATAATCTGCAAAGCAACCAAAATTGGGTGAAGGGAAGTAGATTGAATGTATCATCAGAAATAGCAAATGCATTGAATTGTGAATGTAGGACATGGTTTTTGAATGACATTGAGGATTATTTAGATCGGGTTTGTACCAGAACTAGCAGCAGTTCTACAGTTTAACTTGAGAGTTCAAACATCAAAAACCCCAAATCCTAAGATACTGAAGCATAACAACAATAAAATGAAAGTTAGAGGGAGAAAGATATCAGAACCTTTGAGCTTTCTCTTGTCTCATCGATGTTGTCTTCTTCTGCCAAATTGAAAGTGGTTGAAGATTGAGACACCAGCGATGGAAGCGGCGAATGGAGGTTGTGGTTGGTTATGGCTTGGGTTCGCAAGTCATGAGAGAGAGAGATTGATTGAGGAGAGCAGGCTGCAACGTGAAGGGGAAGATGGAAAGCAAACTGAGAAGGAACAAAGCAAAGGCAGATACGAAATTTTTTCCCCCTTTTTTTAGAGGAAAGCGGGATTCTGAAATTTGCAAAGGAGGGAAGTAGAAAATTTTTAGCTACTAAATTTCCGTAGCAAAGGATAAATCCGTAGCAAAAATATTTTTCGTAGCACTATTTTCGTAGCAAACATTTTCCGTAGCAAATATTTTTCGCTACGGAAATTCCGTAGCAAAGGATAAATCCGTAGTTAAACCGCAGCTGAGGGAATGAGTTATATGTTTGCTACAGAATGGCTACGGAATCCTGCGTATCTAAAAGACATGCCACTGTGGCGCGAAAATAATTGCTACAGAAATCTGTTCCGTATCTAACGTCGCTACGGAATAGCTATGGACTTGCTACGACAATATATAATTTAATAAAAAAGGCAATTCTGTAGCTATGCCATAGCAATTCCGTCGCTATGTTGCTACGAAATCTATCCGTAGCAATTTTTCGTAGCTATTTCACAGTTTTCTTGTAGTGTGAGCTTGTAAAAACTTCAAAGATTAGTGAAACCTTAACAAGTTGTTAAGGAAGTGGATGTAGGATTGAAGTAAATCCGAACCACTATAAATCTTGTGTGTTCTTTCTTTCTTCCATTACTCAACCAACTCTCTATTCCGCATTTCTTGTTTGTTGAGTTTTTTAAATTGTCATTACTTCTTGAGGAAACCAATTCACCCCCCCCCCTCTCGGTTGCCATCTTGGGACAACAAATTGGTTTCTTGAGGAATGATGGCAAATAGAAACAAAGAATTCAAAACTCAACAACAACAAATGTAGAAGAAATAAATGGTTGAGTAGTGAGTAGAAGAAAGAATACACAAGATTTATAGTGGTTTGGATTAACTCCAATCCTACATCCACTTCCTTAACAACTTGTTAAGGTTCCACTAACTTTGAGTTTTCTTCTTACAAGCTTAACTCTAACTTTACAATTGGTTTGAGATCATATACCTTACAACCCTTACAAGAGTTTTTCCCAGGCTTACTCTCACAACCTAAGTGTTTCCAAGCTCACACTCAAACTTTTACAATGGTGTTTTTAATGCTTACACCCAACACTCATTACAATTCAAATGTTAATTATAGTAATAAAAGAAAATACGTTGCTTGGCTATTAAATTCAGAATCACCTATTTTTTTAATAGAATAATGTGTGAATTTATAGCCAATGTTGTCTAACTAGCCGTTATAGATAGTGAGAAATAAGTCTTGGTAGTTTAGACCTTGTGTTAATAGACTGTTTGAAGCAATTAGCGGTCGTCCTTGATATTAGGACAGTCACGCAAATGTCTCACACAGTTGCCCTTAGATAGGGGATGGTTGCTACATTTAAATTTGCTTCAACGGTCGAATTTAAGTGCTTTGCTGCTGGAATCTTACCCATGCTGTAGTTGTCAAGATGGTCGCACATAAGCTAGGTGCGGTCACCCTTTTTAAATATTGAAGTGGGTTTATAATGGTTATTACACGTGGCATTCTTTAACTGGGAAAAATAAACTTTCGCCTAAATATGAATGTCGCGGTCACCCTAGGTGCCAATTAGCGGTTGAATTGAGAGACTCGTGTTGAACTTCTAGAGCACCTAAGGATGCAAACACTACTGTCAATTTGAGTAATTTTCTCTTGAATTAGCAGAGCTATCGTAGAGTCTTAAGGACAGTCACTATAGCAATAAGCGAGATTGTATCCTCCACCGTGCTTGTCACCACGAACCTTACTAGAATTTGGATGATTTGGGTTACTCATGTTGCGATCATCCTTGTTCGTTTGACGGTCGCTCATGTTGATGTGCGGTTGGTATTGTGGTCGAGTTTATGACCACGAACTGTACTGTGATATGGTTTCATCCTTCAATTCAATGGGGCGGTCATCTCCAGGGTTGTGCGGCCGCGTAATGTGCCCTGTGTTGACTTATTTGAAACAATCTAATCCTACAACAAGGTTCTTAAAATACATGCTAAATAAGTCATTCAATTTGAGTTGTCAAGGATACAAATTGAGATCATTTGGCTAACAGTAATTATGCAGGAGCCCTCTTTAAGTAAGCATACACAACTCAATGCTATAGAGCAATTCTCTCACCTAGTAAAGTCATTCAATTCATGATGCATAAATATATTAATTCATGAATTATCAAGCTAGATTCCTCATTAGTTGAGCACCAAAATAAACAAAGACCATGAAAATTTTAATGAAAATAATTTATTCAAACAATCTTAATTTGAAAAACATAATTGTTCCAATTAAATATTAAAGAAAGAATAGAACAACACTCCAAGCTAATGGAAGTTTGTTGAACAAAATTTCTCCTCATTCCACATCCTCAATATTCTCATCTTGAAAAGAGGATAAAACAAAATCTTCTTCCAATCCTTTTCCTACCATGAAGGTTGTTGGTGATGGCACTCTGTTGAACCTTGGCAAAGGATTATCTTTTGTGCTGGGCTTACCAGGCTCAGGCAGCTTACCACTATCAATTAAATTTTAGATCTCATGTTTTAGTCTCAAGCATTTGTTTGTCTCATGTCCTTGTGTCTGATGAAATTCACAAAAGGCTTTAGTAAAAAATTTTGGGGGTAAAGGATTCGGCAAAGGTCGAGGGGCCAATGGCTGTAATAGTCCATTCTTTTGTAGCTTGTTGAAGATCCAAGTCAAAGGCTTCCCCAAATCTGAAAGCTTCCTTCTATTTGCTTTATCAGTTGTATTGACATCTACTTCTTTATGTGCACTTTGATTGCTAGACTGATAAATCCATTTTGCAGAAAAATAGTTCTTCTCTCTTTCCCACTCTTCTATTTATATACCATCTTGTAAGAGGTCCTTGAAATCCCTTATAAGGGTATGAGACAACCTCTTATGAAGGTTAGGCAGGACACCTCTGACTATCATTCTGATCTGATCTGATTCATCAGGCCTTTTCTTGAGCAAAGATGTCTTGTTCCTCCATCTCTTCACATAGTCCATAAAATTCTCATTCGGCCTTTGTCTAATGGACTCAACTTCCATTATGGTAACTTCTAGCTCGACATTATACCCATATTGCTGAATGAAAGCCTTGTACAACATGTCCCAATCTTTTCGAGTACTTTCCTCTATGGTGTTGAACCAATTTTGGACAACAGGGTCCAATAAGAGCATGAAATATCTTAGAGTTTGAGCCTTAGTAGCTCTGGCAAACTGCATGGCAGTGATGTACTGTTTAACATGCAACTGAGGATTTCCTATACCATTGTTTCTAGCAAAGGAAGGCATTTTAAACTTATAAGGGACCTCCTCTCAATCTCGAACATCTCTTTGGTTTTCAGCTTCTTCTCGAATTTCTTTTCTAAATCAGCAATCAGTTTCTCAACATCAAAAGTTTCATTCTTTTCCACAGTTGCTCTTTCCACAACCCTTGGCTCCTTCTTATTATCTTGAGGATCTTGGAAGTATTGTTCCCAGTCATCATCATCAATCATTACCTTATCATCATCAAAAGCCACTTCACCAATCGTAGCCTTCCCTTTGTCCTTTGGCTTCTTGGTGCTAGCGGATACCTCGGCATTATTTCCTAAAATTGCAGCCAATTGATTCTTCGTGGTCTCAGCCAGGGCCTCCTTTAGTTTTTCCATTTAGCATTGAGGGCATCATCCACCATTCTTTGAATTTGTTCAGGCTCCATTGCTTTTAGTGAAAAAGTGATTGAGTCGTTGCTAGATTCTTCATCTCCAGTGTAGGTCGGATTGTTGTAAACTTTTGACCTGTCATAATTCAGGGTTGTGAGCTAGATAGGATCAATGATATGAGATGAAAATGTATATATGCATATATGCACAAATAATAAACAAACAAGGATAAATAGGACATTCCTTCCCACCTTATAACTTCCACACACGGATGATGAGTCTCTTTTCCTAGGTATATGATTAACAAAATACCAACATGGGGTATCTTATTTTCAAATATTTTCCTTGGACATTTCAACTAATAGTTATATTTTCAAAAATGGAAATCAGTTCATGATAATTCCCATTAATTAGGCTTTAATCCATCCAATCAACTAGAGAAGCTTTTATGCTATATTGTATTAAAACTAAATTAAGAGGTTTATTATAAATAGATTTCTCACTTGAAAAAGTAACTAACGATTCATGCCAAAAACAAGTCCATGATTAATTATTATTAGTATAAACTAGGCTCACAATTGATTTTTGGTATTTCCATAATTGACCTAAATATTCATAAGCTCTTTTAAAAGATTATGTAAATAATTTTGTTTCTAAGACCATTTGTAAAAAGATTTTAGAAAAAAATTGATTTTGGACTTTGTATTTTGGTCATGAGAAAAGAATTTTTGATTTTTTTTAGAAAAGTTTTATGACCAAAGACCATCTTGAAAAGTTTTGAAAATAGCTTTGATCTTTCGGATTTTAAAGAAAAATTTATTTTGAGCTTACAATGTACTTAGGTCATATTATAAAAATAACACACCAAATAAGCCATGATTTAAACTAAGATAAATTAATCATAGTCACACAACAAGCATTTGAGGTAAAAACCTAAGGAAAGTAACTAGGCCAATTATATGAGCTGGTTGAAAAGGCTTAGGTCCCCTAGCAAGTATATACCAAAAGGTATAAGGCTATGAGTGGTTATATCATGCTCGATCTCCATACCTTGAGTGAAAGTATGATATCCCTTACATAACATAACACGGGTAACACGAGCGTCCTAACTCACACATATGATGTAATCTAATATAATGCAATAGATAATATCATGATAAGAAAGAATAGAATAATATAAAGACCAACGGAATCAACTTCTCTTATCCCTAGTGGAGTCGCAACCGTGAGTAGGGATTTTCGCCCCCACTCCCGGTGGAATGGTTCTTGCGACTTCGTCACTGTTTAGGCTCAGGGCCTTAGAGAACACGGGCCTAAGCCCGGAGAAAATGGAGTCGCCACCTGGATAAGTCGAGAAAAAGAAAGGGATGGATGACTTGATTCCTAAGGAAACCCCAAACCCCTATTGGGTTCGAAAAGTTGGGTATGTGTGGGGAAGGTAAGAAATGGCCCAGCACCCCCACAACGCCCAGTTCATTGGAACCGGCCTCCTTTGCAGGTCTTAATATTATAAAATTCTTAAATATAACAATATTATCCATATTATATGTGTTTACACGAATAAATAAATACTTTATTAAAATCACAACAATGTCTAAACAAAGCAAATAAATGGACACCCATCCGACGATGGAAACATGTTCTTACATCGTCCATGTCTAAAACTAAATAGGACACCCACCGAAAGGTGGAAACGTATCCTTTACATTGGTCCAAAAAATTTTAAAATAAAATAAATTACATGATGCTCACGACATGAGGTACCCAAAACATGGAAACATACCTCTTACAATGTTTTGAAATCAAAACAAATTAATAAAAATAGCCAACCATTCATTATAAATAAATCATTCATCAAAGACATCAAACATCAATCAAAAAATATATAATAAACATTCATATAATTTAAATAAAACAGTAAGTACATAAATTTAGGGTTCATGCATCAATTTAGGTTTCTTTGGTTTCATGTTTAACAATTAGGGTCTTGTAATTTAGTTTACTGGATTAATCAATTTGAGAAATATTTAATATAAAAGAAGTAATATAGCTATTGGATGTTTTAAAGATTTAGGATTTCGAAAGTTTTATGAAAATAATATTAAAGTTTAAGGTTTAAATAAATAAGATTGAAGATCTTGAAAATTGGATTTTAAGTTAGGTATTTGGAAAGAATAGGCTACTATGAATCTTTCAGAAAAATAAATTTGATTAGGGTTTTAAGAAAACAGTCTATTGTTTTGTGGTTTTAGAAAAGTGTAATTAGGGTTTTAGATTTCAAAAATATATTTTACGGGTATTAAGGCATTAGTGTTTTGAAAAATAATTTTTAGGGTTTTAAATAGAGTTTGGATGGTAAGTAGAACAATTGATCAATGTGCCTAACAAAAATGTCATCGATTGTATGTTTAAATAATTGATCCAACTGAGTGATGAGGCATACTAAAAACTTAAACAAGTAAATAGAAATTCAAACCTATGTTGTTGGTTCCACCACAATTTTGAATTCTAGTTGAACAGTAACAAAGACAGAGTATGCTGCCTTTGATGGATTCCTTGTTGCTTCTTGATTGCCTCTTACTTTTTTCAAGTCCAAGATTCTGAATCAATTCCTTCAATAATTGTGCCTTCCAAGGTTGCTAAGAAAAAGTCCCCAAAAAATCTAGATCCCAAAAGTTCGATCCTCTTCCTATGTATCTTTAATGTAGTATTTATAAGAAAAATAAAAACCTAACACTAATTAGTTAAGGAAATAAAAAATGTTTAGGAAATAAAATAAAAAACCAAGTAAAATAGGGTTTCTAAAAATTTACGCGTAGGCCGGGCTACTGGCGTGTGAAATTGCACTGGCAAAAACTTTTCTACGGGGCGCTGTGGGGTGGGCTCGGGCCACAGGCCATTTCATGCCTAAGTCAATTTGTCGCCAGCGATTTTTCATCGCCGATTCTACCATCGTCGATTTTTTTTATCTTTTTTATCTTTATTTTTATTATTAAAAATAAATATTATAAGTAATAAATATTATTTAGTTTAAAATAAATAATAAATATTAAAATACCACAAAAATTATTTTATACTGTTTAAAAATATCGGACTGGACTGGATCAAAATTTAAGGGTTTACACTTTAGTGCAAGGGGGAGATCGTTAGAGAGATGCCCTAGAGTAATCACTTTTGGATGTTATGTATCATACTATTTACTTAATAAAGGCATGTTTTCATCATTCAACATATAGTGGATATGTGATATTGCATGTAATCACAAAATAATTAATTGATTTACAATATTGTCCTTGGTATAAATGATATAGCATGAAAGAATTATGATTGTGATCATAAAATGTGAGAAACATTTCTTGTGTAATTATGTCTATAGCAAAATTAGTTCCTAATCATTGAGTGTTAATGAGTAGGACATCATTAAAATGGTTAGACTAGTACATGTTATGCTACTTGATCATGATCAAGCAATTGTTCTCTCAAATTATAAACATAGTGATGTTTATAGTTAACATGTAGATGCTTACTAAGAGTAGTAAAGTACACCATGAGGCTATCATGTGGTAACTGTGAGAGGGGATTTTTGCTCCCACTCCCGGTGAAATGGTTCTTGCGACTTCGGAACTGTTTAGGCTCGGGGCCTTAGAGAACACGGACCTAAGTCCGGAGAAAATATAGTCGCCACCCGAACGGGCTGGGAAAAAAAGAAAGGGGTGGATGACTCGATTCCTAAGGAATCCCTAACCCCCTAATGGGTTTGGAAAGTTGGGTACATGTGGGGAAGGTGAGAAATGGCCCAGCACCCCCACAACGCCCGGTTCATTGGAACCGGCCTCTTTTACAGGTCTTAATATTATAACATTCTTAAATATAACAACATTATCCATATTACATATAATAATTAAAATAAAGCATCGATATATTGAAAATCAAAACAATGTCCAAGCAAAACAAATAAATGGACACCCATCAGAAGATGGAAAAATGTCCTTACATCCCATGCCTAAATAGGACACCCACCAAAAGGTAGAAACATGTCCTTTACATTGGTCTAAAATATAAAGCAATTTAAATTACATGATATTTAACTAATGAGGTACCCACCAAGTGGAAACATACCTCTTACAACATTTAAAAATCTAAATAAATCGATAAAAGTAAATAACCATTCATAATAAATAAATCATTCATCAAAGATATCAAACATCAATCAAAATATAAACATTCATTCGTGATAATTTAAATAAACCAAGCATTAAACTTAAATAAATCAAAGCATATAAAATAAATCAAAGTATATAATGAACTACACAATTAAATATAAAATTAAATAAAGAAGGTAAAGATTCAAATTAGGGCTACTATTTCTATTTATGATTCTTCATTTAATATGTTTAGGGTTTTGGAAGTTATGGGTTTAAGCTACTGTAAATTTTAAAGGAATTGAAATGGATTAAAGTTTTATAATTTAAGAGGTTGATAAAGTTCTTTGATTAACCAAATTAGTGTTTAAGGAGTGAAATCATGAAATTAGGGTTTGAATACTTTAAAATATTTAGATTTATGATTATTAGCTACTTACTGTGTTGAATTTTAATATTTAGGTTTATAAAATTTTAAGGTTTAAAGGATTAGGGTTTAGAAAAATTACGGTTTAATGGTTTTAAGTGAATTAGGGTTTAAGAAAACTAGGGTTTAATGTTAGCTAGTTTAGGGTTTACTGTTTTGGTTTCGAAGTTGAATAAGGGTTTTTAGTGTTTCGGTGAATGTATTTGATTTTAGAATTTGGAAAAACAATTTATAGTTTTATGAAGTTTTATGAAAATAAATAAAACGATTTTAAGTTTATAGAAACAGAAAAGATATTTTTTTAGGGTTTGTGGAAAGAAAACTATTCAATTTATGGTTTTGGAAAATTAGAAGGCAGATTAGGGTTTTAAGATTTTGAAGAAACAAAAACAATAATTTTAAGATTTTTGGAAAACAAAGAAACGAATTAAGGTTTTTAAGCTTTAGAAAAGATAAATTAAGGTTCTAGGGGTTTTTTGTTTTTAATCAAAAGAGACAATTGGATGATTCAAGCTACTGTGAAGAAATTAGACATTCATACCTTAGTTTGTTGGTTCCACCAAAAATTACTTCTTGGATCAACAAGAACAAAGACAAGCTTTGCTGCCTTTGATGGATTGATTGTTTGGTTGCTACTCTCAAAAGTCCAATCGTTAATCTTAGCCCCAAAAAGTTTCTCCTAGTTCGATCGATTCTCTTAAATTTTTCCTCTAAATATCGATTGTCCTCAAAATTTTCCCCCTCTGTGTTGTTTTTTAGTCCTTATTTATAGAAGATTTTGATGATTAATTTCACTCGTTCACGGAATCTAACATTGATTAATTAAAGGAAACCAAAACCGAATTGAATTTTGTTTCGAAAAAATTTGCGTCAAAAAAATTTCACTGGCAAAAAAAAAACTGCTGCGGAAAAATTTTGCTGGCAAAAAAGTTGCCATAGGAACCTGCTAGCTAGGGCGGGCGAAATTGCCTGTGGGCCATTTCGCCGCCCCCCTTTTTCGGCAATGAAATTTTTCGTCGCAGATTTTTATTTTTATTTTTATTTATTTGTTTATTATTTTTATTTTTTATTAATTATAAAAACTAAATGCTAAAACAAATATTGTTTAGTTAAGATAAGACAAAAATTATTTTTGACTAATTAAAATATATTGGACAACACAAAAATTATTTTGGAATAATTAAAATATATTAGACCAGACTGGGTTAAAAATTAAGGGTCTATAGTTTGCCCCCTGCTTGAATGATCAGAGACTTTAGTAAAAAAGAGTGAAAAGCAATAAGACTAAAATTTTGAGATGGTTGAGGTTTTGGGTTTTGGACCCGGTTCAAGTTCTGGACTCAAGGATAATTTTAGGTTCTGGACCTAAGGGTAATTTTAGGTTCTGCACCTAAGAAAAATTTGGGTTCTGGACCCGAGCTAAGTTCTGGACTTAGAAGAGATTCTAGGTTCTGGACCTAAAGAAAATTTGGGTTCTAGACCCGAGCTAAGTTCTGGACTTAGAACAGATTCTAGGTTTTGGACCTAAGAAAAATTTAGGTTCTGGACCCGAGCTAAGTTCTGGACTTTGAAGAGATTCAAGGTTCTGGACCTAATCAAAATTTGGGTTCTAGACCTGAGCTAAGTTTTGGACTTAGAAGAGATTCTAGGTTCTGGACCTAATCAAAATTTGGGTTCTGGACACGAGCTAAATTTTGAACTTAGAAGAGATTCTAGGTTCTAGACCTAATAAAATTTGGGTTCTAGACCTGAGCTAAGTTTTGGACTTAGGAAAGATTCTAGGTTCCGGACCTAATCAAAATTTGGGTTCTGGACCCGAGCTAAGTTCTGGACTTAAAAGAGATTCTAGGTTCTGGACCTAAGAAAATTTGGGTTTTGGACCCGAGCTACGTTCTGGGCTTATGAGAGATTCTAGGTTCTGGACCTAATTAAAATTTGAGTACTGGACCCGAGCTAATAAAGATCTAATTATCTGCAAAAAATAATTTTTTTGGCTTCAAAAAGTTTGACTAATTTTTATGCACATGTATTCTCCTTGCCCCCTGCGTGTAAAAATATTTATACACACAAGCATTTGAATGATTAAAGTGAATAATTGAATTTACTGTTTATTTACTGTGTAGTTACTGTTCATGCACTATTACTGTTTATAAATAGTAACTTACTATTTATAAATAGTAGTAAATAGTAATTTACTATTTATAAATAGTAATTTACTATTTATAAATAATAAAATTTACTATTCATAAATAGTAAACTTACTTTTGAATTTTGTTTTTTCCTTGTCGTTTCTCTATATAAACCAACGAAATCCTTCATTTCATTCACAGAAAATCTATAATTTCTATAATTTTCTCAAATTCTTTCAAATTTAGCATATAATTTTCAAAAAAAAATGCATGCTTCAAGGTCAGGGACTCATTCTAATGCTGAGTTATTAGAGTTTTTCGGCATCATAAAGATGAAAATATATATCTACTAGCCGGGATGCCGCTTCATCGTAGTTCAAACCGAAAGAGCGCGGTAATTATTTTTTCCTTTCTTTTTCGTTTTGATTTTTTCGTCTTTCTGTTATTTTATTTATTTATTTATTTTTTGATTTTTTGTTTTTTGTTATTTATTTTTGTTTTATATTTTTTTTATTTTTTTATTTTTATTTTTATTTTTTATTTTTATGTTATTTTTTTCTCTTTTTTTCTCTTTTTTTATTTTTTATTTTTCTGTTATTTATTATTTTTATTTATGTTTTTATATTATGTTCTTTTATTATTATTGTGTTTGCCTTTATTTCATATTTATATTTTTATGTTATTATAATTTAGAAAATTTAGGAAAAATAAATTAATTTAAGCATAGAGGATAATATGTACTTACCTTATATTAACTTACCTGGCTCCGTGTTAGTGTGATCGTTGCGTTGTTCGGGCCAGATGGTGTATCTACAAAGCCCAACAATGGTATGATATAGTGCCTTCTCGGGTAAGGCAGATTATCTGAGATTACGGCTTTGAGAGCTTCATCTTACAATTGCCATCCGAGGAGTATCCGATAGACCAGAGCGTAGTCCATGCACTTGCAGAACGATGGCTGGACACAACTCATACTTTTCACTTGCCCATTGGAGAGATGACAATTGGTCCAGTTGACTTTTCTGCTATAACCGGCCTTCTATATGATGGTGTTCCGGTTCCTCTAACCAATGATATTTTGACATTTGAAGAAATTCAGGAATTATTTGGTATGGAACCATCATATAAAGGGCCTTTTAAGATAAAAATCGAGCCAATTCGTAGTTATTGGATGAACTACGAAGGACGGGTTCACAGAGACACGGCCCAACAATATGCTTGAGGATTTTTGTTATATTTCCTTGGGTCGACCATCTTAGAAAGCACTGAGTCCTCCATCCATTTGTCAGTATTGAAGGCCCTTTCTTATTTCAGAATGGTACCATCTTCTGGCTGGGGTGAAGTTGGTCTCACCTGTCTTTACCATGGTCTTGATAAACTTTGCTGAAACAAGAAGTCTTTCATCAGCTTGATGGTGGTTGTCGAGGTATTCTTCTTCCACCAATGTCAATTCCATTCTTTTTTTGCATGAAGTTGATCTTTACTATTATTGTAGGCATGGACATATGAACACAACCTCATGAGGGTACCCGGTATTTCCAAAGAGAGAGTCAGGTATTCGAGATTAAATTTTTGGTTGTCCAATCGTGTGGACGTTCCCGACTCTCACCATGTGCATACTTACAGCTTTGTGTTGAGCCGCTTAACCTGGGACCAGGTAAAATAATGTTAGTATACTTTAAATTTTATGTGAAAGTTTACTTACCTTATGTTATTTTGCAGGTGAATTTGGCCTGGTGGAACCCAGAAGAGCGGACAAACTGGTCTCCCTTCATGAAGGCTGCGCTATCTTTCCAACATTCTCGCCGAGTCATCACTGGCCCAGTGTCTTGTGGCTGGTTTCTCGGAGAGAGAGAGTTTATGAGTGGTTTCTTAGTCCAGAGCAGTGGAGGATTCCGATGCCTTGCCCAGAATATACTTTAAATATTATGTCAATGCCGAAGGATGCATGGTGGTCGGCTCAGTACGGTTATGGTATTGAAGCATTTCTCTATCCGCCGAGTGCATCTTATGCCAATTTTATTCAAAGAAGGCTCTTGAACTTTGATGTATCTCCTGTTGGTGTATGGGAGATTCCCGAAGAAAATGATGGTAGGGATGAAGATGTGTGAGAGTTCGCTCCACATCTTGGGGCTGGTACTTCTCAGGTAAGATTTTACCATTTTTTCCTTGCAACCACTTCTTTCTTTTTTGATTCTTTAATGATTGTTACAGGCTGTTGGCTCATTTGATCATGAGGCTGGACCTTCTTTTATTGCCCCTTCATTTGCTCATTCTAGCCCGCCAGATATGTCATCTCATCCGCAGGGCATTGATATAAATTGCCTGGTGAGTTCTCTTATTTCATGGTAATTTATGCCATATGTATGCATGATTATGTATGCTCTTACCTTTTTCCTTCCTGGCTCACAGCGGATGCTTGAAGAACAAAATAGGAAACTTCAAGAAGAGTTGGCTGCAAGTCATCAATAGGTTTCTCATTTTGAAAATTTATATCATCAATCCGAACAAAATTTATGAGACTTTCGATTTCAGGGGATGAGGGATCCTGGCTCTTCTTCATCAAGAGGCCCCCAAACTGATGACCATGAGATCCTTTCATCTATTTCCGATGAGGACCGTGATAGATTGAAACTCCAAGGTAATAGGGATTTTTGTGCTCCTGCTTCGGGTGATCCAAGGACGAGTAATTTGCCCCCTCCTCCAACAAGCAATGACTTTTTAAGGGCTTTATTTGATGACCTACCACCACCCTCTTAGTAATATGTAAATATTATATCAATTCTATAAACATTGTACAATAAGTATAATAATGAAAAATACAATTTCCATCTTTACTGTAACTAATTTTCTTTTCTTTTCTTTTCTTTTTCATCGTTACTACATCACAATTATTAAACTTTCTTTTTCATATTTAAATATTTATACAGTCACCACCATAAAAGCCAAATGCAACACGGTAAAGTAAATTCGTCGCCAATTTCGTTCCTTACATAACATGGTTTCATCCTTTTCCATCACCTTTACTTTATAAATTTTGGAAAAGTTTATTTCCTCTATATAAATCACCTTTCATGCCATATTTCATACAGAAGCCAAAATACTTTCCATTTCAACAAAAAAAAAACTCCTTTAACAATTTTGATTTTCCGTCATTCATCAACCATGAACGAACATCATTTAAAGAAGATAAAAATTTTATTTAAGAATACGGATGCCATTCATTGGAAGAAGATTTCATGGTCAAAACTTGATGTTTTAAACTGTTTTCAAAATGTTAAATTGGACCACTCCTTCTTACATGCCATGTCTTCCTTTTGGAATATGGATTCTAGGGCATTTAAAATTAATGGCTTTGAAATATGTCCCTTGATTGAAGAATTTGAGGCCATCCTTGGATATCCAAATAATCAACAAATGGCGTTACCCACATTGATTTCCAAGACTCAACAGAAGATGTAGTTGTTATTTCAAATTCCAAAACCCGAAGTTCTTCAGTTGATGAGAGGTGAAAATATTATACTTGCTCCCTTGATTGATTTTTGTCTTTCTCATTTGGCTCCTACTAAGGCATGGGGGCTCATGCTTTGTCTTTGCTTGCTCGGCCAATTATTGTTTGTTTCTTCTGACGGCGATATTGATCCACGGGTATTGGATATTATGGACCAAATGGAAGGAGGCTTGTCGCCGGTACCTGTGATCTTAGCTGAGACTTTAGTTGGGTTAGAGCAGCTTAAATCAGGATTGACAAAGAGACTGACTGGGAGTCCGTTGCTACTTCAGGTAATTACCTAAACTGCCCTTTCAGGTTTTCAGTTTAGGTTTTCTTTTTTCTTCTTTTCTTTATTGCTGTAATTTTTGCCTAGTCCGCCCATGTGGGTTTTCGAAACTAGCGAGCTGTCCTAATTTTTGCCGAAGCTGCCCTTGCGGGTTTTCAACTTAACGGACCTTTTTTTATTATATATATATATATATTTTATTGCTCTAATTTTTGCCTAGTCCGCCCATGTTGGTTTTCGAAACTAGCGAGCTATCCTAATTTTTGCCTAAGCTTCCCTTGCAGATTTTCAACTTAGCGGACCTTTTTTTTTTAATTTAATTCTTTCTTCGCATATTTGGCTTCAAGAGCGTCTTTGTTTGCTTGATACTCCATCCATGGATTTTGCCAGATATCTACCACGTCATCATTCTGCTAGGAAACTACTCCATCCTACTTCTTCATATGCTTATTGGGTTGACTGGATCCACTCACGCGCTGAAGTCAATATCCGTTGGTTGGTACCTTGGTAGAAGATTTCTCATATCACCATGTGGACATACTTGATGTATGTTCAAGAGCATACGACAATTCAACCAATGCTAGTGATGGAAAATCCAACAACAACTCAGTCAGCTTTTCACTAAAAGCAATGGAACCTGAATAGATTCAGAAAATCGCAGAGGATGCACTTAACTCCAAAATGGAAGAAGTAAAGGAGGCCCTAGTTGGGACCATAAAAAGCTAACTGGCCACACTATTGGGAAACACTGTTGAAGCATCTGCTTGTACTAAGAAGCAGAAGGACAAAGGAAAGGCTAAGGTTGGTGAAGCAGCCTTTGATGATGATAAATTAATAATTAATGATGATGACTGGGCTCAATACTTCTAAGATTCTCAAGATAAGAAAAAAGAGCCAAAGGCTATGGAAAATTCAACTGTTGAAAAGACTAAAACTTAGGATGTGGAGAAGAAGATTGCTAATTTAAAGAAGAAGTTTGAAAAGAAACTAGAGGTTGATGAGATGTTGAAAGTAGACAAGTTATTTGAACAACATGAGGAGGCCCCTTATAAGTTCAAAATGCCTTCTTTTACTAAATTTAATAGAACTAGCAACCCTTGTAACACCCCTGTACCCCATATACATACATCACATACACTCACATATGTAATATACCTATACGGGATATAAGAATGTCACAGTCTATTTGAAGCAAACCAATCTTTAAAATTCAACATCAAATCATCATCATAAATAGTAATAGATAAAATATTCTTTCTTAATATATATATGCATATATTTTTATTAAACCCAAAGTTTATCCAAAATATTTATTTAATAAGCAGCAGAAAATGTAGCGGAATATACATATGTATACATCAAAATCAATATTTACAAAAAAATATAGAGTTTATACATGCTTGGCAGTTCGTCTCTGATCTTGAAATCCAAAAATCAACACTTCACAAGGGATCACAAGCCTAGACTCGACTTGGTCTAGCTGAACTGTAGCACCTCTATACCCCGTATATGCACACTACATACTACTACACCTGTAATATACGTATACCGAATACAGGAGTGCCACGATTTATAATAAACAAACCAATCTTTCAATTTAACAATATTATAAGAAAACTTAAAACACTTCATATTATATTATAAACTATACTAGATAAAACTTTTATATATTATGCAGCGGAAAATGTAGTGGTATTTACATATATAATTACATCAAAATCCATGTTTACAAAACATAAAGTTTATACATGTTTGGCAGTTTGTCTCTGATCTTTAAGCCCACAATCAACACTTCAAAGTCTAGACTCGACTCGGTCTAGCTAAACTCTCTGGTTCTACCCTGTCACCTGCGCGATGAACCACAATCGCGCTAAGCCATAGGCTTAGTGGTACAAACCACAATAACAATATGCTTCAATGCAATGCCAATGTCACACATTCAAATACTATAAACAATACATAAGAATATCATATTTCAAAACCTTACATTAAATTTTATTATTCATTTTTTTCACCATTTATGATTCACATTTAAACAAAGACAAGCATGGGCCAGAAGACACTAATATGCCATTCAACTTTCAGAGTTAATGTTTTGTTTCAATTATCACATTTATCATTATCCCAACTAGGCTTCAAGGATTAGGCCCAACCAAGCTTTAAGGGGAGTGAAGCATGCTAAGCATCAACCCAACTTGGCTTCAAGGACCAAATCCAACCTAGCTTCAAGTGTTGTAACATCTCAACTAGGCTTCAAGGATTAGACCCAACTAAGCTTCAAGGGGAGTAAAGCATGCTAAACTTCAACCCAACTTGGCTTCAAGGATCAAGCCCAACCCAGCTTCAAGAGATTGTTACTATTAGGCATGCCACCAACAATAAAACTCTAAAAATTTACTAACATATTAGACATACAATTCTTTCATTATTTCATTATCAATTCCATTCTCATTTCTTCATAATCATCTAGGCAAACATGCCCCAATTATTTCATTTGCATCATTATAGCCAACAACAATGGCTTCCCATCTCATCATTAGGGTATACACAACCAATTACATTCTACATATAATTTGAATGATCATCATATCTTTCACATTTCACCTTTATATCCATTTATAATAGTTTCATATTTCATCATTGAGATATACATAGCAAATCACATTATTCATATATTTAGAATCTTCAACATACATTCCACATAATACACATCATAGCACATTTCTCACACCTCAACAATATAATAAATAACTTAATACATTTTCCAATCAAATGTGTTAAGTCCCATAGTCATGCAAATACATACAATCTTATAGGGTTTGTACTTACCTCAAGAGCAACTCACACAACACCAAACTCCTCTTCCAAGAATCCTCAACACTTGGATTAGGGCAACTCAATCTCTTCAAGACCTAATCCAAAAGGGATGATACACACTTACTTAGAGATACACATGAGACAATAAGACTAAGGACCAACTAGGGCAAACTCTAAACATGACACGCTCAACAACACAAGCATGTCTCTGACCGTGCCCTAAAACTACAACACAGAAGCTTTGACACCAACATCACAGTAGCTATGACAGGCTCAGTGACATGGGCATGTCACTGGATGTGTAAATACTACTACAACACAGAAGTTGTGACATGCTCAATGACATGGGCGTGTCACTGCTCGTGTCACCCATCCAGAAAACAAAACCATTAACACGCCTAAATACCTGGTCGTGCTCATGGGCATGTCAGGCCAAAAATTCTGATTCCGACAACAACAACATCATATCGAACAAACCTCTTACTTTCACCATTTTTCACTTTAAACAAACTTAACTAAACACGCCTATAAACTATAATAACTTGCAAAAACACCAAAATAATTCAAAACATACATCAAAAACCAATTCATAACCATCACATACACACAACTCAAACACAACACTTACTCTTCCAATACCAAACTTAACTCTATCTCTTCAATCAAACTCCAAAATCAAAATCAAATAAACCAAACACTCTCAAATACACCACAACCAAATATACACATACCATCAACAATCAAACACCAAACCCACAACACAAACTTAAAAGAAAACAAGGGAATCAAGTGGAAAACTTACCAAAGTTGATGAAAATCTTTAGAATTCCAACTTGATCATTTGAAATAACCTTCAAATCTTGAGTTTGCATGAGCAAACTCTATCTTTCTTCTCTTGCTATGGTGATGGTCGGCCAACCAAAGAAAGAAGAAGATGATGAATAGAAAAGAGCAAAGTCAACTCTCCCTCTTCACTTAACCCTCAATCTCTCTTTTGTTCTCAACCAAGCAATTATATTAATATAATATTACAAATATCATCATCCACTTTCCACTTAATTTCCATTTCAATTAATTAAAATTAATTATTTCTTCTTTTGACCACCCATTTCTTTGACTTGTATATGTTGTATATATCTCTATATATACAACATATACACATCATTCTTCTCATCTTTAATCTTCCAACTTAAACATATACATTTAATCCAAATACAACAATAAATATTCCAAAACTTTTAGGGTATACTTTGGGATATTACAATTCTCCCCCTCTAAAAAGAAATTTCGTTCTCAAAATTATCTGATCTCAAGTCTGAAAGAGTTGAGAATAGTGATTTCGCATCGCTTGCTCACTCTCCCAAGTTGACTCTTCCTTTGTATGATTCTTCCAAAGAACCTTGACAAGTGGTACCTTCTTATTTCTCAACTCTTTCACTTCATGTGCCAAAATAGCTACTGGTTCTTCTTCAAAAGTCAGATCTGAACTCACCTCAATAGATTCAATCTACAAAACATGAGATGGGTCTGATCTATACCTCTGCAGCATAGAAACATGGAAGACATTGTGAATTCTATCCAACTCAGGTGGCAAAGCAATTCGATAAGCAACTGGTCCAACTCTTTCTAATACTTCATAAGGTCCAATAAAACGAGGACTTAGCTTCCCTTTTTGGCCAAATCTCAAAATCTTTTTCCAAGGAGACACTTTCAGAAATACTTTATCTCCAACATCAAACTCTATGTCTCTTCTCTTCAAATCTGAATAAGATTTCTATCGATTTGAAGCTGCTTTCAACCGATCCCGAATTATCTTCACTTTCTCTTCCGTTTCTTTAATCAAATCAGGACCAACCAATTTACCTTCTCCAACTTCATTCATAATAGAGGCATCCTACATCTTCTACCATACAATGCCTCATATGGTGCCATTCCAATACTGGATTGATGACTGTTGTTATAAGCAAATTCCATCAGTGGCAAAAATCTGTCCCAACTTCCAGAGAAATCAATGACAGCTTCTCAACATGCCCTCTAAATTTTGTATCACTCTTTCTGACTGTCCATCTGTCTGCGGATGAAAAGCAGTGCTAAAATGCAATAGAGAACCCAAAGCACCATGTAAACTCTTCCAAAACCTTGAAGTAAACCGGGGATCTCAATCGGACACCAAAGAAATTGGAACTCCATGCAACTTCACTATCTCACTAATATACAGCTCAGCCAACTTCTCAAGAGAATAATCCATTCTAACTGGAAGAAAATGAGCTGTCTTTGTCAATCGATCAACAATCACCCAGATAGCATCATGCTTCTTCTGAGTCAATGGCAAACCAGACACAAAATCCATTGTTACACGTTCCCATTTCCATTCAGGTACTGATGAAGGTTGGAGCAACCCGGTAGGAACTTGGTACTCGGCCTTCACTCTTTGACAAGTGAGACATTTGGATACAAACTCCGCTATGTCCCTCTTTATACCTAACCACCAATAATGCTGCTTCAAATCATGATACATTTTAGTACTCCCAGGGTGCATAGCAAAAACCGATTGATGTGCTTCTTCCAAAATAATCTTTCTCAATCCTGCAACATCAGGAACACACAATCTATCCTTAAACCAAAGGCTACCATCGTCTCTCATATAGAAATCTTGATTCTCTCCTTTTTGGCATTCTGACACAACTTTCTAAATTTTCTCATCAGCCAATTGAGCCTCTTTAATCTAATCCAACAACACCGGTCTCAACTGCAACTGAGCCAACAATGCACCATCATCACATGATTCAAAACTAGCATGCAACGCTCTCAACTGAACAAGCAACGAGAGCGAATAAACAGTCAAACCTGCTAAAGACTTTCGACTCAAGGCATCAGCAACAACATTTGCCTTACCAGGATGATAATCAATCAAAAGTCATAGTCTTTAATCAACTCTAACCATCGTCTTTATTGAAGATTCAGCTCCCTCTGAATACCCAAATATTTCAAACTCTTATGATTTGTATAGATAAAACACTTCTCCCCATACAAGTAGTGTCGCCAAATTTTCAAAGCAAAAATTATAGCTGCCAATTCCAAATCATGTGTCGGATAATTAAGCTCATGCGACTTCAACTGCGGAGAAGCATAAGCTTTGACTCTACCCTCTTGCATAAAAACACAACCTAAACCATTATGTGAAGCATCACTGTAAATCGCATATGGTTTATCTTTTACAGGCAAAGTAAGAATAGGAGCTTGAGTCAACATCTCTTTTAACTGCTCAAAACTAGCTTGACACTGATCCGTCCACACAAATCTAACTCCTTTCCGAAGTAATCTGGTAAGTGGAGTAGCTATCAAAGAAAAATCCTTCACAATCCGTCGATAATAGCCTGCCAAACCCAGAAAACTTATGTCTTCAGTCACAGACTTTGGTGGACTCCAATTCAAAATAGCTTCAACTTTACTCGGATCAACTCTTATACGATCTGCTGAAATTATATGACCGAGAAAAGTCACTTGATCAAGCCAAAACTCACATTTCGATAGCTTAGCATACAATTGCTTTTCTCTTAAGGTCTGCAATACAATCCGCAGATGCTTGTCATGATCCTCTTCATTACGCGAATATACAAAAATAGCATCAATAAAGACTACCACAAACTGATCCAGATAGGGCCTAAACACCATATTCATCAAATCCATGAAAGCTGCAGGAGCATTCATCAATCCAAAAGGCATCACTAAAAACTCATAATGCCCATATCTTGTGCGAAAAGCTGTCTTAGGAACATCTTCAGCTCTGACTCTCAGTTGATGGTACCCTGATCTCAAATCAATCTTGGAAAACACTGCTGCTCCCTTCAACTGATCAAAGAGATCATCTATCCTAGGCAAAGGATATTTATTTTTAATGGTCACCTTATTCAATTGTCTATAATTGATGCACAACCTCAAAGTACCATCCTTCTTCTTTACAAACAAAATAGGAGCTCCCCACAGAGAAACACTAGGGCGAACAAACCCTTTATCCAACAACTCCTGCAACTGCACCTTCAATTAAACTCTCTCAACTCAGTAGGTGCCATTCTATAGGGGGTATTAGAGATGGGAGTGGTACCAGGCAACAAATTGATACCAAACTCAACCTCTCTCTCAGGGGGTATCCTTGGCAACTCTTCAGGAAACGCATCTGGGAATTCAGCAACTGTGGGTATACTATCAAGTTGAGAACCCACGACTCTGGTATCCACAACATGAGCAAGATAAGCATTACACCCTTTTCTAATCAACTTTCTAGCTGCAACAGCTGACACAAACAAGGATGCAAGTTGTCTTTGCTCACTAGATACCATCACACTTCTACCCTCATTGGTTCTCAGGGTAACACACTTCTTTTGATAGTCTACCACAGCTCCATGCTTAGACAACCAATCCATGCCTAGAATCAGATCATATTCCTTAAAAGGCATTTCAATAAAATCACCAAGAAACTCCTCACCTTGCACTACAACTGAACTATCATGATGCACCTTACTCACCACAACACTATGTCCTAAAGGATTTGTCACCAAGATATCAAATCCTAAGGACTCTGAATGCAATTCAGACGCAGGCAAGATAAATGCACTTATGCATGAATGAGTAGATCCTGGATCAATCAAAGCAAGAACTGAAATGCCAAATAAAGAAAATGTACCCGCAATAACTGCTGAAGCATCCGGCTGCCTTTGCATCACATACACTCTCTGAGAAGACCCAGTCTCATCTGGCCTACTGCCTCCAAATGTAGAGCCTCCTCTCTGACTGATCCCGGGTCGACCGCCTCTACTGAAACCTCTGCCCCCTCGACCATCTCTACTAACATTGGGTCGAGAAGCTGCAGTATCAGTCTGTCTATCCTCCTGTAGCTCAGGGCAATCTTTGATGAAGTGAGCTGGTGACCCACATCTAAAACATACTCCTGATCCACCCGTCTTCCAGCAAGAACCCCCATGTGCCCTACCACAATGGACACATGTAGGTAAAATAGATCTCTAAACCACTGGAGTCGGAGCACTCCCTACAGAAACTGTAGGTCTCGATCTTTGCCTCTGATACTGAACTGATCTACCTGACTGCCTCAGGCTCCTACTCACTCTCAGAATAAAACTTCCTTGGCCTCTCTTCATAGATGAAGACCCTGCCTCAAACTGGGGTTTCCTAACTCTGGTCTCCTCTTCAGTAGTAGTTGCTGCAATACCCTGTGCTCTCTCAACACTTCTAGCTACGGCAACTAACTGAGAAAAGTCTTGGTACCGAGAACCAGCAACAATACACATAATAGAGGGCCTCAATCCCTCCTCAAATCTCTTACACCGGTCAATCTCATCAGAAATAACCCCACCGGCATAGTGACTCAACCGGATATACTCAATCTCATACTCTGTCACAGTCTGGTTATCTTGTCTCAAATTCAGAAATTCCATCTTCTTGACATCCTTATACTCCCTCGGAGTATATTTCTGCTCAAATTCCAGCATAAAATCACTATAAAACAAAGTCGGTGGATCATCCATAGCATGAGGAACCGTCTTCCACCAATTATAAGCATCTTTCTGCAGAAAGGGATCTAGCATAATCAAATTTCTCTTCAGGAGTAGCTTGCAACTGAATAAATTCCCTCTGCACTCTATCCAACCACTGCTCAACTATTGCAGGATCTGTAGTACCAAAGAAATCCTCAGCCCCATACTTTCTCAATTTATCATAATGTCTCACCGGTACTTGTGGCTGTGGTGGGGTGGCTGCACTGGAGCTTGCCTCAACAATTCTACCACATGTCTTAGCCAAACTGGCGGAACCTCATCAGCAGCTGGTCTCTCTGGCACAGGAACAGGTATCTCTCCAGCTCTCTCATTCCTAGCTCCATCTCCACCCTCTTCAGGAGCTACACTCTCAGCACTACCCTCTATGGACTGACGTGACTGGGATGCCATCACTACCTATATCTACAAACACAGCAGAATATACTTCATCAAAGATCAGAGACTACCAGTGCCAAAGCATGTATCTTATTTAAAACCATATTTTAAAATCAAAATTTTCTTTTTCTTACAATTGACCTAGGTTGAGAATCTCAAACCTAGGCTCTGATACCAAAACATATGTAACAACCCTATACCCCGTATACGCACACTACATACTACTACACCTGTAATATACGTATATCGAATACAGGAGTGCCACGGTTTATTATAAACAAACCAATCTTTCAATTTAAAAACATTATAAGAAAAAACACTTCATATTATATTATAAACTATCCTAGATAAAACATTTATTCATTATGCAGCGGAAAATGTAGTGGTATTTACATATATAATAACATCAAAATCCATGTTTACAAAACATAAAGTTTATACATGTTTGGCAGTTTGTCTCTGATCTTTAAGCCCACAATCAACACATCAAAGTCTAGACTCGACTTGGTCTAGCTGAACTCTCTGGTTCTACCCTGTCACCTGTGTGATGAACCACAATCGCGCTAAGCCATAGGCTTAGTGGTACAAACCACAATAACAATATGCTTCAATGCAATGCCAATATCACACATTCAAATATTATAAACAAGAAATAAGAATATCATATTTCAAAACCTTACATTAAATTTTATTATTCATTTGTTTCACCATTTATGATTCATATTTAAACAAAGACAAGCATGGGCCCAAAAGACACTAATATGCCATTCAGCTTTCAGAGTTAATGTTTTGGTTCAATTATCACATTTATCATTATCCCAACTAGGCTTCAAGGATTAGGCCCAACCAAGCTTCAAGGGGAGCGAAGCATGCTAAGCATCAACCCAACATGGCTTCAAGGACCAAACCCAACCTAGCATCAAGGGTTGTAACATCTCAGCTAGGCTTCAAGGATTAGACCCAACCAAGCTTCAAGGGGAGTAAAGCATGCTAAGCTTCAACCTAACTTGGCTTCAAGGATCAAGCCCAACCCAGCTTCAAGAGATTGTTACTATTAGGCATGTCACCAACAACAAAACTCTGAAAATTGACTAACATATTAGACACACAATTCTTTCATTATTTCATTATCAATTCCATTCTCATTTCTTCATAATCATCTGGGCAAACATGCCCCAATTATTTCATTTGCATCATTATAGCCAACAACAAAGGCTTCCCATCTCATCATTAGGGTATACACAACCAATTACATTCTACATATAATTTGAATGATCATCATATCTTTCACATTTCACCTTTATATCCATTTATAATAGTTTCATATTTCATCATTGAGAAATACATAGAAAATTACATTATTCATATATTTAGAATCTTCAGCATACATTCCACATAATACACATCATAGCACATCTCTCACACCTCAACAATATAATAAATAACTTAACACATTTTCCAATCAAATGTGTTAAGCCCCATAGTCATGAAAATACATACAATCATATAGGGTTTGTACTTACCTCAAGAGCAACTCACAAAACACCAAACTCCTCTTCCAAGAATCCTCAACACTTGGATTAGGGCAACTCAATCTCTTCAAGACCTAATCCAAAAGGGATGATACACACTTACTTAGAGATACACATGAGACAATAAGACTAAGGACCAACTAGGGAAAACTCAAAACATGACACGCTCAACAACACGGGCTTGTCCCTAACCATGCCCTAAAACCACAACACAGAAGCTTTGACACGCTCAGTGACATGGGCGTGTCACTGGCCGTGTTAATCCACCAACATCACAGTAGCTATGACACACTCAGTGACATGGGCGTGTCACTGGATGTGTAAGTACTAATACAACACAGAAGCTGTGACACGCTCAATGGCATGGTCATGTCACTGCTCGTGTTACCCATCCAGAAAATAGAACCATTGACACACCTAAAGACATGGTCGTGCTCATGGGCGTGCCAGGAAAAAAACCCTGATTCCGGCAACAACAACATCATATCCAACAAACCTCTTACTTCCACCATTTTCCACTTCAAACAAACTTAACTAAACACCCCTATAAACCATAATAACTTGCAAAAACACCAAAACAATTCAAAACATACATCAAACACCAATTCACAACCATCACATACACACAACTCAAACACAACACTTACTCTTCCAACACCAAACTTAACTCTATCTCTTCAATCAAATGCCAAAATCAAAATCAAATAAACCAAACACTCTCAAATACACCACAACCAAATATACACATACCATCAACAATCAAACACCAAACCCACAACACAAACTTAAAAGAAAACAAGGGAATCAAGTGGAAAACTTACCAAAGTTGATGAAAATCTTTAGAATTCCAACTTGATCAATTGAAACATCCTTCAAATCTTGAGTTTGGATGAGCAAACTCTATCTTTCCTCTCTTGCTATGGTGATGGTCGGCCAACCAAAGAAAGAAGAAGAAGATGAATAGAAAAGAGCAAAGTCAACTCTCCCTCTTCACTTAACCACTCAATCTCTCTTTTGTTCTCAACCAAGCAATTATATTAATATAATATAAAAAATCTCATCATCCACTTTCCACTTCATTTCCTTTTCAATTAATTAAAATTAATTATTTCTTCTTTTGACCACCCATTTCTTTGACTTGTATATGTTGTATATATCTCTATATATACAACATATACACATCATTCTTCTCATCTTTAATCTTCCCACTTAAACATATACATTTAATCCAAATACAACAATAAATATTCCAAAACTTATAGGGTATACTTTGGGATATTACATGAACTCTCAAGCTCAACCAGATCTACCCTGTCACCTGCGTGATAAATCATAATCGTGCTAAGCCAAAGGCTTAGTGGTACAAACCACGATAACAATATACTTCAAATGTAATGCCTATGTCAAACTTTCAAGAATTAGAAGCAATATACAAGGATACTATATTTCATAACATTAAATCTCATTATATTATTCAATTGATCCATCATTCATAATTCACATTAAAGTAAAGACAAGCATGGGCCCAAAAGAAACTAATATGCCATTCAAATTCCAGAGTTACTGTCTTGGTCCAATAATCACATTTATCAAGCCCGAAGGTGAACCATTATCACAATGAGGATGACCTCATATGTAACATCCCAACTAGGCTTCAAGGACTAGGCCCAACCAATCTTCAAGGGGAGCTCAGCATCAACCCAACTTGGCTTCAAGGACCAACCCAACCTAGATTCAAGGGATTATTATTTTTAGGCATGCCACCAATAACAAAACTCTAAAAATTGAATAACATACTAGACACACAATTCTTTCATCAATTCATTATTAAGACCTCTTTCATTTCCTCATGATCATTATAAGCAAAATGCTTCAAATATCCATTTATATCAATATAGCCATCACCAATGGCTTAACATATCATCATTAGAGTGCACATCACAAATTACATTGATCATATATTTAGAATCCTCAACATTTATTTCACATAGTTTATATAATGCAAATCATAGCACCATTCTCATATATCAACAATATAGTAAGTAACTTAAAACATTTTCCAACCAAATGTGTTAAGTCCCATAGTCATGTAAATGTATGCAATCATGTAAGGTTTGTACTTACCTCTAAGAGCAATACACACCAATATATCAACCTCCTCTTCCAAGAATCCTTCAACACTTGGATTAGGGCAACTCAAATCTCTTCCAAACCTGATCCAAAGTTGATTACACATACTCACTTAGTGACACACATAAGGAAATAAGAATAAAAACCATCTAGGCAAACTATACACTTGACACACTCAACAACATGGGCGTGTCCCTGGTCGTGCCCTAAACCCACAATACAGAAGCTATGACATGCTCAGTGACATGGGTGTGTCACTGCACATGTCAATCTACGAACAACACAGAAGTTGTGACACGCTCAGTGACATGGGCGTGTCATTGCTCGTGTCACCCATCCTAAAAACAAAACCATTGACACGCCCAAAGACATGGCCATGTTAATGGGCGTGTCAGGCCAAAAACCTGAAATCGACACCAAAAACATCACATCCAACAAACATCTTTCCATTACCCTTTTCCACTCCAAACAAACTTAACCAAAACCATTAATATACCATAATAAACTTGAATAACATCAAAACAACTCAATTATATGCATCAACACACAATCACAACCATATTTAACAACTCAACACATACACAATCCAAAACTCTTATTTCCTTCACCAAACTTAACATATTCTTCAATCCAACCCCAAAATCAAAGTCAATTAGACCAAGCAACCTCAAACATACCAAATCAATGATAAACATATCTACAACAACCATTCACCAAATTCAAATACACAAACTCAAGAGAAAATAAAAGAAACAAGTTGGAAACTTACCAAAAGTGAAGAAAATCCTTCAAACTCCAACTTGATCTCTTGAAATCCTTCAATTGCTTGAGTTAGGAATCAACAAAACCTCTCTTTGCTTTTGCTAATGGTGGTGGCCGACTCTTGGAGAAGAAAGAAGAAGATAAAGATAAACTTTCTTCAAGTCAAAGCCAATCTCCTCTCTTAACCACACAAAAACTCTCTTTAATCTCAACCAAGCAATTAAATATTATAATAATAATAATATCATCTTCCACTTATATTTAATTTCTATTTAAAATAATTAATTATCTCATTTGACCATAATTAAAACATTGACTTGTATATGGTGTATATATCACTATATATACAACATATAGACACACCTTCTTTTTATCTTCTCACTTAATCAAGTACACTTTAAATCATTTAATTCAATTTCAACAATTAGCATTTTCAAAATTTTAGGGTATCATTTGGGATATTACAATTATCCCCCTCTATAAATAAATTTCATTCTCAAAATTACCTGTTCTCAAATCTAAAACAACTGGGGATATTGGTCTCGCATCACTTGCTCACTCTCCCAAGTTGCCTCTTCCTTAGCATGATTCTTCCAAAGAACCTTCACAAGTGGCACTTTCTTATTTCTCAACTCTTTCACTTCATGTGCCAAAATAGCCACTAGTTCTTCTTCAAAAGTTAGATCCGGACTAACCTCAATAGATTCCACTGATAAAAAATGAGATGGGTCTTACCTGTACCTCTGTAGCATAGAGACATGGAAGGCATTGTAAATTCTATCCAATTCAGGTAGCAAAGCGAGTCGATAAGCAACTGGTCCAACTCTCTCCAGTATCTCATAAGGTCCAATGAAATGAGGACTCAGCTTCCCTTTGCGGCCAAATCTCAAAATTTTCTTCTAAGGAGACACTTTTAAAAATACTTTATCTCCTATATTGAACTCTATGTCTCTCGTCTTCAAATTTGAATAAGATTTTTGTCAGTCTGAAGCTACTTTCAACCGATCCCGAATCATCTTCACTTTCTCTTCTATTTCTTTAATCAAATCGGGACCAACCAACTTACCTTCTCCAACCTCATCCCAACATAGAGGCGTCCTACATCTTCTACCATACAATGCCTCAAAAGGTGCCATTTTAATACTGGATTGATGACTGTGGTTATAAGCAAATTCCATCAGTGGTAAGAACCTATCCCAACTTCCAGAGAAATCAATTACACAGCTTCTCAACATATCCTCCAAAATCTGAATCACTCTTTCTGACTGCCCATCTGTCTGAGGATGAAAATAGTACTAAAATGCATTCAAGAACCCAAAGCATCATGCAAGCTTTCCAAAATCGCGAAGTAAATTGGGGATCTCGATCCGACACCAAAGAAATTGGGACTCCATACAATCTCACTATCTCACTAATATACAGCTTAACCAACTTCTCAAGAGAATAGTCCATCCGAACTGGAAGGAAATGAGCTGTCTTTGTCATCCGATCAACTATCACCCAGATGGCATCATGCTTCTTCTAAGTCAAAGGAAAACCAGTCACAAAATCCATCATTACTCTCTCCCATTTCCATTTAGGCAATGATAAAGGTTGGAGCAACACCGAAGGAACTTGGTGCTCGACCTTCACTCTCTGACAAGTGAGACATTTGGATACAAACTCCGCTATGTCCCTCTTCATACCTGACCACCAATAATATTGCTTCAAATCATGATTCATCTTGGTATTTTCAGGGTGCATAGCAAAAACCGACTGATGTGCTTCCTTCAAAATAATCTTTTTCAGTCTTGCATCATTAGGAATACACAATCTATTTTTGTAGCATAAACTATCATCATTCCTCACATGGAAATCTCGGCTCTCTCCCTTCTGGCAATCCGATACAACTTTCTGAATTTTCTCATCTACCAACTGAGCCTCTTTAATCTGATCCAATAAGACTGGCCTCAACTGCAATTGAGCCAACAAAGCACCATCATCACATAATTCAAAACTAGCATGCAATGCTCTCAATTCCACAAGCAATAAGAGCGAATAAGTAGTCAAACCTGCTAAAGACTTCCGACTCAAGGCATCATCAACTACATTTGCCTTGCCAGGATGATAATCAATCAAACAGTCATAGTCTTTAATCAACTCCAATCACCTTCTCTGCCAAAGATTCAACAAACTCTCTGAACACCCAAGTATTTCAAACTCTTATGATCTGTATAAATAAAACACTACTCCCCATAAAGTAATGTCGCCAAATCTTTAAAGCAAAAACTATGGCTGCCAATTCCAAATCATGCATCGGGTAATTCAGCTCATGCGGCTTCAACTGCCGAGAAGCATAAGCTATGACTCTACCCTCCTGCATCAAAACATAACCTAAACCATTATGTAAAGCATCCCTGTAAATCACATATGGTTTATCTTCCACAGGTAAGGTAAGAATAGGAGCTTGAGTCAACATCTCCTTCAAATTTGAATCTAACTCCCTTCCAAAGCAATCTGGTGAGTGGAGTAACTATCAAAGAAAAACCCTTCACAAACCATCGATAATAGCCTACCAAATCCAAAAAACTTCTAACCTTAGTTGTAACACCCCTATACCCCGTATACGCACACCACATACCACCATATCTGTAATATACGTATACTGAATATAGAGATGCTACGGTTTATTAAACAACAACTCATTCCTTTTAACAACATTATTAGAAAACTTAAAACATTTATGCGATACGCAGCGGAAAATATATTGGTATTTACAATACATATACATATCAAAATCAATGTTTTACAAAACATAAAATTTATACATGTTCGGCAGTTTGTCTTTGATCTTTAAGCCCTATATCAACGCTTCAGAATCTAAACTCAACTTGGTCTAACTGAGCTCTCTGGTTCTATCCTGTCACCTGCGCGATGAACCACAATCGCGCTAAGCCAACGGCTTAGTGGTACAAACCACAATAACAATATGCTATAATGCAATGTCAATATCATACTTTCAAACATTATAAACAATATATGTCATATGTTCAAATATGGTAAACAATACATAAGAATATCACATTTCAAAGTCTTACATTGAATCTCATTATTTATTGTTTCACCATTCATGAATCACATTGAAACAAAGACAAGCATGGGCCCAAAAGACACTAATATGTTATTCAAAGTTCAGAGTTACTACTTTGGTCCATAATCACAATCATCAATACATTTATCCATGGATAGTCAACTTGATTTGAGCTTACAACCTAGTCTTTTCACTCAATCTAGTTTCAAGAATATGTTTTTGAGGCTTACGACCCAGTCTTTTCACCCCAAAAACAACACATTTCACATTTTCAGCTACACTCGGCTTACGACCCGGTCTTTTCACCTATCCAGCGATTCATAGGCATGCCGCCAAACCCAGAACTCTGAAAATTGAATAACATATTAAACACACAATTATTTCAATTATCTCTTTACCAATCTCTTTCTCAATTCATTTCTCAATTCATTTCTCATTTCATATTCCATAACCAAATAGGCAACCATGCCCCAATTATTTCATTTGCACTATCATAGCCAACAACAATGGCTTCACATTTCATCATATCTCAATTCACATTGAAACAATTCATCATTAAAGTATTCATCATGACCAATTACATTGCACATACATTTTGAATGATCATCATATATTTCACATTATGCAATTAATAGCATAAATCAAATGTATCAACAATATAATAGATTACTTAACACATTTACAACCAAATGTGTTAAGTCTCAAAATCATGTAAATGTATCCAACAATGTAGGGTTTATACTTACCTCAAGAACAACTCAAACCAATCTATACACTTCCTCTTCCAAGAATCCTTCACCACTTGAATTAGGTCAACTCAACCTCTTCACAACCTAATTCAAAAAGAATGATACACATGAATTCCAATACAAATATTTACCTATTAGTCTCATACTAGACCCATAGATCATAAATTACAAACCAACATCTCTCTTTAAGACCCCACGGTCGTGGCCTCCCAACCCCCACGGGCATGGGTTAGCAAATGGTTCGCCTCCCTTGCACAAAACCCCCACGGCCATGGCTTCCAATGGCCACGGTCGTGGCATCCAAGGGCCACGGGCGTGGCATCCAAAACGCTTATGTTTTGGACCAAACTCATGTATTATATGCTTCCAACTCCACTAAACATAAACATCTTGAAAATATGCCAAAAATAATTTATCAAACTCACAACATACATCAACTACCAATCCAAAACCATAACATAAACACAACTCTTACTCTTCCATTCAACTTCAAAATCACAAACAACTAAATCCAATACTCTCAAACACACCATAATCAAACATATTCATACAATCCACAATCAATCATCAAACTCAATTACAACTTAAAATAAAACAAGAGAATCAAGAAGAAACTTACCAAAGTTAATGAAACTTCTTGAATTTCCAACTTAATCACTTGAAATCTTCTTCAATTTTGATCTAAGGAAAACAAAACTCTCTCTTGCTTTCTTGCTTTGGATGGCCAGCCATGAAGAGAAAAGAAAAGAAAATGAAGAAGAAAATGAAGCAAAGTCAAACACTCATACTCCACTTAAATCTCCACCAAGCATTTTAATATTAAAATAATATAAATTATCTTCTTCCACTCATTTATTTTCCCATTTTCCATTAATTAATTAAAATCATTAAATCATCATCTTTTGACTTCCACATTTGACTTGTATATGTTGTATATATCACTATATATACAACATATACACTCTCTCCTCACTTCTTTTCTCTTTCCATAAAACATATACGCTTAATCCAAATACAACAATAATTATTCCAAAACTTCTAGGGCATACTTTGGGATATTACAATTCTCCCCCTCTAAAAAGAAATTTTGTCCTCGAAATTACCTGACATCAAGTCTGAAACAACTGAGGATATTGATCTCGCAATGCTTGCTCACTCTCCCAAGTTGCTTCTTCCTTTGCATGATTCTTCCAAAGAACCTTCACAAGTGGCACTTTCTTATTTCTTAGCTCTTTCACTTCATATGCCAAAATAGCAATTGGTTCTTCTTCAAATGTCAGATCCGAACTCACTTCAATAGATTCAACTGGTAAAACATGAGATGGATCTGATCTGTACCTCCGCAACATAGAAACATGGAAGACATTATGGATTCTATCCAACCCAGGCGGCAAAGCGAGTCGATAAGCAACTGGTACCACTCTTTCTAATACTTCATAAGGTCCAATAAAACGAGGACTTAGCTTCCCTCTTCTGCCAAATCTCAAAATCTTCTTCCAAGGAGACACTTTTAAAAATACTTTATCTCCAACATTGAACTCTATGTCTCTCCTCTTCAAATCTGAATAAGATTTCTGCCTATCTGAAGCTGCTTTCAACCGATCCCTAATTATCTTTACTTTCTCTTCTATTTCTTTAATCAAATCAGGACCAACCAACTTGCCTTCCCCAACTTCATTCCAACACAAAGGCGTCATGCATCTTCTACCATACAAAGCCTCAAATGGTGCCATTCTAATACTGAATTGATGACTGTTGTTGTAAGCAAATTCCACAAGTGGCAAAAATCTGTCCCAACTTCCAGAAAAATCAATGACACAGCTTCTCAACATATCCTCAATAATCTGTATCACTCTCTCTGACTGCCCATCTGTCTGCGGATGAAAAGCAGTGCTAAAGTGCAATCGAGAACCCAAAGCACCATGTAAACTCTTCCAAAACCTTGAAGTAAACCGAGGATCTCGATCAGACACTAAAGAAATTGGGACTCCATGTAACTTCACTATCTCACTGATATACAGCTCAGCCAACTTCTCAAGAGAATAGTCCATCCGAACTGGAAGAAAATGAGCTGTTTTTGTCAACCGATCAATAATCACCCAAATAGCATCATGCTTCTTCTGAGTCAAAGGTAAACCAGACACAAAATCCATTGTCACACGTTCCCATTTCCATTCGGGCACTGTTAAAGGTTGAAGCAACCCTATTGGAACTTGAAGCTCGGCTTTCATCCTTTGACAAGTGAGACACTTGGATACAAACTCCGCTATGTCTCTCTTCATACCTGACCACCAATAGTGCTGCTTCAAATCATGATACATCTTGGTACTCCCAGGGTGCATAGCAAAAACTGACTGGTGTGCTTCTTCTAAAATAATCTTTTTCAATCTTGCATCATCAGGAACACACAATCTATCTTTAAACCAAAGACTACCATCACTTCTCACATGAAAATCTCGACTCTCCCCATTTTGGCAATCTAACACAATCTTCTGAATTTTCTCATCAGCCAATTGAGCCTCTTTAATCTGATCTAGCAACACCGGTCTCAAATGCAGCTGAGCCATCAATGCACCATCATTACAAAGCTCAAAACTAGCATGCAACGCTCTTAATTCAACAAGCAACAAGAGCGAATAAGCAGTCAAACCTGCTAAAGACTTCCGACTCAAGACATCCGCAACAACATTCGCCTTACCAGGATGATAATCAATCAAACAGTCATAGTCTTTGATCAATTCCAACCATCATCTTTGTCGAAGATTCAACTCCCTCTGAACACCCAAATATTTCAAACTTTATGATCTGTATAAATAAAACACTTCTCTCCATACAAGTAGTGTCGCCAAATCTTCAAAGTAAACACTATAGCTGCCAACTCCAAATCATGTGTCAGATAATTAAGCTCATGCGGCTTTAACTGCCGAGAAGCATAAGCTATGACTTTACCTTCGTGCACCAAAACACAACCTAAACCATTATGTGAAGTATCACTGTAGATCACATATGGTTTATCTTCCACAGGCAAAGTAAGAACAGGCGCTTGAGTCAACATCTCTTTCAACTGCTCAAAGCTAGCCTGACACTAATCTGTCCACACAAATCTAACTCATTTTCTAAGTAATCTGGTGAGTGGAGTAGCTATCAAAGAAAAACCTTTCACAAAACATCGATAATAGCCTGCCAAACCCAGAAAACTTCTGACTTCAGTCATAGACTTCGGTGGACTCCAATTCAAAATAGCCTCAACTTTACTTGGATCAACTCTTATACCATCTGCTGAAACTATATTACCCAAAAAAGTCACTTGATCAAGCAAAAACTCACACTTCGACAGCTTAGCATACAATTGCTTCTCTCTCAAAGTCTACAACACAATCCGTAGATGTTTATCATGTTCCTCTTCATTACGCGAATACACCAAAATATCATCAATGAAAACCACCACAAACTGATCTAGATAGGGCCTAAACACCCTATTCATCAAATCCATGAAAGTTGTAGGTGCATTCGTCAATCCAAAAGGCATCACCAAAAACTCATAATGCCCATACCTTGTGCGGAAAGTTGTCTTCGAAACATCTTCAGCTCTAACTCTCAACTGATGGTACCCTGATCTCAGATCAATCTTGGAAAATACTGCTGCTCCCTTCAACTGATTAAAGAGATCATCAATCCTAGGCAAAGGATACTTATTCTTGATAGTCACCTTGTTCAGTTGCCTATAATCAATGCATAATCTCAAAGTACCATCCTTCTTCTTCACAAACAAAACAGGAGCTCCCCACGGAGAAACACTAGGGCGAATAAACCCTTTATCCAATAACTCCTGCAACTGCACCTTCAACTCTCTCAACTCAGCAGGTGCCATTCGATAAGGAGTAATAGAGATAGGAGTGGTCCCAGGAAATAAATCGATACCAAACTCAACCTCTCTCTCAGGGGGTAGCCCTGGAAACTCCTCAGGAAACACATCTGGAAATTCCACAACTGTGGGTATGCTATCAAGTTGAGAACCCACTACTCTGGTATCCACAACATGAGCAAGATAAGCATAAAACCCTTTTCTAATCAACTTTCTAGCTGTAACAGCTGATACAAACAAGGATGCAAGTTGTCCTTGCTCGCTAGACACCATCACACTTCTACCATCACTGGTTCTCAAGGTAACACATTTCTTTTGACAGTCTACCACAGCTCCATGCTTAGACAACCAATCCATGCCTAAGATCAAATCATACTCCTTAAAAGGCATTTCAATCAAATCTCCCAAAAATTCCTCACCTTGCACCACAACTGCACTATCACGATGCACCTTACTCACCACAGCACTATGTCCTAAAGAATTTGTGACTAAGACATAAAATCCTAAGGACTCTGAATGCAATTCAGACATAGGCAAGATAGATGCACTTATGTATGAATGAGTAGATCCTGGATCAATCAAAGCAAGAACTGAAATGCCAAATAAAGAAAAAGTACCCGCAATGACTGCTGAAGCATCCGGCTGCCTCTGCATCACATACACTCTCTGAGAAGACCCAGCCTCATCTGGCCTACTGCCTCCGGATGTAGAGCCTCCTCTCTGACTGATCCCAGGTCGACCACCTCTACTGAAACCTCTACCCCCTCGACCACCTCTGCTAACACTAGGTCGAGAAGTTGCAGTATCAGTCTATCTATCCTCCTATAGCTCAGGACAATCTCTAATGAAATGCTCAGGTGATCCACATTTGAAACACACAGCTGATCCACCAATCTTCCAACAAACACCCCCATGTACCCTACCACAATGGACACATGTAGGTGGAGTAGACCTCTGAACCACCGGAGTCGGAGCACTAGCTACAGAAACTGTAGGTCTCGGTCTCGGCCTCTGATACTGAACTGACCTACCTGACTGTCTCTGGCTCCTACTAATTCTTGGAATAAAACTTCCTCTGCCTCTCTTCATAGATGAAGACCTTGCCTCAAACTGGGATCTCCTAACTTTGGTCTCCTCCTCAGTAGCAGCTGCTGCAATACCCTGTGCTCTCTCAACACTTCTAGCTGCTGCAACCAACTGAGAAAAATCCTGGTACCGAGAACCAGCCACAATACACATAATAGAGGGCCTCAACCCCTCCTCAAACCTTCTACACTGGTCAATCTCATCATAGATAATCCCTCCAGTATAGTGACTCAACCGGATGAACTCTATCTCATACTCTGTCACAGTCCGATTATCTTGTCTCAGATTCAGAAATTCCATCTTCTTAGCATCCTTATACTCCCTCGGAGTATATTTCTGCTCAAACTCTCATAGAAAATCACCATAAAGCAGAGTCGGTGGATCATCCATAGCATGAGGAACTGTCTTCCACCAATCATAAGCATCCTTCTGCAATAAGGATCTAGCATAATCAAATTTCTCTTCAGGAGTGGCTTGCAACTGGATAAATACCCTCTGTACTCTATCCAACCACTGCTCAGCTACTGCAGAATCTGTAGTGCCCAAGAAATCCTCAGCCCCATACTTTCTCAATTTATCATAATGTCTCACTGGCACTTGAGGATGTGGTGGCGGTGGCGGCTGCACTGGAGCTTGGCTCAACAATTCTACCACATGCCGTAACCAAACAGGCAGAACCACATCAGTAGCTGATCTCTCTGGCACAGTAACAGGTGCCTCACTAGCTCTCTCAACCCTAGCCCCATCCCTACTCTCTTCAGGAGCTACACTCTCAGCACTACCTTCTACAGACTGACGTGACTGAGACGCCATCACTACCTATATCTGCAACCACAGCAGAATATACCTCATTAAAGATCAAAGACTGCCAATACCAAAACATGTATCTTATTCAAAAATCACATTTTAAAAATCAAAATTTTTTTTTCTTTTTCTTACAATTTACCTAGGTTGAGAATCTCAAACCTAGGCTCTGATACCAAAACAATTGTAACACCCCTATACCCCGTATACGCACACCACATACCACCATATCTGTAATATACGTATACTGAATATAGAGATGCTACGGTTTATTAAACAACAACTCATTCCTTTTAACAACATCATTAGAAAACTTAAAACATTTAAGACATATTATAAAGTACAATAGATAAAACATTTATGCGATACGCAGCGGAAAATATAATGGTATTTACAAATACATATACATATCAAAATCAATGTTTTACAAAACATAAAATTTATACATGTTCAGCAGTTTGTCTTTGATCTTTAAGCCCTCTATCAACGCTTCAGAATCTAAACTCAACTTGGTCTAACTAAGCTCTCTGGTTCTATCCTGTTACCTGCGCGATGAACCACAATCGCGCTAACCAACGGCTTAGTGGTACAAACCACAATAACAATATGCTATAATGCAATGTCAATATCATACTTTCAAACATTATAAACAATATATGTCATATGTTCAAATATGGTAAACAATACATAAGAATATCACATTTCAAAGTCTTACATTGAATCTCATTATTCATTGTTTCACCATTCATGAATCACATTGAAACAAAGACAAGCATGGGCCCAAAAGACACTAATATGTTATTCAAAGTTCAGAGTTACTACTTTGGTCCATAATCACAATCATCAATACATTTATCCATGAATAGTCAACTAGATTTGAGCTTACGACCCAGTCTTTTCACTCAATCTAGTTTCAAGAATTTGTTTTTGAGGCTTACGACCCAGTCTTTTCACCCCAAAAACAACACATTTCACATTTTTTAGCTAGACTCAACTTAGGACCCGGTCTTTTCACCTATCCAGCGATTCATAGGCATGCCGCCAAACCCAGAACTCTGAAAATTGAATAACATATTAAACACACAATTATTTCAATCATCTCTTTCTCAATTCATTTCTCATTTCATATTCCATAACCAAATAGGCAACCATGCCCCAATTATTTCATTTGCACTATCATAGCCAACAACAATGGCTTCACATTTCATCATATCTCAATTCACATTGAAACAATTCATCATTAAAGTATTCATCATGACCAATTACATTGCACATACATTTTGAATGATCATCATATATTTCACATTATGCAATTAATAGCATAAATCAAATGTATCAACAATATAATAGATTACTTAACACATTTACAACCAAATGTGTTAAGTCTCAAAATCATGTAAATGTATGCAACAATGTAGGGTTTATACTTACCTCAAGAACAACTCAAACCAATCTATACACTTCCTCTTCCAAGAATCCTTCACCACTTGAATTAGGTCAACTCAACCTCTTCACAACCTAATTCAAAAAGAATGATACACATGAATTCCAATACAAATATTTACCTATTAGTCTCATACTAGACCCATAGATCATAAATTACAAACCAACATCTCTCTTTAAGACCCCACGGTCGTGGCCTCCTAACCCCCACGGGCATGGGTTAGTAAATGGTTCTGCCTCCCTTGCTCAAAACCCCCACAACCATGGCTTCCAATGGCCACGGTCGTGGCATCCAAGGGCCACTAGCATGGCATCCAAAACACTTATGTTTCAGACCAAACTCATGTATTCTATGCTTCCAACTCCACTAAACACAAACATCTTGAAAATATACCAATAATAATTGATCAAACTCACAACATACATCAACTACCAATCCAAAACCATAACATAAACACAACTCTTACTCTTCCATTCAACTTCAAAATCACAAACAACTAAATCCAATACTCTCAAACACACCATAATCAAACATATTCATACAATCCACAATCAATCATCAAACTCAATTACAACTTAAAATAAATAAGAGAATCAAGAAGAAACTTACCAAAGTTAATGAAACTTCTTGAATTTCCAACTTAATCACTTGAAATCTTCCTCAATTTTGATATAAGGAAAACAAAACTCTCTCTTGCTCTCTTGTTTTGGATGGCCGGCCATGAAGAGAAAAGAAAAGAAAATGAAGAAGAAAATGAAGCAAAGTCAAACACTCATACTCCACTTAAATCTCCACCAAGCATTTTAATATTAAAATAATATAAATTATCTTCTTCCACTCACTTATTTTCCCATTTTCCATTAATTAATTAAAATCATTAAATCAACATCTTTTGACTTCCACATTTGACTTGTATATGTTGTATATATCACTATATATACAACATATACACTCTCTCTTCACTTCTTTTCTCTTTCCATAAAACATATACACTTAATCCAAATACAACAATAATTATTCCAAAACTTCTAGGGCATACTTTGGGATATTACATTAGTCACTATCTTCAGTGGACTCCAATTCAAAATGGCCTCAACTTTACTCGAATCAACTCTTATACCATCTATTGAAACCACATGACCGAGAAAAGTTACTTGATCAAGCCAAAACTCACACTTAGATAGCTTAGCATACAACTTCTTCTCTCTCAAAGTCTGTAATACAATCCGCAAATGCTTATCATGGTCATCCTCATTATGATAATACACCAAAATATCATCAATAAAGATCACCACAAACTGGTCTAGATAGGGTCTAAACACCCTATTCATCAAATCCATAAAAACTGCTAGTGCATTTGTCAATCCAAAAGGCCTCACCAAAAACTCATAATGCCCATACCTTGTGTGAAAAGCTATCTTACGTACATCCTCAGCTCTGACTCTCAACTGATGGTACCCTGATCTCAAATAAATCTTGGAGAAAACTGCTACTCCCTCCAACTGATCAAAGAGATCATCTATCCTAGGCAAAGGATATTTATTCTTTATAGTCACTTTATTCAACTACCCATAATCAATGCACAATCTTAAAGTACCATCCTTCTTCTTCACAAAAAAAAAAAAAAAACAGGTGCTCCCCATGGAGACACGCTAGGGCAAACAAACCCTTTATCCAACAACTCTGCAACTGCACCTTCAACTCTCTCAACTCAGCAAGTGCCATTCAATAAGGAGTAATAGAGATGGGAGTGCTATCAGGCAACAAATCGATACCAAACTCAACCTCTCTCTCAGGGGTATCCCTGGCAACTCCTCAGGAAAAACATTTGGAAATTCTGCAACTGTGGGTATACTATCAAGCTGAGAACCCATTACTCTGGTATCTACAATATGAGCAAGGTAAGCCTCACATCCCTTCTAGATCAACCTCCTAGCTGCAACAGCTGAAACAAAGATGGATGTAAGTTGTCTCTGCTCACTAGATACCATCACACTTCTACCATCACCAGTTCTCAGGATAACACACTTATTCTGACAATCTACCACAGCCCATGCTTAGACAACCAATCCATGTCTATGATTAGGTCATACTCCTTAAAAGGCATCTCAATGAAATCCCCAAGGGATTCCTCATCTTGCACCACAACTGAACTATTACGATGCACCTTGCTAACTACCACACTATGCCCTAAAGGATTTGTCACCAAGACATCAAATCCTAGGGACTCAGAATGCAATTTAGATACAGGCAAGATGGATGCACTTATGTATGAATACATAGATCCAGGATCTATTAGAGCAAGAACTGAAATGAAAAAATAAAAAAAATATACTCGCAATGATAGCCGAAGCATCAGGCTGCCTCTGCATCACATACACTCGTTGTGATGGCCCAGCCTCATTTGGCCTACTACCTCTGGATGTAGAACCTCCTCTCTGACTAATCCCACATCGACCATCTCTACTAAAAGCTCTGCCCCCTCGACCTCCTCTGCTGACACTGGGTCAAGAAGCTACAGTATCAGTCTATCTATCCTCTGGTAGCTCAGGACAATCTTTGATGAAATGATCTGGTGAGCCACATCTAAAACACACTCCTGGTCCACCCGTCTTCCAACAAGCACCCCCATGTGCCCTACCACAATGGACACATGTAGGTGGAATAGACCTATGAACCACTGGAGTCGGAGCACTAGCTACAGAAACTGTAGGTCTCGATCTCTGTCTCTGATACTGAACTGACCTACCAAACTGCCTCTGGCTAATACTGACCCTTGAAAATAGCTTCCTTTGCCTCTCTCCATAGATGATGGCCCTGCCTCAAACTGGTCTCCTAACTCTAGTCTCCCACTCAGTAGTTGCTGCTGCAATACTCTGTGCTCTCTCAACACTCCTAGCTGCTGTAACCAACTGAGAAAAATCTTAGTACCGGGAACCAGTGACAATACACATAATAGAGGGTCTCAACCCCTCCTCAAATCTCCAACACCTGTCTATCTCATCTGAAATAATCCCACCGGCATAATGACTCAATTGGATGAACTCTATCTCATACTCTGTCATTGTTTGGTTATCCTGTCTCAGATTTAGAAACTTCATCTTCTTTGCATCCTTATACTCCCTCAGAATATACTTCTGCTCAAACTCCAACAGAAAATCACCATAAGTCAGGGTTGGTGGATCATCCAATGCATGTGGAACTGTCTTCCACCAATCATAAGCATCTCTCTGTAGAAGGGATCTAGCATAATCAAACTTCTCTTCAGGAGTAGCCTGCAGCTGAATGAATACCCTCTGAACTCTATCTAACCACTGCTCAGCTACTGCAGGATCTATAGTGCCAAAGAAATCCTCATTTCCAAGCAGAATTTGCTAAGCTCTTGAAGGATAAGAATTTCCAGCATCATAAGTCCTCTCCTTATAGACCTCAAACAAATGGAGCTGTAGAAGCAGCGAACAAGTCTATAAAGGTGATCATACAAAAAATGATCAAGGAACATAGGCATTGGCATGAGAAGTTACCGCTGGCTTTGTGGGGATATAGAACATCAATTAGAACTCCTACTGGGGCAACCCCGTATTCCCTGGTGTACGGAATGGAAGCTGTACTCCCCATTGAACTGGAAGTTCAATCGGCGAGGATAATTCAAGAAAGTCAGATAAATGAAGCTGAATGGATCAGCAATTATCATCATCAGTTGTTGGGTTTGGATGAAAAAAGACTTCAAGCTCTACATCGGATTCAAGGGTATCAGAAGCGAATGGCCAGACATTTCAACAAAAGGGTCAAAGATCGAAAGTTGGAAGAAGGTTGTTTGGTTCTGAAAGAGATTAGAACACCTGTTACAGATCCTCGTGGGAAGTTTCGTCCTCATTGGGCGGGACCCTACATTTTAAAGAAAATACTTTCCGGCGGAGCCGTCATCTTGTCTGATTTGGATGGTCTGGAGTTCATAAACCCATGCAATCTAGATCAGCTAAAGAAATATTATGTATAATCATGCATTGTAATGAACTACATTAGACCTGATTCTCGTAAAATAATTCGAGATATGTAGGCAGCTCTCCTGGAGCACGGTCTAAATATTAATAAAAATCATCCATTTATCTTTCTTTTGCTAATATTATTAAAAAAAACAAAAAAAAAACAACAAACAACAAAAAATCCCGCTAAGTCGAAAACCCACAAAGGGCGGCTTAGGCAAGAATGGGTAAGAGCTCGCTAAGTTAAAAATCCGAAAGGACGGCTTAGGCAAAAATTAGAGCAAATAAATAAAGTAGATAATGCTCGGAAAGCAAACAAAAAAAAAAGAAAGGGTCATTCATTAAGAGTCATTCATTCAAAAAAGAATCTTTCATTACAAAAAGAGTCAGTCATTACAAAAAAGAGTCAGACCATAAGTCCTATACATTCAAGGAACTAAAAAGGTACAAACAACCCAAAAAACAGACAATGGAGTCACCCTGGGATCTAAATCCTACGCCTCCTACGTGGGGCAGAGTCTTCGGTATCTTCCTTAGTTCCGAAGCTCTCTGCGACATCTATCTTCTCCTAGCTAAGAGGAACCACCTCCTCTCCCTCCAGCTCCTACAGCAAGGCATACCTCCTGGGTTTTTCAACGGGCCAAACTTCGGCTATAAACCAGGTCCTATACTCCGGAGTGGGCTGAACAAGGGAAGGCTCAGCAAAAGGCCTGATCATCTGATGGTCTCTGACCCAAGTCTGTAGAACAACTCGGGTAACTCCAGGGGTAATAGGGGAAGCAATGGTAAGCCCGACCGGAAGGGGAACCCTCTGATCAATCCCCATCTGTCTGAGGACCCGGGAAGCACTATACCACGTGCTATGGGTGAAACCAAGGAGATAGACATGGTTGTGCATTGCATTTGCCTCCATGAAGCAAGGAATTCTATACCAAGGGACGAACCATAGCAATTCTTCTGGTCCAAGCTCAAACAACCAGATAGCCCACTTGGCCATGGAGGGAAAAGTAATCTAGATTCTCCTGGTGCGGTGCTGAGAAGGGTTATATGTCAAGGCATTAGGAGCAGCAACCACTCGGAGATGGTCTCTCAGCCAAACCTGAAAAAAAAATAAAAATAATAAATAATAAATAGATCCTTTCTATTTTACAAACAAAAAAGAGAGAATGAAATTAGAAGAAACAAAAAGGTATAACAAGATTACCTGAAGTATGATCGGGGTAACAGTCCAGTTCTCAAACCCGAGGGCAGCTCTGTCAAGACTCTGGATGGTCTCAGCCAGAATCATAACACCGATGCAATTAAGCTCTTCCATCTGCCTAACCATGGGGCAAAGCCTCAAATCACCGAAGCCAGGATCATGATTGAAAAGAAATCCGGCCAACAGGCAGAAAACAAAAGCTCGCATTCTGTGTTTCAGTTGAACCTCATCTTCAAAGTTGGCGGTCAGAAATTCATCAATCAGGGGAAGCAGCATCGCTCTACTCCCATCCATGATCATAGCTTGAGCTTGAGGCCTGGTAAAACTGAAAAGCCTCTGAAAGGATCCCACATAACCAACTTGGACCTCATGCCTTACAAGAGGGGCATTGGGGTCATATCCAATGATTGAACAAAATTCCTCAAAGAGAGGACACATTTCCTCCATTCGAGCACCGAATCTAAAAACATGGGCTTGAGGATCCCAAAATCTAATGCAAGCATGCAAAAAATCCCAATCCACAGCCACGCCCCTAAGGGTAGTAACGGCTTTCAGTCCATACCTTCCCATGTTGATCCTTTCGACGTTATGAAGGCTCTTGGTCCAGTTATGCATCACGTGGTTAAAAAGAGGATTCATTTTTGAGGAAAATAAAAAATCCTGCAATGAGAAATTTGTTTTCTGGCCCAAAAATGCACTCAAAATTCTGTTTTTTTTCAATACATATACTGCCCTGGGGCCTCCCCGGCGGCCCGACTGCCCCCTCACAGCCTCGATTCTCTTTTTCTTGTTTATATATATATATATATATATATATATATATTTATTTATTTTATTTTTATTTTTATTTTATTTTATGAAATTCTTGTGTTTTGGCCTTGTTTAGATTATTTTAGGTACTATTTTTTGGGGTTATCTCAGGGATTTATTTTTAAAAATAGATTTCTAAAACAAACACCATACATACATATCTGCTGTTAATACTAACAAATTAGTGCAGGTTTGTACTTAAGTTCAAATGACAGGTGGAAAATACGAAAAGTACAAAGTACAAAGCAAGAATAATTCAAATACTACAAATATAGTCCAAGACAAATATCAGAATTCAGCGCCGGGCTCTCCGTCTTTACGGCCTGTTCTGCCTCTCATAAGCAGCATCAGTTCAAGCACCAGCCAGCTCGTCCGACAAAGCAGTGATCAGTGCTGTCATATCAGCAACTAGGCCCTCAGGTACCTGTGAAAAAGACACAATCACAGTCAATTTCAAGAGAATTTTATGAATCCTTTTCATGAAAGGTTCTAAAAGAATATACCTGAGTAATGTGAACAAGCCTCCGGTGAGGTGCACTCTCCACACCAATTGGTCGGGACACCCAACCATCAGGTGCATGATAACGAACAGCATATGGCAACCTCAAGTCGGCTAAAGCAGGGTCCAATCGACCGGTAGCCGCAAGGATGGATGGGGGAGGCGTCAAATGTGATGAACTATTGCTTGCTCCAGTATGTGATGGTCCAGCCCTGGAGGCGGAAGCCCTAGTCCTAGAAGAAGAATGTCTGTTAGCTCGCCAGCTAGAAGAGGGATGGTCTCCCGGGGTGCTGGAAGTAGGGGCTGAAGAGTGGGAGGACCGATAAGGTGGTGCAGAATCGAACCGGGCCCCAATGTGTGGCATCAGTCGCTCAAGACAGTAAATATCATAATCCTCTTCATCCGAGGAAAAGGCCGATTCGAAGGGATCACCCTCATACTGGGATGCTGTAACAGGTAGAAGCGTCAGAGACAGCATGTCATCAGGGGGGTCCAAGGGGACTGTACGGAAGCCGGAAATCTGGAAGGTCACTCTCTCAGCGAGATAATACCGTCGATACTCTGGATGGGGAAGTATGAATCGACGGTGAGTCAGGGTCTGTGACCGCTGAAAGCTGTGATCTTGAGTAATCCACTCTGTCAGACGGTTAGACATTGTTGTAAATGCTACCTGTAAAAATTTATTATGTTAGTGAATCATTTTCTCTAATATAATAAATAACGATCAAGATAAAGTATTTACCGAGTTCATGGAGCAACTGTCGAAGAACGATCTCAGCTCTCTGATAGGAAGCTTCCTCTTTGGTGCTGCTATCCTCTCTCTATACCACCTCCAAGCAATGGGAGAAAGAGGATCTACAGGGGCAAGCGGCTCACGAAGAAAAGGGGCGACATCAGGAAAATACTCATAAGCCCAAGTCTGAAAAAAAAAATGATGAATGAAATGAATGAATGAATGAAGAAGAAATCAGAGTCGGTGTATGCAAGGTGAAGGAAATGTTCTTTACATTACCTCCCAAAAGTAATACAGGCCACATGGAGCAATGCGGGTATAGCAAAGGTCTGACATGTCGTCATACAATTTACACAACATCATGCTAGCCCAATCATATGTCTGAAGTCGTGTCAGGTCGGTTAGACTCTTCAGCACATTGAGATTCACTGCATCCTTTCTGTTTGCTAAGAAGGAGCTAGCAAACAGGAGGATCAGGGTAAACCTGGCCACCTGATCAGCAGTAAGATCGCCTACCTCATAGCCAGTATAGATTGTTGGCGCCTGCTCTACAAACCACCTCCTCTGAATGCAGCGAGGCGCCTGATGTCGAGGGTAGTCAACCCCGATTAAAGTGACCATATCGGCTGAGGAGATATCATGCCGCCAGTCATTGTAGTACTCCACCATCTCAACGCCAAATGGAATCCCAGAGATGACGGAAAAGTCGGTGGGCGTCATCGTCATCTCTCCCCAAGCAAAATGAAAGGTATCAGTGGTGGGCCACCATCGCTCAGCCAGTGCGCAGATCAACTCTCTGTGGATATCTCTACCCGCATCTATAGTCCTCAAATGGTGGAGGAAAGCAGGTCTGATTAGATCCCCCACCGGATGCCCGACATCAAAGACATAAGCCGGAATAGTGCTCATGGGTCTTTCCGCGAGAGATATCCTAATCGAAGTGTCCTAAAAAAAATTATTAAATTCTATCCCCAGCCGGGTGTGACTTCCTAGAGGATTATTTCTAAATTCTTTACTAGAAATAATTACCGATGGCAGAAAATGGTGAAACCTAGTATTACCCTTGATTCATTACTAGTACATGTGAAGGAAGAATTCTTAAAAATTTGTTTACCTAGTATTACCCTTGATTCATTACTAGTACATGTGAAGGAAGAATTCTTAAAAATTTGTTTCTAAGTTCCTTACTAGAAATAAATAAATTTCCTAAACATGCATACTAGGTAAGTAAAAGATAAGGTACTTACCTCGTAACAGCCGGTCCTGGAGGTGTGCTTCTCCTCCTCAAGTAAAAGATTGCAGGGAGGGAGTGGGATCTCGAAGTCTTCAAAGCCAGTGAAATCCATTGTTGAAAGAAAGTTTGAAGAAAATTGAAGGAAAAGAAAGAATGAAAGCAAATGAAAATGGAATTGAATCAGCCAATTTATAAGGAAAATGTGAAAACGCGGGTCTTTTTGCACCTCGCTCAAAATTCTCGTTTCAGACAACCACTGAGCCCCATAAATCATTTTTATGGACCCCAGTGGGGGGCAATTGTGAACACTCGAATTTTAAGGCTCGGAAAGCCGACTGCAAAAAACCGAGTCGGACCGGATGTCCCCGGTAAAATTCACCGAAAGTATGTCTTCATGGTACTTGAAACGTCCAGAACGACGCAAGGATCACAGGTATGGTCTCGGAATAATTTTTGGAGGTCCGCAACTCCCAGAAAATCAGTTTGAACGGAAAAAGTGCGGATTTCGGTGCGGTTTTGGGGGGTGAACCGCTGGGACTGGCGGTCCGACCGCCGTCCGTGTCCTTTTCCCATTTTTTCGGCGAGCCGCCCGGTCCGACCGCCGACCCCGGCGGTCCGACCGCCGTCCAGTCCGAATTTTGCCTATAAAATGCTGCTAAGTTTTCAAAAATAGAGGTGGGACTTTTTCGGGTGTGCCTCATGCTGTCGAATTCGTTTCACGCCTAAAAAAACTTTTATTGGACTTTTATTTGCAAGAATCTAACCTCGTGTGGCAGGGATTAAGAATCATATTTCAAGATCTAAGAAAACAAGACCTGGAACTACGAAGTGGAAGGACCCTAAACAAGGTAGTATGATAATTTATCATTTGTCAATTTAAGCATGTCATAAAGCATCTTATCTTCTTCTTAATTGCTTTTCGGTCAAAGACCTAATCCTTTTAGGTCTAAGGCCTAATTAACTAATCAATCAACACTTCGGCATGAAGCCGCGAATCAATCAACTTTTTGGCACAGAGTCTAAATTGTATCTTTTTGGTACAAAGTACCTAAATTTTACAATTAAAATCAATCTTTTGGCCAAAGGCCTAAATTGCACGATTTTGGTACAAAGTACCTAAATTTCACAAATTTTCACTAAGTGCTAAAATTAACAACTTTGGCAAAAAGCCCGACAAATGCACGAAGCATACACACACACATGCATTAAGCATAATTTTCATCGCCTTTAAATAGGCTTTTCCGAACTACATGGGCTTTGATCTCTTATAAAAATGAGAGTATGTAGGCATATTTGAGATTCACCTCAAATAACAAGTCCACAATTTATCAACCATCTCTTCTTCTTCCTTTCTATTTTTCTTTTGGATTCATTTCTTATTTGACAAATTAATCAAATACATGACATAGTCCCCGAATCCTCCTTGGGTTCGTAGATTAGAAGCCTTTACATTGGATACGTTAATTGGAGTTAGACAAGGGTTTTCTCAGCTTTTCCCTTCGGACAAAATAAACTGAGTGGCGACTCCGGACAACAAGTGAACGTTCATCCGAATCCTTTTCGGGTGGAAACAGAGGTTCACAAAGTGCAGAATAATAGTTATAAATTTCTGTTTTGTTAAGATATAAGTTTAAGAAAAATTAAACTATAACATCATTTCTGTAAAATCATTTATACTTACAGCAAAAAAGAATAGTTATAAGTTTAACAAAAGAATGAATTACAGGATCATTTATATATTGATGTTAGGCAAAATATTTCTTTTTCTGTAAAATTAAAATATTTCTTCCTTCGTTAATTTAGTTGTTTACTACATGAAAATATTAAAACAAAGTATTTAATAAATATTAATGTAATGGTCAAGAATTTAAACAGAAAACTTTTTAACTAGTATTGAAAAATTGATAGTGCATAGTGACAAAAGTATTATGGATAAATGCTATAAGTAGAGAATTGTAAATTGTATATCTCAAAAATTTACTAAAGAGATTATTTTTACGGTTTTAAGAGATTAAAACTCGATTTAGAATCAACGGTTAAGAATGAGGGTGCACCATAGTTATTATGAGCATTCCCTCACTTGATTAAAAATATTATATATATATATATGTGTGTGTGTGTGTGTGTGTAGAAATTTCTGATTTCTTCTCTATCTTCCACGCCATCTTCTACCATCATCACCATCTTCTCTCTATTTCTTCTTCCTTTCATCAAATTAATCAAGGATTAAGAGAAAATCACATATAGGTATAGATTTTTAGAAGAATAAGCTAGAAAAGGCAAGATTATCAATAAGTAATCAAAGGGAAAGAGAGAAAAAGAAAGATAAAGAGGAATTTTGAAGATGTATGTGCTTTTGATTTATAATTTGCAAAATACATGAATTTTTATGAGTTTTAATGATTTATTATTTATAATGATATATTTCTTGAAAGTATTGATTAAATGGATTGATGAGTAAAAAATAACTTTTATATGATGGGTTTGATTCTTAACTCAACCTTTATGAGAATTGAGTGGTTTGATGTTGTTTTTATCCATATGAAATGCTTGAAAGTTTGATTAAGTGAAGTTGTAGTAAAATATTTGATATGAATTATTTTTATGTCAAAACTTTAAGTTTGATACATTATTATATTAGATCTTCAATATGTTTGTGTTTAATGAAGTTAAAAGTGCAGAATACATGATTTTGGGATGCTGCAGGCATGGCTTAAAAGTGCCATGGGCGTGACATCAAAGTTGGAACTGTTGGAGGAAGAATTACTCCGAAAATAGAGCCAAAATCAATGCCACGGTCAAGGCAAATGAGTGCCGCAATAGCCACGACCGTGGGGTTGAAAGCGTGACTGTTTCTTTAAGAATTTTAATAAAACAAAGTCAATCTCAATGCCACGGCCGTGGCCCTTGAATGCCACGACTGTGGGGGTCTCCAAAGTCATTTGACGACTTCATTTGGTATCCCATGGGCGTGGAGTTATGATGCCACGGCCGTGGGGTACCTAAATAATATTTTTGGCTTATATTTTGTGATATACAGGCCTAGTATGAGGTTAATATGTTTATATTTCTTACTTTTGTGTTAAGAATTCATGTGTATGTTTTAAAAGTATGGAAAGAGTGATAAACATGGATATGTGACAAATATATATATATATATAATACTAAATGTTGATAAAAGCATTGTACCAATGAAATGATACAAACAATTCAGTGTTAATCAAAACTAATGAATTGTCCAAATTATACTAATTTTAGATCTAGCTTTGGATTGAATGGCTAACTAGAGGAAGGATAGCCATAGTGATAGTAGGCACCTTGTGCCATTAATGGATACATTGTGTTATTAATGATAGTGGGCATAATTGCCATTATACATTCTTGAGATTTGACATTAAAATTATTACACTAACATGTTATCCAAACCTATGATCTGAGTTCAGTATGTATGGGCATATTTAATGAAGATATCTAAATTAAAAATTTATGTGAATATGATAGTTGTGAATAAGGGAAAAACGCAAAATAATAATATACGCCAATTACATGAAATTGACTTACTATGGTACAATTTAAAAGTGATTATTAATATATATATTAATGTTTACAAGTGAAAGTTCTAATACACAAAATCGAAATGTTATGCTCAAGGTATTGAATGAATCAATAACTTTATAAGTGTTGTAATGATTGAAAGTGAATATAATGATATAAGATACAAAGTGCTCCAAAGTATAATACTAAATTTAAGTGCTGAAAATTATAGATTGAATGAAATTATTCTATATGTGAAATTGAAAAGTAAGACTTATTGAAAAACAAAATAAGCGTATTGTGAACAATGTTATCAAATGAGAAAGCAAGTCTTAAATAAAATGATTCATAAAGTGAAAAGTTGCAGTACTGAAAGTATAGTATAGCATGATGACTTTTATAAAGTTAAAGCTATTATTTTGTGTAATCAGAATATTATATTGGTTTGTTATTGAAATGAGTTAATATATTGAAATATTTCTTAAAACTAAGTGTTATTACTATATTTTCATAAGTATTTTCCTTTAATATTAAGTGACAAAATATGTTTATACATGCACTACTAAGCTTTGCTTAGCGTGTTAGAATTATTTTTTGACACGCAGGTATTAGGACATCGGAGCAAGTTAAGAAGTGAAATTAAAAATCTCAGGAAATTACATATAGTACATATAAAGATCTTTTGTATATTGTACTCGTAAGTTATAAAATGTATATATATAATTTGGCTATTTAAGAGATTGTACAAATTTGTAAACATGAAAGGAATATATGTATTTAAAGAATGAAGTTTGAGAATTCTAGTGAATGATTATTAAAGAAAGAAATGTATTATATAATCATTTGATTTGACAAACTTATGATAGTTATTTGGTTTGTAACTAATA